>CM045766.1:83763153-84419069 GCA_025200525.1 Camellia lanceoleosa
GCTTAGGACAAAACTTGGCACACACACCCACTCCTAGGCACGAGACTTGGAGAAGACTAGGCTAATCGGTTTTCGATTTGGGAGTTAGAGTCGATTTCACTTTAGGCAAACTTGTTCCTAAGAAACTTGAATTGAGGCGTTAATGCCCAAAATCACCAAACCGCTTGCTTAGGATGAAACTTGGCACACACGAGCTCCACGCATGAGAGACTTGTGGGAGAAGACGGCTCGAATCGGGTTCTTACTTTGGGAGTTAGAGCCGGATTTCACTTTTAGGCAAACTAGTTCTGAAGAAACTTGAATTCGAGACGTTAATGCCCCAAAATCACCAAACCGCATCGCTTTAGGACGAACTTGGCACATACACCTCCCAGGCACGAGAGACTTCAGGAGAGAAGACGGCCTCAATCGTGTTCCCGCTTGGGAGTTAGAGCCAGATTTCACTTTAGGCAAACTAATTCCTTAAGAACTTGAATTGAGGCGCACGCCCCAAAATCACGTAAACCGCTGCTTAGGACTAAACATGGCACATATGACCTCCCAGGCACGAGAGACTTCAGGAAGAAGACGGGCTTAATCGGGTTCCCGCTTGGGAGTTAGAGCCTGATTTCACTTTAGGCAAACTAGTTCTTAAGAACTTGAATTGAGGCGCACGTCCCAAATCACCAAACCGCACGGCTTAGGGATTTAAACTTGGCACACACGACCTCCTAGGCACGAGAGACTTGTGGGAGAAGACGGACTGACCGGTTCCCGCTTGGGAGTTAGAGCTGATTTCACTTTAGGCAAACTAGTTCTTTAAGAAACTTAAACTCGAGACGTTAATGCCCCAAATGCTCCAAACCGCCGGTTTAGGACTAAACTTGGCACACACCACCTCCCAGGCACGAGAGACTTGTGGGGGAAGACGGACTCGAATCAAGTTCCCCTTGGAAGTTAGAGCCTGATTTCACTTTAGGCAAACTAGTTCCTTAAGAAACTTGAATTCAGACGTTAATGCCCCAAATGCTCCAAACCGCTTGCCGGTTTAGGACGAACTTGGCACACACCGCACCGCCTAGGCACGAGGGACTTGGGAGAAGACGGGCTTAATCGGGTTCCGTTTGGGAGTTAGAGCCGATTTCACTTTAGGCAAACTACTTCCTTAATAAACTTGAATTCGAGGCGTTAACGCCTAAAATCACCAAACGGGCGCTCTGCTTAGCACTAAACTTGGCACACACGACTGCCTTGGCACGAGAGACTTGTGGGAGAAGACGGGCTCGAATCGGGTTCCTGCTTGGGAGTTAGAGCCATTTCACTTAGGCAACTACTTCCTTAAGAACTTGAATTCAAGGCGAACGCCCAAAATCACCAAACGGGCGCTTGCTTAGCACTAAACTTGGCATACACGACCGCTAGGCACGAGAGACTTGTGAGAAGACGGCTCAATCGGTTCCTGCTTGGAGTTAGAGCTCTGATTTCATCCACCAAAATTATTTACTAAACTATCTTTCTAATTTTATAGTAGTCAATTTTTTTTATATTTTCTCAGAATTAAAATATTAACACCATTATATGGTTTTTAATTATTTTTATCTTGTTTTTTTAGATATTTCCGAGTAGCGCTTGTTTCTTGTGAATGTGGGCTTATAAAGATTTTGACAAACTTTTTGTTTTTGTAACCCAATTAATGAATCAAGACGAAAACTTTTGGTTTTGATTTTGATTTATGTTATTTAAATTTGTGAACAATATTGTGTATGTATTATGCATCGCTATGTAGTGGCATAATTTTTATTGTTATGAATTTTTATTTATGTATTGTTATGAATAGAACAACGATATGAATTTTCATTATTTGTCAACTTTTGTTTATGTATGTATTTGTATTATTATGTAATTTTAGATTTTTTATAGTTATTTTTTATTTAATACAAGTTATTTTAATTTTTTTAATAATTTCCCAACAGGTTTTTTTTTTTTTTTTTTTTTTTGAGATCAGATGACAACCTATCGCAGTAATAGTACGAGGCTTTTTTATGACGCAAGACCCATACCGTCGCAAAAGCTATGTAATGTATTTGGAAACAAACCTTTAGCGACGGTTCAAAGTTGCCGCCGCTAATAGTTATATGTTAATGACACTTTAGCGATTGTAATGTTGCCGCCTCAAAAACCCATTTTAGCGATTTCCGGAATTTCACCGCTGTAAAAACCGATATTTTATTCCATTATTGGCGATAGAAAAGTGCCGCCGCAAAAAGGCACCTCCCGCTGGTAAAACAATGGCGACGGCACTTACCGTCGCTAAAGCCCTTTGTAACCCTTTGTCGCGACCCCGCTTTGCCGTCAAGAAAGTCAAATTACCGTCGCAAAAACTATTAGCGATGGCATCCGGGGCATTTGCGACATCGTTTTGCCGTCGCAAAAAACACTTTTTTTTGTAGTGTGTATCACTTAACTCTGCACAACACTTTGTTCCATACAGAAAGAAGTCAATAGATCCACGACAACAGAGAGTCACTAAAGTGACTAATCAGAGGCCAATGGTTATTTAAGTCCCCAAGGTATGGGACTCCCGGGGAGGTACTCACAAAAAATAAATATTTATATAATCATTGTCAAATAATTTCTAAAATTGAAACAAACATATCCATGTGTTTCAATTTAACCAAATAGAGTTCAAAAAATAATCAACGTAATCAAAATATTAATATAATTTATAAAACACAAGTTGCGTAAAATAAATTATAATAATTCAAAACATACATAAAATATATTATGGTGACTCAAGGTACAATATAACTCATATTAATAGTGATTCCCCAATCTTACTTTCCACTGTCAAAGACCGTCTTACCTAATAGTTGCCTTCATCTAGTATATTTTCCCTTTGTTTTGTTTTTGTTTTTGTTTTTTGTTTTGTTTTGTTTTTTTTTTTTTTTTTTTTTTCTCTTTTCTTTTCATCTTTAGCAATCCTAAGCAAAACCTCCCTTTTATAGAGAGGTAACCGTGGGCACCAAGCCACAAGGCTTCTCACGTGTCTAATTCCCATTCATTTGCCATTAATTCACACTTATCTAATAATTCATACTTATTTAAAATGATTAACTTTAGGTTCAATTCTACTTTGGCCCAAATCTTAAACTAATTATATATCATTTTTTTTTTCGATAATGTATAACCTCTAATTTAATTACACTTTATCTCATACACCCATAACGTTCAATATTTTATTTTACTCTACGTAATATTTAATTAAACATTTAGGTTTATCACAAGACTTTGATAACTATATATATCAAGAATAAATTTGATGATTAATCGATATAAAATATTGCTAAATCATTACCTCAAAAAAAAGTACCAAGAATTCAAATTAAACCTACATCGCTTGAACATGATACTAATCAAATTTCCAAAGTCATCCACAAGAGCATAATTTTCTTAAGGTTCAATTTTTAAATTATTTATCACAAAATAAAATATGACTTTATTACTATTATACTACTACCTAATAACACTATTTTCAGTAATGTGAGGTGTTAAATCATTACACTAGTCACTCAACACAATGGCAATCTCATTTTGATTTTGATTTTGATTTTGATTCTTGTTTTCTACTCCATTTCTTATGAGGGCAATCTGTTCAACTTATCGTGAAGTTGTCCAAAGCAATACAATGGCAATAGATTTTCTTTATAATCTATTTTATTTCCTAGGAAGATAAATTTATTTGACAAACTATTTACTTAAAAACTATTTTTGAGAAAACTACCCGAGAGGGTAATTTATATTTATAAATAGGGCCGAGCTAGGGTTATGGGCCGCTCTATGGACCAAGTAAAGAGGCTTAGAAGCCGGGCCACTTGACAAATGGTAGACCGTCCAGAGTAAGGTTTTGTCACGATGAAGTAAGTTTGTTTAGTTCGGTCTCCGTCATAGAGGTGTAGCACCTGGCCACCTGCTCGAGCCGAGGTGTGTATTCCGCTCTAAGGCTTGATTGAAGGTTAGCTCGGCTTAGTTCTTCTATGGATAGCTCGGCCGTGCTTGTAGCCGAGGTAGAAGAAAGGAAAGGAAGACCGAGGTAACAGCTTAGATCGGTCTAGATTTGTTAGTCCGGCAGGCAATGTTATTTCGGTCTTGAAGTAGTTCGCCATAAGAAAACCATCTCACTTGGTTTAAGCAAAGGAGGGAGGTGTTGGAGGATAAGCCTTATCTTCCAGAGTATGAATCTCGGAGGACTCTACAAAGAGGAGTAAGAGTCCTACTTGGATTGTGCCACGCTGAACCTATAAAAGCTCACCCAAATCACCTAAGGAGAGGTAATGCAACTTTTGCTCCCGACACATTGAGCTTTTGCCTACTTGTCTTGCTTTTTGACTTAGGCATCAGAGAGGTTTCCGCACACACCCGCCAATTCACGCTTAGGTTTTCAGTGACCAAGCGACGTCAGACGGAGGAACGCAGACTTGATCAAGGATTATACGAGAAGGTATATTTCTTTTTCCAGACACTACCAAAAACAACTCACTATGAGAAACAATTGGTGACTTTAAAAACTTTTTCATTGGTTTTGTTTCCAAAAAAATAAAATAAAAATGAAAACACAATTAAACAAGCTTAATCGAAATGAAACGATGTAATCATATACAATAGTTGAAGGAATTTGAGATGAACTTCCATTTCTTTTATCCGTGAACTTTCCATTGATGGGAAATAATTTTAAAATTAGTATCGCTATAAATTTTGAAAGATTATAGTTGAACCCCACTTTTAAAAAGTCCAAATGAATTTTTTTGTAATTGTTTTTTTCGCAAATTATTTAGCATATACATGAAAGATATATACAATTATATATAAAGCAACAAATAACTCATCGTAATTACAAAATTTAATGAAATACCATAATTATATATACCACTATTGTTGCTATACAAATATTTAATTTAAATACAAATCAGAATCTAGGTCAACGCTTTCTCCTATCTTATTTGTGCATATGTCTTATGCTCCAATCCTTTGATAAAATAATTTAAAAGCCTAGGCTCGATACGACTTGTCATGACCCGCCTCAGACTCAAAGGTTAAGATCATGATGGCCAAGAATCAAGTTACCTACAAACCAAGTCTTGAACAAATAAATAAACACGAGTGGAAATAATATTTAAGTGAGGGTACCCAAAAAATCGGAGCTTATATTTTTATAACAAAATTTATTGACTAAAAAGGCAAATATTTACATATAAAGAATAGAATTATAAATATTATAAAAGTGTTGTGTGTCTATTCCGCAACTCGGCCCAAGACTTTTCAAAAGTTATTTTTGAATTGCATTGTTTCTAAAATTGGTAAATGCTTATAAGTACATTGCAAGAGTGAGAAATATTAAATTAAGAGCATAATTACTATGGATAAGCTTTTAGGCTTACAACAAATACAATAGAATACTTTTCTATTAGAGTAAATAAGTTACTCATATTATAACAAAAATTGCTTCTAAATTATATGATATTATATAAAAGCATATAACCATAACTACTTGCAAAACAAAACAGGATCAATGGATTCGAGACAATACAGAGGTATGGATTCTCGGAGGTGGCTCCACAATAGTGTAGCACTTAGCTCCGCACAATATTTTGCTTCATGCAGAACAAAAGTCAATAGATCCATGACAACAGAGAGTTACTAAAGTGACTAATCAGAGGCCAATGGTTATTTAAATCTCCCAAGGTATGGGACTCCCATGGGGATACTCACACAAATAAATATTTATATAATTATTGGCAAATAACTTCTAAAATTTAACCAAACATATCCATGGGTTTGAATTTAAGCAAATACAGTTCAAAAAATAATCAACATAATCGAAATATTAATATAATTTATAAAACACAAGTTGCGTAAAATAAATTATGATAACTCAAAACATACATAAAATATATGGTGACTTAACGATAATATAACTCATTTTAATAGTGATTCCTTACTTTTACTTTCCACTATCAAAGATTGTCTTACATAATAGTTGCATTCATCCTGTATATTTTCCCTTTGTTTTGTTTTATTATTTTTTTTCTTTTTTTTTCTTCTTCATCTTTAGTAATCCTGAGCAAAACCTTCTTTTTATAGAGAGGCAACCATAGGCACCAAGCCACAAGGCTACCCACGTGTCCAATTCTCATTCCTTTGCCATTAATTCATGCTTATCTAATAATTCATACTCATCTAAAATGCTTAACTTTAGGTTCAATTCTACTTTGGCCCAAATCTTAAACTAATTATATACCCTTTTTTTTCGATAATATATAATCCCTAATTTAATTACACTTTATCTCATACACCCATAACATTCAATATTTTATTTTACTCTTACCGAATATTTAATTAAACATTTAAGATTTTTCTCATTTATAATTAAATAATAATAATATAAAATTTAAGGGACAACTTAAATTTTCAAATTGTTACGGCTCCTAACTCTCATGAGGCCTTTTCTAAAGAATAAAATCGTAAGGCTTCGGCCAAAGCGACAATATTATGCTAGTAGGGTTGGGTTGGTAACTTCATTTGGCAACATCTGTGGGAATTCCTCCGATGTGAGTTCTTTGTCGGAGCTAATAACTGGGACTTATGGGAGCTCAAACGGGTTTTGTCTCACATCGATCTAAGAGGCATCCACAACCCACTTAATAAGTTGACTAACCTCAGAATTCAACATGAGACCTTTTCTAAAGAAGAACAAAACCGTGAGGCTCACCAAAACAAATAATATTGTGCTAGTGGGGTTGTTGCTTCATTTGGCGTTGTCTATGGGAACTTCCTCCGATGCGAGTCCCTTGGCATTCGGTTACCAACTGGGACTTATGTGGAAGCCCAAAATGGGTTTGTCTCACATCGTCCGAAAAGGCATTCACAACCCACTTAATAAGTTAATTAACTCTTTTAACTAGCATGAGACCTTTATCAAGGAGAACAAAATCGTGAGGCTTGGCCAAAGCCAACAATATTGTGCTAGTGGGGTTGGGTTGGCAACTTCATTTGGCGCCGTCTGTGGGAACTCCCTCTGATGTGAGTCCCTTGGTGTTAGGAGCCACCAACTAGGGACTTATGTGAGAGCTCGAATGGGTTTTTCCTACATCGGCCTAAGAGGCCAAAGCGACAATATTGTGCTAATGGGATTGGGTTGGCTTCATTTGGCACCACTTCAGGAACTCTCTCGATGTGAATCCCTTAGCGATCGGAGCCAGTCAACTGGGGACTTATGTGGGAGCCCAAAATGGGTTTGTCCCACATCGATCTAAGAGGCATCCACAGCCCACTTAATAAATTGACTAACTTCCCCTAACTAGCATGAGGCATTTTCTAAAGAAGAACAAAACCGTGAGGCTCTTGGCCAAAGTGGACAATTTTGTGCTAGTGGGGTTGGGTTGGCAGCTTCATTTGGCACCATCTGTGAGAACTTCCTCCAATGTGAGTCCCTCACATTCGGAGCCAATCAACTAAGGACTTATGTGGGAGCCCAAAATAGGTTTTTTCCCACATTGGTTTGAGAGGCATCTACAACCCACTTAATAAGTTGACTAATTCCTCCTAACTAGCATGAGGCCTTTTCTAAAGAAAAATAAAAACATGAGGCTCCGCCCAAAGCGGAGAATATTGTGAAAATAAAGCTGCCAACCCAACCCCACTAGCACAATTGTCCGCTTTGGCCGGAGCCTCACGGTTTTATTCTTCTTTAGAAAAGGCCTCATGCTAGTTAGGAAGAGTTAGTCAATCTATTAAGTGGGTTGTGCATGTCTCTCAATCGATAGGACAAAACTTATTTCGACACCCACATACGGCTCCAAAATGAAGAGAGAAAAAGTGATTGAAAAGGAGAGAGAAGAGAAAAAAAAATGATTCATTGATATGTAATAGAGAGAAAAATTATTTTATTTTTTTAAAAAAAAATTTATAACCAAATATATTTTTAAAAATTATCTTTTAAAAATATATTTCAAAAACACAAATCACAACTCCTAATATTACTTTACACTGGCATAAACAGTCAAATGGTGACTTGAACAAAAAAGTGTGTTTTTGAGATAAGTGTTACTACCAAAACAAAAACAAAAACAAAGACAAATACAAAATTTGACATGAATTAACCATGCCGATCAACACAATTTTCGATGGGCCATATGAATCGACTACCAACCTAAGACCTCCAAATGCGTTTGTAATAATTATATTTTGCTCATTTGTTTGATGTGTAGCAGCCAAATTTATTTGGTATTTTAAAAATGTGAGTTTTTTTTTTTTGGTCAATTTTCTTTTTAAGAGTTTTATTTCATTTAACTTATATTATTTTTGACTATTTTATTAAGTTTTATTTGAGATAAAAAGATCAAAACATTCTCAATTTCTCCTACCCCTATTAATGTTAATATTTAATATTGATTATCATTATATTTTGATAGTTTACATGTATCAAGATGTTGACTATTATTATATTCATATTAATTTGAAAAAAAAATTTGTCATTGTATTATCAATTACATGATGTAAATATTCACATTATGCAATTGAAATGAATATTCACATCATTATATTCACATTAATTTGAAATGAATTTTTGTCATTGTGTTGTTAATTATATGATGTGAATATTCATTTCAATTGCATGATGAACGCTCACATCACTATGTTAGATGAGAGAATGTTCACATCACTACATATTGTGAATAAGAATATGTTGTCAATTAAAAATATAATGAACATTATTTTAATATGTTGTCAGTTAAAAATAAGAAGGTTCACATGTTGTAAACGTTCACATCACTACATTAGATGAGAGAGAATTTTTCGAAAAGGTGTTGTGAACGTTCACATCAGATGAGAGAGAATATTCACATTATTTTTAATGTGTTATCAATTAAAAATATATTCACATCAGATGAGAGAGAATGTTCACATTATTTTTAATGTGTTGTCAATTAAAAATATATTCAAATTATATAATAATATGAAATAATAACATCAATATTATTTAATTTATGTATGAAATTTTTATGCCTTGGTCCTTTCCTTTCTCTCCTCCCTAACATTAAATAACAATATTGAATATAAGGGCATAAGAGTCCAAGAAAATAATATAAATCAAGAAAAGGACTTTATAAAATAAAATATAAATACATGGGACTAAGCGGTTAAAAATTCTTCATAGACTTCTTGGGTTATAACACTTCTAAAGGAGATTTATCAATAAAAACCCTTTAAAAATAGATAAATTATAAGGGTGCTACATCCCCTAATTTTGGTTCCCTAATCCCCTAAATTTCAAACCAAAAAAAAATGCCCAAAACGACGCTGCTTTTGGGCCTTAGGGGATTAGGGGGCTTTTTTAGGGGGACAAATCATTTTCCAAACTATAAACACACTCTCTAAAATTTACTTAAATTATAAATTATTCTTTGTAATTCTAGAAATTATATTATGCCTCTTAAGATTTCTAATTTCATAGGGCCTATTTGATAACACTTACGTTTTCAGTTTATATTTACAAAAATTTTATGAATTGGTTTTTGTTTATTTTTAGAAAAACATAAACTACAAACGCGTTTGGTTTTGACAAAATGTTTGAAAATTTTAAAAATATAAACTAAAAGAGGAGAAATGGCGTAGTGGTGGCAAGTGGCGGGTGATGGGTGGTGACAGTGGTGGCGGATGGTGGCGGCTGAAGACGTGGTAGCGAGTGGGTGGCATTAAGAAGGTAATGGTGGGTAGTAGCGAGTGGTGGTGACGAAAGACGATGACGGGGTGGCGTGATGGGTAATAACAGTAGTAGGTGGTAGCGGCAGAAGTCAATCATAGAGTGTGGTGGCCAAAGACTGGTAGCGGTGGTAGGTAGTGCGGTGGAAAGTGGTGTGACTGTGGTGGCGGTGGAAGAAAGTGGTGGTAAGTGGCGGGTGGTGGCGAGTGGTGGCGGAAGACTGAGTGGAAAGTGGGGGCAGCGAAAGACGGTGGTGGAAAGTGGTGGCAGGTGGCAGGTGGTGGTGGTGGTGGCGGCGACGGCAGCGGAAGATGATGGAAAGTGGTGGCGAGTGGTAGTGGCGGAAGATGGTGGCGGCGAGTGGTGGCGGCGGAAGACGGTGGTGAAAGCGGCGGTGGCGGGTGGTGGCGGCAGAAGATGGTGGTGGTGGAAGTGGCGGCAGAAGATGATAGGGTGGTGGCGTGAAGGTGATAGAGGTGGCGTAGTGGTGGTGGTGGCGGAAGACTACGTGCAGGGTGGTGGTGGGTGGGCGAGGGGAAGACGGTGGTGGAAAATGGTGGCAGGTGGTGGCGAGTGGTGAGTGGTCAAAAAAAAAACTGAAAACTGAAAATGTAAACTCATTTTTTGAGTTTACAAATTTTGGCCAAATTTATAAACTGAGACCACTGGTTTATAAATCAAAATATTTACCAAACAAGTTTTTATGACAGTTTTAAAATTTTTGTAAATATAAACTGAAAACGTAAGTGTTACCAAACGCCACTATAACAAATATGTCATTTTATTAATAAATTATCAAGTTAATTAACAGTTTTGATAATGTTAAAATTTTATTTTAATTAATAATTTAGATAATTTTATTATTATATAGGTGAACAATTAGAAATTTTACTTTTTCAATTAATTCTGTTAAATAAAAAATTTTGACAAGGAGATATTTGTAATTTTCTAAATCACAAAAAATAATTTGTATTTTAAACAAATCTCAGAAAATGTTTTTGTAATTTACCCTTTAAAAAATCAACGTTTCATATTATTAATAATAAGGATATATTTTATAAGAATTTTTAAAAATAGTAATACAAATGTGATAGACTTTACTGTTAAATTCAATAATTATTAAATTAAAGTAATATTATATAAATTTATCCATTATGTTTATAGATTTTTGACAATTTTTTGAAAGTTGCAAAAAAAAAAAAAATGTTTGGTATTTATTTTTGTTTTTAAAATTTATAAATAATTTATAAAATTTACTAAATTCTTGTAACTTAAAAAAAGAAAAGAACAAATAGCTTCACTTATTTAGAGAAAAAAAAAGTGTCCTTCCACTTTCTTCAGCCATCACCAATCGCTCATCACTCTCACCAATCACCACATTTGGGTAATCTTTTGACCACTACCTCTTGCAAGGAACCACCTTCAATAATCACTTCTAGAAGCCAGTCATCATCGTCCACAATCACCTTTCAGAGCTAGTCACCACCTCCATCCGCTCACCATAATCTCCAATCTCCAGCAATCACCTTTGCCTTCCATATTCAACTATCGACAACCGCTTTCAGTCATCACTTCCTGCCAGACACTTCTTTCACTTATTTTCAAAACAAGATTTTAAAATCCATGTATGCCAAACTTATTTTTTTGATTTTGTTTGTTATTAAAAATAAACATTAACATATTTAATGTTTTTCATAAATAAAAAAATAAATTTATCAAATGATGCCTATATAAGAGTATCTCCAATCATTTACCTTTTCTTTCATCAAATATAAATTTGATAGGAAAATGCTCAAAAATCATCTTTAATTCTTTAATAAAATGTTTATCAAATTGAGAGGAAATTATTTTTTTCATCAAATTGAGAACTTATCAAATTACCAAATCCTTCATGAAATTTTTTTTAAAAAAAAAAAATGAAACATTGAAGATGATTTTTTTTCCCCGCCAAATTTGATAAAAGAGAAATTTGAGACTAAAAAAAAATTTACAAAAAATTGATGAAAATTTGATAAAAAGATTAGATTAGTATATATGAAATCAAGTGTTTTATTCTTTCATGGCCGAATGTCTCAGAAACAATATCGCTTTTAGGATAAAACGACGCTATTTTAATACATTTGAGTCATTCAGATCATAAATTCAAACTACTAAATATTTTTCTGCTTATATACATGGAAATTAGTGTCGGCAGCTAGAAGTAGAATCAGCATATCATGGGATTGAAACCATTTTGTGGTTTGATGATTTTTACGAGTTCAATTTAGGTTCCTCAAACTCAGTTGATTGCAAGAAACAAAAATGATATTTTTGACTACTTTAATTCTCTTCCAAGGTGATACATTCTAATGTTAGATATGTGCTCTTGATTTAAGAAAGAAAATGAATATTATTTGATAATCTAACGAAATACTATTGGATGAGAAAAATTATGTCAATCCTAATCTCATTAGGTAGGGTATTATGATTGGAGAGTGTCGATTTGTTCAACATAAACAAGACAATATGGAAAAGTCACGTCTATCAATGATTTTGGTCCGGACTAGAGGTTAGAAACAATCCAACCAAATCAAATAATAAAGTTAGGAAAAGAAAGAACTATTCAAGGGCAATGCCCTTAGTTTTTAAGAAATTATATTTTAAGAGTTTTGAAAATATTTTTAATTTTTTCCTCTAAATATATATATATACTCTTTAAATATTTTTCATTCTTCTCCCAATAAACTAAATACTGTTATTCCTCCAATGGTTGTGTGTGTGTGTAAAATGTAAATAAAATGAACAACAAAAATTAAATAATTCAAAAAATAATTAGATAAATTATATTCTGAATTAATTAGTTACAAAAATTTAAAGTCGAGGCTTATGTTGAACACAATCTCTTTAAAGTAAATTTCACCCTCGCTTCGGTATTTCGAAAATTTATCAATGTTTACTTATCAGGATGCAATGACTACTACTTGATTTGTAGCATTACAAAATCAAGTTTGGCGAACCAAAGCTTTGTTGTAACTCTTTCTTTCTTTTGCTAAAAATTATATGCTGGATATATACAGAAAGACAATAGGATGAAAAGAAGGAAGAAATGTTCAGGAAATTGGATAGATTGAAATGCTAGAATGGCAGGCTGTTTATAGTCAACCATGCACTGCTCGGTAGGCCTTGGTGGTTGTTCTGACATGGTCAAAAGTTGCGACGAACAAAGATCTGCTTGGGAAGGAGGTGACTAGAATTTGAAAATTCAAATTAATTTAAAATAAAATTTGAATTATTTCTGTAAGGAAAATTAAAGTTAGGACCCACCCACACAACACACCTAAATCATCAAGGGCGCCGTGGTGGTTTTGGGCCAAGCCTAGTTTGTCCATAATTCCTCTCCTTACAAAACTTGGGATGCCCCTTGAGGCCCATTCCAAGTATGGTAAGCTAGAATATATGTGCTCATATAAATCCTTAAGCATTTCCTATGTAAGACAAGCACATTTCACAAATATATAGGAAATCCACTTAAAGTCATTTCCACGAATTCGAAAATGCGCGTTAAATTCTCATTCATCTGGAAATAATTTTGAGCAACAAAATATATGATGTTATTCACTACGTGGCATTAAACATGAACCCAATTAGAAACGTCAAAAATAACACTTAGGTCCTACCTTAATTAATGCTCAAAGTTAGCAAAAAATAAAATATTACAAAGCCATTTTCCAACAAATACACTATTAATTTGATCATGAACCTAAATAGATATCATATTTAATTTACAAATAAATTTAAAAATCATTTCCTTTTATAATGTGTATTTAATTGACAAATTTATTTATTTATTTTTTTAATATTACTTGAGACTTCTATAGATTTGAATGTAAAGATGTTTTACTGTATTGATATGTATAATATTTGAATAGTTTTGAAATATTAATAGTTGATATTTTATTATTTTTTTAACAAAACTAAATTTGACTTAACCTTTGTGTTGGCATTTGCTCCCATTGACTAAATCCTTGGCTTCACCACTAGAGAGTATGAAGCGAACTCCTTGGGGAGCAAGCACAGAGTGGCTATAAACATAAACTCTCATGATTTGGGACACAAAGAAATAAGGATTAGGAGCTTGTAATTACACTATATTAATATTTCTTTACATTAACATGTACAAACCTTTTTTCATAGGAAAAGTGATTAAGACCCCCTTAAAATAACCCCCCCCCCCCCCCCAACCAGACACACATGGGACTGGTGATTGAAGAAGAAACAAAAAAAAAAAAAATTTGGCCAATCACAGCCAGAGGGGGTCGTGGGGGTGCCTACCTGTGGGAGTCCAAATCATTTTTGTTTTCATAGGGTAGAATTTTTATTTTGGGTCATGATTGAGACCCCCTTAAAACTCCCACCCCCACCACCCCCACACACACGTGGGGGTTGGGAATTGAAAAAAAAAATAAAAAATTAACCAATCAAAAGCAAAGGGGGTCATGGGGGTGACCCCCAAAGGGGGTCCGAATCTTTATTATTTTTATTTTTCTATAGTTTTTATTTTATTATATTTTATTTATGATCTCATATATTAACACTTTATTAATAACAAATATAAGTGATGTGATCTGTTAAACTAATACAATATTAACACATGACACAATAATAATAATTATTGACAAAGGTTAGAAGAAAAAAACACCAAAGTAATGATAATATAAATGAATTAAAAATGTAAAGCCATGGAACAGTAGCTCGTCCCTCTTGGTGAGTTACTGTTGCTCAAGGACATCTCCTCGAGGCTTGGACGAGTATGATGGAGTCCAATTCAGAGTTTCATGCTAAACAAACTAACAAAATAGAGCAAGTAGCAAGGCTGTTGTTGTTGATGCTCTTACATCCAGATCTTTTATTTATTCTCTAACATCATTGACCCTCACACTACCAAACCACATGTTAGGCATCAAGAAACAAGTTACTGATCTACAATGCCATTTCTATATTCCATATTTATTTATTTAGTCATCATAAATTTGTTGAATGCAATAGAAAGGATATTTTTTGAGAAAATTATAAATCAGTGAGAAGACTAAAAAAAAATTACAAAATTATGTATCACTTTAATTATTTAAATGGGTAATTTCTACCACTGAAATGCAATTTTTTTTTTTGTCATACACTGAAATGCAATTTGCCCTAATTTTTTTTAATAAAATACACTTAGGTAGTGTTTGGTTAACTATAATGAAACGGAATGAAATTATTATTCTATCAAAATATTCATTCACATGTTTGGTTGACTAAATAAATAATGACAAAATACATTATAAATAGAATCATCATTCACTATTTTAAGGAGATGGACATTGCATATGAGGGCTTGAGGAATGATTATTTCATTCCATTTTAACTCAATCTGGTGAACCAAATAGAGCATTAAAGCAGTATTTGTCTCCTTTTTACTAGAAAAAAATATATTAATGGGTTTATACATTCCAAACTAGGGGAAATCCTTTGTAAATTCATATTCTCACCCCAATAAGGCTACAAGTCGTTAAGGATAAGGGTGATTCTATTGACGACATGAGGATATTTGTCGATCAAAAGTTTATTAACATATTTTATTCCATAAATACCATCTATCTGTCTAAATTTTTATTTTATCTATTTGATTTTTTGAACCTATTTGTTCAAATTTTTATTTTATCTGTTTGATTTTTTGAACATTTTAACCTATTCAAAAAAAAAAAAATTTATCTATTTGATTTTGGAATCTAGTCTTGGATCTTTTTTCTGTGGACTCTCTAGCACAAACAAACAAATATACAAAATCAATTGCGGAGCTACTAATGAATTCCCTCTTTCAACATCAAAAATCAAACAAACAAATACACACACCCCACTGGACCATCTTCTTTCTTTTACCTCCTTCAAATCACATCTCTCTCTCTCTCTCTCTCTCTCTCTCCCTCCCTCTTTCCTTCTATATTGATCCTAAACCTACATTTGTCGTTGTATTCTTATTCAGCTTCGGCTTCTTCTGCTACTAAAATTCAAGCAAAGCGAACAATTAGAAAAGCCCCAGAGACAATTGAACTCAAGATGAAATTAAGTACATCTACGACTCTTTTGATCTAGTAGCCTATGCCAGACTCAAGATCTAAGACATTGAGCTCATCTCTCGTGTGATGCTCTTGAGGTTCTACATGGCGGACGTGAGGGCCTTATATGATCTTCATCTCCTACGCTGATTTGAAGAGATAGACAAGGGTTGCTGGGCACAATTTGTATAGATAAATAGTCCTTATGGACCCAAACAAATTAGCGCATGTCCTTGTGGATCCAAACAAAAAGATCTTTGGATCTATACCCTGAAAAGTCTATAAAATAGATCTGTGGCCTAAACACCGCTAAAAACTATTAGACAGTAATTTCCTCATTAAAAATCTATGGTGAGAGACTTTTAATTAGCCAAATTTTGTTAGAAATAATGGTTTTATAGGCTTATTTTGGGCCAACTTTGAGGCCAAGTTTGAGTGGATCCCACACGTCTTTTGGAGTGGGTCCAAAGCGGAGACGTATTCCTTGCCACATGGCAAGTCAGACAGTGAAGACGGTTCATCAAAACCATTTATAAGTGAATAGGAAGTTGACGTCGTTTTTAGGTTCGTAGAATAGACAATTAAAGAGTCAATAGTGGGTTTCCTTGAAATATTAATCCCAAATTGAAACTTGAAGAGAACTTATGTGTGTATATAATATCTAGGTAGCAACACTTGGGTTGGGCCCTCAAGGAGCACCCCAAGTTTGTAGAAAAGAGGAGTTATGGACAAATTGAACCTTGGCTCAAACCACCACACACGTATACTGTAGCTCAACTTTTCCGCGCCCCTTTTTGGAAGTTGGAAATAAGTCTTACAGTATCGGACTCCCGCGGTTCCAAATCTAATCTCACAAGTGCAATGTGAAATTGATAAACACAAAAGAGTCCAAATCCAACAAATCTTTTGGAAAATCGATTTTGAATAAAAAATGCCAAAATTGGACTGCTTTGCCAGATACAAAGTCGCTACCTAAATATTTTATTTTGGGGGGAAATTTAAAAAACCCATAACTCGTGCCAAAGGCCACGTGTCCGTCATCACCAAGATTGTCTCGACTCGGGAACTTAGGTACGAGAAGGAAGGTCATGAATACATTTGAGCACCCCCGCTTGCTCGATCAAAGATCAGTCTCTACTAATCATGATATGAATCTTTATTTACATTATATGCTCTTGTTCCAATTATTAAGCTAGCATTACTATGTGATGCGCACACATAAGTATAGACTAAATCGCAAGAATTGGAACATTTCAAGTCATGTTTGTTTTGAAAATTGTTTCAAAATATGCACCACTTGAAAAAGTGATCGCAGATACACATTACTCAAATTATTTCAATTCACACAATTAGCCTTCACCCACAGGCATTCAGGCAGTTTATAGTATTTAAACTGAAAAATCTAGAAATCCCCTAGATATTGATTTGTGATTATGTATCAATTTTAAGCAGTAAACAACAATCCTAATCAAACAATCAAGACAAATCAACACAACAATTTTACATAGAAAAACCACAATTGGACACCTCCAATTGTGATAAAAAAAACCACGGGCAACTGTCACAAAACAATCCACTAAGAAGATATAAAGGAATTACACAGGTATACTCTCAATTACCTAGCGAATCCACGCCCAAATTGAACTAAGCCCTATGTGCCTCTTCCAACCCCGTCTTTACCTCTAATTGTCTTGACGATGAGCCACACCAGAATCCACCAAAGCTTCAGGCTCAAATTTTTCGGAATCCACCGAAAAACAACTCTCTCTTTTGTATAGAATGAACAAACAAACCTTTGATGTATTCTTCTTAACTCATGAGTTGAATACTCAATTAAACATCAAAGAAAACTAGCAAAATATCCCCAGATATAAACCTTATTATCCAAAAAGAAGATCTGGAGAAGTAATCATAGTTTTGGACTGAAACAAATACTTATAGAAATCTAGGACTGGATTGGAATCTAAACACTTATAACCTCACTGAAATAAAAAGTGCGAAAATAAGTACAACTGAAAGGAATTTTGTCAAACGGGATTGCCAAGAATAAAAATCTAACATAAGCAATTAGCCTCATGGCAAGCATGCTAGACATGGCAACAACCACACACAATACAATATGCTAAAGCGAGTAAAAGCTCACCTAATACTCCAAGCCAAAATAAATAAAATAGTTAGAAAAAATGCATGATTCCTAACTATGCGAGATAACTAATGCAACGCATGCAAGAATGCAACTAAATAGGCTCGTCTACTTAATATGGCATATGAATCACTTAAATAGCATGCGGTCTAAGCACGTATTCAAAGAAGTATTGAAACAACAATGTAGTTATAATGATGAACCGAGTCTCGGTGCATGTAAGACAAACGGATGCAAACATGGAGAATGCTAATTGAAACATGATGTCCCTAAACTAACCATCATAAGCTAGTAAATAAAAGGGAGAAAGACGTGGGGTTGGAAGACATACACATTATTACATTGCGCTCTCACGAAGGAAAGTCTGAATGAATAAACTAGCTAACTAATTAACTAAGCTAAGCTAATTAAGCTAATTATTTCAAAACAAATGAAATAAACTAGCTAAGCTACTTAACTAATTATTACAACACTTGAATTAACTAGCTAGTTAACTAACAAACTAATTACAATACAAGTGCGATTAAGATAAGTAATTAAACTAAACAACTAATTGCTATGCCTCAGGAAACGAGGGATGTTCATGTGTATGCTTAGTTTCTGCCCGAAAAGACCACCATTTTGCTTTTGAATGCTTTTGTTTGCACAGTTGAACACCAACACTACTGCTTACTCTATTCTGCCTTACAAACTCACTGCTGAATTTTGCACCAGTGGCCGACTGGCCAGTGATGAGGGTTGCTGGCCACCTGTTGGCCATGAAAGTGGCTGACAAGTTTATCTTTCTATAACAGAGGACAAACAGAGCATATACAGGGTATTTCAAGGGTTTGTTTGCACACCTCACCCCTCATTTTCATGAACAAATCAAATGAGTAGCAAGTTTGGTTTGCAAACCATCAATGGATGCAATTTCATTGCATAATGGCTTGTGAAACCAAGTGTGCAATTTCAATAAATACAAAACAAGACATAAAGCTTCTCCCTTTCATGAAAGATCAAATGAAGTAGTTGACTTTGGAGACTTGAAATATTTCATCACTAGTAAGTATGAAATGGTTCAAGCATCCATGTGTTCAATTAACGTCTGATTGAATACAACCAAATTATTATCTTGCATCATTTTAATTCTAAGTTACTCCATTTTAGTTTACCAACCATTCTTTAATTCAATTTAGTCTAATGGTGAATTAAAATCCTCTAATAGAAAAAGGGCTCAAAACACAAGTTGCTTTGGGTATGAAAGAAGCATTATACCGTTGGTAATGAACCCCCTAAGGAATTAAACCATTAAGTATGAAATCTCAATTTCATACTTGGGCAAACAAGTAACTTAAAACCACTTTCAAAGCAAAATAAAAGCCAAGAAAATGGGGAGGTTGCAGAGATTATTAGTGCTGAAATGAAGTATGAAAAGCCAAAAAAGAAGTGCTATCAACTCAAATAAGTGATGTCTAAGACCTAAAACATCAAGCTTATGAGGACTATTACACTAGAAGCATGCAAAACAAAACTCAAATGCAAAAAACAGCCCAAAACAGTCTAAAATAAATCCTAAAACATGCTAGAATTGAGCTAAAAAAGTCTAGATTAAAATGCTAAAATATAGCACCAACTAGGCTGGTAAGCAACACATAACGAGGGGAGGCTAACCCTTTCAAATTTGGATTTCAAAACATGATTTTAGCTATCAAAAGGCTCAAAAATCGTTGTTTAAAATCTTGGAAAAAGATAGCAAATGGTGGGAAACACAAGGGCAGAGGCCTCTAAACCAAGATACAAAGAAGGATTGTTAACCCCTCAACCTTTAATGGCCTTAAACCCAAGCTTCAGCCCAAAAAACATAGAGTTTTGACTACCCAAAACAATGGAAAACAAGAACAAAAAAGTAGAGAAAACAAGCAAATAGGTAGAGCCTTATACCTCTTGAAGAAAAGAAGCAATTCCAAGCAACAAAACAAGCAAACAACACCCTAAAGCTCAAACTAAGCTCAAAGATACCTCAACTCAAAGATGAGAAGATTTGGTTAAGGGTGTATAGACAAAGGTTAAAGATTTGTAGGCAAAAGTGTAGAGATTTGGTAGAGAGAGAATTGTAGAAAGAGAAGAAAATTTTGAGCTCAAAATTTCTAACCCTCTAACATGAGAGAGGGGCCTCCTATATATAGAAAACATGAAATTTCCTCAAGAAGATCCAGCCCTACACATGGGGATAGATACATGCATCTCAGGCAAACAGATGGCATAAAATATCTCAAAATACACTAGCGGCCTACGGCCATCACCGTGGTCAACGCAACGAAAAGTGATGGTCGACAACTTTAGGGATGGCCGGCAGGCCACCAGAGGTTGCAAGCTAGAAATACCAAGGCATGGTCCAAGAATGAGGCAAAAAAGGGATAAGATTTGAAAGGCTCAAAGCTGTGGCATTTTGCTAAGGAATTCGAGCACTTGGCGAGCACATAAACTCATCATCGGGTCTGCATACGAGAACATCCAAGTCATAAGGGCCGTAAAAATGGGGTGTCTATACGCACACTCAGCCATCCCGCCGAGCCGACACGCTTTGTAGGTCAGGTCGGTTCTAATATTAATTTATTTGAATTCTTGCAAAAAATTATTTGAATTTCAAAACATAATTAATTCAAATTTTTTGTCCAAAAATTGTGCCTTTTTTGAGTCCGAATTCCACAACAGATTAAAATATCCAAATAGATTTTTTAACCTGTTGCACCTGGACAGATTTAGTTTCTTCACAGAACATATTCAAATCTGTGTTCAAAAAAGTTAAAAATTGCCAAGCTATCCTGCTCAAAACAGTTTAGACTGTTCATTTCAAATTGCATTTGTTCAGTTTGGGTTTGTACTTGTTCAGATCTGTCCAACAAGTTCCAATTTTCCTATAAATTTAGAATAATTCCAGCAGATTTCTTGATCTGAAAATTCATTTTGTTGTTGTCCAAATTTTGCTCGCTTGCATATATATATATATATATATATTTTTTCTTTATATAAATTTAGGAAATATTTAAAAGTATAGAACATAGATTTGATTCGTCGTACAAATTGTTTCGACTGCTATTATAATTTGTGAAGATCATTGTATCCTGCGAGATAGACGCCATTTATTCGTATGTATCGTAGCGGGACGAACTTGTCTTAAAGATAGAATATCATACACTCGACTTGATCTAATTTTGTACTTTTCATTTCGGTAAATAAATTCTATAAGTAATTTATTTTTATTTGTTTGATTTGGTTTCATATTATTTATTTTACGTAAAATTGTTCTAACAATCTTAAGACGACTCAATTATTTTGTTTACACATAATTTTTCGCTTGTTTCATTTTCTCTTTCTTTTTCTTATAAAAATTTTTCGTAATTTTACAAAATAATATTCGTTGAAAAACAAATAGTAATAATATAGTGTTTGACAAATAGTAGTAATATAATGTTCATTTTCTTTGACAACTAGTAGTAATATACTGGTAATCATTAACAATTCAGAATATTTATTTTTGAAGTTGGTTAGAAATTAATTTTGATTTTCAAAAATAATTTCTGAGTGTTCATTAATTAAAATTATGTTTTCAGTATTTTAATTTTTGAAATGTTACAGAAATATTTTTTTGTATGGAATTAATTTATTTAAATAAAATTTTATTTTATTTTCAAATTAATTGGAAATAAAAGTTACAATTCTTGTTTCTTTTATTTTTACAGAATTTAATTATGTAGTTTTAGTTTAAATTTTTTGTGTAGTATAAAATTTTAATTATAATTTTGTTTTATAATTTAGAATTCATAGCTACTGAAACTGGTCAAACTAATGCTCAAACAAGTACTGGTATGATGACGGCAATTACTCCAACCTTTCTTCTTGTTATGACTGTGCTAGTTAATCACAGTGAGAAGCCAGAGAAGTTCTCAGAAATTGATTTTAAAAGATGGCAGTAGAAAATGTTGTTCTATCTTACTACTCTAAACTTGGTACGTTTCCTCCGTGAAAATGCTCCTACTCTAAACGAGGATGAAACCGACCGGCAAATTGTTGCTGCAATCAATGCCTGGAAATATGCTGATTTCCTTTGCCAGAACTACATCTTGAATGGACTTGACAGCAGATTATATAACGTCTACAATCTTATCAAAACGGCAAAGGAACTTTGGGAGTCTTTGAAAAAAAAAGTAAAAAACAGAAGATGCTAGCTCAAAGAAATTTGTGGTTGGCAAATTCCTGGATTTTGTGGTGGTTGATTCAAAGACTGTGATCAGCCAAGTTCAGGATCTCCAACTTATTCTGCATAACATTCATGCAGAAGGCATGTCTCTCAATGAATCCTTTCAAGTTGTTGCCTTAATTGAAAAATTACCACAAGGCTAGAATAAATTCAAAAATTATCTCAAACACAAGTGCAAAGAAATGACTTTAGAGGAATTGATTGTGCACTTGAGGATTGGGGAGGACAACCGTAATTCAGAGAAACGAGCTGGTAAGCATCCAATGGAGTCTAAGACAAATGTGGTAGAACATGCTTCAAAAGCAAAGAAACTGAAGTATTCTGGAGAAAGTTCTGCACAAGCCTCTAAAGGAGAGGAAACTAAGAAGTACAAGTTCAATAGCAAGTGTTACATTTGTCACAAAGAGGGACATCGAGCCAAAGATTATCGTAGCAAGTGCAAAAGTAAAGGAAGATCAAGCAAGAAGCCTGCTCAAGCCAATATAACTGAAGTGGACAAAATTTTCAATAGTGTAGATGACATAAATCTTTCTAAAGCTGTTTCCGAGGTAAACCTTGTTGTAAATCCTAAAGAATAGTGGGTGGACACTAGTACTAGTCGCCATATCTGTGCCGACAAAAAGATGTTCACATCTTATTTTGTGTTAGACAACGGTGAACAACTTTTCATGGGGTAACTCCTCGACTTCTAAACTTGAAGGACAAGGAAAGATTATTCTGAAGATGATATCTGAAAAGGAACTCACTCTCAATAATTTGCTACATGTATCGGACATTCGAAAGAATCTACTCTCCGAATCTTTGTTGAGTAAAAATGGATTTAGGCTAGTGTTTGAGAGTGATAAGTTTGTACGTACTAAGAATGAGATGTATGTAGGAGAAGGTTACATGTTTGATGGCCTTTTCAAAATGAATGTAATGACTGTTGTACCCTCTGTTATTAATAAAAATACATCTTCTTTTTACTTGCTTAAGTCTTCAAATTTGTGGCATGGTAGACTAGGACATGTTAATTATGAATTTTTGCATAGATTAATTAATATGGAATGTTTACCTAAATTTGGCATTGATTTAAATCATAAATGTGAAATTTACGTTGAGAAAAAATTAATTAAAACTCCTTTTCATACAATTGAAAAAAGTACGAAATCACTTGAATTAATTCATAGTGACATTTATGATTTTAAATCAATTCAAACTAGAGGTGGGAAAAAATATTATATCACTTTCATAGATGGCTATACTAGATATAGTTATGTTTATTTAATTCGAACCAATGATGAAGTTTTGGAAACTTTTATTCAATATAAGAATGAAGTTGAAAATCAACTTGATAAGAAAATTAAAAAACTTAGAAGTGATAGAGGTGGTGAATATGAATTATCTTTTGGTGAGTTTTGTAAAGAACGTGGAATAATTCATCAAACCACCGCTCCTTACTCACCTCAGCAAAATGGAATTACTGAAAGGAAAAATAGGACTTTAAAAGAAATAATGAATGCCATGTTAATAAGTTCTAAATTACCTCAAAATTTGTGGGGGGAAACAATACTTTCTGCTAATTATATTCTAAATAAAATACCCCGAAAGAAAATGAACCAAACACCTTATGAAATGTGGCGTGGGAGAGTACCATCCTACAAATAGTTAAAAGTGTGTGCGTGTTTGGCTAAAGTGGCTATTCTTAGTCCTAAAAAGACTAAAATAAGTCATAAAGCAGTTGATTGCATTTTCATTGGTTATGCCAAGAATAGTAGTGCATATCGGTTTTTGATTCATAAGTCAGAATATTCCGAAATGCATGTAAATACTAGTATTGAATCTTAGAATGTATTGTTCTTTGAACATGTATTTCTAATAAAACTCGACAATGACTAGTACTAATAAAAGATCTTTTGATGCTATTATTAGTTATGACAAAGAACAAGAGCAAGAGATAGATCAAAATAAAGAAGAGGAACCTACACGTAGTAAACGTGCTAGAACCTCAAAATCTTTTGGTCCAGATTTTCTAACTTTTTCGTTAGAAAATGAGCCTTTAATTGTCAAATAAGCTATGACCAAATCCGAAGCTCCTTTATGGAAAGAGGTCAGAATAGCGAAATTAAATCCATCTTGCAAAATCATACTTGGCAGTTGGTAGATTTGCCACCAGGATGTAAACCTCTTAAATACAAGTGGATTTTCAAAAGAAAAATGCAAACGGATGGATCAATTGACAAATACAATACAAGACTTGTGGTCAAAGGATTTAGACAAAAAGAAGGTCTTGATTACTTTGACACATACTCACGGTTACTAGAATAGCACCTACTAGAGTGTTATTTGCTATTACATCGTTGTACAATATAGAAATTCAGCAAATGAATATGAAAACCGCTTTATTAAATGGTGAGTTAGATGAAGAAATTTACATGGAACAACCAGAACGATTTTTTGTTGCAAAAAAAGAAAAGAAAGTGTGTAAATTGGTTAAATCATTATATAGTTTAAAACAAGCACTAAAGCAATGGCATGAGAAATTTGACAAAACATGGATTCGAAATTAATGAATGTGACAAATGTATTTATATTAAAAATGCATACAAAGTCTATGTTATAGTATGTCTTCATGTGGATGATATGCTCATCATAGGAAGTAATAATGACATGATTAAAATTACCAAGAAAATGTTGAATAAACATTTTGACATGAAAGACATGGGGATTGTTGATGTAATTCTTGGCATGAAAATTACCAAAACATCATAAGGTTATGCTTTGTCATAATCACATTACATTGAGAAAATACTTGACAAATTTAGCAAAGATGATGATCATCTTGGTAGAACACCTGTGGATGTTAATTTGTTCATTTTTAAAAATATACATGAAATTATTTCTCAATTAGAGTATGTCCAAATTATTGGAAGCTTAATGTACTTGATTAACTGCACTCACCCCGGATATAGCTTATGCAGTAAGTAAATTAAGTAGATATACAAATAATTCAGGAGTAAAACACTAGAAAGCAAGTATAAGGGTTCTAAAATACTTCAGATTTACTCATAACATTGGGCTGAGTTATACTAGATATCTAGCAGTACTTGAAGGATACTGTGATGTAAACCGATATCGATACTAGAAACTCAAAATCCACTAGTGGGTATATGTTTACTCTGGTTGGGTGGTCAGATCTTGAAAATCTTCCAAACAGACTTGCATTGCTAGGTCTACTATGGAATCAGAGTTTATAGCTTTAGATAAAGCTGGGAAAGAAGTAGAATAGCTTCGCTACTTCCTTGAAGATATTCTAATGTGGTCAAAATTGGTGCCTGTTATATTTATATATTGCGATAGTCAATCAGCAATAGATAGGGCACAGAGTCATATGTATAACGGTAAGTCACGATACATTCGTCGTCGACATAACACCGTGAGACAACTACTCTATAATGGAATTATTTCTATTGAATATGTGAAGGCTAAAGACAACATAGCGGATCTACTAACCAAAGGGTTATCATGAGAGTTAATTGAGAATTCATCAAAAGGAATGAGACTTAAGCCTATTAAATAAGAGTTATCACAATGGCAACCCAACCTAGTTGACTGGAGATCCCAAGATCTAGGTTCAAAGAAACAACTGAGTTGTGTATGACTCATAAGGATCACTGAGGAGTCAAACTTCTACCCATTTCTACGATGAAATAGTGATGTCTGCAACGTTTTAGGTTAAATAAAACTTTTAATGATTTTTATATCTTGGAATACCTAGTAAAGTATGGCAGGATACTATTCATAAGAATCACCTATATGAGTGTGAACAGGGCTGATTCTATGAGATTTGTGAAGGGCTACAATTCTCTAGAGCACTTATGAAAGACCAAGTTGTTCGGGGCCAAAATAAACACAATAGTGAAAACTAAACTCACTACTAAAAACAGGGCCTTTTGAGTCGGCAGTCAGTCAAGAATAGCACATTTGTCGATTAAAAACGTTTTTGACGGGCGTTTAATGCAACTCAAGGGTCGAAATTGGTGGGTCAAGAATGTTTTTGAGTCGGCAATCACGACATAAAGGTTTTATTTTTTGTGACGGCATCGTGCCGACTCAAAAAGTAGTTCAATGTTTTAAGAAATTTAACCCATAATTTTCTTATAGGCGCCTCCCAAGTTTCGAACCCACAACCATTTGGAAGCTTTGACCGGACCCAAACTCGCCACACTAAATCCACTTCGCCACTCTACCTCTTTCAGATATTAATTGAGATATTTATTATTTATAGTATATACACTCAATATTAATATAGAAGTATATCTATAAATATATATACACATAATTATAATTTCATTATTATGATATTCGAAAAAATTATCTTGATATACAAATAAATAAAGCAGAATGTGCTTAATTACATGTATCGCACAAATTAATTTTTTTTTTTTTTTTTATTTTTTATCGATCTGATTGATGTCTTAATATTAATTTATATTTAATTTTTTATTTAACATTAAATTATTTATTATCAAAATATTCATATTTAATTTAAATTTTTTATGCCTATATACACTATTTTCTTCTTAATCCAATCACAACATATTTATATTTAATCTTTTAAATAAATTTTGTATAATTCTATTTCTACATATTTTTATTATCCAAATAAAAATAAAAATAAAAATAAAATAATTAGAATCACTTTTAGTTTTATATTACTAATTCTCTTTTAATTTAACTATTATTTTTAATATCGAAATGAGTATTAAATATAATATATTTATTAAATATAATCAAGTAAATATATATATCTTGGTTATAAAATATATTTTTGCTACTAGCATTCATTACACAAAAGATGTAATTTTTATGCTGCACAAATTTGCCGACTCAAAAGGTATATACCGACGCAAAAAGTCTATCTTTTAAGTCGGTAAATACTACCGACTCAAATAATGCTATCAAATATTAGTTTTTTGTGTCGGCCAACGGTGCCGACTCAAAAGGTATGGTATTTGCGTCGGTAACTCTGTGCCGTCTCAAAAAGACTACCTTTTGTGACGGTAAAATTTGCCGACTCAAAAAAACCGACTCAAAAGGCCTTGTTTTTAGTAGTGACTGTGTCTGGTGATATACTGTAAGTTCTATTGTCTTGGTTTACACAAATGATTGAGCAGTTCAAGGCGTCATGTTCATTAGTTAGCTAGTAAATCCGACAGTATCTCACAAGGAGAGGTTCAAAGCCAAAAGCTACCATCCTTTGTAGAAATTTTCAATTTTTGTACTCTCAATAATTAGATCATGTTGTTGCATTTTCTCTCCGTCAAATTCCATTCATGTGGGGGATTGTTGGAAATAATGGTTTTATAGACTTATTTTGGGCCAAATTTGAGTTGGTCCCACACGTCTTTTGGGGTGGGTCTAAAGAGGTGACGTGTTCCTTGTCGCATGGCAAGTCACACAGTGAAGACGGTTCGTCAAAACCATTTATGAGTGAATGGAAAATTGACGTCGTTTTCGGGTTCGTGGAATGAACAATTAAAGAGTCAATAGTGGGTTTCCTTAAAATGTTAAGCCCACATTGAAACTTGAAGAGAGTTTATGCGTATATATAAGTTCTAGATAGCAACGCTTGGGTTGAGCTCCAAGGAGCACCTCAAGTTTGTAGAAGGGAGTAGTTATGGACATATAGAACCTTGGGTCAAACCACCACACGCGCGCGCATGCCGCCGCCGTCTGACCAGCCGGGTGCGAGTGTGAGTTGTGGGTTGAGTTGGTTCTAACATTAATTTTTTAGACAAAATTTATTTGAATTTTTTCAAATTCTTACAGGAAATTATTTGGATTTCAAAATATAATTAATTCAAATTTGAATTCAAATTTTTTATCCAAAAATTGTGCCTCTTCTAAGTCCAAATTCCACAACAGATTCAAATATCCAAACAGATTTTTCAACCTGTTGCACCCGTCTATATTCAGTTTCTTCACATAACAGATTCAAATCTGTGTTTAGATAGGTTGAAAACTGCTAGCAGTTATCTGTTCAAAACAGCTTTTTGCACTGCTCATTTCAAATCGTGCATTCGTTATTTGGGTTTGTACCTATTCGAATCTGTCCAACAAGTTTCAATTTGCCTATAAATTCAAAATAATTCCCGCACATTTCTTGATCCAAAAAATCATTTCATTGCTGTTCAAATTTTGCTCTCGTGCATATATATATATATATATATATTCTTTATATAAATTTAGGAAATATTTGAGAGTATAGAACACATGTTTGGTTCGCCGTACAAATTGTTTGGAATGCTACTGTAATTTGTGAAGATCATTGTATCATGTAAGTAATTTATTTTTATTTGTTTGATTTGATTTCATATTATTTATTTTATACAAAAGATTGGTCCAACAAATTTCTCTTTTTTTTTTTATCTAATCCTTAATTACAAAATGAGAGCAATACTGGAAGAAGATAACCACACAAAAAAATAATAATAATAATAAAAATAAAAAATAATTTGAAAGAACAATGAATTCTTCTAATAATTCAATACCTTTTAATAGATTAGGACTTTCTGCAATAATCATTCTTATAAATAATCTTGCATTGATGGTTCATAAAACACAATCAATAATGGTTTAAGTAAATATTTTAAGCCCAAAATACAATTATAATGAATTGCATAATGCTTTGGTCACTTTTTTTATGATTTTGAATTAAATTTTGAATGTTGGTAAAATATTTGAAGTTCTTTAACATTTTTCAATTATGAATGAATTGTAAATCTAAAATTTATTGACAAAAGTAATGAATCATCAAATTGTACATTAAAATCTAGTGCATTTTTTATTTTATTTTTAAATACTAATTGACATGAATCACAATAAAATGAATATTCATATATTATAAATTTTGAATAATATCGAAATATTCCTCACTCTAAGCATGACTAAACATTAAACAATAGACACTACTCTCCCTTTGTCTAGCAAATAAAAATCCAGCAGACCACAGGGAAGATGATGATGCATACATATCATTACAAATGACCATTACATAATATTTATAAAAAAATAAAATTCCAAACAGACCCTAACAAAAGACTCTACACACAAAGACTAGTAGGCCCTGCAATTGTCAAAAACTTCATTGCAGTGACCACCCATTACATTACATATCAACACTATATCTATATATAAATAGCATATAACAATGGTGACAATTATATTGAATCCCAATCAATTTCATGAGATGGGTACTTCTGCAACATCAACGACGCATCCCACTCTTCCTCCTCCGTAAAATCCGGAAACCCAAGATCCGACGACGCCGACGACCCACTTCCCGACATCGCCGGTGAACCCACCTCCGCCGTACGCGGCTGCGCTGCGGCGGTCTCCGTCTTCTTCTTCGACTGCCTCTTCTTCTTGGCGGCGGCGTCGACACTCTTTCCAGCCTGGGCCAAGATCGCCTGGACCTTGTCGTCGACAATATGGGACCCACTGTGGCGGAGATTGGGGAAGTTCAGCCTCGCGCCGTCGCCTCGAAGCTTGTACGCTGCCCTGTCGTACGCCAGCGCCGCCTCTTCGCCGGTGTCGAAGGTTCCTAGCCAGAGTCGGGTCCGGTTCTTGGGTAATCGGATCTCGGCGACCCATTTTCCCCAGTGCCTCTGTCTGACCCCTCTGTAGAGCTTTGTGGGCTTTGGGGGTGAGCCCATTAGCTTCATGGGGGTGGACTTTGGGACCAGGAAACTCAGGGTCTGTTGCTGCTGCTGTGGAGTTGGAGCACATTGATTGTAGAATGAAACTTCTGTGGATTGGGCCATTTGTTGCTGTTGCTGTTGCTGTTGTTGTTGTTGGAAGCTTAACTGGGCTTGGATCTGTTGGATCTGAGAAGGGGTAAGGTGGTTGAGCCCAACTAAACTCGGTTGCTCATGACCCGTAAACCCATGGGAAAATATTTGGGTTGTGGATGTGGAGCAACCATTTGGGTATGACATGGGCTGGTGGGTTGAGAAATTGTAAGAATTGTAGGGAAAAGAATAGGAGGTAGAGGAAGAAGGAGGTGAAGAAGTAGTTTTTGAAGAAGAAGAAGAGAGAGAAAGGAGATTTGAAGTAGTAGCAGAGGTTGGGGAAGCACTTTTCATAAAAGGTTCAAGTGCTTCCATAAGCTCACAATCTGACTGAAATGCTGTGCTATCCGTATCCATTGTTGCTTCCATTCCACCACAAATTCACAAAAATCAAAAACAAACAAAATATAATAATAATAATAATAAAACAACCTGTTTCTTAACAAAAATCAAAGAACAGGGAACAATTGAAAAAAAAATACAGAAAAAACCTAATAAAGAGGATTGAAAATAGATAAGCCTCTTTAGTCCAAGATCTAAAAGAACCAACCTTGATGGGGATACAAAAAAACTACCCTCTCAGGTGATTTGATGAAACAAAGAAAACAAAAATAAAAATAAAATTGATCTCTATTCTGAAAACACCTGGCTTTCGATAAATCCCACTCCAAGTTTGTTTTTTTATTTTTTGAAACACAAAAACAAACCCAAAAACTAGAATACTTTGAAAAACAGATGATTTGCAGAAAGGGATACAGAGAAGCGGGGATGATACAGAGGGGGGGAGAGAAGAAGTAGAAAACTTAAAGAATCAGAAAGCAATTGTTTTACAAAAACACTCACTCATTTGTTTTACTGTGAATTGTATAGTGTTTTTCCTCACGACCTCTCTCAGTGTGATCTTGATTTCAGGCAATGGGTTGGCTCCACTTATATATAGGAGTATCGGTAACTTGTTTACCGGTTTTTTCCACGTCGGAAATTACGAAATTTTTTTTAATTGTTGAAGTTTATGTTTATGTTTACTTTACCCGGTCAGCTTCTTGTGATGCTGACGTCATATTCCACCAGTTAATTTATTTGATGGATGCACTAGGAGAGAAACACGTGTCCCATTTTACCGCCACCTGTCCATCTTCAACCGGGAGTTCCAAGCACGGATATTTCGTGGTTCCTTCGCAAAGTTTGTTGACCATATTTGAAGTGTTCACACCATATTTTTGAGTTTTCTTGTTGCTGTCTCTAAGTTTTCAACTTCTAATTTTAATTTTTCGATGGGCTTAAAAATAAATTTAATATTTGTATAGGAAACTTCTAATTTTAATTATAATTAAGCTGAATTTGTCTTTACTCTATTAGAAGCACAGTCAGTGGATACCAATTAGGCTGAATTTGTTTACACTTCACCCTCCCCCTCTAGGGTGAATGGCCACAACTAAACTTCATCATTTGGTTTGAAGGCCTATGGCGTAGCCTGTTGGACTTCTATCAAATTTGAGCTCCAACCTCGAGTTAGGGGTGTAATTTTGGTCCGACCCGGCTCATTTGGATTCGGGCCAGACTCGGCCCATGTCAAGCCTTGCGGGTTCTTGTTAAAAAAAATCGGACCGGGCCGGCTCAGGAGTCAAAAAAACTAGGCCCAAGCCCAAACCCAAGTTCAGGAGTATTTGAACTTTTGGGAGGGCCATTGGGCCTGGACCTGGGCTGGGACTTTGGGCGGACCTAAATAATTTTTTTTAATTTTTTAATTTTTTTCACAAAAAATTTATTATTTTTCATTAAAAATAACACTGGGCCTCAAGCGGCTGGGCCGGCCTCGGGCCGGGCTTTTGAGTAGACCTTGAGCAGGGCCAAACGGGCTAAGCCCACAAGCCGGGCCGAGTTTCAAAACGATACCCAGGCCCAAGCCAAGGCCTCGGGTTGGGCTTGGGCTCGGGCCAAAACGAGCCTAAATGGGCCGGGCCCGCCCCAGGTCGCGGGTGGGTTGCGGGCCAATTTTACACTCCTACCTCGAGCGCACCTCTAGTTTGTCCACAAACTTGGCATGTTGGCCTGTTAGAGCATAAGTTATTGGTTGGTATAAAGATATCGTCATATAGTGTTCCTCATGTATTGTGATGGATGAAAAAGTGAGATTTACGATGTTATATTGAGTGATTGGAAAATATGAAGGGATATGAGAGTTTATAATTAATTTAGAGTATGATCACGTGACACCTCAAGATCAATCAATAATTTTTTCCGTTAGAGGTGGCCTATTAGGGTGCTTGTTACATCGGCGTGTAAACTCGTCAAATATTATGAAACAGAATACCAAAATAATGAAAAAGGAAAAAAAAAAAAAATTAGAAGTAAAATCTTTGGTCATTGGGTTAAACCCACGAGACGACCCGTTGGCCCTGTCTGCAAGCCCGCTTAAGAAAGACAACTTGAGCTTGCAAAAAATGTCTATTGGGCTTAGCATACGAGCAGGCTTAGGTTCCATTTTTGCCAGTCCGATAATAATGCTTAGTCACAACAGCATGCATGCTGCACTATTTGTTTGAATTACTTATTGGAACCGTAAATTTTGTTTTAAATTTCAAAAAAAATGACAGTGTTATTATATTTGTGCATTATATTGACTCAAATTATACATGTGATTGTATACATATCACTTAATTATTGGTGTGTTTACTTGTTTTGAACGACGGATTAGTTGATGATCAACTTTACAATCAATGATTACACTTTTAACTACTAAAGCTAAATATACAACTATGTGGTGGTAGAAGTTTTTGCTTACCAGGTTAGTATCATATTAAGCAAAAACCTGCTATTGTCTACTGTGACAATTAGCATGGAATTCATTTGATGAAAAATTAGATATATTATTTTTAAAGAAGACATATTAGTGTTCAATTTTATTTTGTTTTAAATCTGTATTAATAGAAAGTATGTTGAAAAAATTTGTCACAAATATTTATTTCCAATATTGTTTGGATTTAATTCAGTTGGAGCATATTTTAACTATTTTACATGTACCTTAGAATGTGACTTGAAAGTGTTTGAGAATATAATAATATAAGTAATAAAATTATATTATTCTTTATAAATAATCAAGTTGCTTCATTTTTTAATAGATTAGAGGGCGAATTACACTAACGGTTCTTATAGTTTGGGATTCACGTTGTTTTGGTCTCTAATTTTTCAATTGTGACATATTTGACCCTAAATTTTGAATTTTGTTTCAAATAAAAAGGACAATTGAAGATATCATTGCTCAATTTTAAGAATAAAGTCATCAATTTGATAAAATATAAATTAATTTGACAAAAATAAATGTTAAAAAAATATTTTTAAATTTTAAAAAATTATTTGTACCCACCAAAGATAAAATTATATAAAATTTATAAATCTTTTACATTTTTATTTTTTTTACCAAATTAATTTTTAATATATGTTTGGATGTTGATCATGTAATGACTGGTTATTTTTATTTTCATTAAATTAATTTTTATTTTTCAAAAATCAAATATGGCGACAATTTTGATATCATTATTAAACTAATCTAATAAAACAAAAAATCCAAAATTAAAAATATTTCATATATTTAATATATCGATTACACATTAAAAGTTTAATAACTATCCATTATATAATAATCATCCAAAAATATTTGTTACCAACAAATAAAAGCATCGATTACATGATAGCCATCGAAAAGTATCAACAAAAACAATAGTCACATGATTATTAAAAATAAATAAATGTGTAAAAGATTTATCAATTTTACAAAATTTTATCTTTGGTGGGTAGAAATAATTTTTAAAAATTTAAAAATATTTTTTGACACTTATTTTTGTCAAATTCGTTTATATTTTATTAAATTGATGATTTTGTCCTTAAAATTGAGTAATAATATTTTTAATTGTCCTTATTTGAAATAAGATTCAAAATTCATAATCAAATGTATTACAATTAAAAAGTTAAGGACCAAAGTGACACGAGTTCTAAATTATAAGGACGGTTGGTATAATTCACCCTAAATTTTTAAACCTTTAGATAAATTAGACTTTCCTAACCCACAAATAAATTAACTTAACTAAAGTAATGGTCAACAATTCAATAGAAGGTAACTCACAATTTGTAGCTAAGAAACCCTATCATTATTCTCAAGTGATTTGATAAAGACATGTTATTTTTGCTTGATTTTGAAGTAAGTGTTTTATTTGCTATCACTACCATTTGAACTTGATTGAGATCCTTTCCTTATAGTGTAAGGGCCATGCTACCGACCCCCACTGACAACCCTCAGTGAGGTGTCACCCTTTCATTTGTTAAAAAAAAAAAAAAAACAATTTTTGACAAATGGGAGAAGACCCCCAGTGACCCCCACTGGGGGTGTTAGGCATTTTTCATAATGTAATAGAAAATTTTCATCACATCATTTATAATAACTTTTTAAAATAATAAAAAATATGTGATTATTTTTATAATTTTTAAAATTATATGTGAAATATTTTTATTATAATTATATAATACAGAGAATCTAAATTTTATTTTATTTTTTTGTTGATTGATAATAAAATAATTATAAATATAAAAAATATTTACACATTTCTATAAAAATTGAACTCGATTTGATTAAAAATCTAAATCCATTTATGACCAAAAAAAAAAAAAAAAAAAAAGGGTAAATTATAACTTAACCCCTTGTGGTTTATCCAAAATACACGGAGCCCGCCTATAGTTTCATTTGTAACACTTAAACCTCTATACTTCATACCAAAGTACAATTTTGGACGGATGTAACAAAAATTATAAAAAATCTAAATTACCCTTATTTATTTCTCTAATTTTCTTCTTAATGCCATCATAAACCACCAATCAACAAATTGTACAGCCCGTTTGGTCTTGAAAGTGGTGAACCCAAGCATTGATAAGTTAACATGTGTACCTGAGGAGAAGGATAAATGGTAAACCCAAGCTTTGACTTCTCTCTCTATATATATATATATATCTTCTCTCTTACCGTTACCACTATCATTACCACCATTGCCCAACTTCGTCAAAATCAAGAACCACCCTTTACAAAGTGCTATAGATGAAGCAAGAGAAGAGAGTGGATGATGAAAAAGAAAGAAATAGATTTGGAGATATTTTTTCGAAGTGTGTGAAGTTTTCGGACAACTTTCGGTATGCCAAAACCACCCATTTCAGGAAGAAGTGAAAAAACGAGGTAGCGTAGAATGAAGTATAAAGCAAGGTGAGGAGATTGGTGAAAAAACGAGATAAAATTGTTTAGAATCGGGAAAGTTATGGAGTCCGAAAGATAGGCCAAAAAAATGTCAGAAACGGAAAGAAAAAGTAGGTTTGGTTAGTATGAATCCCATCAATGCTATTTCAAAAATCTAAATGTTCACGCATATTAATTGTTTGATTTCATGGGTTGGGTTTGTTACTAATTTGAATTATAAAAAGAAAAGTGGGTTTTGATTATTTTTAGAGGGAGAAGTTATGGTGGTGATTTTGAGTGGTGGTTTTGCATAGAATAAGAAGTTGGTCCGTGCTTCATGGTGTATTGACATTGCAATTCTTATATTTCCATGATTCATGCACATCAGATAACTTTGCTCAATCTGTAGTATCATTTTAAATCTTCTGTATCTAACAATGTTGATGCATGCAATACTGGGTTGAATTTTTCGAGAAAACTAATGAAGTGCACTTTGTTTGATATTAGGTTCTGGACTTGTGTCATTGAATTGCACAATGTTAACCATTATTTGATGTTGATTCCCTAGTTATTCACTTCTTACTTTGATATCGTTTCTTACTTTGTTTCTCCATCAAAAGGTTATTAATCATCAACCATACGATCGAAGCGTACATATTCAGTTTTGCTATTGTTCTGTGGGAGCTTGTCACCGCTAAGGTATTTCCTCAATTTGCACCAAGCCTCAAATACCACTTTTGAGTATTTAACTTCTCAATTGTGAAGATAAAAAATATTGTGAGATGATGATTATTTTTCATGAAATATGATGGTGGTGATGTTGGTTGGTTGTGATTTTGCATAGAAGGTGATGGTCATGAAATGAGAAGGGAAACAAAAGGTGATGGTGGTGGTTTTGCATGGAAGATTATAGTGTTGTATATTTATATAATGAGAGAGAGAGAGAGAGAGAGAGAGAGAGAACTTGAGGTAAATGAAACAAACCAGAGGATATTAATGCTTGAGGTAAATGAAACCCATGCTCCAACCAATGCTCAAAGGATGTTAATGCTTGAGATAAATGAAGCCCATGCTCAAACACTGAATTTTGTTTGGGGATAAAGATGTTAATATTTTGCCAAGAGTGTAATCTATGCTTTATTGCACTACATCATTTTGTATATATATATATATATGGTAATAAGGGTATTTTGGTCATTTGCCATATGTTTTTGGGTGGAAAAAACTATTCCACTCTCCATTCATGGTCGTGTAGCACACGTTCTGTTTAAACAAACAGTTCTGTCGAAAATTGCACTTTGGTATGAAGTATAGGGGGTTTAAGTGTTATAAATGAAACTATAGAGGGACTCCGTATTTTTTAGGCAAATCACAAGGGGTTAAATTATAATTTACCCAAACAAAACAAGAAAAAAAAAAAAAAAACTAAGCATACACAAACAAATAAGATAAAAATTATTGATGAAGAATTTAAATTTAAAATATAAGGTGCACATTGGAAAGAGGAGGAAGGTTGTGTATTACGATTTTGTTTGGTTTGGTTTTGGGAAAAAGACTTTAGAGAAAATTTTTAGAAATTTTGTTTGGTTTGTCATTTTTCTCAAAAAAAAAAATTAAAATTATTTTCTCTCTTCTACACATCAATCATTTTTTCTCTCTCCTCTCTCATTTTCAATCACTTTTTCTTTCACATATATCTACTCAATTATAACAAAATATCAAATCATTCTAAACTCTAAAATTATTTTCAAAATATACAACCAAACAAATTATAAAAATTTCTAAACTCTCTTCTCAAAATATTTTTTAAAAACTTTTGTCTCAAAATTAAACCAAACAATGCCGTAGTATTTCTTAATTTTAAAGAAAATTATAACTCAACCACGGTTAAGGTTGGTGGTCAATCCTAGTTTGATTTCGGCGGAGGACATTGCGGCGGAGAGACGTGAGAGAGCAAGTGGTCACGTGGGGAGACCACACCCACAACACCAGCATGAGAAACATGCCCGGTTGACTTTAACAGATCAGCTCCGACAAGTTCAAGACCCACGCGCAACACCGAGCGTCATGAAAGAATACAATGTTTAATTTCCCTTAATCGAAGGTTTGTCTTCCACGTGTTGTATTACAGTAGAAAGTACATTCACGCGCCTTGAAACACGTGGCATTGGAGTTTGAAGAATCTTTCGTAGCGGAAAATTGATGGTTGACCGAATTGGGGCAATGAGAATTTATGGAGCATGTCGGGCGGAACCCGAATGCCCCCATAGCACTCTCCTCCAGCCTCCATATAGTTGGCATGGCAATATAACAATAAAATAACGGGATGATTAATTTTATTTTATTTTTTTAAAAAAAACACTTCAAGATTTCAATCTTATGACAAAAATTTTTTTATAGTTTTAAATTCTAATTTTTTTTTTTTAATTTTCAATCTAAATCATCTGGATATTTTCACTAAATAACACTAATGGAAAAAATGATATTCTAATTATTATATTCAATGAAAAAAGATATTATAGATATTTTATGTACATCTACATTCAGTTTAGTGGTTAAAATATTATTTTTTTCTGTCAATTTTACTTAACAAAAATAGCTAAATGGTGTAGATTGAAAATAAATCAAAATATTAGAGTTTAGGGTAATGCTATAGGATTTGATTTGTTACAAGAGTCAAACTCTGATTTTTTTTTTATTGTAATTATTTCAAAAATAAAATAACCAAAGTTATATTTAAATACTCTATTGAGTTTGTTTTTTTTAAGTTTTTTGTTTTATGATTTTTTTTTATTTTGAATAAATAGAAACTAATAAAAATAAATACTCAAAAGATATTTTTGTAAAAAAAAAAATCATAAAAAAATGATATCCAATCTGTCTGGTTTTAGTTTTTTGTAAATTGAATTTTTTGTTTTTCATATTTTCTGCTTTTTAGTAAACATTTTTAAAATTTCGAGCAATTTTTTTTACTTTGTTAGATGTATCTAAATAGTAAAATATTTGTGAAAATATTTTTTAAAAAATTAATAAATATATAAAAATATAAAAAAATGTACTGAATTTTTGTATTTTTGGTATTTAGTAAATTTTTTAATGATTTCTTTCTCAAATACTTCTTAAGCATATTTATGTTCGATGTGTCTAAAAATTAAAAATTTTGCTTAAAATATAAAAAAAAAATTATTGAAAATAAAAAAATAGGGAAAACGAAAGAGTACAATTTTCTGAAAGGTGAATTTTTAAACTGAAACCAAACAGAGTGAGTGTTTTTAAAATTTTCATATATTCTTTTTTTCAAGAAACTAGTTTTAGTTTATTTTTATTTTTTTTTTCAGAATATATATTTTGAAAACAAACTAAACAGTCTACAATTTAGGGTCATACTATGCATGTTTAATCAAGAATTGCAAATCAATGGGTGCAACATACAAAGATGGTTATATTATAGAGTTTTTTAAAATTACTTGGAAGTTTGTTCTAGAATGATTTGTACAATTTCTATTTATAAGGTATAAATAACGTAAATAAGATAGAAAAAAATTATATCTAGAAGTTAGGAAATGCATACTTTTAAATATCTACTTTCTGAATATTAACTTTTAATTTAAATAAAATTATCATATCACCCGTACTATGCATAGGATTGAATTTAAAAAAATTATTTATGTGAACCTAATAAATACAATCTAATTTTTTTCTTCAAAAAGCATAAATTAAAAATACAATCACCGTGTGATTGTATTCAAAAAACATGAATACAATCTCTTTTTTTTTTCTTCAAAAAATACAGATTAAATGGAGTATAGAAAAACACAATCATTAAAATAAAATAAAATCACCATGTGATCAAAATAGAGTGTAACAACTCAGATTTTTAATTATACTATAGAATTTATACTAATATTATTTAATCTTAATTAAGAAAATATATGATTTATTATATATTATTTTTTTGTGAAATAATATAATTATTAAAAAATTTAGGGGTTAAAGTATAATTAAATTAAGTTAAGATAAATTTGAATTAATGAAGACGAATAAGAGAGTGACACGTGGCATTGCTTGGGGGCTCACGAAGTGAATTTGCATATAAAAAAAGGTGAAGTTGACTCAGTAAACTTAGTAAAGAAGGAAGAAAGAAAAGAAAAGAAAGAAAGGAGGAAAGGAAAGAAGAAAGGAAGAAGGAAAAAATAGTGAAAGGTGAAAGGGTTTTCAATAGTAGAAAGGAAGAGTAAGGTATTAAAGTTAAGGTAAGTTATATTATATCTTGAGTCACCAAAATATATTTTACTTATGTTTTGACTTATCAAAATTTGTTTTATATAAGTTATGTTTTAATAAAGTTATGTTTTATAAATATTTCAGTTACGTGGTTTTATATCTGAACCCTATTTGTTTAAAAGGAAACCCATGGATATGTTTGTTTATATTTTAAAGAATATTTGGTTATAATCTTATAAATAATTATGTTTTGTAAGTACCACCACGGGAGTCCCATGCCTTAGGGGACTTAAATAACCATTGGCCTCTGTTTGACCACTTTGTGGTCCTCTGTTTGTCATGGATCCACTGACCTCTATTTTGTGCGGACTAAAGTGCTGTGCGGAATTAAGTGCTACATTATTGTGGGAGCCACCTCTAGAATCCGTACGAGCCACCTCTTGAATCCGTACCTCTGTTCTGATTGTCACTTCATGACTGCTCGCTCGTTTGCATCGTGGTTGTGGTTACATAACTTCTGTATTTTAGTTCTGCTACTTAAATGATTTGGTTACCAATAAAAGATTATTTGTTTTGACGAAACATAATCTCAGTTTTATTACTTAAAGGATTATTTGTCAAATGATTTCTGCTACTCAAATGATCTGTTTATATAAATGTTTTGGCCTAACTAACGATTCATGGTTATTTCGTGTCCCTTATACTCTTGGTATAATATTTCTCACTCTGTCATGTGCTTATAGTTTTTTTACCAATTTTCAGGGAATAGTTTTTGGAAAATCTTAGACGCGGGGTTGCGGAATAGACACATGCACAATATTTTTATGATTTTTATATGTAAATATCGGCCTTTTTGGTCAATAAATTTTGTAATAAAAATAGAAGCTCCAGTGATTATTTGGGTACCCTTATTTAAATATTTCTTCCGCTTACGTTTATTTATTGTTTAAAATTGGCCGTAGGTAACTTCAGTTACTGGCCATAGGTAACTTTAGTTACTGGCCATCACAATACTTAACTCTTGGATACGGGGAGCGGGTCGTGACATAGAGTGTAAAAAAACACAATCACAAATTAAGCTAATTAAAAAAAAGCAATGAAGTCAAATAATAATTAAAAAATACAATTATTTTTTTTTCAATAAACATAATGAGTTAAAAACTCAATCAGAAATTAAGCTAATTAATAGTTAAAAAGCACAACCATTTTTTTTTTAAAAATACAGTGAGCTAAAAAATCTAATTACAAAATATAATCTGATCATCATCATCAATAGTACGTAGTTTATGTGAGCCTAATGAATACAATCTATTTTTTTTTTTTCAAAAAACATAGATTGAAAATATAATGACCTTATTGAAAAATAAATTAAGTCCAATCACAATCATAAAATACTATCCAATCATCATCAATTAAACAGAGTGTAAAAATACAATTACCGTATTAAAAAACAATGAAGTCAACTAGTAATTAAAAAATAAAATTATTTTTTAAAAAAAATACAAATTAAGTTAATTGATAGTTAAAAAGTACAACCTTTTTTATAAAAAAAAAAAAATACAATGACTACTTTATGTGAATCTAATAAATACAATCTATTTTATTTTTTTTTTTTTTCAAAAAACATAGACTAAAAATACAAACCCCATGTGATTGTATTAAAAACATGAATACAATCTCTTTTTTTTTTTTTTTTTTTCAAAAAACACATATTAAATGGAGTGTAAAAAAACATAATTATTTTAAAAAAATAAAATCGCCGTGTGATTAAAATGGAGTATAAAAAAACACAATTACAACTTTCCTTACAAAAAAAAAAAAGAAGAAGCAATGAAGTCACTTGATAATTAAAAAATACAATTATTTTTTTTTTATCAAAAAGCATGGTGAGTTAAAAATCCAATCACAAATTAAGCACAACTATTTTTTTTTTTTTTGAAAAATACAATGAGTTAAAAAACCCAATTACAAAAAATAATCTAATTATTATCATTAATAGCGCGTACTTTATATGAATCTAATGAATACAATCTTTTTTTTTTTTTCCAAAAAACATAGATTAAAAATAAAATATTGAAAAATAAATAAAGTTTTAATCACAATTACAAAATATAATCTAATCCTCATCAATAATTAATATTTTATGTGAACCTAATGAATATAATCATTCTTAATCAATTTAAAAATATAATCACTATATTAAAAAATAAATGATTTACTCACAGACTTTAAAATATTTTTCTTCCGAAATTCTGTCCCAAAGCTACTGTTGCTGTGATAAGAAGGCTCCAAGATTCTGTCTTACTTTATGTGAACTCTCTCTCTTGCCCAAATTTTTTCTTTAGGTTGCTGTATGCTGTGATAGGGTTTAGGTTAGTAGATAATAATGGGTAATAATGAATAATAGGATTTAGGGTAATACGAAAATTTAATAGGTAATGATGGGTAATAAGGTTTAGGGTAATACGGAATTTTTTTTTAATCAAAAAATTAAGAAATTAAGATTAGAATAATGGAGCTCTCACAAGATTTGTAGATTAAAAAAACTATTTTCCTTATATATATAAATGACAGCTAACAAATAAGAAGTTCTATATTTTGATGCATGTGAAAATCGTAAGGCTTAGTTAAATATTTTGATTTAAAATAAATATATATATATATATATATTTACAAAAGACCAGTGTGACAATTATGGATGAATTAAGGGAAATTTAGTTATAAATTTCTTTCATTATTAAAAGGATTAAGAAAAAATTCATACTTTCTAAACCCCCTCATAATTATAAAGTCTTGCATAAAGGACAAAATTTATTAGTTAAATATTTTATATGACTATTTTACCCTCAACTAATTCTTCCCACTCTCTTCCTTTCTAAATTCACAGACAGCTTCTGCATATATAATTAGGGAGTGTCAGATTTTTGATTAATTTGCAATCAATTTTTTGTTGGTAAAGGTTAAGAGATTCAAATTAGAGAGATTATCAGAACTGGTGCTGTTTTGCGGCGGAAGAGATCGTCGGAGATGATCGGAGAAAGCTTCGACGACGATGACGTATCGCCTTCTGATTCTCCAGTGCTGTTTCGTTGCGGAAGACATCGTCAGAGATGATTGGAGAAAGCTTCGATGACGACGACATATCGCCTTCCAATTCTCATGAAGTTTATGTTCTTGCCGTTGATGATAGCATCATCGATCGAAAAGTCATTGAATGATTGCTCAAAATCACCTCCTGCAAAGTTATAAATCAATTCTCTCTCTCTCTTTCTCTTTCTTTCCTTCATCTCTCCCTTCTAGGAGGCGACAAAAGCATGTTCGGTGAAGTTGTTTGGTTATACATATATTTTTAAACACAGATTTGAGTTTTGAATATATGTATATATATATATATATATATTTGTGTGTATGAGTGTTGTTGAACACATGTATTCTTTTCATTGAGATTTGTGATTGTTGATCGAGTTTTAAAAGTTTTTCTTCTCAATTAAATATGTTGATTTGTTGATTAATTTGTTTTATTTTTATTTTTTTTTATTATTTATTTTTGTTGTTTTTTATCTAATTTCATTTAACAGAACCAGAGTAAAATTTTACTCTGGTTCTATTGCTCTGTTTTTTGTTTCAGATAATGAGAGTAAAATTTTACTCTGGTGTTAGAATGACAGTAAAATTTTACTATCAAGAAGTGGTCATTGCCAAACACTTCAGCCGCCACAAACACTGCCTTCGCTTTTTTACTTCTGTGCAGAGTAATATTTTACTTTTAACTTCAAAGTCTAACATTTTACTCGTTTTTCAGAGTAAAATTTTACTTTTATATGGAGTAAAATTTTACTTTTGTGTAGAGTCTATCATTTTACTAGTTTTTGAATTGATCTGTTCATACTCAGCTTCAATGGATGATCTATTCAATCTCTCTCTCTTTCTCTCTCTTTCTAATAAGAATCTCTCTAATAAGAATTTCACACAGAAGAGTAAAATTTTACACTGGTTAAAATCATGTTGATTTGCTTAAAAATATAAAATTTTACTTTGAATCATAGTAAACTTTACTCTGATTCAGAGTAATTTTACTCTGAATCAGAGTAAAGTTTACTATGATTCAAAGTAAAACTTTACTCTAAAATTTTACTTTGGTTAAAAACATGTTAATTTACTTAACAATATAAAATTTTACTTTGAATCATAATAAATTACTTTGAATCAGAGTAAAATTTTCTATAATTGAAAGTAAAACTTTACTCTGAAATTTGCTTAACAATATAAAATTTTACTTTAAATCATTGTAAACTTTACTCTGATTCAGAGTAAAATTTTACTCTGAATCAAAGTAAAGTTTACTGTGATTCAAAGTAAAATTTTACTCTGAAATACACTGTGAAGATGGCTTAATAAGAAAGTTGATAGATATGAATGTAATATAATAAATGAAACAATTTTTAAAATATTAGGGGGTTTTGAAAGTACTTATATAATTCTTGTCCTTTTGAAAGACAAATTAAATAGTGAGGGGTCTATCACCAAATCCCCTATGAATTAACCAGCTATGTGATCATGATATCCATTGGAAACCATTTGTAATTAGTGGATCAAAATATGACTCGATGCTGAGTCATATTTAATTAAGGGAAAATTGAAACAACAATGCTACGTATCACTAAAAGTGGTGTTTTAAAGCGTCACTAATGAGTTGGCACACACTTAAAAAAAAAAAAAAAAAAAAAAAAAAAAAACGACGACAACACTGTGACAGTAGGTGGAGCTCACTGCTACATCATTAGTAATACATCTAATTAATGATCTTAAGTATTTTTAAAATTAAAAATACACCTAGAGGTTTCTGATTGTTTCCACGCCGCTTATTAATCATTAGTGAATTGTCCATTTTGCTTATACTAGTGCAAGGGTAATACTAATTTGAGTTGTCCAAAATTCTCTATCTATTTCTTTTCTCAAAATATTTATTACAGTTAAGTCATGTGAAAATCTTAAAATGTATACATCTTGAGACATTCTTTAATAATTATAAATATTTAAAAAAATAAAAAATTAGAAGCAGACAATCTCGTGCCAGCTTATGCTAACTTGTGTGGACTTGTTAGGCCCATAATCCGATATAAAATCCCACATGCAGTTTGGTTAAGACTTTCCAAACCCATCAAACCTTAGTTGATGGGTCAACTTGGATCATGTTAATTTAGACCTAGTACACCTCCATATACGTACTTTACATAGACTGATGAGAGCATAAAGTGTTGGGCTGGTCTGTACGAGAATAAATGAGGCTTTTCTTCGATCCGGCCCAGACTGACATCCTCCTGAGAACCGAATTTTTGTTACTAGATTTATATTTGTTAGGACGAATTATATTAACTGATTCTGTAATTTAGAATTTGTGTTATTTTAATTTTTGATTGTTTAATTATAATATATTTAATACTTAATTTTGAATCTCATCTTAAATAAGAATAATTAAAGATATTATTGTTCAATTTTAAGAACAAAATTGTCAATTTGATAAAATATAAAGTAGTTTGACAAAAATAAATATCAAAAAATTATTTCTACCTATCAAAAATAAAATTATATAAAAATATTAAATCTTTTACATATTTTTTTATTTTTTTACCAAATCAATTTTTAGTATGTGTTTGGATGATGATCATGTAATGCGTAGTTATTTTTGTTGATATTTTTCGATAGTTATCATGTAATATATGGTTGTATTTGTTGTTAAACAGATATTTTTGAATAGTTATAATGTAATGGATGGTTATTAGACTTTTAATGTGTAATTAATATGGTTAATATATGAAATATTCTTAGTTTTGATTTTTGATTTAAAGGATTAATTTAATAATGACATTAAAGTTGTTGCTATATTTGATTTTTGAAAAAATAAAATCTAATTTCACGAAAATAAATATAAAGAAATTTATTTTAAAAAATTATTTCTGCCTTCTCAAAAAATAAAATTATATAAAAAGAATGTATTTTTAATTTTTAGTTTCTTAGAATTTTTTTTTGAAAATATATTCTAAAAACCAAACCAAACATAACTTTATCACTAAAAAAGTTTCAGCATTATTCATTAAAAAATAGCAATTACATTTCAAATAACATACAGGCTAACCAACACAAAATAAATTGTATGACAATTTTACCCTTTAAATAAACCGTTTGCAAGTGAAACATATTTAATTGTCCTTATTTAAAATAAAATTTAAAATTAAAATTAAATATATCACAATTAAAAAGTCAATAACCAAAGTGATATAAGTTCCAAACTACGGAGACTATTAATGTAATTCTCCTTATTTTTGGGGGATACATTTATCACATTTTATTTACTAAAAATAAAAAATAAAAACACAATCAAACTAGCTTTTAGTAAAACCCGTAAATCTATGACTGCCTAAGTTTATTTTTGTCTATTTATTTATTTATTTTTTGGTGATAAACATGAAGTGAGTACTATATTAATTAATTTATTTGTTTTAATAAATATGCTTAATGAAATACTTAAGTTTGGTTTAATTTTTTAAATGAGTTTTAAGTTGTATTTTGAAAAATAAGCTATTGAAAAGTATTGGTGAAAATACCAGAAAAAATATATATTTTATTGATAAATAATGCAAAGAAAAAGAGATACAAATAGATCAGGCTGAGGCACGGATATCTCGTTTTCTTTAAGGAGATCAAGCCCACTGCGGTTGGAAAAATTCAAATACCGATGCAGCAGTCACAAAACTATGACATGTCCCCTCCAGGATACAACAGCCCGACCACTTGTTATATGGTTCAAGCCAACTTTGCACAAAATGGTGAACCCAAAGCTCCACAAAAAAAAAAACACAATTCTTTGATAGTAATCTCTCTTGTATAGAAAATAGTTGATGTGTTGATTTGTTGTTGAAGAAAAGAGTAGAAGATGGAACTATTTATAGGCCTCAAGGACATTACAAAATACATCAACAATAATAATAGCCATGAACCTAGAGAAAAGGGAGAATGTACCAAACATGAATCCACCACTAAGTTCATGAATTATAATTAATATTAATTCATGAACAAAACCAAAACAATGAATCTCTATTTATGAATAAGATAAAATTTATAAATAAGAACCAAGGAAGATTCATGAACAAAATGAATAAATAAATAAATGACATTAAAATGAACCGACAAAAAGAATTTTAAAAGTTGAAAATTTATTAAGTTATGAGTTTTAAAAATAGGTTTGAGATGATCTGTAATTTTTTTTTTTAACTGAATAGATAAATGTGAGAGAAATTTTGATTGATTGATGTATAAAATGTGAGAGAATGAGAGATGAGAGAGAGAAAAAGAAAAAAGAAAAAAGTGATTGGTTGATTTATTAAAAATAAAAAAAAAATAGACAAAAAATTAAATTTTAAATTGTATTTTAAATGTTTGTTAACCAAACAAACTTTTTTATTTTTTCGTGATTCAAATCATACTTTTAAATTATATCTAGAAGTTAGAGAATGCCTACTTTTAAATTTCTACTTTTTAAATATTAACTTTTAATTTAAATAGAGTGACATCAAACAAATAAGCAGAGTTCTATACACTACAAGAAAAGTGGTTATAAAACACGGAACTTTTTGCGACGGCATGTATCCCGTTGCAAGAAGTGATCTTTTGCGACGGCATTTGAAACCGCCTCAAATAAATGTCTTTTGTGACGATAGTTGCCCCGTTGCTAATAAACACACAAGAAAAAGTGTCTTAAATGCAGAAGTATTCGTGATGCACTGTGCACCGTCGCAAAAAGAAATTTTTTTGAGACAGGTGAAATTTACTGTCACAAATAGTGGACATTTGTGACTTCAATTCTCTGTTACAAAAAAAACTCTTATTAAAATAGCGTCGTTTTAATAAATGGATTTTATCATTTGTGATCGTTTATCTATGCCGTCGCAAAAAGTACTGAAATATTTCATCTCCCTCTTCTTTAGCCTAAATGGCACTCGATCAAAACCCCCAAAATATTTTCATTTCCAAAATCCCTAACATCATTCTCCTTAAAAACCCTCAAAAGCCTTAAAACTTTATATATTATTTCTAATTCCCAATTACAATCATAAAGATTTCGAGTTCCCAATCACAGAGATGAGTTCGAGTTCGTATATTACAATCACAATCACAATCACAGAGAGTTCGTGTGACGAGTAGGTTCTTGACAAGCGACGACGGGGAGTGTTCACCGACGATCTCTTTCTCGACGAGCGACAACGGCTAGCAGTGTCAATCGCTCTCGACGACGGCTAGCGGTGGTGCAGTGACAGCGTATTACGATCTCTCCCTTTCTCGCGCGAGCTTAGTTAGTATGCTCTCTCTCTCTCTCTCACACACACACATTGATATATATATATATATATATATTTCTTCCCCTGTATGCTGATAAACTTTTTGTTTATGTTCAATGTTGTTTATATTTGAATTCTGCTTTAATTATTGAAATAAATGTATGTTGATTTGTAGATCGAAGTATGAACATTGCTTCATCTAAAGACTATGATCATCAGAAATTATTTTTGTTAGATTTTAAAACTGTGTAATCGATGTCGATGAAGGTTCAATTGATTGAGATAGAGTTACTTGTTGTGCTCTCATCTATGTAACTACCATCCATTTTTTTGAGAGAGAGAAAGGAAAGAGAAAATTTTATTTTGAGAGAGATATATGAAGCGAAGAGAGGAGTTTGAGTTGGGTTTGATGGAAGGCTGGTATATATATATATAGGGTCTACCCTTTGTGTTTGTTTGATAAAATTGTTTATTTTTTTATTATTTTGTTGTCTGCTAATACAAGTTGTATGTAGTGTTGGTAAATGAAGATGTGGAGATGTAGGTGTGATGGGTCAATCCAAGAGATGGTAAGGAACTAGGAAGATTCATTGTTAGAGAGAGAGAGAGAGAGAAAGAGAGAGAGTAATGCCCCAAAATCACCAAACAGCGTCGGAGTAGTACGAAACTTGGCACACATGACCGCCTAGGCACGGTAGACATGTGGGAGAAGACAGGACTTGAATCGGATTTCCGGTATAGGAGTTAGAGCCGGATTTCACTCTTAAGAAACAAACTAGTTTCTTAAAAAACTTAGAATTTGAGGTGTTAATACCCCAAAATCACCAAACGGCGTTGGAGTAGCACAAAACTTGGCACACACGACCGCCTAGGCACAAGATACTTGTGGAAGAAGACGGGACTCGAATTGAATTCCCAGTATGGAAGTTAGAGCCGGATTTCACTCTTAAGACACAAACTAGTTTCTTAATAAACTTAGAATTTGAGGTGTTAATACCCCAAAATCACCAAATGGTGTCGGAGTAGCACGAAACTTGGCACACACGAGCGCATAGGCATGAGAGACTTGTGGGAGAAGACGACACTCGAATCGGATTCTCGGTATGGGAGTTAGAGTCGGATTTCACTCTTAAGAAACAAACTAGTTTCTTAGGTGTTGTTTAGTAGCACTTACGTTTTCAGTTTTCTGTTTATATTTACAAAAATTTAAAAAACTCAAATAAAAACTTGTTTGGTAAAATTTTTGATTTATAAATCAGTGATCTCAGTTTATAAATTTAGCCAAAAAATGAAAACACAAAAAAAGTGTTTCCGTTTTGAGTTTTGAGTTTTTTTTTTTTTTTTACCACTCAACACTAGTCACTACCCGCCACTATTTTCCACCACCGTCTTCCGCCACCACCCACCCCCCACCACCACTCACCACCCATCCGTCATCACCACCCACCAGCCGCCACCACCCACTCGCCACAACCACCCACCTCTCGCTACCACCATCACCACCCATCTGTTATTTACCCGTCACTACCATCCACCGCCCGCCACCACCACCACCACCTCACCACCGCCACCACCATCCACCACCACCACTTGCCACCCACCGCCACCACTACCCACCACCACCACCACCACCACCACCACCATCACCATCACCCACCACCCACCCGCCACCCACCTGCCACCACCACCGACCACCACCACCACCACCACCACCACCCCCCACCTACCCGCTACCACCCACCACCACCTGTCATTCGCCATCTATCTGCCACCACCCACCATCCGCCACCGTCACCTACCATCACCACCCACCACCCACCCGTCACCACCCACCACTACCTACCATCCGTCACTTACCTGCCACCACCACCCACCACCTGCTACTACCTACTGCTATCACCACCATCGCCACCCTCCCACCCACCACCTACCCGCCATCACCAACCACCCACACACCACCTATTCGCCACCACCCATCCGTCACCCACCGCCACCCGCCACCACCACCACTTACCACCCACACCACCCACCCATCCACCATCACCACCCACCATCCACCCGCCACCACCCGCCGCCACCACCACCACCACCACCACCACCCACTCGCTACCACCCGCCACCGCCACCACCACCACCACCACCACTACCACCACCACCCACTCTCGCCCCACCCACCCACACCCACCACCACCACCCACCACCACCACCACACCACCCACCACCACTAGCTACCCACCACCCACCCACACCACCACTTTCCACCACCGCCACTTGCCACTCTCCATTTTTTTTATATTTTTAAATTTTTTTAAACATTTTGTCAATTACCAAACGCGTTTATAGTTTATGTTTTTCTAAAAATAAACAAAAACCAGTTTATAAAATTTTTATAAATATAAATTGAAAACGTAAACGTTACTAAACACACCCTTAATAAACTTAGAATTTAAGATGTTAATGCCCCAAAATAACCAAACGGCGTCGGAGTAGCACGAAACTTGGTACACACGACCGCCTAGACACGAGAGACTTGTGGGAGAAGACGAGACTTGAATCAGATTCCCGATATGGGAGTTAGAGTTAGATTTCACTCTTAAGAAACAAACTAGTTTCTTGATAAACTTAGAATTTGAAGTGTTAATGCCCCAAAATCACCAAATGGCGTTGGAATAGTATGAAACGTGGCACACACGACCACCTAGGCATGAGAGACTTGTAGGAGATCGGATTCCCGGTATGGAAGTTAGAGCCGGATTTCACTCTTAAGAAACAAACTAGTTTTTTAAGAAACATAAAATTTGAGGTGTTAATGCCCCAAAATCACCAAACGATGTCGGAGTAGCACGAAACTTGGCACACACGACTGCCTAGGCACGAGAGACTTGTAGGAGAAGACGGGACTCGAATCGGATTCCCGGTATGGGAGTTAGAGCCGGATTTTACTCTTAAAAAACAAACTAATTTCTTAAGAAACTTAGAATTTGAGGTGTTAATGCCCCCAAATCACCAAACAGTGTCGGAGTAGCACGAAACTTGGCACACACGACCGCCTAGGCACGAGAGACTTGTGGGAGAAGACGGAACTCAAATCAGGTTCCCGGTTTGAGAGTTAGAGTCGGATTTCACTCTTAAGAAACAAACTAGTTTATTAAGAAATTTAGAATTTGAGGTGTTAATGCCTGAAAATCACCAAACAACGTCAAAGTAGCACGAAACTTAGCACACACGACCGCCTAAGCACGAAAGACTTGTGAGAGAAGACGGGACTTGAATCGGGTTCCCGGTTTGGGAGTTAGAGCCGGATTTCGGTCTAGGCAAAATTATTTACTTAATTATCTTTGTAATTGTATAATAGTTACATTTTTATGTTTTTTTGTAATTAACATATTAACACATAATTATGTTGTCATTAATTATATTTAGGCCCCGTTTGGGGAGTGGCTAAATTAGCCAATTAGCCAAAAAGTTACATTTTTAGCCAAAAAGCCAACAACCCATACCAAAAAGTCAAATATTCTATTTTCTCTCTACTTTTTGCAGATCTTTTCGTAATTAACCAAAAAGTCATCCCAAACATACAAGTTTTTTTTACCAACCTTTTTAGCCAATTAGCCAAAAAATTACTAAATTAGCATGTTCCCAAACGAGGCCTTAATTTTTGTTTCAAATATTTCTTAAGTAGGAGTTTTGCTTCTTGTGGAATGCATGTCTGTGCAAAATGCAACTAATTTTTGTTTTTGTTACCCACGGAGAATGATGAGCAAAACTTGTAATTTTGGCTTATGTTATTTTGAGTTATGAGCAACATTATGTATTTAAGCATTATATATGTATTATAGAACTTTATATAGTGGGGTAATTTTGTTGATGTGTAGTTAGGAATGCAAGAATATTTTTATTATGGAGAAATTATTTTTTTTTATACAGGAATTTTTATATTATTATGCAATTATTTGTTTCTTTTTCAATTGTTTTTCATTTAATATAGGTAATTTTAATATTTTTAATAATTTTATTTTAGTTTTTTTTTGGCGACGGCACCACACCATCGCAAAAAAATGTAATTTTAATAATTTTAATATTTATATTGCAATTTTTTTTTTCTTTGACGGCACCATACTGTCGCAAAAAAATATTATAACCATTGGCGACAGTGCGCATGCCGTCGCAAAAAACACAGAACCATTCGCAACAGTATTTTTGCTGTCCCACATTACACTTTTAGCGACGTTAAATGGTGTCGTCGCAAAAAATCTGACTTTTTTATATATTATTGTCGACAACAAATTGCCGTCGTTCAAAAAAAGTGACGGCATGATGCCGTTGCTAAAAGTCTTTTACAATGCCCTCTATTGTGACCCCTCATGTGCCGTCACTAAAAGTCATTTGCCATCGCAAAAACTTTTTTGAGACGGCATGGAGAGTATTTGTGACGGCACCGTGCCGTCGCAAAAAATTGAAATTTTTGTAGTGATATTTTGATGTATGTGAAAATCGCAAGTCTTAATTAAATATTTTGATTTAAAATAAAAAAAATATTTACAAAAGACCAGTGTGAGAATTATGGATGAATTAATCAGTTATGTGATCATGATATCTCTTGGAAAAAATTTGTAATGAGTGGATCAAAATATGACTTGGAAGCTGGGTCATATTTAATTAAGAGTAAATTAAAAATAGGGGAATTTTTTTTTAAAGTTCTTAATATTAAGATTTTATAGCATAAAGATATGCAATATTTTCATAGTGGTTCGGGTCTCTTAACATTTTTCCAGAGAAATTTTGATCTAAAGAAATTTCAAAACACAGAGAAATTTTGTGTTTTGAAATTTCTTTGGTTTGAAATTTATCTGATTTGCTCAATTTCTTTGATTTTCTGTGTTTTGGAATTTCTTTGGGGTTGAATTTTCTCTGATTGGCTCACAAATTTCTCTGTGATTTGCTCACAATTTTCTTTGTGTATTCGACTAATTTTCTCTGGTTTGCTCATAATTTTCTTTGTGTTTTAACCAAACTAGAAAAAATTATCTCTTTTCATAGAGAAATTTTAGACAACCTTCAAAAAATACATACACTTTTATTCAAATTTATGCTTAAATCTAAGTTTATCCACTAGAGTAGTGAAATTGAGTATAATAACAAACTCATATGAACAAATATATATATGACACAACTTTGGCAGTTGTGTATGTGTGTACGCAAAATTTTCTCTGATATTTGAAATTTCTCTAACCAAATTAGACTTTCAGATTTGTGTATAATAGCTAGAGAAATTTATAAAAATGAAATTTCTTTAACATGTTGATTTTCTCTACAATTTCTTTGGCATTAAAATATCCCTTTGAGATATGAAATTTCTCTGAAATTCCCATTGTGCTTGTTAATTTTTTTTTGAAATTTACTTACTACTCCTCTTTTGAGTTTCTTCTTCAAGCTAGTTGTGTGTGTAATTTTCGCTAGTATGTTGATTTTCGTTGTCATGGGATTTCTCTACCTTTACAGTGAACATTTTGAAAGATTGGAATAAATTTTCGTGTGATGACCAAAGAAATTTTATTTTCTTCCCCTTGTCATGTTGATTTTCTCTAGCCAAATGAACTCAAAATTAATAAACAATGAACACCTCTGCTGCAAATCAACTTGAAATCGATATATATAGTTTTCTCCGGCATGTTGATTTTCTCTGTCATGGAATTTTTCTACCTTTACAGTGAACATTTTAAAAGATTGGGCTAAATTTCTCTATATGATGGCTAGAGGAACTTATTGATTTTTTTGGGCCAAATCACATACTCCTCCCTGTGATTTTCTTTGGCCAAATCAACTCGAAATCAACTTGAATAATGTTTCAAAAACAAAAATCTCAACAAAATTACAAAAATACGATCTCCAAATCACAAATTAAAATAAAAAACTTAATGCGAACCACAAATCGGAATTGAAAAGCTAAAGCGAAATCGGAATCCTCACACAAATCTAATCGAAATCAACAAACAAAAAACAACTCGAAATCAACTCCACTCCACTAGAATAATGAACAACGAAATCACAAAAGGTTGGCTATCTCACTTTTGGTTAGAGGTTCTGAATCTTTGTCCATCCATAGAGCCATTGCTACTTTGATTTTGCTTTGCTATACAGAGAAAGAGAGCGGATGATGATGAGGAGGGAGAAAGAGAGTGGATTTAGAAGAAATTTGATGTCTGTAATTATGGGTGATAGACCTAAGGACCTTATACTACAAAAAAATATATCTTGGACCTTTCATACTAGTAAAAGTTGGAGAAGGATGTTAGATTAATTTTTCCTTAAAAACACACCCAGCAAAGGGTTCTGATTGTTTCCAGCCTCTCACTAATCATTGGTAAATTGTCCATTTTACTTATACTAGTGCACAGGTAATACTAATTTAGGTTGTCAAGAATTCTCTATCTATTTCTTTTCTCAAAATATTTATTACTGTTAAATCACGTGAAAATCTTAAAATGTAAACATATTGAGACATTATTTAATGATTGAAAATGTTTTAAAAAGAGAGAAGAATTTAGAAACAGAGGATCTTATGCCAGTTTATGCTAGCTTTGTGTGGACTTGTTAGGCCCATAATCCGATATAAAATCCCACATGCAGTTTGGTTAAGACTTTCCAAACCCATCAAACCTTAAATTGCCATTTAATTGAAGTTGATGGGTCAAGTTGGATCATGTCAATTTAGACCTAGTACACCTCCATATACATGAACTTTACATAGACAGACGAGAGCATAAACTGTTGGGCTGGTCTGTAGTATAATAAATGAGGCTTTTCTTAAATCTGGCCCAGACTGGCATCCTCCTATGGTGTGAGAACCGAATTACATACTAGATCTATATATTTGTTTGGGGAAATTACAACAACGGTCCCTATAATATAGGATTTTTGTCATTTTGATTCATGATTTTTTAATTATGACACATTTGATATTAAATTTTAAATCTCGTTTCAAATAAAGATAATTGAAGATATTATTGCTCAATTTCAAGAGCAAATTCGTCAATTTGATACACTATAAACTAGTTTGACAAAAATAAATATCACAAAATTATTTTTAAATTTTTAAAAATTATTTCTACCCACAAAAAATAAAATTGTATAAAAATGATAAATCTTTTACATATTTTTTTATTTTTTATTTTTTTACCAAATTAATTTTTAGTATGTGTTTGGATGATGATCATGTAATGAGTGGTTATTTTTGTTGATATTTTTCGATAGTTATCATGTAATAGATGGTTGTATTTGTTATTAAATAGATATTTTTGAATAGTTATTATGTAATGGATGGTTATTAGGCTTTTAATGTGTAATTGATATATTTAATATATAAAATGTTTTTGTTTTGGATTTTTTTAATTTAATGGATTAGTTTAATAATGACATCAAAGTTGTTGTCATGTTTGATTTTTGAAAAAATAGAATTTAATTTCACGAAAATAAATATAAAAAAAATTTAAAAATTATTTCTACATTCTCAAAAGATAAAATTATATAAAATTAATGTATTTTTAATTTTTTTTTCACTAATTTAATTTTTAATTTCTTAGAAAAAAATTTTGAAAATAAATTCTAAAAACCAAACCAAACCAAACATAACTTTATAACTAAAAAAGTTTCAGCATTATTCATTAAAAAATGGTAATTATATTTCAAACAACATATATGTTAACCAACATAAAATAAGTTGTATGACGATTTTACCCTTTAAATGGACGTGAAACATATTTAATTGTCCTTTTTTGAAACAAAATACAAAATTTAAAATTAAGAATCAAATATATTACAATTAAAAATTCAATATCAAAGGAATACAAGTCCCAAATTAAGGAGACTATTAATGTAACTCGCCCTATTTTTGAGGGGATACATTTATCACATTTTATTTGCTAAAAATAAAAAATAAAAACACAACCAAACTTGCTTTAGTAAAACCCGCAAATCTATGATTGCCTTTAAGTATTATTTTGTTTTATTTTATTTTTTGTTTTTGGTGATAAACATGAAGTTTGAATGTGTATTATATTAATTTATTTATTTGTTTTAATAAATTATGCTTAATGAAATACTTAGGTTTGGATTAGTTTTTTAAATGAGTTTTGAGTTATATTTTGAAAGATAAGTTATTAAAAAGAATTTTGAAAGTCAAAAATTTATTTAGTTATGAGTTTTGAAAATAGTTTTAGACTAATTTGTAATTTTATTTTTTTTAGTTGAATAGATAGGTTTGAGAAAAAATTTGATTGATTGATGTGTAAAATGTAAGAGAATAAGAGAGGAAAGAAAAGAGAAAAAAAAAACGATTAATTAATTTATTAATAATAAAAATAAAAATAAAAAAAGAGGAGAGAAAATTAAGTTTTAAATTGTATTTTAAAAATTTGTTAACCAAACAAATTTTTCTTTTTTTTTTTTTGATTCAAATCATATTTTAAAAATTAATCAAATATGCTTCTTTTCTAAGATATATACGTGGACACGGAATGATCACGGTCCAAGCTAGTACAAGGTTGGGGCGGGTTGAAGGTCACCATCTTTACACATAAGATTTAAAGCGAAAATTCATGACCTACCACGGGAGTGAAGTGCTTGTCGCGTCCAAGGTATAAATGTTGCCGTGAGTTACGGCGTTTTTGATGGATCTCTTTTTATGGATTGAATTAAATCAGGTTAACAACTAATTATTCTAAAGTTTGGGTCTACGAATGTCGTGACGATATCTCAGAATATTTTTTTTATTGTTTAAAAAAAAAACAAAAATGGTTGAATTGTTAATGTTATAGGATTCACTGAGATTGAGCATATTATTTATATAAAAAATTAATTTAATTGAATATTAGTAATTATACGATCAAATTATCTAAATTTAAATCCGCTCAATAGTAGTCAACATCAAAACACCATGTCTAATTTAGGAGTTGTTTAGGATGATCTAAATAAATGTATTTTTTGACTTTTTATAAAATATGGATTGGATTTGAAGTGATGTGATAGAGAATGATATGATTTAAATAAGATGATGTGACTTAAATAAGACAATAATTTTTTAATTTTTTAACATTTTTGTACTTTGCCAAACCTAGCCTTAAAGTTCTTCCCACGTGGATTGAATTTTCAAGTGGAAACACTGTCATTTGTATGAAAATCTCTAATCCTCTGTCACTCTCGAAAATTCAATATAGCAAAATCTTCTCCTCTGATCCTTCTATCCAACTACTAATCATGGGTCCCCTCAAATAAATGCCAAACTTTCCACCTAGCCATTAATAGATTTGTATTAATCCTCCAAAATATTTTTTAACATTTTTTTTAAAATATTTGATTATAACATTTAAACTAAATGCGTTAATAGCTGTATTAGTGGTAGTAGAAGGGGGGTGACAGTAAGACTTTAGTTTTTAAAATAATTTTTTTTATCTCTTAAACTATTTTTCATTAATTTTTATATTTTATTGTACCAAAAGTCAAAATATGAGAGAAATGTTTTTTCCAACAAAAATGAATTATGTTTAGGTTATGTATATTGAGTAAAAATTTATAAAGTAAATGAAAAGAAAGAGAAAAAGTGATAAAAAGAATTAGTTTATATTTTTGGTATTTTTGTATTCTTTTCTACATAAATTTAATATTCAAACACAATGTTGAAGTTTTACTTATTTATTTATTTATTTATTGTGGAAAACAACCATAAAGTTATTCTATTTGATTGTGGAAAATTGCATCTATGGATAATTTTTCGGAAAAGTTCGTTATTGATACAGTCATGATAGTACTCATCATAGTCAAAGGTCTCTTTTCAGCTCTTGCACGGCAATGCATACAATAAGATTATCTTTATTTTTTTAAAGTCATCTTCGATTGATGAAATACCTCTTGGGTTGTTTTCTAATGCATTTGAATCTTCAAACATTTTATGGTTATGCAACTATCAAAGAATTTGAGATTTTGGACTGGGAATCCAAGTCCATTTGGATACTGAGTTATCCGGAAAAATAAATAAATTAAAAAATAATTGTGATAGAGATCTCCATACGTATATGATCTCCACAACTTCCACTCTCATCCCAACCACTCATAATGTGGGGTCCATACATACATACATGAGTGAACCTCATACATACATCAAGAGCCAAGATCAAATTGGAGGTCATGGAATCTCCAAAAAAAAAGGGTCTCAAACAATTCTGATTAAAAAATTAGGAAGTGGATTGCCTCCAATCGAAATAGAAAGTGTTATTTGGACCCGTAAAATTTATCATGGAACCTATTTTAATAATCTAAACCGTTCATTTTATCGGAAATTTTTATCTATATCATCCAAACGAAAAAACTAGGCCGACCATTCACATTTGTCACACAAAAAAATAATAACAATTGTGGTTTTAAAAATAGTCCAGATATATACAAAATACTTGACAAAATAAACGATTTAAATTATCGAAATGAGTAAGCTCATGATGAACCCGTGAGGACCAAACATCGTCCTCTAATTCAGATTGTGTTCAAAAGAATTCCATCTTTTAATTATTAATCACTTGTATGTAGCTTAAGAGGAGGGATGGAGAGTAGCCGTTTAAGACTTAATTTTTGAGATTTATTTGCATTCAAAAAAAATTTACCCACAAAATAGTTGTAGTGTTTTTTTGGATAGGAAAAATAGTTTGTAGTTGGTACCCATTTTTATTAAATTTTTAAAACTAAGTTATATCATTTCTATTTATCTATTTTGTTTTGTTTTGCCCTTCTTTCTCACTCTCTTTCTTTTCTTTTCTAAAAGACTTAACTAGTTCCAACAGTACCACTCTCTTTACTTTTCTGTTTTCTTCTATTTTTTTTTCTTGTTCCCAAACGAAAGGTTGGATTCCTAACTTAATTCTTTCCTAGTTTCAGATAGACATGAGTGCAAGTTTGTTTACACATTAGGTATGTGATGTTCATTGGTTAGTTTTGGTGTAGGAGATAGAGGGACAACTCAGGCAAGTTCGGTTGGATTGGGTGATTGTTTAAGTTCAGTTTAAGTTGTGCTAAGATCTGTCTAAGTCCGCCCAAACTTGAATTGTAACTTGAGGTTGTCTGCTAAAGTCTGACCCGAGCTAAACTCAAATTGTCCGAATTGTAAATAAATTTTAGTTTTTATTTTTTTAAAATATAGAAAATCATTAATACTATCAAAACAAACAATTTATATAATGAAAAAGAGATACAACTGTAGTAGTCCTTACAATTTATGAGTGAAAATAAAAAGAAAAACAAGTAAAATTTTATATTATTTGTATATATAATATATATTTAACATGATTTAATAATATAAATTACTTTAATATCATGTAATGACTAATAATTTATATGTATATTAATATTTTTATATATCTATATATGTATAATTCGGGTTTCGAGTTACTCGGGTTGTTTGACGTCTTTGCCCAAGTCTGTCCAAATTTAATTCGGACTTCTGAATTTTTACCCAAACCCGTACTAAATTTGAAAATATTTTATCCAAACTTTAAAAAAATTCAAGCTAAGCTCGGGTTGTTCAGATTGAGCCCACCCAAATTACATCCCTCGATGAAACCACTTCATTAAGCAACAAAAAAAAGAAAATTTGATTTATTCACGTAGTATGACCAAATTTGATTTTTATTAATACTCTCGAAGAGCCATACCAATGAAGGGTAGTGCTATTAATCTTATTTGGTTTAATTCACTTTTCAAAAAATTGCTACAGATTAAGAGTGTGTTTGTTTTGAGGGATTATTTTATGAGATTGGACTATTAGTCCATCCGAACTAATAGTCAATTTTTTTGTTCCGAATTAATAGTCCCTCCAGACTATTAGTCCCTCATATGAGGAATTATATCCTAGGGGGAAGGGTAGGATTATTTCCATGGGATTGATATTCCATGGGGATTAATGTGTGAAATGTCTATTTTACCTTCATGCTATTACTTAATAAACAATTGGAAAATAGTAAAATAGTCTTTTGAACATTTATAAATTATTTTTTTAGTGTTGTTAATTTAAAATTTTATATTAAATTAAAATTATAAATTATAAATTTAATTTAATTAAAAATAATAAATTAAAAATTATGGCCTTATAATTTTTTTAGTGTTGTTAAATTATAAAAGGTAAATTACATTGACACCCCCATGAGGTTTATGTTTATTACAGTTTCCTCCCTCACCTTTTGAAAATTACATCTCCCCTCCTAAGATTTAAAGTTTCATTACAGATTCTCCCTCAGCAATTTAATTTTTTTAAATATCAATTTTGCCCTCATTGAATAAATTACATTGACACTCCTCACATTTTACCCTCATTGGCTAATAATTTATATGTATACTTAATATTTGTATACATCTATATATGTATAATTCGAGTTTCGAGTTGCTCGGGTTATTTGATGTCTTTGCCCAAGTCTGTCTAAATTTAATTCGAACTTCTGAATTTTTACCTAAGCCCATACTAAATTTGAAAATATTTTATCCAAACCTTAAAAAAATTCAAGCTAAACTCAGGTTGTTCGGATTCAGCCTGCTCAAGTTACACACCTAGATGAAACCACTTCATTAAGCAACAAAAAAAAAAAAAAAAAAAATTGATTTGCTCACATAGTATGACCAAATTTGATTTTCATTAACACTCTCGAAGAGCCATGCCAATGAAGGGAAGTGCTATTAATCTTATTTGGTTTAATTCATTTTTCAAAAAATTGCTACACACATTCTCACTACCATATAATAAACAAAATAAAATAAAATAGAAAAAATTAAATATTGAATACATTAATATGATAGAGATTCTCACTACCATATAATAAACAAAAGAAAATTAAATAAAAAAAATTAAATATTGAATACATTAATATGATAGAGATGAGAATTGATCTTGTCCTTGTCTGTCTGTCTGTCTCGCTTCACCAATTTATTTTTAATTATTTTTTTTATTTTTTGGTGAAATTATTAGTTATGATTTTTATATCTTTGATTATGATTTATTATATTATTAGTTATGATATTATTTTGACTATGATTCAAGAATTATTTAGTTATAACTCATGTGATATTTGGATATAACTTTATTTATTTATTTATTTTATGAGTTTATAGTCTTTAGTTATACTATTTGTGATAATCAAACTCACAAATGACATAATTTGCATATAGTATTAATTTTTTTTAATTTTTTTTTTATGCATGGAAAAGGTCAAATTTCATTACGTAACATGAAGGATAAATTATAAATATACCACATGAGATTTGTTTAAATTACAAATTGCTCTTGGTGGTTCTACAAATTACAAATACTCTCCTATCAAAAAAAAAAAAAAAAATTATAAAATTCCTAAATACTTTCCTATATAATAATAAATTACCTAAATTATTATACTTTAAATATATTTTTGATATCATTAAAAACCATTAATTAACTTCATGATTTGTTAATAAAATGAGTAATTTGTTATAGTATTAGAAACTTAGGGAGTGTTTGATTGGACGGACTGAATAAGGGGGGATCCGAATCCATCGGACTTCAGTCCTGGGACTGTGAATCCCCCAGACTATTCGGTTGGATTGGATATGTATCATGTGTTTGTTTTTTTATAGGATTAGATGTCTGGAAAGGACTATTTTTAGTGAATCCAACGTTTGGTTGGACGAATTGGATAGGATAAATGAACAAAAGACAATTTTATCCTTTTTCAATTGTTTACTAAGTAATAGCAATATTAAACATATCTTTAATATTTTAATTATTTTTAGCTAGATTAAATAAAAATTTATTTTATTTTATTTTTTACACAATTAAATAAATTTAATTTTTTAAAAATAAATAAATAAATAAATATATCAATAAAAATATATATTATTTTTTTAATTAAAATTTTAAATAAATTTGTTTTTAAAAATAATAATAATCAAACAATGAAATTAAATAAAACATCTATTAAATTTAAATAATGAAATTAAATAAAATATAAACAAAATTTTAAAATAAAACATCAATAAAATATCTATAAAAAATTAAATAAATAAAACATCAATAAAAAGTTAAATAAAATTATTTTATTTTTAAATTGAGATATTTAAATTTTATTGAATTTTATTAAATATAATACATAATTAAATAGTAGAGGGTCAAAATGATCATTTTGACCACCTAATCCCAACAGTGGATAGTCTCCCAAAAACTATCCCATACCCCCCCTAGGACACAATAGTCCCCTATATGGGGGATAAGGAGTCCGGTGGACTAAAAAAAATCAAACGGCAGATAAGGAGTACTATTTGGATTGCAATCCAAATAGTGGATAGTCCCTTCCTTAATTTGGCGAATCAAACACGCTATAATTTTCAAAATCACAAAAGACAATTTATATTTTAAACAAATCGAAGAGGATATATTAATAATTTACCCTAGCATTAACAAGAATCAGAGAATACAACTTAGGTGAAAATGCTCTGCTGCTGCAAATGCTTCAACGCAGGCCTCGTTTGGCAACTAATATTTTTAGCCAAAAAGTTACCAAAAAAGCCAAAAAGTATATCTACACGCCTATGTATAGTAGCTTCACGTGATGGGTGCCAGCTGTGGTGTAAAAAGACTGTTTTACCCCTCATTAATTTTCGTTATTCCGTTTTTACCATCCATTTATGTCAAACACTGATGGGCATCATTTCAGAGCTACGAATCATTTCAGAGCTATTATCAGAGAGTGTACTACCTTCAACTATTCAACATCAAGATGAAGAGGGTTCTTCGTTCAACGCCAGAAGATAGTAGAAGCTTTGATCTGAAGAGAAAGAAAATCGAAGCGACGACGACAGTCCGCGAAGGCCGACGGAGAAGCAGTCCATTCCCCGACGATTCCCCCAGCCACAGGTATGCCCTTCTTCACTCACTCTCTTTCGCTCTGTCTCTCTCTCTCTCTTCAGCATCTCTTGTTTCTGTTTCGGAATGTAACCATGACTCGTATGGTCTGTTTGTGATATATGTATGAACTGTCTCTCTCTCTCTCTGTCGCGCTGTGTCTGTGTGTGTGTCTCGCGCTTTGTCTGACCACTTCCATATTTCAACCTGTCGGTGGAATTCATATTTGGGGAGTATTTTCAGGAACTCCCCTACACGGTGCCATGTTTGGGGTTTTAGGGATTCTTTTCATCTACGGACACCACTTTACACATTACCGGGTTTTTGGTGGTGGTGGTGGTGGTGGTGGTGGGGGGGTGTGTGGATCTCATAACCATGACTTGTATGCTCTGTTTTTTGTATATGGATGAACTCTGTCTCTGTGTGCGTGCGTGTGTGTGTGTGTGTGTGTGTGTGTGTGTGTTTGTGTCTGTGTGTGTGTGTCTGTGTCTGTGTCTCTCTGTGTGTGTCTATCACACTCTCCTCTCTCTCTCTCTCTCCAAAACAAACGAAAAGGAAAGATCAATAAAAGGGGCCGAAGGAAAGGGGCTCTTCTCTCTCTTTTCATACAGAGCACACCTCACAAGGCCTTTTGTCGATTCATGTATGTGTTATTTGCTCAGCTTTTTTCTTTGAAGAAATTCAAAATTATTAAACTCGCAGCACATTTTGCAGAGATGGGTCATCACAAAACCCATAAAGATCTACCAAGATTTTGAGTTTTCATTGAGATTGAGCTCTAAAGATCTCATCTTTGTATGCATCTTCTTTATTCTTTAAAAATCTTTCTGCAAGTACTAGTGCTTTTGATTTGTATAGTTCATTTTTCTGGTCTGATTTTGGTATTAGCTTTGTAGGGAGGTTTTTAGGTCAGATGAACTCAAAAAAGGTTCTTTCTATGTGTTGGTTAATTAGTGGTGAGTTGAATTGATATAACTGTTAAAGATCTGTAAAAAGCTGTAGGGGGCATTTCATCATCTATACTCTGTTTGTGTGTGTGTCTGTGTATCTCTGTCTCTGTGTGTGTGTGTGTGTGTCTGCCAATTTCAATTTGTCTTCTACAAAAAATTCCCTTTTCGTTTGCTGTTTGTTTGTCTCCCCAAAAAAAATTGTCTCACCACTTTCCTTTTTCGTTTTCAATTTGTCTCACCACTTGCACTTGTATACTTTATTTTTATATATATGCCATAGTTTCTTTTCAGTGGCTTAGGCCTTCAAGCCTAAAGTTTCTTACCATTGTGATTCATGAAGAGAGCGTGTAATGAAGTAAATACATTGTAATGAAGTAAATCCGATAGTTTTAACTCACCAACTAGTTAAGAATTTATTTTATGTCAAAATGTACAAACTTTATTTTAAAATTTTTGTGGTTCAGAAATTATAGCATGACAACCAATCACACCATGGATATCAGATCATGACAACCAATCTAATTAGTCGTTCAGAAACCATGGATATCAGATCCATGTGCTCTCATATGCACGAACTTTATTTTTAAATTTTTGTGGTCTTTACCATTTCGTGAAAAATAGGGATACATTTTTCATATATGGCAGACAATTAAAATGTTTTTTGTGATGTCGGAATCGTAATATAATAACTTTTTAATGATTTTTTTGATTAAAGGTAAATTTGTTGACTGTATAATTTAAATGTACTAGCCATCAGGTTCATTTTTCTGAGAAATTGTAGCACTATTTATTTTACATGCACCAGGCAAACACAACATTTTACCCTTTCCTTGACTGCATAACATGGATTTATTGCCTTGCATGATGTTTGAGTGATCAACCAGTGTTGGTAATATCCTGCGACAGTTTGGTATTTTATCCTTTTCAAGTTGATATTTTTTTATTAATATATTCATGTTTGGTTCAAAAAAGGGGTGACCAGTGGTATTCCGGGATTTAAATGTGATGTGGAGGGGGGTTGTTCCATTTTGTTACCCATTTCCGTATAACAAATTTATGTCCTTAACAAAAGTGTCACACCCATTGACCTACTCTTGTTGTGCTTGTCATGTCCCGAAAAAAGTCACGAAAGAAACCATGGCCTCATTTATGTCAACTGCCACATCAGCACAACCAGCCCGTATGTGTGCGTGTGGGTACGGGCACTGTAACGTAAAGATTTCGCGTTCTGCAAGAAACCCTGGTCGTGCGTACTACCAATGCCCTCGTGGAGTGGTGAGTACATGCACGTTTCCTTTTACATTTCCTTCGTAAACGGTCACTAATTTTTTTTTTAACCTCAGCCATGTGTCAGTTGGATTGGGTGGTGTGACGAATTTGGGCGCCAAAGGGCAGCTGAGAATGAAACAGAGAATGTTGCTCGTTTTGAGGGTCGTTTCCGTGACATTGAACAAACTTTGCGTGTGCTTACAGTAGTGACATGCGTACTGTGCATTGTCGTCATTATTTTACTGTTTCGGATGTGATATATGTAACCATGGTAGCAACCGTCCCCTACTTTGTTTAAGTGCATTATGGTTTGTGGCTGAAACAAAATTATGAATGCTCGTTCTGTTCGTAAACATGTATTTTCCATGTAATTCTGCTACTTTTTGTTTTTGTTTCAAGTACTAATGTCTTTACATGCTTTTACTACGCTCCGTTTTCTGTCTAACACCACATTTGTGACATAAAAATGTGTTCGTCATATTGGTAAATACGCACAATGGTTAGTGTATACATATTTTCATGTTGCTTCTCGTGTCACGCTATTGTTAGTCTCATGGCGTCACATCGATCTACGCCTCGTACCCCTTCTGGCAAGGGGAAACGCCAACAAGCCTATCATAAAGCAACTTGGGATGAGGAGTCCACACAGATTTTGCTGCAACTGGTTGTGAAGGAAATTGAAGCAGGAAACCGGCCACACATGTCAATCACTCCAAACGGGTACCGTTCGTTGTCTAAGACCTTTGAGGCAGCAACTGGGCCGCTGCATTCCCCCAAACAACTTAAAAACAAATACAATCTGTTGAAGACCGAGTGGCGTGCATGGTGCAAGCTAATGGACTGCTGGAAAGGCCCAACTGGAATTGGCTTCGACCAAGAAACTGGCCTGTTCAATGCTTCGGCTGATTGGTGGGCTAAAATGGAAAAGGTAACTGTTTACATTTTATTTTTCGTGTCCGTTATTTCATAACTAATACCTCAAATTCTTTATGTGTATCATGCTTTCCAGTGTAGGTTAAAACGTTCAATTTTGCTAACTTTACCTAACATGCCATGCTATGGTTTGGATTACGAAATATTTCTGAAATTCTGACAAGTATTCTGAAATTCTTGTAATGTATGCTGAAATTCTACTCAATGAGCTATTTCAGGTATTCTGAAATTCTGACAATTATTTAATTCTACTCAATTAGTTGGACAAACAAAAAATCCATTACAAGATTGAATAAAAGAACTTAGAATCCAATAATAAAAAGAAAAACAATATAATTTGTACATGTTCATTTCCTGTATACTTCAACATTATCATTTAGTTAAATATTGATATATATGTCATATAATACTTTGTTAAATATTCATTTCCTGTCAGTGACAAGCTATCACTATAGAAAGATTCAAGTGTAGGCATGCATTAAATAATTGTAATACCTGAAATAGCTTTGTAAGCATTGGAGTTCATCTTTCGATGCATGGTCAAGACTAATGGTTGCGAGCCACACTAGTCCATAATTGCTTTATGACAATTGGAATGAATATGGAAATACATGGATCTAACTCTTGTCCATGATTGATTTATAAGAATAGTAATCAATTTGCTGATTCTCTAATAGATCAGCAGTTCAAGAGAGATAGTAAAAGATATATAGGATTGCAGAAAATTTTCCCTACAGAAGTTAGTAAATCAGGACACTGAAGTCTAAGCTTTGTGGAGAAAAATATATATGCAAATACATTTCAAAGCCACTTTGCTTTTGACATGCGAATTTTATTTTCAGTATTTGCATGGAATTGAACTTCCATCAAATTTGTAAATGTATCCCTTGCCACTGGTTGTCTTCTAATTATTACATACTGATTTTGCATTACCATACCAGTAAGGATTGCTTGGTTTTCAAATGAAATTTATGCCCATATTTGTAGTACCTCTCCGGTACTTTTAGTCAATTCTGTCTGTTTTAACAAATTCTGAATTTCATATGAACCAACAAATTAACTGAATTAATACAAGCAAACTGTCTGTTATGAAATTCTGTGTAACATATGTTTGTTCTGAAATTTATAAATGAATTCATATAGCGCCGTCATACTCTGCATTCTGACTGTTAATGAAAAGAATGAATTCTTGTTTCTGTTCAGTGAATTCTCAAATCATTTTATTATTTTTGAAACACTCAAATGCCAGAATTCTGAAATATTACTTGGCCTACAATTCTGAAAAATTCTGCCCAGGTGAAATCTGGACTTAAATGAATTCTAGACTGAAATTTGTTAAATCTGAAATGAATTCTGGACTGCAATCTGAAATGAATTCTGGACTGAAATGAATTCTGCAATCTGAAATCTGGACTGAAAATGAAAAATTCTGCAATCTGAAATCTGGACTGAAAAATTCTGCAATCTGACATCTGGACTGAAATTTCTTATATCTGCAATAGTTAGAAAACATCAATAAATATATTTTTCTGAAATCTGGGCTTCTCATCATACTTTACATTACTGTCAGTTATACATGTAGTATTAACAAACTAGTATTGATTTCTGCACCATGTTGCATTGCATTTTACTCAATGACAGTACACTAATGATAGTTTCATTGTCTTCATTTACAGATCGACAGTGTATGTTGCAAGTTCAGAACCAAATCCTTAGACCATCCGGAGTTGATGGAGCGTGTCTTCACTGGCGCTGCGGCTACGGGAAAAAATGCATAGACACCCGGCGAGACTCGTAACCCAATGGAGTTGGACGAAGAGTCAGATAGTCCAGAATTTTCAGGTGAGAGCAATGACTTAGGCGCATCGGAAATGGCAGCCATGATGAACTTCGTGCACCTCAACGCCACGGGTAGTGGAAGTAAGCGGAAGCATTCCTCGGGGAAATCATTGCAAAACAAGCGCGTTTGAAATGGCAAAGATGGACGAATTGCTAAATTCCGTGAAGACTCAGAGTAAGGAATTAACTGTCAACCATGTCGTCGGGGGCCACAGTGTTACTATGGGACCGGCTATTGGACGGCTCTATGAAATACAGGGACTAACGCCAGAAGATGAGCTTCTCCATTTTGGAGTCATGCTTATGGAGGTTCCGAACAACCGGGAAATGGTAATGAGTATTCCCACGGACCAAGGCATCATTGGGTGGCTATGAGCGAAGAAACAGGATAAAGATAGGAGTGGGGGTGTCACTCTTGCCAGTTTGTTGCGGAATGAAGGAGTTCGATTTTAAATCTGCTGAATGAAGGACTTTAATTTTAATTTCACTTGAATTCTGAACCTTTTTTTTTCCTTTGTTGTGTTTTATTTTAGTTGAATTGTTGGTTGAAGATGGTTTGGGCATGGGTCGTGCCTGTGGCGTACGGAACATTAATCGGGATATGTTTGTGGACTTTAAGGAGTTTGTGCATGCTATAATAGCAGCAGGGTTGGATTAAACTTTGGACCATTTATTTTATATTTTATATTATATATCTTATGTTGTGTTATGCTCTAATGGTCGCAGGGAATTGTTTAATTTTCAGAATTGTTTATGTATTGCCCAGGTGCCATTGGTTTATCAATTATAAATGTTTATATAGGGTGCAATATGTGTGTTGGCCGAATTGTTGATATATGCTGCCCGAATTCTTTTTGTAGGCCGGAACATGTGTTGCAACAATGCATTAAATAATTTGTTTTTATTACAAATGATGAACCACTGACATGATGTGAATTATGAAAAATCTCATGTTCCTTTCAATTGTTAATTACAAAATATAACATGTGCTTTTATTCTCGGAAAAGTTATCTGAAATATTTATTTATTTCAGCATGCTGTTTATGCCATGCATGGTAGGTGTTTGAACACAAACATACACTAGTTACTTCTTTTTACTGTACAACATTTAATTATTTGAAAGTTTCATGGTCAAACACATGTGCTTAACACTTATTCGTTTCGGTAGTTGTTGATCATGTTTTATGCTTCTATGTTGTAGGTATGAACGACGATGACGACCATAAACCACAGATGGATGAAATGCTAGAAGGGGTCGCAGATCTTGCAAGACAGTGGCATCAGCAGATGAATTTAAATTACGTTGAAGCCTACAGAATTGCAACTGAGTACTACAAGGCGTACGTCCTCAAAGTTCCATGTCGTACTTCCATATTGTCGGGTAGGGCATGGATTACCGAATTATTTGAGGGTCACAATGGCTGCTTCCGGTACGAATTGTGGATGCCGAAACAGGTCTTCCTTCGGTTATGTACAACATTGGTAAATGACTTCGGGTTGCGTGTACCCGAGCGGCCGCATGGCTTGCATGTCGAGGAGAGTGTTGCAATATTTATTCATGTGCTAAAAAACAAGCCAAACCGGGACTTACAAGAACGCTTCCAACATTCCGGTGAAACTATTTCACGGCATTTTCATACCGTCTTGAAGGCAATGAAAAAATTCATGGTCGTTCACTACAGGCCCCCTGCTAATTTCCAAACGCACAGGCATCATACTTTGCAATCTCAACGCCAGTATATACCATTCAAGGTGTGGGAAAATATTTGTAACGTTATTCAAATTTATTTGAAAAAGCATGGTCGGTACTGTTTTCTAAGTGCAAATTTTTCGGTTCATGTATAGGATTGCTTAGGTGCGTTGGATGGGACACATGTACCGGCATGCATAAAGGAGTCCGAAGCAGCCCCATATTTCAGCCGAAAGGGGTGTCACACCCAGAATATTTTGGCGGTATGTGATTTCAATATGTGCTTTGTGTTTGTGTCGTGCGAGTGGGAGGGCAGCATGCACGACAGTCGGGTTTTAAGCAACGTAACGGAGGATCCACAATACAATTTTCCAACTGCAACTGACGGTACGTACATCTGAATCCACACGTAAATTTTGCATAATTCTTTGTGGGTAAACATCTGCACGTAAATAACGAATTAAAGATAGTAATAGGCAATGTGTGACTATATTCCATCATGAAAAAGAAAATTTGCTCAAACAAGCGCAACATAAAGGTACTGTTCATCATTATATGCAATTATAATTAACCTCATTAATATATATGTAAAAATGTATCAATTTATTTTACATCAGTATATTCCCATGATAAACTAGTATTGTTATGTTCTTTTTGTTGGTTATGGGTTATGTAAAAGAGAAATGTACGGTGGAAGTGCCTTTTCATGTGAACATTGATAACGAGTATTATGTAATTTACATGTGCACTTTCACAGGTTGTTATTACCTTGTGGATAGTGGATACAGCAACAAAAAGGGCTTTTTGGCACCATACAAAGGCAACAGATACCACCAACCGGAGTTTCAAAGACACAATCCACGGAATCATGATGAATTGTTCAACCGCACTCACTCATCTTTGCGAAGCGTGATTGAGCGTACATTTGGCGCATGGAAGATGAGGTGGAGATTTCTAAAAGATATGCCTCGCTTTGATTTCCGTAAAGTGCAGGTGCCATTGGTTGCAGCGTCTATGGCTTTACATAATTTCATACGTAGAAACAGTGTGGACGATAAGATTATTGTTGCGCAAGAATGCGCTGAAATGTCGATATCCGGACATGCGTGATCGGACGATTTGGTCGCCCTTGATGACGCAATGATGCCCTGGAGATGATGACGCGTTGAGATGGCGCGATTCTTGCGGCGCGTATCGAAGCGAGTTGGTTGGAATTTGGCAAAATGCTGGTTAGGTGGACATCTTATGTAATGCATGGCATCACAATGTTGTGTGGAAATAAATTGCAGACTTTTATTTACGTACATAATTGGTTAGCAATTATGTATGACCATGTATGTTTTGAATTTGTTATCGAAGACTTTCGTTATGATTTAAATTCCAATTTATCATTTCAAGTTGCTTACTTTACGGTTTGATTATTACGACAAATATTTGGGTAACGTGTATGTTATTGGGTCATGTTTATAAATGGTTAGCAATCAGGTTGCTTTTTTTTTCCACAAATTTTTATATGTATTTTCATTATTTATGACAATGTGATCACCCACATTATAATTGACAATAAAGTAATTTCAAAAATAATTGAATAAATAAATGGTTAGCAATCAATTATAAATGGTTAGCAATCACGTTGTTTTTTTTTTTTTCCAAATATTTTTATATTTATTTTCATTATTTATGACAATGTGATCACCCACATTATAATACAAAAAAGTAATTTAAAAAATAATTGAATAACTAATTTAATTGGACAAAAATAATTGGGAAAAAAACTAATTCGGAATACTTGATAAAAAAGAAATTGAAAAAATTAATTACAAAAATAATTTAAAAAGAAATTGAAAAAATTAATTACAAAAATAATTTAAAAAGATTAGTTCGGGAAAAAAATATTTGATAAAAAAGGTTAATTGGGAAAAGAAATATTTGAAAAAAAAAAATTGCAAATAAATTTATTTGAGAAAAACATTACTTGAAAAAAAAAATTGAAAATAAATTATCCACAAAACAAAATTAATGTAAGTGGCGGGTGGTGGTGGTGGTGGTGGTGGCGGGTGGTAATGGCGGGTGGTCGTGGCAGGTGGGTGGTGGGTGGCGGGTGGTGGTGGTGGTGGTGGTGGTGGTGGTGGTGGTGGTGGTCGTGGTGGTGGCGGTGGTGGTGAGGTGGTGGCGGGTGGTGGCGGGTGGGTGGTGGTGGTGGTGGTGGGTGGCGGTGGCGTGGTGGTGGCGGGTGGTAATGGTGGTGGCGGGTGGTGGTGGCAGTGGGTGGTGGTGGCGTGGTGGTAATGGCAGGTGGTGGTGGCGGTGGTGGTGGTGGTGGTGGTCGTGGTGGTGGCGAGTAGTAATGGCGGGTAGCGGGTGGTGGTGGTAGGTGGGTGATAGGTAGTGGTGGCGGATGGTGGGTAGTGGTGGTGGTGGCGGGTGGTAATGGCGGTGGCAGTGGCAGTGTCGAGTGGGTGGTGGCGCGGTGGTGGTGGTGGTGGTGGTGGTGGTGGTGGTGGCAGTGGTGGTGGTGGTAGGTGGTGGGTGGTACAGTGGATGGTGGTGGTGGTGGTGGCGGTGTGGCGGTGGCGGTGGTGGTATGGTGGCGAGATGGTGGCGGGTGGGTGGTAGGTGAGTGGTGGTGGCGGGTGGTAATGACGGGTGACGAGTGGTGGTGGCAGGTGGGTGGGAGGCGGTGGTGGCGGGTCGTGGGGTGTGCTGGCACGTGGGTGCTAAGTGGTGGTCGCAGGTGGTGGTGGGGGGTGGGGGGTAGAGGGTGGCGGCGGAAGATGGTGGTGGAAAATGGTGGCTAGTGTTGGGTGGTAAAAAAAAGAAAAACTCAAAACGGATACACATTTTTTAAGTTTACATTTTCTTTTAAAATTTATAAATAGTAACCACTAATTTATGTAATTGAAATTTACCAAACAAGTTCATATTTGAGTTGTTTAAATTTTTATAAATATAAACAGAAAACTGAAAACGTATGTGTCACAAAACGGCACACCAAACAGACCCTTTGTATTTGGAAAAATAGTTAGATTTTTTTTTTGGTGATTGGATATGATGTTTGTGACAGAAAAATTGAAAAAAGTATGAGGTTTGATGTGATATTTTGTGAGGGATTTGTTTTTTGGGATTTGGTAAGACATTTGTGTTGTACTGAAAAAATAAAAAAATAAAAAAACTGAAAATCCAAGTTCCAAAACACTTCCATAATTTGTTGGATTTTTAAAAAAAAATTAAAAAAAATGATTTTTAACCTCAAATGTAATGTTTCATTAAAAAAATTATTACAATACACAAACACAATCCGTATTCCATATATATCAAATATTTATGTATATTAACGTAAATATTATTTACATAATATTACATGACATAAATATATTATTTACAAATATGGGCGTGTAGAACTTTGTAAAAGAAATATAAAAAAAGACCGTTATGGTCTGATTTTGTAAATATATTGCATTATGTACTACAGAGCACACGTCTGTTATTTGTATAGCTTTCCAAGTAACCACTGCGTTGTCCAAGACAGCCAATTTGACATCCAACAACTTGCAGAGGCCGCTGACATCGCTGACATCCACAGGTACTCTGACATGCTATAAGGCCATTTCGGTCATTTTATCAACTTCTCATTATTTACCATATTTTATTTCACATCTTTTCGTAAAAAGTCAAAAAATTTATCCCAAACAACTAGGTTTTTTTTTCTTTACTTTTTAATCAAAAAGTCAAAAAGTTACTAAAATAGTCTGTTCCCAAACGAGGTCGCAATATGCCTAAAATCTTTTCAGCCATCGAAGCAAAGGGGCGTCTTGCCCTGCTGAGTTTCAACAAACCATGTTATATGTATACATGTTACTCGTAATTTTGGTAATTTAATTACACTTGGGCCCTCCTAAATTTTCATATTCTTAATCATATGTATATTTTTTGAAATCTTTATGAGTTTTTGTGGTATTAGATACAAATTTTTGTAGTTATGCTATAAAGGGATACACCACAAAAACAAAAAAAAGATCTTAGTTACAATCAATTGTAGTTATGTAACAAATTGTTATAGTTATGTTATGAACATTAAAATTATTAATTATTGTGATTTTCGGAGTTTGTACTTTAATTTTCTCTTCACTTAACCATTTTTTTTCTCTTTCATTCGTTAGTATGAAATAACTTCAAAAACTTGTACAGAATACGATTTGGTAATTCATTGCTATTCATGTACAAAATGAATTATGTAATATTTTGATTTGCCTTTTTTAATGTCTAAAGGTTAAGTGTGTACCTAATTTTTCTCCTTTTAAACACACATTAATGTATACTAATTAAACGTCATTTTTATTTATTTATTTATTAACTTATTTTTAATAATAATTTATTGATTTTAGTTATGTAACACCCCACTTTTTAGTTCATGGATACCATTATCAAATCCATTATCATAATACAATTTCAGAGATAACGTACGAAAATTCGATACATTAATAAGAACAATTAAGTAAAAGTTCTCTTATTTGAATACATGATGAATGCAACATGAGTAATAATTAAATAAATTGTCTGTAGGCTTACATCATTATATATAAAGAGAAAGGGTTAAATCCTTTTTATTTACAACAACGGCGTTCCGCCAACAAATAAAAGGCCCCGTGACCAACAGATAAAAAAAATCCTCGATCTTGAACTATTTCTCAACATTCACCTAAAAAAAAATATAGCAATGTGAGATGAACATAATATCTAGTAGGGATCCCAACATTATCCTAAACAATAACAACTTACAGATAGCTATGATTATGAATGCTTCATCTCATACTATATAAATAATGTGATGGTTTGTAACCAAAGTATACTTATATAAGTACTTTTCTCAAAATTATTTAATTTATTCAACAATACAAACGATTCACCTTTCCTTCTCATTTTTCATTTCATAAATATCACTTACTATTGGTTGTTTGAAAATATGTTTATTTTTAAAATATTCATCACATTTCCTGGCCTTAAACTCATGATAGAAATAAACACTTTCAATAACTCACCAATATGTCCAAATACATACGTATACATGTTACACGAAAATAGAAACAACACATGCTTAACAACCTCTACCTAATCATATAAGACAATCTGTACTCATCTAACCATAACGATCGCCACACTTGATATACACAGATACACTGAGATAATAATGATAAACAAAACTCCGTTTTACCTGCTTTAAGCACAATAAGCCAAGAGTACACCTTCTTAAAACGAAATGTCAATTTACCAAACAACATGTTGGAAGGTAATGGTACCTCTGCTAAGTACTCCAAGCGCTAGTTGAAAAGTACTGGTACCTCTCATTCTCCACGCATGCACATCACCGATCATTTTAACATTCTAAAAGCATAAATAATGCAAGTCTAATACATATACATACTCTATTCAACACATCAATGTCATCTTCTACTGCTCACCAAGGACAAAACCTCTAGGCACATGCATTTAATATACGTAATACAATAATCTAAAACTCATGGGGCATTAAGCCCGACAACAACTGTAATATGTAAAATGTTTAAAGTTTAATCACCGTTTATTCTCAATTTACAAAAGAGTTATGATTTCATTTTCTTCTCCAAAAATCAATTCCATTATTCCCAATACTCCAATGATTTTCCACAAATTTCCTTTTCTTTATTTAATCAAAAACCTAATCCATGGATATCAAGTCACTACCCAACTCAACTCAACTTAACAATTGTGTACACAAAAACAATCTCATCATCGTGGTTAACCCACTTTTTAGTAATCAACTCATTAATACAAGGGAGACTTATTTATAAGTCATTTTTCAGACACTTATGCTAGGTTAAGTCCTAAGTAAAAACTTATATTCTCATAAGTCCTATGGGAAGTTATTTGACACATTTACCCTTAATAGTAGATGTTAATATCATATCCGTATACATTAATTTGGAAATTCAAAAAACACGTTATTTGTGGAAATCAAAGGATCAATTTAGCAAAATTGTAGGGGTTAAAAAGAAGTAGATATGTTTTGTGCCTCTACGCGAATGTAAATGGCTGATTCAGTTGTTAACATTTCGAAACTCACCACGAGCAGGAGAAAGGGCGCGATTCGACGAAGACGTTCGAGGGGAAGGTGATAACGGTTAACGTTTACGGTGAAAAGGAGGAATGATGACTCCGAAATGTAAATGTGGATTTTCCCTTGTTTCGCAATGTTGATTTATTTGATTTTTATTAACAACCCATAACTAGGGTTTATGTGACCTTCAGTCATAATCTGCTTTGTTATTTGTATGTTTAGTGAGAATTGTGATGAATAATTAATTTTACAGTTTCCGAATTGAAAATAGTATGTATGTTGGGGTTGTACGATGGAGGTTCTGCGGGTTGACCAGTGTGGGTGATTTATGCTTGATTCGTTATTGTATTGGGTTTGCTAGACTATTTTGGAGGCCACAGTCACATTCATTAATTGATTTTATTTGTTTTTTTTTTTCGATCCGAGCATAGTATTGGGTTTGGTAGACTATTTTGGGGGTTTCTCGTTGTGGTACGATGTCGTTTGGTTTGCGCCTTAACTTTTTAAAACCAGTTGTTGAATGTGAATGGTGCCACATCTTGGTGTTGTGTATTGTACAGTTAATGAATGTGATTGTGGCCCAATATGAAATTAGTGTCGGATGTGAGTGGAAGCACATGTAAGTTGGACTGTGTGTACAGTGCCACGTTGTGGTACGATGTTATTTGGTTGTTTTCACTCAGATATACAAGTAAGTTGACAGACGTGGCTGGTGCCACGCCGTATTTTGATCTGCTTGCATGTTTGTGAATTTGTCAAATATTCGAGTGACAGTGTTTGTAGATTGTGGCATGGAGAGAAACAAAAAATGTAACATGATTTGGGTTGTGTGATTATGATTTGATGTAAGCATATGAAGAGGTTACGTTTGTTTTGATAGTAGTTTTTGTTGACAAGCTTCATGTAACACATCATCTTTATTTTTTGAATCATGGTCGTGCATGTGGGTGCGAAATTAGTTTTAAATTATTGAGTTGTGTGATAGTAAATTTCGTTATAATGTTTTTTGGGAATTTCCGGGGCGAATATTACATGTTTGAACTGTGAATGTGACATTAGTCACAGTTATGTCAAGTACTTCTCAGTCACATTTGGAACCATGGCTGTGAATGTGTTCACGTAATTTGTCACAGTTACGTCAAGCACTTCTCAATTACATTTGAAACCATGGCTGTGAATGTGTGCGCGTAATTTGTCACAGTTACGTGAAGTACTTCTCAGTCACATTTGAAAAACATGGTCGTGAATGTGTACGTGTAATTTGTCACAGTTACGTGAAGTACTTCTCAGTCACATTTGAAACCATGGCCGTGAATGTGTGTGCGTAATTTGTTACAATTATGTCAAGTACTTTTCAGACACACTAGTCACATCACGAACATACTGACATGCAATGTTACATATTGCTATTGAATTACATATTCACATACGTTTTTAGTCGGATCTTGATTGTATATGAAATGTGAAATTTTCATTGGGATCTTGCTTGTACTTTTCATTAGCTAGCATGTCTGACATTAGTCACAGTTACGTCAAGTACTTCTCAGTCACATTTGAAACCATGGTCGTGAATGTGGGCGCGCAATTTGTTACAGTTATGTCAAGTACTTCTCAGTCACACTAGTCACATCATGAACATATTGACATGCAATGTTACGTATTGCTATTAAATTACATATTCACATACGTTATCAGTGGGATCTTGCTTGTATATGAAATGTGAATTTTTTGTGGCATTTTTTTCAGGAGACACAATTAAAGGTACACCACAAAAGGCTGCAAGGCGAAAGTGAGCAGCAGTGAAGGGACTACAACTGGTAAAAGACGGCGGTCTCAAACTCCGTCACAGAATGTGAACGCATTAGGGCAAAGCAGTGCCCAAAAAGGAAAGAAGCTGAAATATGAGTCTCAACAACGACTGAACAAACAACCAACATTTTGCTACCATTCCAACATTGCTGGAATTGTGAAACTGGTGGCAGCGTCAAAACTGAAAGACGAGCATTTGCAACATCTTATGAAAACACCATTCTGATTGCTGTTGGATGTGATGCGAAAAACCGATCTAAACCAACATGAATTCCAAAAATGCGATGACATTGTAATGAGGATCATTTAGACATTTGTTCCAGAGAAGTCGGCTTTCATGATTGGTGGTAAACACATTGAGTTGACGAGCATCGATATCCAACTAATATTTGGAATTCAGGGTGGTAAGAAGAGTTTAGATATGTCACATGGGCCAAGACTCCCAACTGACTTCATCCAACGAAGGTGTCCCAAAATAGCACGCATAAACTTGAAGACCATTAAGGACTTGTTAATGGATGCATTACTTAGGAACACTACTCAGGATCACCAGGATGTAGCAAAGTTACTATGTTTGTACTTGTGTGGGAAGTTATTTTTTGCTACTTCAGGCGAGACCGTAGGATAGGGGTTCCTCCGGGTTATAGAAGATCTAGAGAACATGAAGGCATATAATTGGGCTGGAGCAATTTGCACAACTTTGATGAAGTCAATTAAGGGATTTTACTCTAAGCCTGAGAAAGTTACTGGATGTGTTACTGCCCTACTTGTAAGTGCTCTGTTTTTTTGTTTTCTCACAATATAATTTTGATTTTGTTTGGTAGCTTTGGCACGTGTATTTGTTTTGAAAAACTTTTACAGCTAATGTTTTTAACCCATGGTCACATAGTTTTGGATATGTGAGCACACCAACTTGATACAAGCAGATCGTAGAGATGGATTTCCGAGGTTTATGAAATAGAATATCAGCAAGTTGGTCACAAAGATAAGAGCAGTGGACATTGAGCAGCCAAATGATGTTGAAGTATGATTTTCTGTACCGTTAGAGTAAATATTAGATGTGCCAATTTACTATTTTTGATTTTTTATTTTTAAATTGTTTGCAGGTTGTGGTAGGAGATCTGCACATCAGTCGTTCTGAACAGCGCTTCATGAAAACGAAAGACGTTAAAGAAATTGGAGCAAAGGCCGAATGTGCAAATCGCAGTGGGGTTGGTGATGAGAGTAATGATCACTGTGCTTGGTGTGTATCTACGTCTGAAGAATACCAGAGAGTACTGGTTAAAATTGGTGTGCTTGAGATAGAACTCCAATGTAAATTTGATGTCATATTTGCATTACAGACAGAACTAGCAACAATGAGGGTAGCGTACGAAGAAAAATGTGGTAAGTTAGAACATGAAATCACAGTGAACAATAAGCAGAAGGAATGTGACATTGAAAGGATAAAGCAGCTAGTGAATGAACTTAATGACAAAAACGCTTCGTGGAGCGATTGGGGAGTACGCAGTCCATGAATATACCCAAGCAGCTGCTGGTGTACAGAAGATGAAGCAAAGTAATGAGGAAATGTACCACTGTGAGGCAAACGTACTTGCCACTATGCCATTGTCAACATCGTTTCTATCTGATGTGAATGAGAAGACAGAGTTACAAGGTTTAGATACTCATGTGACCCCGATCAACGACATTGGGCAAATGGCATGTGATGTGGATTTAATGGCTGGTATTAATCAAAACACTAGAACAATTGCGTTGCAGAACTTGCTTGTGAGAAACATTAAGAAGAAAAATAGAAAGGAGCATAAACTGCCAGAGTATGAATATCCACTGGTTTTGGAGAGGCAGATGAAACCATTTGGTAGTGGTGTGGTCAATGGGGGTGAGTGTGATAGTAAACAAGAAATGGAAGATGAGATAATTGAGGTTAACAACATTGTAGACCCAGATAGGACATTTTCTCGGTTCGACTTGACTAATCATTTATCAATTTGGAAGTTGTTATCAACGCAAGAGAAAGACAAGATTAAAGAAGCATATGAGAAAGGGGGTGACAGGTAGGTTATGCAACTTGCTCTTACCATTATGCATTTGTACATGAATTTATTGTTCAAAAAATGTATTGTAGTGCGCAAGTCTGGACTGGACCACATGTGTCCAACTCTGTGTCATTCAATGACATACGGGCAATCATTAAGGGGCTGACATTATGAGGCAATGTAAGTATAGTATTTCTAATTATTCGTCAAACTTCTGAAGCTTCTTCACATAGAATGCAATTTACGTACATGTATACAAGGGAAGGAAAATAAAAATTGTTTTCTTTTTCACGTAGGTGATTGATGCCTACACGGAAATGCTGATATATGAGCAGCAGATGAAGGCGCCTAAATTCGCAGATGACGAAAAATCATACATTTTCAGCACATTATGTTTGGTAAGACATGCAACTGATGAAATGAATATTGTCATTTTTAGTTTGTCATTTTAAATTTCCAAAATGAATGTCTGCAGCCTACGATAAGAGATGTGGCCGAAGATGTATGTGACAGGTACTTGGCATTGTGTGCCCCGCATGCCCTGAAGGCCAGATATATTCAATTCCCAATCCACTTAGATAACCATTGGACACTAATGGTTTATGACACTGAGGAGGGGTTTTGGTTGCATTATAACTCTATGAAACCAAGACGTGGGAGGGAAGACAAACATTACTGGGAAGCGTCGTTGCTGGTTAGTAAACATCAATTACTTTCTTGCAGTGTTATTTGTATTTTATTTTGGACAACAATACTAATTATTGTAATATAAATTTGACAATAATGTAGAAATCCTACTTTGAGGATTACATAAATCGCAGACTGAAGATGGGCACAATTGAAACACAAGACTTGGTGAAGGAGCTTCTAGTGGTTGATTATTGTCCACAACAAAAACCAGACTCGTAAGTTTCTTACGTTTCTTTGCAACATATGTCATTCATGTTTCCGTACATTGCACGTGATCTGTTTTGACATTGTTACTAATGACTTAAATTTTCGTAATAGGAATGATTGTGGAATTATAATATGCTTCATTATGAAGCAACTTGTGCGTCACCTAGATGTTGACAAGTCAATAGGAGGGGAGAGTTATAGAACAATGCGAGCCGGTATGGTGAAGTCATTTGTGAATGACAGGAGAAGGTCATTTGTGGCTAGCAATTAACTATCTTCTGATAGTGGTATATGGGTGCAGATTTGATATATTGGATATATAATCACACTGTATTTGTTTTGGAATGGTATAAAAAGTTTGCTGGTATAAGAAAAATTGGAAGTTTTTGATGTTTTTGGTTGTATTGTCAATATGGATTACTGATTAGTGTATTTTGTTGTGGGAATAGGCAACAATGGTTAATTGTTTTTTTTTTTTGGTATGCACTTTATTTTGTTAATATGGCTTTATGTGTTATTCAGTAATGTCAATATGAATTTAAGGGCGGTACAAATGTCGGCTACATAAGTGTGAATGTGGTTGCGTAAATGTGAATGTAATTGGTCATGTGACTCATAATGTGAGGTTAATGTGAATGGTAATGCCATAAAATGATGTGGGTTGTTCATTTCTAATACACAGATTGTATTCGTAAATGTATGGTAATGTTTGGTACTTGTATTAGGGAGTGTGAAATTGCAAATGTAAAACTAGTTAAGTGAGTGTGAAGTTATATGTAAATGTGATGGTGATTGTGACAGGGAATGCGAATGTGAATGACAGAACAGGTCTGGTTGTATACCTGTAACACCCAAAAAGCGAATGTGAATGTATGATGTGTTTTGCCATTTTTTTGCGAATGTGAAATACAAATGTGAATGTGGTTATCTGAATGTGAAGGGTTACATTTATTTGATGGTGAATGTGAAATTGGATGTGATTGTGAATAACATAACAGGTTTGGTTGTATACCTGTAATACCCAAAATGCAAATGTGAATCTATGACAGTGTTTTGCACTCTTTTGCGAATGTGACATATAAATGTGAATGTGGTTGTGTGAATGTGAATTGTTATGTTTATGTGATAGTGAATGTGAAATTCGATGTGATTGTGTTTGTTAGAACATGTTTGGTTGTCTACATTTAATAGCAAGATTGTGCTGCCGAATATGTAATAGTTTTGTACACTTTTCTTACTAAGTGGGAAAATAGGAATGTGAATATGTTTGTGTGAATGATATTGCCAAATTTAATGTGATTGCGAATGGGTAGCTGTATGTGAATGTGAACGTATAGGTGAATGTGAATGAGAAGGTAAGAAGGAATCTTAGTTGGCTTTGACAATTTAATATGTCAAGAATTTGCTGTAATTTAACATTGACTAACTGGTTGCACGAGAACCTGTTAGATAGAAACAATAACAACACCACCTATGTTACAAAATAAATGTCTTCTCACATACAAAGCCAGCGTGCAATACATTTTGTCTAACGTATTTTGCAGGACTGAGACATATGTTTGCATGACCAAATAAATAAACATGTAACACCAACATATAAATGAGACAGTGTGAAAGAAAAAATAGCTGAATGATCAATTATAAACAGTGCCTTTACTTATTAAAATCTGTCATCAATTGGCTTCAATACATGCTACTACGATAATACGATGCTGCTGTTCAAAACAGATTACAAAAGTTCCTGCTAAATGCTTATTACTAAATTGGTTCTTTACATGTCTTTCGGTTGTAGCTGCCCAGGCCACATCGATCGCACCTAATCTGACTTAGTTTCTCTCCCGAGATGGTATTCGATTATTCTTGGGTCACCCTAGAGGACGTTTAACTGCCAATGGATATATGATGAAGTCATCTTTCGAGAAGGAGGGTTTGTCAATTGTTGGTATTGGCTGAATGTATCCAGAATAAGCGACTTTATACTGATCAACAGTGAAAATTTGTTCAAAAAATGTACTGAAATCCCTTCCACTACTCTGTATTGCAACCACCGCATGTGCACATGGGAATCTGTTCAATTGCCACTGGAAGCAAGAACATGAATGCTTGTCAACGTCTACCAACACCGTTGGAAATGAATGGACCTTGTATATGTCTTCATTTGACTGGCTAACAATCCATGTGCAACCATTGGAGTACGGCTCCTTAACACGGCTTTCCATTTTCGAACAAAGTAACCCATTCTAATTAGTAGCCAACCTTGTGATTAGATAATTACATGCATCAAGTATCCATTTATTAAACGATTCTGCAGCGTTCGAGGTCATCTCCCCATACCGTTTGCCCCTGTTCACATTATGAAAACATAATGAAAATGCTATCACATATTGGGTACTTGCAATGTTAGCACGTGTAAGTCTCATACGAACCTGAAATATACGTTGGCCCAATGCTTCGGTGGCATATCTTCTAAGAAATTATTTATTCCAGATCGTCCTGTTCCTTTTAGCTTCGTCCAATACTGCTGAAACAAAGCCTCGGTTAGAGCATACGCACATTCACGCAACTTGGCCATTAAACCAAAACGTATACGGTTGTCAACCCATCGTAATTTGTCCCTCAAATTTTCTTAGATATGTTATGGCGACGCATGGTGTGCGATAGGAATCTGACAAGCAAGGATTCAAGCAGCCCAATATTACGGTCGGATACGAAAGTTAATGTGCGAGCACTACTAACAACCTTTGTCAGTTGCTGTAAAAACTAAGTCCAATTTACAATTGTTTCAGAGTCAACAATAGCAAAAGCTAATGGGAATAAACCTGGCAGATTCAACAGGTTTACCATTAGATGAAATATTTTTAACAAAATTTACGTCCACATTAACAATTGTTCATAATTCGAATCGCACCACACACAATGTTAGTAAAATAACATTAAATTGGAAACAATCTTGCAATTGGGGATCACCCACTACTGTAGTGGACTTAAAAAAAAAAGGTTAGCCACAATGTAATGCGTTACTATATGGAAATATGAAGTAATCATCGTAAGAGACATACCTTTATTGTCATCCTTCCCCGTCGCTGCAAGCAAATTGCCTTTAAATCTCCCTTTTAAAAAAGTGCCATCAAGAAACAATAATGGGCAGATATGGTTGAATCCGTCAATGCAAGCTTTGAATGAAATGAAGAACCGCTTAAATCAGCCGGTAGACTGCTCAAAATCCAAGTTGACATAACTCCCAAGGTTGTAATACATAACCGCATCCGCGTACCACCTAAGTTGATCAAATGAAGCATGATAGTCACCATACACTTCACCTCTTACCTTCTCCACACCTAACCATGCTACGTGGTAACTAACATTGAGGCCGTACTCTTTTTTTAGGTCAAACACGACGTCAGTGGGACGTGTAAGTGGCTTATCACATAACTGATCACCAATAACATTGCAAATCAATTCAGAGTTAAGTTTGTTATTGTTCCTAGTGCGAACAACAGCACCACAACTATGCAAGTTGTTCAACCTCTTTAAGTAAAAATAACCATTGCATGTTTGAACCCTTCCATGTATCAACCATGAACACCCTTTTTGCTCTCGCAACGTGCACACTACCGTAACCCGCACTGAGTCATTTTTAACAAACTTGAAGTCAAACCCACACTCAATAGCATATTTGGACAAAACCAAACAGAAAACAACAACACCCTCTTCGAAACATTGGCCTACATGACTAATGCCGTGTGACTAATAAACTGTTATTAACATTTTCTCACTATGGCGACAATAATTGGACAACAAATCTACGCTAGGTTGGGGACTTGTAAATGGTTCACTGTGAGGATCCAGTTGATTTGCAGACATAGTCCCACTGAATTGAGTATCTCGATTCAAATCATCCACCTCATTTTGCGAGTCAATCACAACGTTCATATGGGTAACGCCAATGGATTTTGCAATGGAAAACATGTTTTTCATGTCCACATCATTACTTGATTCTCGTGACACGGTAATTTGTAAGATATTAAAATCGATGATGATGTCACATCCACCCACCTATTACATAAATTTTGTATCAATCGTTTTAATATCAATCCATTAACACCCTTGACAGCAACCGTGGATGAACCGAAGGTGCAAAAAAGCATAATGTCCATATGTTGCATAACAAAATGAATGAAACACTAACCGTGGCATACATTCTACAAAAAACAAAAGAACAAAGCATGGAAGATATGTGACATGAAATCAAATGTAAGCGCCGTAACATCAACATCGTACAACGTGGCCCAACCCACAATCAATCACATTCAATTTTATATCTGAACAATGACAACCCAAATTAAATAACATGTAAAAAGAAGTTAGATTAACATTAATATACACTCCAATAAATTCCATCAACCGATACAATTGTTACATTCAATTGTCAAAAATAGAAACCAAAGACTTTGCGAAACGAAATGTGACACATATGTCCACAGTAAATACAAGAATCAAACAACACAATACAAAAACCAAGTACTTCTCCATGTGTATGTGAGCTACATTCATATACATTCCAATAGTATCCACAGACAAACAAATATGACATTGAGAAGGAAAAAAATGAAGCCTAATAATTTTGCGATTCGTAACGTGACATATATGTTTTGAAAAAGTAGCACAACTACAAAACACAAACTAAATACAAACGAATGTAACACAGACCATTACGCATGTAACAGCCTTCGAGTCTACAGAATTGCGCCAATGTCGCAGAACCCAGCAACATTCTCACATGCTCAATTTCTAATCTAATAAGCTATTGTAAAATATTATTACAAAACGTAATGTGACATGTATGTGAACATTATAACACAATATCATTACCACGGAAGTTGATGCAAGATTACCATAACAAAGTCTGCCAATGGATTGCTCTGACAGATTGCGAAATCCATACAATATATGAGGACATTGAAAACAAAATATTCGGAAAAAAAACCAGAGCAACACTCACCAATTGAATAAGCAGACAACTTGATTTCCTTCCCTCAAACAATTTGACTCCAAAGCGGCAAGATGAAACAACCAAACCATCCAACCCAATAAAATTTTGAAAACCTAACAGACTCTGCGATCATGACGCATATCATGGCACCAAACAATATGGAAACAAAACTGTTAAAACATTGCAACATATATCAAGGGTATAATAGTAAACTAATTCTATTAAAACACAATAAATAGGACTTAATGGAATACTTTTTAACTTAAATAGGACTTCAAACTCAATAAGAAATTTCATAGGACTTAACATAGTATAAGTCTCCCTAATAGGACTTATAAATAATTTTCCCTTAATAGAATCCACATAATACAAATATAATTATTATTCAACATTACCCTTTTTATCTAATTGAACCAATTATATAACATTATGACTTTTTCCTCTCCCCAATGTAAAGATGTTTAACTACTCTCCAATTAACCAAAACAACTACCAATTTAACAATTAAAATCTCTAAGTGTAAAACCCTAGATCCCTCTTTTATGATTTTTGAAAAATTCATGATAAACATGATTTAATGCAATACCAATTTACAACATGTCTATCTATAGACGAGGTATTGGAAAGGAGTAAAGAAATTCCTACCTCTTAAAGTAATGATGAGAAAGCAGAAAAATCTACGACGATGAAAACATGATCCGTTCAAATTAAATGGAAGTCCTCACCAAGCTCTACATTTTGGTATATGGAATTAGGGGTCAAAGATGCTTAAAAATAGATTAAATCAAGGTTAAAAAGCTTGGAAATTCAAAAATAGCGGAAAGAGAGAGTGAAAATTGTATAGATTTGATCCAAAAAGTGACTTTTAAATATATGATTCTAGACAGACCACTTGAGCGGTCAAAAGTGCATTTAAGTGGTGAATCGAGGCTTCTAGTATCTCAGACAATTTTGAAAAACGGAGCTGGAAGGGTCTATGGACCGCTCGAGCGGTGAAAGTTACTCTCGAGCAAACTATGCATATTGCACAGATTTACAAATTTCAAACAAATATAACTCTCTCGTTTGGACTCTGTTTAGGGTCATTCTTGTATCCAAATTGAAGCATCGGAAGTAAGCTTTTCAATGGTTTTAGCCTTACATGAAGATTCAAAGTGTAGAGAGAGAAAATGATAAAAGAGTGAAGACTGCTCAATAACAATTATTCGAATCAATAATAAATATTCGAATTTGGAGTTTTTGATCCAATATTGCCTAACTACTATGATAACACCTCAATCAAGATTCAAATATCAACTAAGAAGGTTTTCAATCAAAATAATCAAAAAATCAAATATAATTCTATTATAACAGGAAATATAAAGTGCTACAAATTATTTAACGGCCTGGCTTTGGTCCAGTCCACCATCAGATTGGACCGTGCTGTTGGGCCTGTGGGGGCCCACCATGGGTCCCGTTTTGAAAATCTAACCGTTCAATGTGTAAAACTCGTCGAGTATTATATGCCTATGAAAAATCACGTTGATTAGATATCAATAGTTATGTGATCAAAACAGTTTTTTATCAACCGTTAATTTATTCACCGTCCATTTTTTTTATATACAAAACTGATTTGATCACATAGCTATCGATATCCGATCAACGTGATTTTTCACAAGCGTATAGTACTCAACGAGTTCTATACATTGACGGTTCAGATTTTTAAAACGGGACCCGTGGTGGGCCTCCACGGACCCAACAACACAATCCAGTCTGATAATGGACTGGACCAAAGCCAGACCCATTATTTAAACGTGACTTGACCTAACCACTTGAACTTGCTCATTGCCATGTCCTCCCCTTTCCCAACCAAAATAGTAACTTATTCATTGCCATTCCAGTCATGAATAATTTCATTTAAACTTTGATCTCATTTAATGTTGTTTATTAGTTAGTTCTATCTTCACCTGGCAATGCCATATAATATCACTTTTGTTAAGGATGTTAAGAAAATCAATAAAGCTATACTAACCACCCAAAATTAATCAAAATTTCAATTTTCAATAAATTTTTGGAAAAATTACCAGTAAATCCTATGTGGTAGAAAGTTAAACCATTTAGTCCTACAAGTTTTCTTATGCACCATTTAGTCCCACTATCTACATCAACAACATCATCAAAACATTAACAACATTAATTGCACCAATAGATAATATCAAACATTAACAAAACATCATTCAAAAAAAAAATATATTAACATGAACATCATCAACATCAACAATCACCAAAAAAAAAATCACATTTATAACTCTCTCTCTCTCTCTCTCTGCTGTCTACACCCTTCTCTTCTTGTCCTTTTCTTTCCTTATCTTTCTCTTTCTCTGCAACTATCCTCGGAGACACAATCCAAAGCAGTTCCATCTCTAAGCCTTTTTTTTTTTCTTCCTTTCAAAGCCACATTACAAGTACTCATCAACATCTCTCTACAACCTACATTTTGTTGTCGATCCTACTAAACTCCATTTGGGTCTCACAGAAAGAAGGAAAAACAACCCATTAATGGAGTCCTCATCACCACTCATCTCAATTCATCAAAACCCACATCCAGAATCACCCAGATCTGCAGAGACGATAGTGTATGTGTAACGACCCGGAATCATATGTTGTAATTACCAGAGATTAATTATGCTTAAATGTGAGTTAATTGAAGAATATCTGTTGAACTTAGGAAAATATCTGTTGGGATGATAACTTCGGGACTGAAATCGATGACCGTGTGAGTTGAGAAAATGGAATTGAAAATACCTATGCGATCTGAATATTTAGAACTGTTTGAGAAAATAAATTGAGGGCTGAAATTCGTCTGAATCGCTAAGTCATGTTTGGCTCAAATGGTTGATATAATAAGGGCCTTGTTTGGCTTTAGAGTTTTGGCACAAATGGTTTAATTGATAGATATGTTATAAGATAAGGATTGGTTACCTTTTTGACTCATTTGACTCAAGAAAAATCTAGAAAGAGAGAGAAGAGAGAAAATCGTGAGAGAGAGAGAGAGAGACCAAGAGAAGAAAGGAAGAGAAAGGGGGAAATCAAGTTGGGCCATCTCCATTAAGGTAAGGATTCTTCTAAATTCTTGCAATGGATTGTGATTCTTGCTTATGGAACTCAAGATTATAGTTTAGAAGGGTTTGTTTCATGATTATTTGGTAGATTGAAGAAGAACCTCCATGGATGTTTAGAAATGAAGGTTTTATGTGCAAGTTCATGGTTTTCCAACTTAACTCATGGATTGATTTTATATATGATGCTATTGGGTTTGAATTGAAGTTGTCATGGTTCATTTATATAGTTGATCAAGTGTCTTAAACCTTGGTTTTATAAGAATGGAAGTTGTATTTGATAAGAAGGATGAAGTGAAGAAGAAGAACCAGAAATCTGGATTTTGAGGTCCGCTTCGGCGGAGGTAAGCACGCTCGAGCGGGAAAATCAACCTCTCGGCTTTTGGGAAAATGTCTTTGTCGCCGAGCGGACAAATCAGCGCTCGAGCGGGAAGGCTTATTTTCGGGAAATTTTGAGAAGTTGTTTTATATGATTTTAGTATGTTATTGACATCATTTCGCATCTTTTAATCATGTTATGAACATGAAATGAGTATGAAAGAATGTAATAAAGGAAGAGAATGACTATGGTTAAATGTAAAAGAAGATAGAATGGCATGAGTTATTATATGATGATGATATGTTAAGAATGTGTTACAATGTGAATGATTGCAGGTCAGATTGAGAAGACCGTACTTATCGGAAACCCATTGTAAGTAACGCTTCCGTAAAGATATGTTATTATGACTTATGTTTCAAATGCCATATGATATGATTTTAAAATGATAAATGTTTTACGTGAACGAAGGTCCTAGTTTTGCGAATCTAGTATGGCATCCATAGGTAGTCCTAACGGACCGGTTCGAGATCTCGTCGATCGATTAATCGATTATGCGGACCGGTTACTCTAGTCGGAAGACGACCTATGTTAAGTCCTCTGGAGTATGCCATTACGTATGTTATATGATGATTGATACATGATTATGATTGATTTACTTGAATTATGAATGTTGGACTTCGTTCACTAACCTCTTTCTTGTTATGTTACTTCGAGCTTTAGCTCATTGTTTGTATTTATGTATTATAGGTGAGCATTCAGGGAGTCGAGCCTAGGCAGAGTCTCGAGCCGAGCCGCCGTTTTGAAGCCTACCTGAGTTTTGGAGCCTCCGAGTTGAGGCTAGGCCTGGAAGGCCGTTGCGAGTTTTTGTTTTGTTTTGTTGTACTGTTGTATCTGAATGTGAAGAGTTGTATATGTTTTGATGACTGCACGTTATGTAAAGATGTGGGTAATTAACTCATTTTTGGCACGTATATAAATGTTCATATTATGCACAGCTCTTTGGACTATTTATATTTGGTTTATGCTTCCGCGAGCCCCCGTTATGTATGTTTAGTACAGGAAGGCCTGTGGTAATCTAAAGGTTACTGGCCGGTCTCGTCACCGAACTTCTAGGGGCGGGTTCGGGGCGTGACAGTATGGTGGCGGATTTGGGGACCGTGAGTGAGAGAAAGAGCGATGAGGAAGAAGATAAAAAGGGCCAAGGAAGGGAAGGAACCGGAGAAAAAGATTGATGTTATTGTTGTTGATGTTTTTGTTTTTTGTGCGATCTTCCTCTGGACTGCCTCCAGAACAGGTCTGCCTCGGTCGGTGATGGAGACGGAGGGGTCGCAGAGGCAGGCGTAAATGCTGCCGGATGCGACGGCGACTGCAGCGGCGGCGCGGAAGCGATGGAGGCGAATGAAGGTGGCCATGGCGATGGATGTTTCAAAGATACGGATCCCAGAATCAATGTGTTGAAGAACATCACAGATCTGATATTCGATCCGATTTGAGTGAAGAACATCACTGTGTTGATGATGTTTGATCTGTTTTGATGATGTTAATGTTGATCTGTTTTGTTAATGTTGATCTATTTTGAAGATGTTAATGTTAATGTTTGATGTTTGATCTGTTTTGATGATGTTAATGTTGATCTGTTCTGTTAATGTTGATCTGTTTTGATGATGGTAATGTTAATGTCAATGTTTTGATGATGATGTTAATGTTTTGATGTTTGATTTGTTTTGATGATCTTAATGTTAATGTCAATGTTTTGATGATGATGTTAATGTTGATATGTTTTGATGATGTTGAATGTTTGATGTTGTTTTGATAATGATGTTGTGATGTTTGATGTTAATGGGACCTTTCAGTCTATAAGAAATCTTTTAGGACTAAATAGTGTATAAGTTATTAATTTAGGATTTATTGGTGCATCACCCTAAATTTTTCAAAAGATACTTTCTTTGTGTTTTAAAAAATGCTCTACACGGATACCGACAAAAATAATACAATGTAATACCTTTTTCATTCTTCTTTTTTAAATTTTAGAAAACAAATAACTAATGCTATACATTTTGCAATAATAATTAAAATCTATTGAGATTAATTTGACTCATACAAACATAGTAATAGTTGTAATAACAACCATTGCATTTCAAAGAAACAAGACCACCTTGCATAACAAGAAAATTTATCGAACAAATCTTCAAAACACACATGTAAACACCGAGTTGCTATAGCCTATATGCTTCTAGCTATACATTTTCAATTCACTCTTTTCTCACAATATCAAGATTCTTCAAAGAAAACATAAAAACCCAAAACCCAACTGAATAAATGAAATACACCATTAAATTGTACAAAACTAACGCCAAAAAAGATCTTTACATATTGCAAAATTTCTTTTTCCCACTTCTGCTTCAAAACATATTTGGCAGAAACATAATCTGGCTAATAGTAGGAACCATCAGCTCTCAAACCTGTTCCTCGCCAACTGCAGGAGGATAAGCTGGAGGTATTGATATATCTAGAATCTTAAAAAACAAGGGTATGTCAATTCCTGAGGCTATGCTCCGAGCATACTCGACAACAAGACCATGCAATTTACACATTGATCTTTATATATGGACGCAAGCCAAGTCGTCTCAGATGATGCATGGGCAAGCAGCTTCTAAAACATGGAATCGAGATGATGGTTATAATGCTTCCTGTTGAACTCTAATAAGCTACCATATGTCCGATCTGCAATGCCAACAAAAAGGGCTTCTGTGTCAGGGCTGAAGGAAATTCCAGCAATCTCTCCAAACAGATCGATCTCCTGTGCCTGGGCATAATTAGACTGTGTATCAAAGATATGAACAAAGTCTGCTGGCTCGGCCATAGCCATGAACCGGCCATCTGATGTGAACCTCACAGCTCTGATTGCACCCATCCTTCCCTTGAGAACACAGAGAGACTCGGACAGGTTTCTAATGTCCCAGAGTCTGCAAGTGGTATCCTGGTTTCCTGTGGCCAAAATTTGGCCATCTGGGTGCCAAGCTGAAGCAAATGAATAATCCAAGTGCCCCTTGAGATTCCCAAGGACCTGCAAAAGAGTCATTAAATCAGAAGGCAACCTTGAACAGATTAAATCAGTGAGTTCTTTACCTAATACATTTCTCATATTTCCCAATCTGAGTAGCTTTGAACTTTCTTATTCTTTTTTTTTTTGGTTGAATTCAGCCTTGAAGTTGTTTTGAAAACACAACTTCAAAAGAATTTACGAGTATTTATTTGAATTTTATTGAAAACTTTTAACACTTAAGTCGTGATATCAACCCACAATTCCAAGAGACATATATTCGGTAATTATGTTTAAAACAACCTTTGTCAGAGAAATTTGTTTAAAAGTCGCACAATTATGGTAGAAAAAACTTCTAAAACAGTAGCATATAAGAGTAGCAACCAACCTTCCCGGACTGAGCATCAGCAAGCAAACAGTCTGCACTGTCCCCTAGGACTGCCAGCAATTTACCATCAGGACTGACAGTAGTGTTCTGCATTAAAAAACAAATGTAAATCTACAAATTAGAAATTTGAGAAATATAGCAGAGGTCAAGAATTGTATCACAGATAACACGACAGTTTTTGATGTCTACTCACATTCACGGACCAAGGGAAGGAGAAATGACCAACGCATTGGAAATTCCCAGCATCAAAAACCCTAACCTGAGCATCGTTATTTGCAGCTGTGACCTGAACAGAGCCACTGTAAAGAATGTAGCCACATTAACGATGCTGCCCCAACAAATAGGCCGAGCTTTAATACTTTCTTAACTACTATAAGATTTGAACTCACTTGGAATTGTGGCATATGTCCACTGCATTAGTTATAGCATTTTCATCTGTGCTTACTTTTGTGCTGAAGGCAACCCCAGACTGGTTTAAGTTCTGCACAAGCAAAACAAATGTAAGCAAATATGCGATCAATTCGCAGGAAACAAACCACCGATATTTTTTTTTTGGAGGGGGGGGTGGGGGTTCTTGAAACTTATATATTATATATACCTTGCAGATAAGCTCCCCGTGAAAACCACCTGCAACCAGTAGATTATCTTTAACAGCCATGGTGCTTATTTGGACTCTGGAGAGTGTCTGAGCCAAGGCTCCAGGAAATTTCTGTAAAAGCATCCTGAATTAACTCTTGTATGGTTCAAGGATAGATTGGCAAACAAAAGAAACCCAATGTAAGACAAGATACTACTTACCAGTGGGGGTACAATTGGTTTAGCAACATTTAGTACTTCTTTGCCCCTCCTTAAAAGTGGGGACCAGTGCATTATGGAGTAGTTTTGCATAAGGTACACATCATGTTTTGAGGTTGCCCATAGAAGATTCCTCAGCTGCAAGAAGAAAACCCAGTTTGATGGGAACAGTAGTAACAATATACAACCACTATACAATGCATTCAATTCATACCATAACAACAGCGATTTATCTTTTAGAAATAAACAAACAAACAACTGATAGCACAATGAAGATTATAGTGTGTACAACCACTATACAATGCATTCAATTCATACCACAACAACAGTGATTTATCTTTTAGAAATAAACAACCAAACGACTGATAGCACAATGAAGATTATAGTATTAAAAACCAATCAGTTGTAATTAGCTGTATATATACAGGTGTATTGACAAAGAATGGAATTAATGAAAAATATGAAAACTTTTGCTTATGTTATGATTGTATCTTCTTCCTTTCTTTTCGAATTCTTTCAAGATTCCATCTGTTAGTTAGTTTTGCTTAAACATGATCGTGCTGACTGTGCTGAGTGACATATGCTTGGTAGTTTGGCTTGCTTGGGAAAGCACCAAATGCAACTGTAAATTTGGCTACCAAGATTTCCTCACAGCGGACATGTGATCAGTGAGCAACACAATGCAAGTAAAGCTAACCAAAAGCTAGACAGCAACCGCACAAGGAACCAGAATCGAAGGGAAGGTATGACATGTGAACACATCAGGCAATCTGCTTGAAAGACCCACCAAATCAGTGTCATTCACAATACTCTTCTATTCACTATATGAAAATTTTAAAGTTCAAAGCAGTACAACTTTCAGATCATGATTGCACACTGCTAAACATAAAACAGAACTGGTAAATATTATTAGTTGTTCAACTTCAAACTAAAAATTGACGACCTGGCAAAGCACCTGGTGGTTCACAAATTCAAGGATGCATTATTTCCATAGTGAGCTTGTAGATGAAGTTAAAATGTGATGACTGTTAAATTAAAATGTGATGATGGGTCCTCTTACATAACTAATAACACTAACAAGTTTCACCAAGAAGAATAAATCCTCAAATGAGGATAATATCTAGTAAGCACACAACAAAGAATATGAAGAATCCATTGAAGTTAAGATCATCCCAAGAGGGTCAAACAAATAAATGCCAAGCAAAATTTGAGTATCATTTGTCTCAGTGCAAAACATACATGCAACAAAAAATAAAATTAGTAGTAGAAGGAAAAGGAAAAGAAAATAGTGGGAAAAGGAACCAAAAACAAAGAAAATAATCAACAACGTCTACCAATGGGCATCGTATTTCGCCAATCAAAACAAAATCCACATATGACATAATCTCAGTGAAACATAACATGACTAAAAAGCAAAGGAAGACGCATCACGCCAAGGAAATATGCAGCCCCTATCTTTTGGGTAAACATTAGCACCCATTTACTAAAATCCAAAACATCAGGACACAGAATTACCACTAATCAAGGAAAGACCTATGCCAGCATGATAGTGAGAAGTAGCTCAGAAATTAAGTTAATCATGGAACTCTCCTACTCGATAAACATCACCCAAATCAAATGTGCATGCATCACATTATTGAGATGATAAAAACAAGAAAAGCATAGTTCGAATTAGTCCCTGATGACAAGTAAATCAATAGTAACTACTAAGTGCAGGTATTTCTATAGAGGCCTCTTAAATGCTCAAATATTTCCCTATCAGACCATATGAACAAGGGATCCTTATCGTGCCAGCTGCTCAGACATAACTGCCACCCTGCTTCTAAAGCTGAAATCAAGATAAAATAACATTCCCAAATGCCACAGGAGTTATGTTAAAAAGCCAAATTAAACAGTCAAGTATAAAAGCACAATTTAAAGGCAAAGCTCTCAACGCAGAGACAAATCGACATTTGCACCATCACCATGATGAGTTAGTGACAACAGACCAACAGATCTAACAAAGATCACAGCGGAAGACACCGATATAATATGAAACAGTAAAGTGCAAAATGACACTCTTATTGTCACCTGATCTGAAGACACATGCATATCACATACTATTTTTTGACACTATGTACTAAAGGGTAATCCGATGTATGAGACTCCCACTAAGACAAGGTCTGTGGAGAGCAAGATGTATGTAGCCTTAACCCCATTGCTGGCAACAAGGTTTCTGTGAGTTGAACCTGTGACATCGAGGATACTAAAAGCAAGCCTTATGGTTGGGCCCAATCATCATTTTTTATTGCTATGGACAAAAAGATTATTAAAGGAATAAAAAAGTGCCATGATGATAATGCTGCACAGATTGTTGAGTTGATAACATTATCAAACATACACAATACACAGAAACATGTGTGCATAAAAGTGCATAATAGCAATTTCACATTTGTTAGCATATATCACCAATCCATCCTAAAGAACATATCAAAGCACTGCAAGGTACATTTACATCCGCAACAAATAGCAGATTTCAGTACAGCTAAGTTGTATTCTCACCACAATGCTTCCTCATCCATAACTTAGCATCAAAACTATTCAGTTGTTCGCAAACCAATACATACACATTCAAGATCGTACCTTCCAAATACAGATCTTGTAATTTTATTAAAATGCATGCGTAACTTGGCAAGTGTAAATAATCTGCACAAAAAGGATTTAGTAAATACAAGACCCGGCTCAATGCAAGTTGAACCGGCACAAACAAACAAAAAATAAAGGAAAAACACTTAAATTCTAAAACCAGATGATATATAAAGAAAAGGGCTAGTGCGAGCTCAGTTTTTGTTGCTTCCGGAAATGTTCAGTAATATTCTTAACTCAGGTCCTCCCATCATTCCGGAAGCAACAAAATAACGCTGGCATAAGCCTAATCCAATAACATAGTCTACACTAGCCTGTATAGAATAACCTCGGCTGTCAGAAAGCTAAAGATAATTACGATATTTTAAATCAAGGCAAGGCAAATTCACCAGCTTGCATGCCAGAACAAGGTTAGTCCCAAGCATTATGGCCTTTACTAAAGCATTATTTAATCTGGAACACTTCTCAAAGTAGTGTTAGTAGTTTGGAAGCCAATTACTTCATAATTACAAATGAATTACAAAAAGAATGGAAGAACAGAGAAGCAACAGTAACTTATGTTATCGATAAGTGTTAATAATAAATACACAAAACCTGCAAAACTATATTCACCATGGTATGCGTATAACCTAGTCCAAAGGGATTTCAGAAAAAAGAATACAGAGTGTTTGACAAATCTCTGAAAAGTTACAATCCCAACAAGTATATGTAATTTTTCATCCATGTAAATGGAATCAAGGATGCCATAAATACAAAAATTCCAAAGGATTTTATTGTACTTTAAGTTCAAGTACACAAGTAATAACTGGTTAGACTCCAATCAACATCCATTGAAAAGATTTAATCAGGAAACAGGACAATATTTGGGATAAAAGAAGTTAGTTGTAGAAGCTCTTTTAATTAACTTACTAAAGTACTCCTTTGAACTAATTCATCGATAGTTCTAATATTGAATATGAGAAACAAATATATGCCTAGATGGAAACTAAAGCCTTAAAATCTGCTGAGAGTGCCTATACCTGAAAATGCACAATTGTCGATTTGACAAGCCTTGTATTGAACTGGAAGTCATAGAAGCTGTGCCCCTTCTCCACCTCCTTGCACTCCTGCCAGAACCCAATATTTTTAGAGGCAATGACCAACAGAGAATAAGAGGTGGTATTTTGTATAACGGGTAAATTAAATAAAGTTAAGAACAAAAATTTGCCGTAAAAGTTTCAAATTCTCAAAAAGGCCTTCTTCTTGATAGAACAATCATTGATCATATGACAACAACGGTGGATGTCATTGAAACAGATGGGATGATTGATGAAGCAAAGACTGACCTTTCCAAGCTCCTCACGAGAGCGTGAGAGGTTCTCATAATTTTTGTACTGTTTTAATCTCGTCTCGCGATACTTGTCTCTGGTGTAATTAAGCCTATCCCAAGGAATTCCCTGAATATCTTTGCCATTTCTAGCTTCCAAGGCTGAAGTATCAGTCTTTGGCTTGTTCTGTAAAGCCAAAATCTATTATTGATGACAATAATAATATAACAACATTTTTTATTAAAAAATGTGAAAATTCTAGAGCTTATATAATCTCTAGGATCTTCAACATACTTTAATATAATCACTGAAGATTCTACAGCTATAATAACAACAAAATTTAATATAATTGCTTATACCAGACTTAAACATACCAGCTCAAAGTCATCCTCGAAGTCCGAGTCCAAAGACTCATCAACACCACCCCTCCGTGATTCAGTGTCCTCAAAAGGGTAATCATCGAAATCAGTCATGTCATAATAGTCATCGACCATGTATTCGAGGTCTTGATTCAGAAATTGCGCCATTGCTCTGGAATCAGAAATTGTAATTTCATGAGGCAAAGCACAATTTCATCCCTTAAGACATCCATGCCCCATAAATTAAAGGGCAAATCACTCAGTACCTCTGGGCTATTATCACTTTAGACCCATCTAAAAATTGCTACGTTTTACCCCTTAAATCTTTTTAATTTATTTCAAATTAAACCTTTTTCTTTTTTCTCTGTTTCTGTTTTTATAATTCCGTATCCGGACCGACTAATCCAGGACAGTCCCACCATCCACTAGGATACCTTATCTTTCTTATGAAAGGATGAAAAAAAAAAAAAGTGACATGAAGTTGTATATGCCAATTTTTTGGACTAAAATACTCATTTACATATATGTAAAACATAAGTATATATATCTTTATCCTTACGTGGATCACCTCGCAGATCTACGAAGGGTCTTCACGATACTTCGAAAGCACATGAAACCCCTAAGATGTTTTTATATGAAAAAATATATATACCTCTAAATTCTATTTCTATAATCAGATATGAAATATATATATATATATATGTTTCTTATATATACACATAAATTAACTTTTGAATCAACAATTTAACCAGAAAGTCTAGAAAGTCTAGGAACCCAGACTTTGGCCAAGAAGAGATTGTATGGTGGAGATTAAAATAATGTATTGTGGGGGTCTATGGAATGAATATGAATCATACAACTATGCTAGGAACACGAAGATTTTCACAAAATGTGAGACAACATATTAATCAACTCTCCACTTGGGACACACCATTTATCTCTCGTTTTTTATAAAAATGAATAAAAACTTCTGTACGCTTAGATTAATTAAAGATATCCACACGTGTCACTTTTTCACAGTGTGTTTTGTTTAAATTTTTTGGATTAAGTTTTTTAAAAATTAAATTTTTTAATTTTCGTATCTTTTTGTTTTTAGTGAATATTTTTAAAATTTTAAATATTTTTTTTATTTTTTTAGATACAAATGTATCTAAAAAGTAAAAAATTTATAAAAAAATATTTTAAAAAATTAATAAATACATAAAAATACAAAATATGTACGAAATTTTCGTATTTTTTTTTGTATTTTTCGTATTTTGTGAATTTTTAAAAGATTTCTTTCACAAATTTTTTATTTTTTAGATATATTTATGTTAGGTATGTCTAAAAAGTATAAAAAATTACTTAAAATATTAAAAAAATTCAATGAAAACAAAAAAAATACAAAAAACAAGAAAGTAAAATTTTCTGAAAAGAGTTTTTTGAAAACTCTAACCAAGCATAATTTTTATTTAAACGATTAAGTGAAAACGACCTATAATTAAAGAATTTAATTGTAATTTGTTCTAAATTAAAATGTATACATAAAAAATTATTTTCAGGATTATGAAAGAAAAATAAGCGAATAAACACGAAATACAAAGGAAATTAAGAAAACTCTGAAGAAAAGTGATTAAGAATGTACGAAAACCAACTTCAAACCAAAATCACAACAAAAAACAAATCAGTGGGTTGGTTTCAGTTTTTAAAAATTGAATTTTTTATTTTTATTTTTAGTGAATACTTTTAAAAATTTAAGCATTTGTTTTTTATTTTATTAGATATACCTGTAAAAAAATATTTTAAAAAATTAATAAATACATAAAAATATATAAAAATACTAATATTATATTTTTGACATTTAGTAAATTTTTTAAAGATTTTTTCACAAAATTATATTTTTTTAAATATATTTATGTTAAGTGTGTCTATAAATTAAAAATATTGCTTAAAATATTAAAAGAAAATTAGCAACAAAAAAAAAAAAACGAAAAATAAGAAAGTACGATTGAAAACAAACTGGTGAATGATAATCATGATTTTTTAGCAAATTTTGGGAGGTAAAATACGCAAATTAGAACTATAATCAAGCTGAATCACGTCCTATCACATACAACAGAAACGAGTATATACAATCTGAAAGAAACAACAAACAATAAAAGAAATCATACACATACACTATACGAAGCTAAATAAACAACACAACAAAAAAATTACCTATGAATCTTACCAGAAATAACTTGAATGGCTGAAGTCGAGTAGATCGCAATGAATCAAAGGTCCGGGAGGTTAAATCGTCAAAGAAGATAGGAAAAGTGTGGAGGATTTTCTCGGGAAACAAACAGAAAAGGATGGCGACGTGAAACGGAAAATCTGGATATAACGGAAATGAAGAAGAAGACGAAGAAGGCAGGAGGAAGAGAGGAATCTGGAGAGAGGTTTGCCAAAGAGCGAGGGAGAATGAGCCCCTGGTGGTGTCCTACTTATAAAAGCCAGGGGTGAAGTGTGAGCGGGTTTTGGTATGGGATCCACACGTGGACCCCATTATTAAAGAATTAAATTACTTACCCTTTCAAAATTTATTATAAAATTATAAAAAAAAAATTATACTTTTAATTATTAATGTTTATAAAAATTTATAATTTAATAGTCAGAAAAATGATTTATTTGCATAATTTCTCTCTCTTAAACCCTCCGAATAACGTGACAAGTAAAATTTAAAAAGTTGACTAACGTTTTAATATTTTTTTTTAAAATTCTCCTTACATACATTTTGTCTTGTCACCTCATTCAAATAATTTTATGATAAAAAAATTATATGAATGTAATACTAATATATTTGTAATTATGTTTTAAAATTACTATAGAACTAAAAATTTTCTTAAAGAAATTAGTGAGTAGTCTGTGAAAAATTATTATTAATTTAAATTAGAGAAATGCAATATGTGATTGTTTTTAGGGAGCCGTTATTTTCACTTCACTTTATTCTAAATATACTCATTTCTTGACTCTAAATACGTTAATACCTTTGAAATTTTGGTTTGTTCAAAGATGATATTTTGTATGAAAGAATATTAACGTAACCATGTATAATAAAAAAACAAAGAAGAAAATATATTTAAAGTAAAATGGAGTGGGAATAATGATTCTTCTTTTGTCACTATACAAATTTCATTGTTTTTTGATATAATTATTACAGAATTAATAAAAATAAATAATATTTTATCATTTAATTTTATGATAAAAAAAAAGTGATATACAACAACTCGTTTTAAAATATGAGATTTATCATTTTTGTATTAACGTTTTTGTAGATTATATATAGGGTGTTTTGAAAAAATAGTTAAAAATTAATTTTTAAATTTTTTAAGTTTTTTTTTATAGATAAATATGTATAAAATGTGAAAAATAATATAATTTAAAATTAATTAAAAATTAAGAAGTGATTTTTAACACATTTTTCAAAAGAGGCTGTAATATAATAGGTTAGTTAATATATAAAATAAATTATTATTCTAAAAGTACATAATAGTTTTTTTTTTTTTTCAAATTGTGGACTCCTAGAAACATTAAATGAGTAATTTGACCGTGCTTGTTTCAAAAAAAATCTATATATTAAGGAAAATGATCTTTTAAAACTCAAGGTTTGTAGAAGTTTCAACATGTCAATTTTAATTTTCTGATTTTTTAATATTTTTTTTAAAAAAAATTGACTTAGTGATTGGTGATTGGTTCAAAGATTGTAATAATTACACTATTGATTACAATAAATACTTAATTTATAATAATTATACTTATTAAATGAATAACGCAATAAATGAAATCCTAATTTTCTTACTTTTTGCATCCCCAAGAGACCCATGTAATTATTGTGTAAATGTCTCTTAAATAAATAAATAAATAAATACTTATTAAATTCTTTCAAACTCCTCGGTCAAACCCCATGTATTTAATTTATATATTATGTAATTATTGTGTAAATGCCTCTTAAATAAATAAATAAATAAACACTTATTAAATTCTTTCAAACTCCTCGGTCAAACCCTATATATTTAATTTATATATTAAAAAATCCTAATTTCCTGATTTTTTAATATTTTTTTTAAAAAAAATTGACTTGGTGATTGGTAATTGGTTCAAAGATTGTAATAATTACACTATTGATTACAATAAACACTTAATTTATAATAATTACACTTATTAAATGAATAACGCAATAAATGAAATCCCAATTTTCTTATTTTTTGCATCCCCAAGAGACCCATGTAATTATTGTGTAAATGCCTCTTAAATAAATAAATAAACACTTATTAAATTCTTTCAAACTCCTCGGTCAAACCCCATGTATTTAATTTATATATTAAAAAAATGAAAACAAATATAAATATCTATAATTATCCCGTGCATAGCACGGGTGATAGGCTAGTAAAAAGATAAAAGAAATGACAGAAATGCCTAAGACCCCCAAGTGGGGTCACTGAAGATCATGCGTGTCAGGAAATAATTGGGAAAAAAAAAATTATTTTTATTTTTTTATTTTTTTGAATTTCAATGAATCACGCAGTGTCACGTCGCTGGAGGTCGACCTCCAATGGGAGGTTTGTAGCACGGCTGAAGAAATGGTGACATAAAAGAGTGTTTAGATTTAGGGGTGGTTTGGGCCAAATAAGTGTATTTTTTGATTTTTTTATGAAATATATGTTAGGTTTAAAGTGATATATTAGAGAGGTGATGTGACTTAAAATAAGATGATGTAATTTAAATAGGATAGTGACTTTTTGATTTTTTGACTTTTTTAGATCATGCCAAACAAGACCTTAGTAAGTTTATTTTGAGATTAATTTTGTGATACGAATCGTTCATTTTGTAAGATTTGTTAAATAAAATATACATGTAAAAAAAGATAATTGAATATAAATAATTATATATTTGAATCATATTTGTTTTAAAAAAATAGACTGCAAATCTAATTTCAATAAGAGTCATTTATTTTTTATAATACAAATTTAATTTAAATATATAGTTACTGAAATCAATTTTAAAATGGACTAGAGAAGTCAAATTAAAAATTAAGAGGTGCTTTGGGAAGTAGATTAAAAGTCACTTCTTAACTTTTTACCCACTTTTCTCTCTCACAAAATTTTTTAAAAAATCAAAAAATAACGTTTAACCATTTTTTCAAAAAAAAATTAACTAATTGTGTCATTGTTGATCGCTTTTACCTTTTAAATTGTAGTTTTTTTTTTTTTTTTTTGGGTTAGGGGGAGAAATATAGATTATTAAGAAAAAGATCAATTACCTTAATAATTTTGTTTCGATAAAAAAAAAAAAAAAAAAATAGTGCTTGTTTGACATGTATTAAAAATATATATATATTTTTATATACATATATTTATTTGGATCACATTAATCAATATCTATCAATATATCTTTATACATGTTTACTCATTTTTTTATTTTTTTACATATTTTTATTATAAAAAAATTAAAAAATATACTTATTTAAAATATCTCCCGAACAAAGTAGAGAATAATATGATTTGAGTGTTGTGAGTTTTTTATTAACCCCAGACAGCGGTACATGGGAAGGGTAATTATGTAAAACGAGGGTTAGGTTGCGTAGATCAACAGCGGGAATATACAGTGGGCGCTCTTTTGCTGTATGGTTCAGATAAGAATCTTCAGATTGACTTCCACCGCCCAAGGAGGACCAACCGACTAGAAGGACCTACTAGCAACTGACAGCTGTGAGTAGAGCGACCACCGTACAGTCCCAAATCCCAATAAATGCCTCATTTTTTATTTTAAAAAAATTAGTCAGATAAATTATAAATTATAAATTATGGTTAAGATAAATTATAAATAAATTTTAATAATTAAATTTAATTCTTAATAATTTTTTTTATCATAAATTCTTAATAAATCTTGGAATATTAAAAATAAAGTAAAATTATTACTAAAAATAATTTTTTCTGATATTTTTTATATATGTCGTTAAAAATTAATATTTTTTTATAATTTTTTTTATAAATTATTACTAAAACTTATAATTAGTGATTTTTTTTTGTGACGAATTTTTTAAACTGTGATTAAAAGTTAAAAATTAATAACTTTTTTATAATGATTTTTCTTAAATTATTGCTAAAATTTATAATTAATGATATTTTTTATGACAATTTTTAAATTGTTACTGAAAATTAACAATCAGTGACCTTTTTCTAATATTGTTTAATTAAAAACGCAATTAATTCTCACAGAATCTATTAAATAATAAATTCACCTATTATGACCTATACGTAAGTCCTCATTCTTTTTATAATACATGGACAAATTACATAAATAGTCCCTATAATTTGGGACTTGTGTCACTTTCGTCTCTGACTTTTCAATTGTGACAAATTTGATCCTAAATTTTGAATCTTGTTTCAAATAAGAACAATTGAAGTTACCATTGTTTAATTTTAAGGGCAAAATCGTCAATTTAATAAAATATAAACTAATTTGACAAAAATAAATGTTAAAAAAATATTTTTAATTTTTTAAAAATTATTTTTATCCACCAATGATAAAATTATGTAAAATTGATAAAAATTAATAAAAATTACATGATTAGTTTTTTAAAATTAATTTTACATGATCATTGTACGAGCACGAAATATTGTTCTCGTATAATCCTGTTGATCAAGATTGCGCTCCTCCGTACAACGTCGCTTTACTCCCTAAAAATACAAACGTGAGCTAGCTGGCGGGTGTGTGCCGGATACCTCTCCAATGCCTAAGTCAGCAAAAATAGACAAATAGACAAAAAGCTCCGTGTATTCAAGAATCAAAGTTGTGTTACCTCTCCATAGGTGATGTTGTGAGCTTTTATAAGTTCCGTGTGTCACAATCCTAGTAGGACTTTTACTCCTCCAAGTAGAGTCCTCTTAAGAATCAAATTCCTGAAAGATAATGCTTATCCTTCAACACCCCCCTCACTGCTTAAACCAAGTGAGATGGTTTTACCAAGGTCGGATTCCTATATGATCGAAGTAAGCATGGCTATGCTAAGCTGCAGAGTGGACCGAACTAAAGCTAGTTCGGTTCTTCCTTTCACTGCTCTTACCTCAGTTTCTCTTGTACAAACCATGGCGTGCTTAAACCGAGCTAACAAATAGCAAGGTTTTGACCGAGCTAACCACAATACGCCATGACCGAGCTAATTTAGAGCAGGGTGACCGAGCTAACTGCCAAGCTCTCCTGGACCGGACTATCTTCAAGGCTCTCTTGGACCGGACTATCTTCAAGGCTCTCTTGGACCGGGCTAACTTGAAGGCCTTGTTACTCAGCCCTTCCTACTGTGGCCCACAAAGGCCCATTACCCATCTCGGCCCAATTTACATATAAATTACTCTCTCAATTGCCCCTTAATTCCATCTGCGTTGCATGATAGGGATTACCTATATCCAGCCGAGCTAAAAGCTTTTGCCTTTTAACTGTGCTAAAACCCTTAGACTCTGTCCGTTCGGTCAAAACGTCTCTTGATCCATCAGAATCGATCGATTCCATTCTATGGACACGTGTATCGTTATTGGCCAAGTCACTGTCGGTAGTCTTCGTACTCTGTAATTTTTGAACATTCCCGCCTTTTTCCTTCCCTTTTCACAAAACCAAACCTTTTGTTTTGAATCATTCACATCACTATTCATCTTCTTCTCTCTCTCTCTTCGAGCCTCCATTTCTCCTCAACCCTGTGCCTGCTGTTTTCTTTACTGCTACAATTTTCATCTTCAGTGCCCTCTCCTTGGACTGGTATGTTGCTCAAACTAATTTCCTTTTCGTTGATTTCGCACTTGTTTAATACATAGCATATGTATTTTGTATGTTTTTTTTTTTTTTTCAAAACACATATTACTTTTACTTCCATATTCCTGGAAAAAAGCTTGTGATAGAACCACTGCATTTTACGAATAACTTGAGAAACATTGTATTTGATCCAAAATCACACCTTAACTGAACTAGGATACTGTTTATATTAGCTGCAAGCCTGACTACCCCAAAATCGAACTAAAACATCAGGCCAAATTTGTAATTTCAATGGGTTAGGGTCCTTCTTTTTCTTTTAACCGAGCTACCGAACCATACTGAGTCTGCACAGTACCGTGCTAGAAAGCCTCAACCACCAACCGAGCTAAAACTTGGGGCTAAACTAGCTCTTAGTCAAAACCGGACTAAGAATGCTGCCCTAAATGCTCAACTAGGCTAAAGTCCCTTGCTCAAATCGGGCTAAGAATGATAGCATCCCACGTGGCCGTGCTAAGACTTCTTTTATCTTGCCTTTGTTTCTTTTAGCACGGTCCATCGATCTGTGCTTAACACCTTTGTTTTTCACTTTGCAGACTTAGGTTGCCCAGGCACTCCTTTGAGCGCTCAACCGAGCTACTCAGCACCATTCTTCGACCGAGCTAACACCCAGTTTAATTTATTCATAACTTAGACCACAGATGGAAAAGTATAGATTTTTAGTAAACTCACCAGGAGCCATAGCTGAATTTCGTAAGGACTACCAAATTCCAGATGACATCCACCTCTTACTGGCCGAACCAGAAACCGTTCCTTGGGGAAAACAAGGCTTTGTCCCTTTTAATGTTATTTCCATTGTAGAGTGCGGTCTGTGATTCCCTGTACAGCCCCTCCTTTGTGAATTCCTTAGGCAAACCAAGCTCTGCCCTACCCAACTTTCCACAAATTCTTATCGTATAATAAACGGCATAGCCGAGCTAAACCGCCGGGCTGGCCTTAATCTCGGTCTAGCCGAGCTCTTCCACCAATACTCCATAGGATCGGTCGAAGATGGCTGGGTCTATTACTTAAGAATAAGACGTCGGCGTGAAAAGATAATAAAAAATACTCCGGATAAAGACGTCAATGATGATGATTTCTTCTAGGTTTCTGGGAATTTTGAGGACCACCAAGCCCAGATCCTAGGCCATAGAATAAATTGGAATAAGGGTATAGCCGGTAGGATTACCTTGGCTGAATTCCACGTTTTTCTTTTACCTCGGTCTTAACATTCTGAACTGGACTAACCCTTGTCTTTCTTCTTTTATGCAAATTTGAACTTTCTCAAGTCACAGTACAGCTATCCCAACTTAGCCACTCTTCGTGTCGCGCTACGATATCCTACCAGAGGCTGGGCCGAGCTATTGAATTTTGAACCGACGTATAGATACAGCGGCAGGCGAAAGTCCAAGGTAACTGACTTCTTGTTGGAAGCCTCTCCTGAACTAGACCCATCTTTGCCCCAAATCAATCTCATCCCACTAACCGCCGAACAAGAAATGGCCAAGAAGAGAGCCGTGCGAGCCCTTCTGACCAAAACCAACCAGACCGAGGTAACACTAACTGGTCAAACTCATGAGACCGTTGTGGCCCTTCCATCTCACCAACCCACATCATCTTGCCCAAATAAGCGTGCTCGGACTACCCTAACTGAGCAGCGCCTCGTTGATGAAGATGAAACCGTGGTCCCTCAAACCACTCCACCACGCTCTCCACCGAGCCCACAACCGGAGCGTTCGGACCGGGCTAGCTCCTCCAAGTGGGCTCCAAAGATCACTTTCCAGAACCGAGCCATCAAGGATACTGATTCAGTGGTCGCTGAAAAAGACCACTTAATGACATTCAATCTTGCCAAAGGCGTATGCCTTCCAGCCGACATGTCACACCACGACCACCTAACCGAGCTGAAAGCAATCCATTCTTCCACAAAGTCCATGGTGCTGGTAAGTTTTGCTTATCTTTTTAATCTTTACAACTTTCTGTTCGGTTTTACTTTAAAAGTTTCTTACCATCCTCTTGCAGGCCATACAGAAAAACCATATCGCTCACAAGCGAGTGTTAGAACTGTGAAAAGCCACAAGGTAGGCCATGGTGGAGGTTGATGCCAAAATAACCGAGCTACAAGAGTCAAGGAAGCAGATAGCCGAAGCTCTGCAAGAGATGGCTCGTCGATCGGGCTTGTCATTTCGGTGAGGTAGAGAGAAGAAAAAGGCATGCGTGGAAAAAGGCCAAGGCCGTGGTAAAAGACAAGTATCTGTGCGAGCTTGCAAAGCTTGAAGGGAAGAAGAATGTTGAGATAAAGGAGTGGGAAAAGAAGGCCGAGGACGCGGAGGACCTCGGTTTTAAAGAATGTGAGGCCTTGTACATTAAGCAATGTGAGGCGGCAAAAGACTTATTCTTTAAATGCAGATGGAGGGCGGCTGTGGAACAGCTTGGTCAAGGGTCAGAGATCGAGGTCTTCAGCCTTCCTCCGTATTTTATCCCGGGTTCGATGACAGAGTATGCTGCTGCCATTCAGCAACAATTTCTTCAGGCTGAGGATGACGAAAAAGAGACCGAGCCAAACAATACCCCGGTTGTTAATGACCCTGCTGTTCAATCAGCTCAGTTGGAGCCACCGGTTGAAGATTTGACGACCGAACTACCAGATGAGACCGGGCTCCGAGTTGAACTTGACACAGAGATAGATAACCTTTTTGCTTGATTTCTGTATTTTCTTCTTTCTGTATTTTCTTTTTTCTGCTTTTGGACAATTGTAACCGGGTTGAAGTAACATCCTTGCGTACTTTTGAACTTTGAATGAATGCCTCTTTTGTTTTAACTCTTATCTCGGTTTAATCTATGCTTGCTTTACCTTTCTAACTGTAATCTGAATGATGTGTAACATTCTCCAGCCGGGATACCTATCCCAGTATTAATCCTTGAAATCTTTGGTTTTACCTGCCAATCTCTTCAGTCTAGGTCTTTTACCTCGGCTGAAGAGCATAACAAGTGGTATTCCAGCAAACCACTCTTCAGCCTTGATCTTTATCTCGGCTGAGGAGTACTAAGTGTTGGTTTTTCCAGCCAACCACTCTTCAGCCTTGATCTTTATCTCGGTTGAAGAGTACTAAGTGTTGGTTTTTCAGCCAACCACTCTTCAGCCTTGATCTTTATCTCGGTCGAGGAGTACTAAGTGTTGGTTTTTCCAACCAACCACTCTTCAGCCTTAATCCTTATCTTGGCTGAGGAGTACTAAGTGTTGGTTTTCGACCAACCACTCTTGACCTTGATCTTTATCTCGGTGAGGAGTACTAAGTGTTGGTTTTAAAGCCAACCACTCTTGACCTTGATCCTTATCTCGGTGAGGAGTACTAAGTGTTGGTTTTTCCGACCAACCACCTTGACCTTGATCCTTATCTCGGTGAGTACTAAGTGTTGGTTTTTCTAACCAACCACTCTTGACCTTGATCTTTATCTCGCTTTGAGGAGTACTAAGTGTTGGTTTTCCAACCAACCACTCTTCGACCTTGATCCTTATCTCGGTGAGAGTACTAAGTGTTGATTTTTCCGACCAACCACTCTTGACTTTGATCTTTATCTCGAGTGAAGAGCTCAAAGTTGGTTTTTCCTGCCAACTCTGAGTGAAGTGTTTGGTTATTCCGATCAAACGTCCTGCAGCCTGGATCCTTATCCTGGGCTTAAGAGGGGTGTTGGTTATTCCAGCCAACCTCTAAGTTGGTTATTTCTGCCAACCTAGAGTGAAGTGTTTGGTTATTCCGACCAAACGTCCTGCAGCTTGGATCCTTATCCTGGGCTTAGGAGGGGTGTTGGTTTTTCCAGCCAACCTCTAAGTTGGTTATTCTTGCCAACCTAGAGTAAAGTGTTTGGTTATTTCGACCAAATGTCCTGTAGCCTAGATCCTTATCCTAGGCTTATGAGGGGTGTTGGTTTTTTTAACTAACCTCTAAGTTGGTTATTTCTGCCAACCTAGAGTGAAGTGTTTGGTTATTCTGATTAAATGTCCTGCAGCCTGGATCCTTATCCTGGGCTTAGGAGCGGTGTTGGTTTTTCCAACCAACCTTTAAGTTGGTTATTCTTGCCAACCTAGAGTAAAGTGTTTGGTTATTGCGACCAAACGTCCTGCAGCCTGGATCCTTATCCTGGGCTTAGGAGAGGACAAAGTTGGTTATTCCGGCCAACTCTGTTTTTGTTGCTCCTAACTCACTAAAACAACTTTTACAAAATAAAACAATTATGCTGAAAAGAAAACTACTTGTTTTATTGAAAAAAAGAAAAATTACAAGTATTTGAAAGAAAAGCTAAAAATAAAATAGTTTGAGATTGGCAGTGTTCCATGGCCTGGGAATGGCTTTGCTGTCTTCATATTCCAAGTGGTATGCCCCTTTTCCTGCTAATCCAACCATCTTGTAAGATCCTTCCTAATTAGGCCCTAACTTGCCATCTCCGGATACCAAGGTGTTTCCCATCACTTTGCGCAGTACCCAATCGTCGATTTTGAATTGCCTCGGATGTACTGTTTTGTTATACTTTCTGGATAACTCTTGCTGGTATGAGGCAATGTGAACCAGTGCTTTTTTTCTTCTTTCTTCCGCAAGATCGAGCTTCAATGCTATGGCTTCTCTATTTAAGTCCGGATCAAAATTTTCACTTCTAATTATGGGGAGGCCAACTTCCAGTGGGATTACTGCTTCCATGCCATAGGCCAAGGAAAAGGCCGTTTCGCCAGTAGGCTGTCGAGGTATGGTACGGTAAGCCCATAAAACATGGGGAAGCGCCTCAGGCCACTTTCTCTTTGCTTTCTCTAATCTTTTCTTCAATCCATCAAAGACCACTTTGTTTGATGCTTCTGCTTGACCATTTGCTTGGGGGTATGCCGGTGTAGAGTTGTAGAATTCTATCTTGTATTCTGCACAAAAACCTCTAAAGATTCTGCCATTAAATTGAGTGCCGTTGTCCGATATTAGAGCTTTTGGTATGCCGAACTGGGTGATGATATTTTGCCAGACAAACTTTTTCACATCCTTCTCCTTAATTGATGCCAATGCTTCTGCTTCCACCCACTTTTTGAAGTAGTCTGTTGCTGCAAGGAAGAACTTTCTGTTGCCGGGTGCCGTTGGAAGTGGTCCTACTATGTCTAGGCCCCACATTGCAAAGGGCCATGGGCTTGTCAATGGTAGGAGTTCTCTGGCTAGCTGATGTATTTGGTGTGCGAACTTCTGACATTTTTCGCACTTCTTGACATACATCTCTGAATCTGCTTGCATGTATGGCCACCAATATCCTTGCGAAATTGCTCTGTAGGCCAATGATCTTCCTCTTTGATGGCTTCCGCATACGCCTTCGTGTATTTCGAACAAGAATGCTTCCACTTTGTTGGGGTGGACACACTTTAGGTAACGTCCTGTGAAGGATTTCTTGTACAAGGCCATGGATGGGAAGAGCCAAAATCGTTGCGACTTTGCTCTAATCTTATTGGCTTCTTTCTTTTCTTTAGATAAGACGCCGTCTTTTAAGAATAGTATGATGGGATCCATCCATGAAGGGCCTAGTTCGGCACAACATACCTCTTCTACTTCGGGCTGTTCAATGCTTAGTCTTGATAGGTAGTCGATCAGCAGCGGATGAGGGATGGAGGTATCTGCCATTGAAGTAAAGTCTGCTAGTTCGTCCGCTCTACTGTTTTCTTCCCTGCCGATCTGCTTTATCCGCACTACTTCAAATTTCTTGATCTCTTTTCTGACTAACTCCTGGTACTTAGCCATCCTGTTATCCTTTGCCTCATAGTCACCTGAAATTTGGTTTACCACCAGCTGTGAGTCAATGTAGACCATTAGCTCGGTGGCCTTCATGTAGAATGTTGATTTTAAGCCTGCCAGAAGCGCTTCATATTCCGCTTTGTTGTTTGATGTTGGGAAGCCGAGGTTGACTGCTTGCTCCACCACTAGGCCATCTGGTGAGATGAGGACTATGCCTAGTCCTGCACCGTGCCTGTTAGACGCTCCATCCATGAAGAGCTTCCACATCTCTCCAATGAACAGTTTCCAACAAGTGGAGGGATCAGATGATGCCTTAGGATCAAGAGTGTTGCTGGTGTTTTCTTCAAGGCCCATACTTGTTGTTTGCCCTTTGTTATCTGTTTGTAACAAGTCTGTATTTGTTGGTAAGTCTTGGCTTGGTATAGCATGGTTTGCTTCTTCCTCCCTTACTTTACTTTGGTCTGCTTTAGGATCTGACTGGGTATCTTGCACCAGGGGTTGCGCTATCCCCGCGTCAACTTCCAACCCTAGTTCAGTTGTATCAATCAGGTCGACTGGGCAAATATGATGACTTCCTAGAGTGAATTTTGCGACAAAGTCTGCCTAGGCTTGGGCTTTTACCGCGGTTCTGGGTTGGAACTTGATGTCGAACTGTCCCAACTCTACTGCTCACTTTAGGATCCGCCTAGAAAAGTTTGCCCTCTCAAACAAAGGTTTTAATGGAAAGGCTGTGAGGACGACTATGGTGTGGGCGTGAAAGTAATGCAACAACTTTCTTGAGGCCATCATCAAGGCTAAGGCCAGTTTTTCCAGTGGTAAGTACCTTGTTTCTGCGCCTAGTAATGTCTTGCTGACATAAAAGATGGGGAGATGTTGGATCCCTTCCACTCGGACCAACATTGCGCTAATTATGTGCTGCGAAACTGCCAGGTACAGAAAGAGTTCTTCTCCAGATATTGGGGTTACAAGCAGTGGTGGAGAAGACATATATTCTTTCAAGCTTTCTAGAGCTCAGTCGCATTCTTCATCCCACTCGAACTTGGCTTTTAATGCTTGAAAAAATGGTCGACATCTGTCCGACGACCGGCTTATGAATCGGTTGAGTGCAGCTGCCATGCCAGTGAGATGCTGTACTTCTTTCATCGAGTTGGGCCTCTCCAGATCCTGAATTTCTTTGATCTGAGAGGGGTCTGCCTCAATACCTCGGTTGGTCACCAAGAAGCCTAGGAATTTTCCAGATCCTACACCGAACGCACATTTGGACGCATTGAGGCGCAGCTTGTGCTTCTTCAGGATCTGAAACATCTCACCTAGGTCTTTGAGATGGTCGTTCTTATCCTTGCTCTTGACCACCATGTCGTCGATGTAAGCCTTCATTATTCTGCCTAACAATGATTCAAACATCTTGGTGACCATCTGTTGGAATGTTGCCCCTGCGTTCTTTAGGCCAAAGGGCATGACCTTGTAGCAGTACAGTCCTCTTGGCGTTGTAAAAGATGTGACCTCCTGGTCTGGTTCATACAGCGATCTGATGGTAGCCTCTATACGCATCAAGAAAGCTAAGTCGGTTGTGCCCCACCGTCCAGTCTACCAGTTAGTCTATCCGGGGTAGAGGAAAGCTGTCCTTTGAGCATGCCTTGTTGACTGTTTTATAGTCCACGCAGACACGCCATTTTCCATTCTTTTTTGGCACCACTACTGTGTTGGAGATCCATCTGGGGCAGTGCACCTCTCTAATAGCTCCTATTTCTAGCAGGTTTTCTACTTCTTCCGCCACTATCTCGGCGTGGTGGAGTGCCGATCTGTGAGTGCGCTGAATGATTGGTTTGGCGGTTGGGTGGACATTCAATTGGTGACAGGAAGCTTGGGTCAATGCCTGGCATGTCATACGGCATCCAGGCAAACACTTCGATGTTAGAGGTCAAGAATTCTATGACCTCTATTCTCTCAGTGCTGGACATTGATGAGCCAAGCAAAAAGAACTTATCCGGATTCTTTTCATCTATTCTTACCTGTACCAAGTCTTCCACTACCTTCTGTTCAACGACTTTGCCAACATCCGCAAACAATTCATTGCTCTCTGGTTCTTCCACCATCTGAACAAACCCCTTGGCAGCTCGGCTGCCATTTATTGTGACGAAGCATTGCTTGGACATAATTTGGTCTCCAAAAACCTCTTCAATTACTCCGGCTTCGTTGGGTAACCACATTACTTGATGGTAAGATGATGCTACTGATCTTATGGCATGCAGCCATGTTCTTCCCAAGATTATGTTGTAAGTGGAAGGGACTTTCAATACCCAGAATTCCACTTGTTTAAATCACGCTTCGCCTTTCGTTGGGAGGATTATCTTGCCAACTGGCCATTCTGGCATTGAGTTGAATCCGATTAGGGGAGATACAGCAGGCGCCAAGTCTTTGTCTTCTAGTTTCAATTGTTTGAATGTTTCGTAGTACATTATCTCACATGAGCTCCCTTGGTCAATCAAAATCAGTTTGACGTCAAAATCCTTGACTCGGAGAGTGACGACCAGTGCATCATTGTGAGAGCAGCATATCCTTGCCAAGTCTCTATCTGAAAAAGATATGACGTTCGTGGCTTCTATTCTCCCCTTTTTGATAGTAGGTTGGGTGCTTAGTACCTCCCTCAAGTGCTCAACCTTCTTGATCATGCCCCTGAGCTCGCATACGCACTCAGGTTCAAATACCCCATGGATTACGTTGATCACGCCTTGAGGTGGGGCGTCGATTGGCATTCCGTTTAGGTTGTTGTGGTCCTAGGGGGCTGGCTGTGTCCCTCCTTCTGTGTACTTGTCCAGATGTCCGGCTGCCACTAACTCCTCCAGATGCTGCCTCAATAGTGTGCAATTTTCAGTGCAGTGCCCGTTTTCCTTATGGAAGGTGCACTGGGATCTTTCGTTGTAGTTCTTTTGCACTTCTCCCAGCTTAGCTAGCCATCTGACGAAAGGTTCATCACGTATCTCACTAAGAATTTGGTAGATTGGTTTCTTGAATACCGTGGTAATAGCAGTGCAGACTCTCAGCCATCTTTTATCTCGGTCCTCTTCGTTGTCCCGCCTGCCCCGACCGTTTATGCTTGGACGTTCTACCGTATTAACTTTTGCCGAAGTCTTTTTATCTGGTATTGCAGTTGTACCAGACTTCGTTTTAGCACGAGCGCCATCCTCCTCTACCCGAATGTGCTGGTGTACCCTCTCTATTAAGGACTCCATTATGAGGGGTGGCGTCATAGTGATTGAGTCCCTCAGCCTGTTCCCGACTGGAAGACCTCTTTTGTACTGCGCGATGGCGAGATTGGTAGGGCAATCCCCAATCTGGTTGAAGGTCTCCCAGTAGCGACTATTGTAAGATCTTAATGTCTCCTTGTCGCCTATGTCAATGGAGAGAAGCTGGTCGATCTCCACTGGCGTTTTGGTGTTCGTTCTAAACCTTGTCACGAACGCCTCTGCTAATTGTGCCCAGGAGGCGATGCTGCCTTCTGGTAGCCTTTTGAACTAGGTTAATCCTAGGTCGCCAAGGTTGGATGGGAATAGGATGCACATCAAAGCCTCGTTTCGTCGGTATACAGCCATAACTTGGCGAAAGTGGCTCAAGTACGAGTAGGGGTCCGTCTTCCCCTCATACGTGGTGAATTTTGGCTGCAGGAAGCTAGAAGGTAAGGCGCGTTCTCAATTGCCGGAACGAATGGCAAAGTCTGCAGCCTCGCTAATGCTTTATCCGTAGGTTCGTGAGCAGAGCGCGGTATTGGCATTCCTACCTCGACGCTTCCATGCATCCGAGGAGCCAACCGCTGAAGGGCAGAAACTCTGTGTGGGTCGCGCGCCCTGGTATCCTTCTTCCATCGTGCCCTTTCTTCTAGCACAGTTCGTAAGTCAAACGATCTAGGTAACTCCGTCTGCTTGGATGACGTCTGGTGCTTGCGCGAGGGCCGATAGGTGCTTTCCTCTGTGTATGACCTCTCAGATCTCGTCCTCTCAGACCTGGAGTGACGAGTTCTGGAAGTCCTGGATTGAGTGTTGCCTGTTCTGAGGCTCCTACTCTCTGCTTGTGATGGCGTGGTATGCCTACTGCGATCTTCTGAGTGGCGAGGGGGCGTGTTGCCTTTACGCCCCTCTCCTATCGCTACCATTTTCCCTTGATCTGGCGCTTCATGGCCTCCATATCCGCTGCCATTTTCCTTATTAGTTCATCATGCTTTTTTACGCGATTCTCAAGAGCTTGAGAGTCGATTCTTCGCCTCTGCCTTTTAGGACTTTGAGATCGACGGGGGCTATTGTTCCGCCTCCCCCTTGCATCCCTCTGAGGGTTCTGTTGCTGGGGCTCCAAGTCTGCCATGGGAGGGACATGAGGTAAACCTTCGCACCTCCCGCCTCCTTCTGGGGTTTGTCCATCAATGGCGGACTATGGCAACTATTCGTTGTGCGCCATACTTCCGATTAGTGAGGATAACTTGATTAAGAGGTTTGTTCTTTCTGTTTATTCCCACAGACGGCGCCAATTGTACGAGCACGAAATATTGTCCTCGTATAATCCTGTTGATCAAGATTGCGCTCCTCCGTACAACATCGCTTTACTCCCTGAAAATACAAACGTGAGCTAGCTGGCGGGTGTGTGCCGGATACCTCTCCGATGCCTAAGTCAACAAAAATAGACAAATAGATAAAAAGCTCTGTGTATTCAAGAATTAAAGTTGTGTTACCTCTCCATAGGTGATGTTGTGAGCTTTTATAGGTTTCGTGTGGCACAATCGTAGTAGAACTCTTACTCCTCCAAATAAAGTCCTCCTAGGAATCAAATTCCTGAAAGATAATGCTTATCCTTCAACACCCCCCTCACTGCTTAAATCAAGTGAGATGGTTTTACCAAGGTCGAATTCCTATATGACCGAGGTAAGCATGGCTATGCTAAGCCGCAGAGTAGACCGAACTAAAGCTAGTTCGATTCTTCCTTTCACTGCTCTTACCTCGGCTTCTCCTATACAAACCATGGCGTGCTTAGACCAAGCTAACAAATAACAAGGTTTTGACCGAGCTAACTACAATACGCCATGACCGACCTAATTTAGAGTAGGGTGACCGAGCTAACTGCCAAGCTCTCCTGAACCGGACTATCTTCAAGGCTCTCTTGGACTAGGCTAACTTGAAGGTCTTGTTACTCAGCCCTTCCTACTGTGGCCCACAACGGCCCATTACCCATCTCGGCCCAACATATAAATTACCCTCTCAATTATCATCCAAACACATAATAAAAATTAATTTGGTAAAAAAATAAATAAATGTTTAAAAGATTTATCAATTTTACATAATTTTATTTTTAGTAGATAGAAATAATTTTTAAAAATTCAAAAGTATTTGTTTGATATTTATTTTTGTCAAATTAGTTTATATTTTATCAAATTGATGATTTTACCCTTGAAAAATCTAATAATATTTTCAATTGTCCTTATTTGAAACAAGATTCAAAATTTAGGGTTAAATATATCACAATTGAAAAGTCATGGACCAAAGTGACACAAGCCCCAAACTATAGAGAGTATTAGTGTAATTCACCCATAATACAATTATTACACTTTAAAAATATTTAATTTTTCAAAACTACTCTTTTATAGTATAATTATTACAGTTTAAAAAGATTAATTAATGAATTTAAAAAAATGACAAAATAAAAAAATTATGTTATTTTAATCATTAATTTTTTTAAAAAAATTAATATTTTGAAATAATAAAAAAATAAAAGAATGATTTTACTTTCACCACAAAACTATCTCCTCATAATCTTAAAAATTAAACTTTTATTTTATTTTTTTACAATTTTTATAATATCAATTTTACTCTCATTCTTCTCTTTACCCCCAAAACCTTTCAAACCTTAGATATTGTTTGGTAAATTTTTTTAAACATAATTCAAAAATAGAGTGGTATTTTAAATTTGTAAATTTTCAAACCTTTCACCCCATCACTGCCATCTCCACTGACCCACCACCGTCACTGCCTGCCACCACTCTAATTTTACCCTCATCCATACCCCTCTCTCTCTCTTCAGACCAGTGATCTTCAGCTTTTGTGATATTGGCAATCATCTCAACAGACCAAGAACAATGTTGGTAGTGTCTGATAAAATCTAGGGCTGTGCTGCAGACCTCTAATTAGAGGTGCTGCAGTACAGCACTAGTGACCTTTCCATGTATGAAAAAAAAAAAAAAAAAGTGAAGTAAAGACAAAAAAAAAGATAGAAAAAGACAAATTAGAGGTGTTTTAGTGGTCCTTTTTTAGAGGTATGAATCATTTTTGTAAAATCAATTGCCAAGAGCCCCGAGGCTCTGCAGATTCCACACTCAGACTCAATCTCTACACTCAAAGATGGGTTTGTGGGTCAACATTTCTCTTCCTTACACTCTCGTTCGGTCACCGTCAATACCCATTTCTCTTTCCTCTATTGACAGACAGAACCTTCTCATCCCGTGTTCAATACCCATTTTCCTAGTCTGGGTTATTTTCCAATTTTGTGCTTGATCTGATCATTGTAACTTCTGGATTGTTTTTATTTATTTTTTAACGCTATGTATATGTGTGTGTATATATATTAGTTGTGGGTGAAAATGTGATGCATTTGCAATTTTATATTTAAATTTTTGGATGGATAGAGAAGAAGGGTGGTGGAGTGGTGGTGATAGTGGTGGGCCAGTGGAGGTGGTGGTGATGGGGTGGAGGTGAAGAAATCAGAATTTGAAAGGTTTGGATGTAAAGAGAAGAGTCAAAGATAGGAATGAAGGTAAAATTGGTATTATGAAAATTGTAAAAAAATAAAATGAAAATTTAATATTTTAAAGGGGTAAAGAGATAGTTTATAGTGTAAGTAAAATCACTCAAAATGAAATAAAGGACTAATATTTTAAGATGGAAAGAGTATTTGTAACCCCCAAAATAAAAGACATAATGATAATAATAATAAAAAAATTGCATTCAATCAAAACGATCTTAATTCAATTGGTCAAATCTCTGTTTTTGTATTTATGTGATAGACATACAAAAGAAGTTCACATGCAATGCATATTCAATCTTCTTAAAATTTGAATCTATAGCGTTTGAGACAATTAATACAAATAACTAATATAAAAGAATGTCCCAAGGATTACAAGTTCCAAGGTGTAAGCCCAATTACACAAAAGATGGTTATCAAATCCATATATGTAAAGCCATTGGCTTGTCAAAATAAATAACAAAATTTTTTTAAAAAGTCTTATGCTCTCAAAACACGTCCCACAATTTTAGTTAGGCGGGATCACTACATCCTTTCCTGCACAAATCCATTAGGAGTAGGGATGGCCACGGGGTGGGTTTGTCATCTCCCTACCCTTACTTTCAAACCCCTTCCCTGCCTTCGCTCCAGCTCCAACCCTGTTACGTGTGAAATTTTTCAACCTCATCCCCTTCCCCGCGGATACTTGATCACATTTCAAATAACCAAAAAAATTAAGAATCATTTAAATCCTTAACACAGTAAATAATTCCTCTTGTTATATAAACAGTGAGACTTTTACGATTATTATTTATTTATATTAAACAAAACTACAGACTTTTAGTATATCTAATTATATTATATATGTATATATATATTATTAATTATATTGGGTTGGGTTTGGATCAGGAAAGGCGATACCCTCCTCCGCCTCACATAAGTGTCGGGTCGGGTAAAATCTGCTCCATTCAGGCATGTATAGGCGGGCTCCCGCAGATCGGATTAAAATGGCCATCCTTAACTAGGAGTGAGCACAAAACTCAATGGAGAAATTTTAACAAAGTATATATGTTTAAGTAGTCATATATATATATATATATATAAATGCTATGTCATACCATGCTCCAAATTCACAAGTTACATTTTTTTGAAATCATATGCAATGCTCTTTTCAAAAGCTTATTATCTCAATGAATTTCAAATATTACATACGGGGTAGTAAATACGACTCAAGTAATCCGTAAATTGGTGTCTGTAAATAGGCATATCAAGCATTGCCAATCCTCTTACTTTACCGGCTCCTAACCGGAAGGCATATGATACCTACTTCACGTGTATTTTCGGTCTTTCATCCTAAACACTCAAGCCAATTTAAACAATACCAAACTACATCCTCTATCCAAACTTACCAAACATACTACCCCAAAACATTTCCAAGTCATCAATTGTTTTATCAAAATAATAATGCATGGCCATAATAGTAAATATTCAAAAGCTATGCAAATAAATGAAATGTCAATGCAAATAATATACAATCTCATTATATAACTTTCCCACAATGCTCAACATTTCCTCAATGTATAACGACAATCATTATTCATATTCTTTTCATGGCCCACACATATATAAATCATGCTATCTATATCAATTTTTCAAAAAAAAAAAAAAAAAAAAACTCATTCATACCATAGATATCTCAATAAACCCAACGACATGCGAGACTTCCTCAATTTCTTAAAGAAGTTTCTGGCCTTTACATAAATCTTTCACAAAATTCATTTTCCCCTAATTTTCCCAAAATCTAGGGTTTAATCACAAGAGGGTTTGCCTCATTTTCAAAGACATTTTCTTCCATGCACTCCCAAGAGATTCATGAGTTCACAAAACAAATTAATTTGGATAGTATCATAAAAAAAAGTCATTTTTCAACATTTTTAAAACTCAACACTTCAAATCCCAAACTCTCTACTCAATAATCACATCAAAATAAGAAAATATGATGAAAACACAAGGAGCTCCAAAATATGAAAAAAAAACCTCCAAAATCGATGGTGTCAAAATTTGATCTCCACCACACACTACGTAACCTTTGAGGAGCTCTTCAATTATAATGAAAATACAAGGAGCAAAACCCCAAGAGATTTGGAAGGATCAAGAAATTAATGAGGTGGGTGGATGGTTTCTACATAGAGATGAGAGAAAAGAGAGAGAGTGAAATTTAGAGAGATAGTGAAGTGAAAAGTGAGGGAGATAAAGTGTATGGCTCAATTTTTAAGTGATTGGATACATTTTTTGAAACTGACTTTGGACAGATTGCTCGACCAATGAAACCTGCACTCGAGCAGTGGAAGCACATTCCCAGTATTTCAGACTTCAGGACAAAAAACTGGGTGGATAGGTTTATCGCTTGAGCGACAAAATGACCGCTTGAGCGGTCTCAACGTTGAAGTGAGATAAAAGCAACATTCCCACTATTCCCGGATTTACTCCAATATCCAAAGATGCAAGTTGAGACTTGGAAACACATTAGGACATACATGAACAACCACAAAAATAAAAATAAAAAGGTGACAACACGAGACTCGTAGAGCTTAATAATAGTAAGGACATTCAAAAGGAACAAAAATTTTGAATTTAAACACTCAAATTGCTTTAAAAAGCCCGGGACATCACAGTATGTGTTTTAATAATTTGTTAGTATTGTGATTTATTTGTTTGTAAAATATATTATTTTCATCTTATTAAGATTCATTTTTTAAAGTTGAATAAATTACACTTTCCCTTATCTTTGGTTACTTTTCCACTTTGACTCTTACGTCATGTTTGATTCATTAAATTAATAGTGAAATATTAACAATCCTATTAAATTAGTGTGGCATTCACTATCCAATTGGATTAATATCTATTGGATTAATAATCTCACCCCTACCCCATTACTAATAATTCTACAAATTTGTTGGATTAATTACCCATTGGATTAATAATCCTAAACCAAAATGTTAAAATAAATATAAGATAATTGGGTCCACGGATTAATAATCCCAATCCTATGCTCTAATCCACCAAATCAAACATGACCTTAAAGTTTATTTTTTTCCACTTTATCCCTTCATGTTTCAAGTTTTTTTCAATTTATTCTTTAAACTAATTTCTATTAAAAATTAGACAGAAAATGACACATTAATAGTCGCGTAGTATAAAAATATCTTATTATATATAACTCACATCTCTAATATAAACTGAAACTCAAATATAATAATATATTTTTATGTTATGTGACCGTCATTATAGTATTTTTCTGTCTAATTTTGAACCAAAATTAATTTTAGTAGTAAACTGAAAAAAATTTGAAACATAATGGATCAAAGTGATAAAAAATAAATTTTAAAGGTCAAAATAGAAAAGTGATCAAACTTAAAGTGATAAAGTGGCCTCATTTAGGAAATTGACTATAAATATTTTATGAGATAAAAAAAAGTTGTGCTTTGAATAACTTGTCAATTTTTTTGTTGTTGAATAGATGATTGTGAGAGAAAAACTAATTAATTGATGTGTAAAATGTAATATTTTGTTATTGGCTATTTTAATTTTTTTTGTCTTTATTGGCTATTTTATTTTTGTTTCTTTGTGGGCTACTTATCATCTATATTTTACTTTTGGTTGTTTTGAACTTACTGAAAAAGAGGTCAATATAAGTAAAATATTTGAGATTCCAAAATAATTCCCACAACAATGTAATATGATTAGTGTTAATTTTAAATTTATCACATGCTCAATCATATATGATTTAATTTCTTGTCACTTTATTTGTGAGTAGATTTGGGAGACTATAATTCAAAACGATACTCTAACAAGATCATATTAATTGCAAAATTTACTAATATCATTTTATTTCAGTGAAAAAAATTGAATAATTTTTCTTGGTAAGAACAATTTTTTTTCTTTGCACATTAAACTATTATTCTAAGAAATATTATGCTCTAAAATAATGAACCCTTGATTGGATTTAGGATTTTTTTTTTCTAACTTTAAAGGTTCACTGGCCTCATTGGACAATTGATATTTTAGTTTAGAAGTTAAAAAGTTATTAAAAAAATCAAAAAATTAAAAAATATAAAAAATAAAAAATTCAACACATACAAAAAAGTGAAAGATTGCTTTTCATTCACTCTATTTTTACATATCTTTTTGTAAAATGTTAAAAAAATTAAAAAAACCACTAAAACTGTTTTTCGTCTGTAATAATTTATTAGATTTTGTCAATTCATCTTTAATAATTTATTTTAAAGATGTTTTTCAAATTTGAATTTAAGAATCTAAAAATTAAAATCATTTTGATTACAAATCTAAGGTAATAAAATGAAAATAAATTGAGTAAGATTAAATAAGTTTAAAAAAATTTAGGAGAAAAAAAACTCACAATTTGACATTTGTAATAAAATAAACCCTAATTTTTTTATTTTGTCAATTCAAATATTAATATTTTAATGAATTTTTGGTCTAAATTATTTGTCTATTTTTGTTAAGCAAAATTAGCCAAAAAATTTATTTTTAGCTCAACAAAAAATGATATTTTAAACATTTTATGTACACTTACATTAGTTTAATGATTAAAATATTATTTTCTCGCAAGTTTTCCTTAATATAAATGGACAAATAATTTAAATTAAAATAATTAAAAAACAATGATTTATTTTATTATATAGATCAAACCGTATGGTTTTTTTTTTTTTTTTTTTGGTAATATTTTTCAAAAAATTTATTACTACATTTAAAGATGGATCTAAGGGGTGAGGGTACAGTCACACCCCCAAAAATTATTAAAATTATATATATATTATACCAGTAATTAGTAAAATAATTTTAAAAAATGAGAAGTGACATGTATTTTTATTCCTATAAAGTTCAAATCCTAGATTCGTCTGATTACATTCTTTATTGCATGTTTACAAGTGTCTTTATGCATTGTTTAATATTAAAAAGTGTGTATAAAGTGTCTTAAAAAAATTTAAAATTATTTTAAAATATATTAATTTCAATAAAAATATATTGATCTAATAAAATGTGTCTTTTGTTATTTAATTTTTTACTTTTTACATATATTCTAAGAGTACTTGTTAACGAGGCCTTATTTTTATGCACAATATATAATAGTTTTAAATTGCTGTATCTAGTTAAAAATAAATGTTAACAAAAGTCATTTTTAGAGTACTAAAATATAGGTCTATAAATGAGTTGAGCCGAACTTTAATATATTTGGGTCTAGTTAAAAATAAATGTTAACAAAAGTCATTTTTAGAGTACTAAAAAAGGAAGAGGGGTCACTGCTGTGGTTAAAGCACAGCAGTGACTGCTGTGGTTCAATTTTAAGGTGTATTATGTACATATTTTTATGATTTGAACCGTTCATTTTATAGAGTTTGTTGAGTACTTCATTCCTACCAAAAATCATATTAATCGGATATCAATAACTATATGATCGATAACCAAAAAAATAAACAATAAGTTTTTCTTTTGAAAAACTGCATAAAAAATATGTTAATCGATCATATAGTCATTGATATCCGATTAATATGACTTTTGGTAGGAATGAAGTACTCAATAAATCCTATAAAATGAACGGTTCGGATCATAAAAATATGTACATAATACACCTTAAAATTGAACCACAGTAGTCATTGTTGTGCTTTAACTACAGCAGTCACTGTTGTGCTTTAACCACAGCAGTGACCCCTTGTCCACTAAAAAATAAGTCTGCAAATGAGTTGAGCCGAATTTTAGTATGTTTGGACTTATTTATTAAGATTTTAACGAATTCGTGCTCAATAAAAATTTAATAAACCGAGCTCGAGTCGAGTTGACTTAGACTTGACTTAAACTCAAACATGTTCACGAGCTTTAATAAGCCAAAATTTTTATTAAATTCATACTTGCATATGAGACTAAAGTTACAATTAAAATTTTGATTATACAATTATATATATATAAGCATTCTAAAAAAAAAGTCAATATTTTATCAAAATAATAATATTTACTACCACTATTATATAAATGTACTATCTATAATTAACTATTATTTATATTTATATTTTTTAAATATATAAATAACATATTTATTTTATTTTTCTATACATATGTTTACATTATTTAATATATAAATAATAAATATTAAAAGAGTCAACTAACTAGCCAAGCTTACGAGTCGAGTTTTAGAATGTTTAGACTTATTTATTAAAAATTTGACAAGCTCGAGCTCGAATGTAAAAAAATAAATAAATTAACAAACCGAATTCGAACGAACTCTTATTGAGTCGAGTTCGAACATATTCACGAATGATTCTATTCATTTGCAGTCCTACTAAAAAATGAGTTTCACTCAAAAGAAGAAGAAAAAAAAGAGTTAATTAAGAAAAACATTTGAAAAAAAAAAAAAAAAAAACATAAGAATGGAAGCCACCAGGTAGAGCCGAAATGAAAAGAACTGTAAAAATAACCGTGACTCGTAAGCAACCAAAAATCTACCCGCGATTTGAGATGGACCCGTGATCCAACTCGGACCGGCCCGAAATTTGACGGGACCGGGCCAAATTTACACCTAGCCACCCATCAAACGGTATACAAAGTCCACGTGGTAGGCTCTCAAGGCTTCATGGTAGAGCTTTGGCAAAGCCTGGTGACGACGCGTGTGATTGCGGCAGCTCAGGGAACACACCTTTCGCCTGGATTTTCCCGTAGCCATTCTATGCCGCTTTGCTCAATAACGTCGTTAATGGTGGTGGGCCCGCATGTGACACGTTAATACTAACCATGGTTTGGTTAGGTAGGAGAGTGGTTTGGTTTACTTTGGTTAGAACATACCAGGTGTTCAGTTGAGTTGAGTTCTGTTTTTGAAATCCATCGCGGCGTTTTCCTCTTCTTCCATTTTGGTCGGCTAAATGGGTCCCACCTCCGACCCAACCTTTGAATCACACGTAGCGGAAAAATTATCCAATAACAATTCCGGCGACCCTTTAGTAAAAAAGTAAGTTAAAATTTTATTTATTTTTCGTTTTTTTATAAAAAAAAATTTGTGAAAAAATTAAAAAGTAATCAATGTGTTTGGCTTTAATTTTCTGGATTAAATTTTTTTAAAATTGAATTTTTTATTTTTCATGTTTTTTTATTTTTAGTAAATATTTTTAAAATTTTAAATATATTTTTTTAAATTTTTTTAGATGCACTTTACTTAGATGTATTTAAAAAGTAAAAAATTTATAAAAAAAAATATTTTAAAAAATTAACAAATACATAAAAATATGAAAAATATACTAAATTTTCATATTTTTTGTATTTATTGAATTTTTATAAGATTTTTTTTCACAAAAATTATACTTTTTATGTGTATTTATGTTAAGTGTGTCTAAAAATTAAAAAAATTGCTTAAAATATTAAAAAAATTCAGTAAAAACAAAAAAAATATAGAAAATAAGAATGTAGAATTTTTTAAAAACTGTTTTTAGAAAAATGAAACCAAATGAGCTTATGTGATTTAAAAAAATAAAAAATAATAAAAAAATTAATTTTTAATCAACTTTCCAAAATAGGCATGTGTGTCTACAAGATGATGGTCTTATTTAGAAAATTAACTATTTAGTTTTTTAACTATTTTAATCTGACTAAAATAGATGTGTTTGAAAAGTTAGGCGACTTTTTTTGTATTTGATTTAATGATTATAAGAAAAAAAGTGAAATGATTATAAGTTAGATGTGACATTTTGTCATATTGACTACTTTAGCCTATTTTACCTTTTAATAGGCTATTTTAATCAAATCCTCTTCTCAAACATAAAACACATGCCATGTATGGTCTCAAATAAATAATTAAAAATTTATTTTAAAAATTAAAGTAATAATTTTAAAATTTAAAAACAAATAATTGAAATTATGTGAATTAATTGTTTTCATTTAAATTGCACTAAAATCATGTTCTAATTATGTTATCATTATTATTTTATTTTAAATATTAATTAATAGATATGCATGTCATTACGTAAATCAGTAACATTTTAGAGATATAAAATTACATTTAGCATAAATGATAAAGATATATACCTTTATTGAATTTTCTCGAAAGTTATAATAACTAAAATTTCTAATTTACAATTACATAATAAAATTCATTTACAATTTGTTAGAGTAGAAAACAGATTAGAGAATGAAATAATTTTTTTTTTTTTTTTTTTTTGGGAGAGAGTAGTAGTTATCCCTTTTCCAGAGCCATCCCAAATAAAGTCTTCTCTAACCCCGTAAGTCTCTCCTTTTAAATCATTTTACTTCTGGTGTTAACCACTTTCAATTTCAGTTTCTAATTCCTTTCCTTAGCCACAGTTTTTTATTCCCCTTCCCAAACTATCCTTACAATTCTCAACCTTACAATCAACCTTTAACTGAATTTTGTTAGAATCTATATTGGTCATATTCTATGATATCAATCCTCGGTAACTAAACTAACCCCTTGTAAATATTATCATCAAATGATTTATCTTGAAAGGAGATTATTATTTAATTTATAAAAATATGGAATGGTTAAATATGCCATTCAAGGTTAAAATTAGATCAATTATTAAAAATATGAGAGAAAAACTCAAATCAATTAGAAAATGGATTTTTTTAAAAAAAAAAAAAAAAGAAATCTCATTTTCATGGGGTGCAAATCTGTCTTATATTTGGTGCAAGTCATTTCTTGTGTTTGATACAGGTCTTTTTTGTGTGTCAGAATTGCAACCAAACGATTCAAATGTGTTGGTGATACTTACAAATAAAACACTAGAAAATATACAAAATAAAAGTTACAACAATTAATATAAGGGCTGAGGCGCGGGAAATTCGCTCTCTTTAAGGAAATTCAAGCCCTCTGCGGTTAGGCAAAGTCTCACACCGGTGTAGCAGAAAAACCTTGACTTGTCCCCCCAGGATACAACATCCCGACTAAGTCGTATAGTTTACCAATACTGCACAATTGGTTGAACCCAAAGCTTTATCACACACACCCTTTTTATTTGCCTGATAATCTCACTCAAGACATAACTAAACAACCAAACTTCTTCACCTCTACACCAAGATAGAACATTAGCTCAAATATATAGAAATGAGAACTAGTTAGACAAGTTCTTGGTGGGGAAGAAACGGATGAAGACATGGAATGAATGAGTCTTGGTGGACTTGACGAAGACTTGGATAAGATAAGATTGATGGATAAGTTATGGAGACTAAGACCAAGACCTTGGATGACTTGGAAGGCTAAACAAGGAAGAAAAGAAAAGAAAGCCAACGTATAACATATTATAATATTAAAATGCTTGCTAACATTCCCCTACCTATTTTAATATTATAGGTAACAAAACTGAGATTATTAGGCAAATAAAGATATTATGCATCATGGTAGGTGTGCTCTGCATTGAACCTCTATTAGTGAAACAATAATATTTACTCTAGAGCCAATAGTATGCTTAGCATTGAACTATGACTACTTAAGGGAAATAAATAATTATTGCACACACATAATATTCCAGGTATTCACAAAAGCTTTAAAAGCTAACACATTACGGCCTTGTGTGATCCCAGGATTCATGAGTGTGTTTGAGAATTAGCCCAAATCTCATAGGTAGCGGCCCCATTACCACACTCACATAGGTGAATTCTGTCAAGGGTGCTTCTGTAACTATGACACCCCACTCAATAAGAGCTACAGAAATTCATTAAGAGTTTTTTAATAACTCAACCTCTACAATGTTACAGGATAAATGCACTTACATCATAGGGATGGAAAAAAAGTAATTTAGTGCATTCCTCACGGCCATTATATAATCGTTTTTCTCATTGAACCCAGTTACAGGATCTCTGGTCTCTGGGTTTAGTATCCTCATACATGGCTCCTGCTATATTCAATGGGTTTCAACCCCATCCTCCTCGATGTATTCCAGACTCTATCTCTTGCTAAGACCTTAGTTAATGGATCTGCAAGATTATCACCAGATTTAATATAATCCACATTTATAATGCCATTATTCATATAAGATCTCACAGTACTGTGTTTTCTTCTGATAGGTCTGGATTTACCGTTATAATAACAGTTATTAACTCGACCAATTGCTGCGGTGCTATCACAATGAATCAATATAAGTGGAATTGGTTTTTCCCAACAAGAGATTTCATTTAACAAATCTCTCAACCAATTTGCTTCTTCACTAGCTGTAGCTAAAGCAATAAACTCAGCCTCCATCATTGAATTAGCAATAATGGTTTGTTTTTTCGATTTCCAACTTATAGCACCACCTCCCAATGTAAATAAGTAACCAGTGGTTGATAATGAATCACCTGACAAGGTATTCCAATCGGCATCACTGTAACCTTCAAGTACTACAGGATACTTATTATAAAATAAGCCATATTTTATGGTACCAGATAAATATTTCATAATACGCTCAATGGCTAGCCAGTGATCATTGCCAGGCTTGCTAGTAAACCTGCTAAGTACTCCAACTGCATAGGCAATGTCAGGTCTAGTACAGTTAATCGCATAACGCAAGCTACCAATCATACTATCATATTCCTTTTGATTAATTACATCCTCATCATTTTCAATAGGAAATAAATGCACATGAGAATAAAAAAGAGTAAGAACATGCTTGTAGTTATAAAAATTATATTTTCTCAAAATTTTCTCAACATAATATGACTGATCAAGAAATATGCCATTACAGGTTTTGGTAATTTTCATTCCCAAAATATAATTAACCTCACCAAGATCTTTCATATCAAAATGGCTACTAAGCATATTTTTAGTTTCCACAATGATATGCAAATTAGAGCCAAATATAAGTAAATCATCCACATAGAGGCTAATAATGACATGTGAATTCTCTTCAGATTTATAGTAAATGCATTTATCACATTCATTCGTTTTATAGTCATTCTCAATCATGCAGGAATCAAATTTCTCATGCCACTGTTTAGGGGCCTGTTTTAAACCATAGAGAGATTTAACTAGCTTGCACACTTTGCTTTCTTGACCGGGTTCCACAAAACCCTCAAGTTGATCCATATAGATTTATTCACCTAGGTTTCCATTTAAAAAGGCTATTTTAACATCCATTTGATAAATTTTTAGATCATGAATTGCAGCCACTGCAATTAATAATCTAATAGATGTAACTCTAGTAACCGGAGAAAATGTATAAAAAAAGTCAAGATCTGCTTGTTGTTTAAAATCTTTTGCAACAAGTCTTGCTTTATATTTATCAATAGTTCAATCCGATTTAAGTTTTTTTCTCAAAACTCATTTACAGCCAATAGTTTTACAACCTAGTGGTAAATCTACTAATATCCAAGTTTTATTGGATAATAGTGATTCCATCTCATCATTTACAGCCTCGTTCCAAAAAACAGAGTCAGGAGATGCCAAAGCTTCTTGTAAAGTTAATGGAGTTTCCTCCACATTAAAAACATGATAATCAGGGCCAAAATCTTTTTCTAATCTGGCTCTTTTACTCATTCTAGGTTCAAAAACTATAGGATCATGGTTTTGTAAAAGATGAGTAGAGGAACCGGTTTCAGATAAAATATTTTCTTGATAATTTTGACCCCCACCATTTTTAGATTTAAAATGAAATTTTTTTTTTAATGAAAAATTGTATCACCTGATTCAAAAATTATTTTGTTTTTCATATCAAAAAATCTATAGGTTGTACTATTTGTTGCATATCCAAGAAAAGCACAAGTGACAGCTTTCACATCTAATTTAGGTCTTTTAGGGTCCACAAGTCTAATAAAAGCTAGACAACCCCAAACCCTCAAATATCTCAAATTTGGCTTATGCCCTTTCCACAACTCAAAAGGTGTAACTTTTATTTTTTTTTATGTGGCACTCTATTCATAACAGAACATGCAGTTAAAATTGTTTCTCCCCACAAATTTGAAGGAGCACCTGCTTCAATTAGCATAGCATTTGTTAAATCAGTTAAAGTTCTATTTTTCCTTTCTGCTACGCCATTAGATGCAGGTGAATATGGTGGAGTAGTTTCATAGATTATTCCCAAAGACTGAGCAAACGAGTTGAATCCAAAAGATTCATATTCTCGGCCTCTATCACTTCTATACCTTTTAATCTTTTTACTGAATTGATTTTCAACTTCAAGAAGGAATTCTTTAAATTTTTCAAAAGTATCACTTTTATTTTTCAACAAGTATACATAAGTGTATTTTGAAAAATCATCAATAAAAGTGATAAAATATCTATTTCCACTACGTGTTAAAATTCCTTCAAATTCACATAAATCAGTGTGAATTAATTCTAACAATTCAGTATTTCTCACTGTACTTTTATGAGGCCTTTTAGTTATTTGTGTTTAACTGTAAACTTCACATTTCTCAAACTTATTTGTTAGTCTGGGAATTAATCCTAAACTACTCATGACTCCCACATATCGGCTATCAATATGACACAGACGAGCATGCCAAAAATTCATAGAAGACAGCATGTAAACAGAAACATGTGCTTTCTTATTCTCAACATTTAATTTAAACATTCCATTACAGGCATACCCTTTCCCCACAAATATGCCTTTTTTAGTGATTACATATTGGTTAGATTCAATAGTCTGTTTGAAACCAACTTTGTTGAGCAAATAACTTGACATCAAATTTTTTCTCATGGACGGTGTGTACAACACTTCTTTTAAAACAAGCACACGTCCAAAGGTAAAATTTAGCTCAACATCCCCACACCCGAGCACCTTGGTTAAACTGGAGTTACCAAGCATAACACTCCTCTCCTCATTAAAAGGAGTGAAATCTTTGAACCAATCTTTATCATAGCAGACATGTCTATTGGTACCAGAGTCTGCTCACCATCCTTCTATAGATTGAACCATAAAAATATCTGTGATCATAGCCACAAATGGTTCATCGGTAACATTAGCCTGTGGTCGAGATTGTTTTTTCCGAAATTTGCAAGTTCGAGCAATATGCCCATTTTTACCACACATAAAACATGTCACGTTTGTCAAATCTTGTAAAGGGGGTTCTTGGTTCCATTTCTTTTGCCTCGGGTAATTTTTATTTTGTGGCATTCCAGTATTTTTCCAAATTTTCTTAACTAGCTTCAAGTGACTATTTTTATGAAATCGACCTTTAGGTAAAGTATTTCCAGAAGTTAAATTTACCTTTGCAGTGGAATGCTCTTGTGTCATAAGCGCATCTTGTCCTCGTGCTTCCTCCTCCACTCGAATCCATGTGATTAGAGTCTCCAAGGATGTCTCTTTTTGCTTGTGGCGCATTGACTTCTAGAACTCCCTCCAAGACGATGGTAGTTTGTCAACAATACCTGCTACAATAAGATTGTCTCCAATTTTGATGCCTTCGGATCTAACTTCAGCCACTAGCATCTGAAAATCTTGAATTTGCTCTACCACTGATTTTTCATCTATCATCTGATAGCGGAAAAAACGGCTTGCAGCATATTTTTTAGCGCCGGCCTCTTCAATGTCATATTTGTTCTGCAAGGCTTTTCAAATCTTCTTGGCAGTGGTGTAAGTAGTATCATAATAATCATAAAATTGATTTGAAAGACAATTCAAAAGATAGTATCGACATTTATACTCATCTGTGTTGTATTTCTCGATTTTTTCAAGATGAGCAGCATACTCCTCGTCGGTCATCTCTTCGGTGGGGACTTTGCTTAGATTTTTCTCGGTCAAGATATAGGCCACCTTGAAGAGACTGAGGTAGAAAAGCACCTTGCCTTTCCATCTCTTGAAATGGGCTCCCTTGAACCGGAAAGGCTTGTTGAGATCGCCGGTATTCTCGTTGGGCTTCTCCAGTATTGGCTCCATGAACTTTTGTTATTTGAATCTTCTTAAAATTGTTGGTGATATTTACAAATAAAACACCAGAAAATACACAAAATAAAAGTTATAACAATTAATATAAGGGCTGAGGCGCAGAAAATTCACTCTCTTTAAGGAGATTCAAGCCCTCTGAGGTTAGGCAAAGCCTCACACCGGTGCAGCAGAAAAACATTGACTTGTTCCCCCCAGGATACAACAGCCTGACTAAGTCGTATGGTTCACCAATACTGCACAATTGGTTAAACCCAAAATTTTATCACACACACCATTTTTATTTGCCTGATAATCTCACTCAAGACATAACCAAACAACCAAACTTCTTCACCTCTACACCAAGATAGAACATTAGCTCAAATATATAGAAATGAGAACTAGTTAGACAAGTTCTTGGTGGGGAAGAAACGGATGAAGACATGGAATGGATGAGTCTTGGTGGACTTGACCAAGACTTGGATAAGATAAGATTGGTGGATAAGTTATGGAGACCAAGACCAAGACCTTGGATGACTTGGAAGGCTAAACAAGGAAGAAAAGAAAAGAAAACCAATGTATAAGATATTATAATATTAAAATACCTGCTAACAAAATGTATAGTGCAATTTTTTTTTATTTTTTTTTAATTTGCCCCACTAATATGCAATTCTCTTAAAATATATACTCAATGTCGGACATAACTTTATTTGGTCACAAACTTATAAGTAGAACATTTGTGCCAAATTATCTTGGCCCAATTTTATGCCATTTTCTTTGTCTAATCCAACACTATAAACCAACATTTTTTACTTTTTAGTTTCAAAATTAATTAATTTAAATATTCTAACTATAATTAAAAAAGAAAGGAAAAGAAAAGAGAAATCAATCTATGTATGACTAAAAATATAAATCTATAAATATTGTCTAAACAAGAAAAGTGATCTGCTTTGTTGATCAAACCTATTACACATATTTCTACAACAAACTGATGTAACGTTTAAATCTAAAGAATGATCATTATCAACTAATAAAAGTACAAAAATAAAAATTTATAATGCTAATAAAATATAATCTATATCAAAAATGGATGTTTTCTTAGATTAGAAAAAGACAATCTATATCTATGTTCAAGGCAATGGTGTATCGAGTTCGATGGAGGAATAATGGATTAAAAAAAAAAAAAAAGTTAATAATTCAAACAACTAATCTATTATTTAACAAGATCTCAATAATTTTAACTTCTTAATAATCTTATAGACAACTTAAAACTCCTATCCTATTTGAGCAAATATATATATATATATACATATATATAAAAAGAAATTTACTAGAAAAATAAAAATTAAACAAATAAATTGTAACAATCATTAAAAAAAACACAAAATAAAAATAAAACAAACAAATAAACAAAACAAAAAGTTATAAATGAGTAGAAGAGTTTTTTTTGTGTGTGTGTGTGTGTGTGTTGTGTTCATGGGCAATTAAATTGTGATATAAGTGCAGTACATAATTGATTGCTTAAAACATTTAACATTGCATGTAATGTTTTGTATTATATACAATAGTATTATATGAGTATAGTATTAATATATTTTTAATCCAATACATAGATTGAGACGTAGAAATCATATACAATTATTGAAAATTTTAATTTATTAAGAAAAACTTTTCTTATTAAATTTATTAATATCATACATAAATTTTGTAAGTGAGATTTATTAGTCAATAATTGTGAGGTTAATAAAGAGAATGACTTGAAAAATATACTCATGTGTGCAAAAAAATGATGTGAAAAGCTTAAAGGATGTGTTGGGCACAGTCTGAAGATCCATTTGAGGAGTAGCTCGATACAGAGAGTTGTACTCTCTGTTCTCTTTGCAATTTTATTTTTTTAATTTTTTATATGAACCATTTTTTTATTGGGTAGCTCAAGGAAGAGAGTTATACTCTTTGTTCTCTTTTCTATTTTATTTTTTCAATTTTTCATATGAACTATTTTTTTATTGGGTAAAAATAAAGTATAAAGTATTTGGTAATTGACAAATGTGATTTGTTATATTATTGAATGAATTTTAACATTAGGCTAATTATAATTACGAAATTCCAAAGGCAGAATGTGTTCATGTTTTAATGTAAGTGCAATTTTTATAATTTACATTATTATGTCTTTGATTTTTACCAATTGCATTATAAAATATTTTTATAATGTGAGCAACTCAAATCACCGAAATTAGTTCTAAAATAAACCCATCAAACCCAAACACTATCAGGTTGGATGGTCAACTTGAGATAATTCAAACATTTATATTTGGAAAACACACCATCAATCGCCGTGCAAAAAAATAAAAATAAATAAATAAACTTTTTAAATGTAATAAAGATGAAAATAATTGAGATTTATATGATTTTAAATAATTTTTTCTTTCACATTTTAATTTCAAAATTAATTTTTATTTATTTATTTACAAACGTGCATAGCATAGATATTATAATAGTAAAAAACTTAAAATAGTGAACAAAATTATTGATTAAAAATTAGTTTCTTGCCTGAGTAATATACTATAAAATCATACTTAAGATATCGAGCTTTTAAGTAATACACTTTAATACACAGATTCATTTTTACATATTGTAAAATAATTATTTTTACAAAAGCAATTTGATTTTTAAATCTAAAATATCTGAAGAATATATGATGTGTATAATGGTATTATACTAAAGCTTCGTTTGACATAGGTTAATATAATCAATTTTTTTGTGTTGAAACTTTTTTAGCTTAGTTTTTTTAATCTCGTTTGGTTTGAATTTTTTTGATTTTTTTTGACTTTTGTGAGAGAAAAGGTGTAATGATTATAAATTGGATGTGATATTTTATCTTATTAGATTATTTAACCTATTTTGTGTTTTTTTAACCCTAAAATGATAGCCAAACTAGGGCTAAGTTGATTATATTAGTTTAACAAAAATGTTAGAGGTCCTAAAGTTTTATCAAAATTTCTATTAAATATCTCACATGGGTGTGAGACCGATATGGGACCCATACGCTGTGAGTCCTACATACATGTGAGACATTTGATAGAAATTTTGATAGAACTTCTGAAGTCTCTAATATTACTCTAAGGGGTGATTTGAAATATTATAAATAAATACGTTTTTTTGACTTTTTATAAAAAAAATATATAAAAAATAGAAAAAATAAATAAAAAAATAATTTTTTTTTAATAGATTTTGATTGATATAACCTAAGTATACGTATAAAAAAAATATATTAAAACAAGCACGAAAGTTTAATAGGACAGATAGGCTTGGGGGCTATAACCTCTAGGTATCTAGTTCAACTTTTGATGAAGTTAAAGTCCTTGATTTTCACCACCAGGGGTGGTGGCCTGGTGGAGAAAGCACCTGGTAATTTCAGGTTGACCCAGGGTCGAATCTTGGGGGGAGTGTGGAAGTGTACCCTTGGGGACCCCCCCTCTGTACTCAGAGGTTGAACCTCGTGACTGCTCAGTGCCTGGTGGTGGGTCCCCCACATGGTGGGGGTTAATTCCTAGCTGGCAACCGGTTACCCCGGGGTTAGGGCCCACAGGGGACGTGAGATCCCCTTTTTTATAGTTCAAAAAAAAAAAAAAAAAAAAAAAAAAAGTCCTTGATTTTCACCTGGTGACTAGGAGTGGTGGAACTCTCTCTTATTTGTACGTCTAATTTAACAAATTGTGAAACTTATAAATGTCTAATCTACCTTGAAATGAGTTATATCTTGAGTTGTATAAAACAACAGTCGTGACAGAGGTCTCGAATTTGGCTCGAATGAGGGTTTTTTTTTTTTTTTCGCTGCTGTGTTAGTTTTTTTTTTTTTTTTTTTTTTTTTTAAGTCTAATATAAAATGTTATACATTTCGCATCACCTCATCATATATAATTATATGAAATTAACAAAATTTAACTAACAGTTTAACTGATCAATTAATTTTATCATTTAATCAGTCTAACTTAATTGACTGATCAGTTAAACTGTTGGTTCAAATTCGTTAATTTCATATAATTTTGTACGATGAGTTAGTACAGAATGTCTAGTTTTTTGACAAACCCCTACACATAACCACCTTTAAAAAAAAAATTAAAAAAAAAAACCAACATAGCTTAACAAATAAAATAAAATTAAATTAAAAAAAATTTGATTAGTCAATTTTATTATCCAATCAGTCCAACCCAACTCACTTACAAATTGTCTAATTTTTTAGAACACCCCTATCTGTACATAATCACCCCGATAAAGAAAAGAGAAAAAAAAAAAAAAAAAACCAAAATAGCACAGCTTTAAAAAAAAAAAAAAAAAAAGATTTCGAGGCAAATTCGAGCCTCAAATTCGAGGCCTGAATCATTAACCCTAAAACAATTGATAAAATCACTTAACAATGAACAGAAATAAAAAAAAGAAAAATGTCTCGTAACTCAAATTTTACGGTTCAAAAGTGACTCAAATGACTAAAACATGATGAGTTGCACCCCTTTGTATTGGTGGAACTCGTTTGTAGTGATCCTAATTCTCATAAATCATCATTTATTATTATTATTATCTTATTTTATTTTTAGATTTTATTAATTGTATGATTATATGAGAATTTAATATAATATTTAATTAATTTAATGTGATAATTAATTATATATAATTAATTTGAATATTATATATTTTATATATAAAAAAAAGTGTTTTATATATTGATAAAATATATAATATATTTATATATATTGTAATTATTTAATAAAATAAAATATAATATATTATCAAATTAGGTTATAGGCATTAGAGAGGTGTTAAAAAAAAATAAAATAAAAATAAAACAAAACAGAAAAGAGAGGAGCATAGCAAGCCGAGAGAGAGAGAGAGAGAGACTTGGTGATCATCAAAGAAAACCAACCAGAGAGGGCAGCCGAGAGAAAGAGAGACGGCGGGAGAGGGGAAAAAAATAAGGGGTTAGCATTTTATTTTGGTGGTTGTATTAATTGTCTAAGTAATTTTTTGATCTTTAAAAATAATTGTGAGTGTAAAATTCACTTCTTTGATTTATATTTAATTTGTTATTTTTATTTATTTATTTTTATTTATTTGATGTTGGTTTGATTTTGTATTTACATGTAGATGATAGATTGATTTCATTATTTGGTTAGATGTGTATGTAAGATTTAGGGTTTTTATATGTATTTATCTTATGATTGTAATCACACTCATGGTTATATGAAATTAAATAACTTAGAATCTATAGATAAATTTCTTACACTCCACCATGACTCCATGGATTATTGTTTTATTTGAGTGTTGGTGAGAAAGAGTGTATAAAAAAAGGATGAAGATTATGAGATTTATTTGAATGCCTTAAGCTTGGCATTGTTATGTTTATTCTCATGAGTAGATGAGAGATTGTATATATATATACTGTTGTCTCGTTCTCAGGAATGAACGAATGTTTTGATTTACGCCCGTACGTATACGCTAACTATCCGAGGAGTGCGGGTCAAACTCGGGACGATATTCCCGTGCAAGTTTGGTTTCGGAGCGGTGTTAGGTATACGGGAGGCACATGGGATATATGTGTAGGCCAAAAGTGAAGGGCCGAAGTGGTGGAGTTAATGTATAAAGAATTAAATATGAACTTATTGGTATAGTTTGAATTGCTTCGATTTGTACATCTCGAAAAATAGTAAACGACCTTGGTGAATTATGAAATTTGGGCAGAGACATGTATATCTAATTCTACACAACTTTTGTATTTTAACTTTGTACTAAAAAGATCGATTAGAACTTATAATCGGATGATCTTAATTACAATAATTTTTATTCATTTTAGCATTGCAGATTTTAGATGCTTTTTTAACCCACGAAACGAGCTCATTTTTACTGATTTCGCGTAAATTGAAGTAAAACATTATTCTGAACATTTTTTGTGTTTTTTCGAAAAAAATCATCTTAAGGCAGTTTCTTTTTGTTTTCAGTTCTAAATTTTTTGATCAAATTTTGTCTAGGTTCTTCTATTAAGTTTTTTTCTCAACTTGTTCAGTTTTTACTAAATTCATTCGCGTTGCCTTTTAGGAAATTTGATTCTGTATAACTTTTGTTTTTCAAGTTTTGGTCAATTCAAATGATTTAAGCATGACACAGTGCGTTTTTATATTTCTTCAGCAATTAACTTATGATTAAATGATATTTTTTTGCAGAATGGTGGGTCTTACTAACTTTTTATACAAGGTTGACCCACCATATATATATTTTTTATGTTTATTTTGTTATTTTATGCTCAATTTATATTTAGTTGTATACAGGCAAGAAACTAAATGTCACCGTATCTTGGGAAACTATTCCTTCGTCTCGGTGCGAGTGGAACTATTTGTCATGTCTCATAACAAGAATTAAATATATTTTTATTTGTGTCTGGTGGGCACATGTGTATTAAATATTTGTGCTCATACTAGTATACTTGTATGCTGACCCGTTTTGTCTCTTAGCATCTTGGGTGTGTTTTGTTTGAGCGTAGCCGAGCTTTCTTTGTAAGATTAATTGAGACTGCGATAGTGACGAGAAATAACTATAGTTGTTGTACATGTCTCTTGAATTTCTTTTGTTTTCTTGAGCTTATGATAGATATTAGTTTATTGTATTTATTATATTTTGATGAGCTTAGTATTTTGACAATTTGACATTGTAGGTTATTTTTCAACTTTACATTATTTAAGTTGTTTTGACTAGTTGTTGTGTGGCGCCCCAAATTTTTTTTTTTTTTGAGACATCATAAGACTTTAAATAACAATAACTAGCTAGATAAAATTTTAACTACTAATTAGGAAATTTTAAGTTCTTACATAGTCAAAGTCTAACAACAAAATAAAACTACAAGTTCACACACAACGTCACAACATAGTTAAATACTAATACAAGAAATAACAAGATTTTATTTTGATAAAATCTTGACTCTAAGTTAGCCAATGTTCGATATTAGCAGCAACTCCAATTTCAGCCTCAGTCCTTTCCTCAACATAATCTAGCAAGAAACGTCAGGGCAACAAAACATATGCCATGAGTTTTGCAACACAGTAAGAAAACATAACCAACCTACCATTCTTTTTGAGAGAAAAAATAATGAGATTATAAACATGAGATAATAATATAATTGTAAACATAAATTACAACCAATAAAATAATTCAAATAATTTTAATAACTTAGGTGACCCTTGAAATTTTGCCAAAAAGGTTTAACTTACCAACCACTAAGTCATGGCCACGGTTAATTTAGAAACCCCATTTGGTCAAATATTCAAGAACTACCAAAGATGCTCACACTCGGAGTTATATACCCAAGCCGTGACATCTGTGGTCTGCCCCAAGGGAACGGTCTGCCAGGGGTACGTAACTTCTCTACATGTCACTCGCACATCCACCCTTATTCCAAAACCAAATACCGATAAGGGTTCAAATAATCCCCGTGCCAACTTAAGGTTTCGCGACACAATTTACTTAAAAGTTATTAAAAACCAGGGCTCACCCTGAATATTCGGTATTAACCCTCTGTCAGTAACTTTCACTACGCCAAAATTGGACTTTAGCGGCGGTTTTTTACCGCCGTTAAAGGCTGTAAAACCACCGTTAAAGCCTTTAACGGCGGTTTCATTACCGCCGTTTATGCGCGTGTCGGAAAAAATGAAACCGTCGTAAAAAGGCAAATTACCGTCGTTAAAAGTCGACTAAAAACGGCGATTTTTTACCGCCGTAAATAGGTTCAAATTTTTCAAAACATAATTCTTTCTTCTTGCACTCCCCAAGTTTTGAACCCAAGACCTCTCATCCACCCACACCAACCACTTTGCCACAACCACTTTTTATGAAATATGTTACCTAAATAAATATTTAAACATTACTTTTACTTTTTGTAGATGGTGTCGCTGGAGCTCGCCGGAGTGTCGCCGGAGCACGCTGGAGTTTCGCCGGAGCTCCGCCAGCATTAACGGCGGTAATGGTTGGGCATTAGCGGCGGTTTTATTACCGCCGTTAAAAGTGGGCATTAACGGCGGTTTCGTACCGCCGTTAAAAGTGGATTTCATTACCGTCGTTAAAGACACTTTTAGTGACGATTTTTTTAACGGCGGTAACGAGCAGTATTAACGGCGGTTTTCGTTACCGCCGTTAATAGTACCTTTAACGGCAGTTTTCGTTACCGCCGTTAAAAAAACCGCCGTTAATGCTGATTTTTGGCATAGTGTTTATATATATACCATTAATCATTTCGGTTAATTTATATATTAAACACAAATTATTCAATTCTCAATCACCAATAATGTTATACCAACTAAAACAAAACTCCCAACATTATACATGTCACACCAAAAATAATTCAATGTACAAAATTTAATAGACAATTAATTTAAACCATGATATGAACAAAATAACTTAGTTACAAGAAATAAACCATAATTACACGCATGCAATTTTTTTGATTTACAAAATTAGACTAGCACAATATTAAATAACTCACAACACACCCATACATGGATTACTAATTTACAATAGTTGATGGATTAGACCAACACAATATTGAAGTGATGATTTTCTCCCTGTTCAGAAAAATTTCAGATTGTAACTTAGGTATTAAAAATTATAAATAAATTATTTACACAATCCTAAAATTCGTGCAATTGAACACAATACTCAATAGGGATGTTTAGGTCACTTTTCAGAAAGAATTGCAGAAAAATAAGATGTAAATAATCCTGTAAAATTTCCAACAATTTTTATGACACAGATTTGTCACATTTCCTTACATTAATTCCATGCTTAAATTTATAGATCAAATCCATAATATAAAAATTTATCATGAAACTAGGCTTCTCAAATTTTATATTTTAGTTAAAAATTACCAGATTTGGCTTAGTATATAATTTTAAATAAATTTTCAAATACATAGTAAAATCTGTCTCACAATTTCAGATTTAGTTAAAACTTTGTATAAATTCGTAGAGAGCTCAAAAATTGTTGCCAAAATTCCTGGATGAACTAGACATTATTATCAACAACTTTGTAGAAGAAATCATCTCGAAATTTTGAGTATAAAATTGCCTAAAAATTCAGGCAAACATTCTGGCAGATTCAAAACAGATTATTTTAACACAGTTTCAGATTTAGTTAAAATTTTGTACAAATTCGTAGAAGGCTCAAAAATTGTTTCAAAAATTCCTGGATGAACTAGACATCATTATCAACAACTTTGTAGAAGAAATCATCTCGAAATTTTGAGTATAAAATTGTCTAAAAATTTGGGCAACATTCTGGCAGATTCAAAACAGATTATTTTCAACACAATTTTAGATTTAGTTAATTATTTTTTTTTATAAATTCGTAGAAAGCTAAAAAATTGTTGTCAAAATTCCTGGATGAATTAGACGTTATTATCAACAATTTTGTAGAAGAAATCATCTCGAAATTGTGAGTATAAAATTGTCTAAAAATTCAGGCAACATTCTAGCAGATTCAAAACAGGTTAATTATTTTCAATCTTCTCTTTAAATGTATAAACTACACATGCAAGCTTATTTCTTTACAATAATAAGATGATTTTACGATTATCTACATCTTCAAACACTTGATATACACATCACAAAATTCCTACACATATATATCAAAATTTCTTTTTATGAGTAGTCATTTTAATCACAAAGACATAATCTGAAAACTTCACTAATAAAAAAAAATGAGAGGGTTGAGAGGGTTTTTTTACTTAATAGTAGGATTCAAAAGGGTGACGAAATGGTAGAAAAACTTTGCTTCCTTAACCTTCCCCTCTTCCTTTCCTTCTATTGAATCTCTCGTCGACCGTATATACTTTTTTTGTTTGTATATGAGAATAAACTTAGTCTATTTAGGGTATATATAGATAGATCCCCTCTCTCTCTCTCTCTCTCTCTCTCTCTCTCCCTCCCTTCCTCTCTTTTTCTCTTTCTCATTATGTTATTCTCTGCCACAATTTTACTCTATCCAAGAGTCATGATGTGGTGGAATTTACCAAGCCTACATGCAAGTTAGCATTTGGCATACCCTTGCCACCGAATCTGATTCTCTTTCTCTCTCTCTCTTTTTTTTTATTTAAATTATAACAATAATTATTGAACATCCACAACATTTTTATTCTTAATAAGGCCTTTGTTAGTGATTGAATTGGGTTAATTTAAAACTAATTTTTTTTTACACTATTATATATTTTAGGTAGATTCTTAATAAAATTAATTAATTAATTAATTTTTTTTTAAAGAATAATCTAAATATGGGTTTTCACAATCTACCCTCCTAAAAAGAAATTTCATCCTCGAAATTAATTTGTACCTTTAGACTCGAAAAGTTGAGGGTAATTGGCACGTATCATATCTTTTCGCTCCCACGTTGACTCTTCCGTCCCACAATGCCTCTAGAGAACTCGAACCAACGGTATAGTTTTACCTTGCAATTTCTTCTCGCGACGATCTAAAATTTTGACAGGCTTTTCTTCAAATGTCACGTCTTTATCAAGATTAATTTCCTCCCAATTGATGATGTGAGAAGAGTGTGGCTCATATTTCCGTAGCATAGAGATGTGGGAAACATTATGTACTCCAGCCAGTTGAGGTGGTAGAGCCAAGTGGTATGCCACTTCTTCTATTTTGTCCAAGATTTCGAAAGGCCCAATGAAGCGAGGTGACAACTTTCTCTTCTTTCCGAAACGAACAACTCCTCAGTGGGGCTATATTTTCAGAAATACATGATCTCCAACTTTAAATGTTAAAGGTCTTCTCCTTTGATCTGCATAGCTTTTCTACCTACTCTGAGCGGTCTTAAGTCTTTGCCTAATTAGTTTCACATTCTCGGTAGTTTCTTGAACTAACTCTGGCCCTAAAAGAGGTGCTTCTCCGACTTTTGTCCAACATATTGGTGACCGGCAAGGTCGTCCATACAAAACTTCATACGGTGCCATACCAATACTTGCTTGAAAATTGTTATTGTAAGAGAATTCGACTAGTGGTAAGTGTTTCTTCCAACTACCCTTAAAGTCCATCACACAAGCTCGAAGCATGTCTTCTAAAGTCTGAATTGTTCTTTCTGATTGACCGTCAGTTTGAGGGTGAAAAGCTGTACTAAAACACAACTCTGTACCCAAGGCTTTTTACAGACTTTGCCAAAATTGTGACGTAAAACGTGAATCACGATCTGACACTATTAAGACTGGTACTCCGTGCAATCTAATGATTTCTCGAATAAATAATCGACTTAAAGATTCGAGTGTACCTGTTGGTTCTATTGGTAGGAAATGTGCCGTCTTAGTTAACCGATCAACCATTACCCAAATGGCATCATGGCCTTGTGGCGACCGGGGTAATCCTTGTAATAACCCTCATCACTGATTACCGATTACTACTAAACTGAGAATGATTATAATTGATAATTGAATTGATTGAAATACTGAACCGACTGATTGACTGTATCTGTTTAAATGCATTCTATCTGTTGATCGTTTAATTATCTGTTCATGTTTTTGTATTTAAACTGCAAATTGAAGGCTTTATCGGCGGCCGAATCTGAAATCGATTGATGTTCTGTGTTCGTTAGAATTCATATGATTTTATGATATACTTAATTGAAATGTAATTTAGTATGATTAAATTAGATTAAAATATGTTGAATTGCATTGTTGGCTTAATTACAACTTTGCCATCCTAGTGGCCCACTATCCCAAACACATTGAGCCTCCTTACACTTAAGCAAAACATTTTCTTCAGCTCATTTCATGTTCCCCACCGAAATATAGAGAGAGAGAAACTAGAAGAGTTGATTTCATCTCACTTTTGCTTGATATTGTTTGGTGATCTTAAAGAAATTGAAGGTTGATTTCATAATTAAGCTCATACACCTTTAATTCAAGACTTAAGGTAGATTCATTGCCTTCTTGTTTATGTTTTGAGTTAATTTTTGCATGATTCATGTCAAATTGTAGAGCTAAGGCATGATTTAGTTCTAGCATGTTGAATTGAAGCTCATCCCATGCATGCATGTATATATTGAAGAGTTTTGAGTTGTTTTCATGGCAAAAGGTTACATGCATGTTCATGTTTGTATTATAGACCATGATTTCATCATGTTTTGGAAAGAATTGGCTCATTAGAGCATGCTTTAAAGCTTGCAAATTGTTTAAAGTTCATGCATGTTCATTTGAAATCATGTTCATGAAAATTGGGTTGAAATTGGATTTAATTGAAACACCCTTGGGCTTTGATTTATCAAATTGATCTTTGAATCATGTTATTCTATGTGTTTATACATGTTTTCCAGAAATTTGGCCCAAGAGGATCAAATTTAGTGCATTTAAACTTGGTTTTTGGCTTGAAGGTGCAATCTGGGTTTTCCAGATTTCGCACTTCTACTCGAGCGGTGAAGGTAGTGCTCGAGCGGGGAATTCGAGCATCCAGTACTTTGCATTGTGTTGAAGTCCGCTCGAGCGGAAGGATTGACGCTCGAGTGGGACCTTGTGTCTTACGCTCGAGCGGCTATTGAGCGCCCGATCGAGCGTGAATTTCACTTATCTAGTACTTTTGCTCCGCTCAAGCGGGTAAGTTAACGCTCGAGCGGGAACCGTTGTCTGCATGTTCGCTCGAGCGGGGAAATATGCGCTCGAGCTGGACCATGTTTCACTGGAAATTTTGAAAATGTTTTCTGAATACATCTTTGCATCCTCATCCCACCCTAGGCATTCTTAGGCCTAGTTTAAGACATTTTAATGAGGATATAGATGTAGAACACATCGAGGCAATTAGGGATTAAGTTATTATCTTTTCTAACTGTGTAACTTAGTGTGTGTTCAATCTGTAACTGTGTAGGGTTGGCTTTCTGAAGAGACGCTCTAGCCTACTGTAGCCCAGAACTCTGTGAGTAACAACTGTGTAAAGATATGTTCAAAATGATTATCTTCTGAACAACTGAACTGTACTGCTTTCTGAACTGATATTGTTAACTGAATGAATGTATGTCCTATATTCTGAACTGTATTGTGGCATCCTTAGCAACTACTGTTACTGACTGTTACTGTTACAGAGATCTCTGTCGGTTCCCTCGTTGGAACCACTACTGTTTACTGATTGATGGCCATCATTTACTGTTCGGTCTTTTAAGACCTACTGTTTACTGTTATGCTAATGGATGTACCACATATGACTGTTTACTGTACTGAACAACTGATATACTGATTGAAATGAACTGTTTTCATTACTGTAAGGACATTCATTCTAAACCCCTTTACGCTTTATATTATTCATTGAGCTTTAGCTCGCTGTTCATATATATATATGTAGGTGAACATACACCAGACCGGAGCTAGGAGGGTTGGGGTAGACTCCCAGTTTTGTCCAGCCAACCACTGTGCCTCACTGCGAGGTTCCGAGCCTGTCTAGCTATGGCCATAGGGTGTTTTAGTTTCCCCCCTTCTGTTCTGTTTTGTAGTGACTGTATAGATTGACTGTTACTGTACTGTCTAATGGAGATTAGGCCCCTGTTTTGTATGGTTGTAAATATTGTGCATACTGTTCTGTACTATATATATGTATATATATGAAAAATCTTTTTGCATACAGACTGTCATAGTTCATTGGACATTGTCTGTTTATTGTATTGGCTTCCGCCATGCCCCCTGTACTGTTATCTTGTCTTCTTTAAGCGGGCCTTGTAATCTCAATTCTTTGGCGATTACGGTGCTAAATCCATAGGGGCGGGTTTGGGTCGTGACAATCCCGTTACAAAATCCATTGTTATGTGTTCCCATTTCCACTTAGGTATTGGTAAAGGTTGGAGTTTTCCTGCCAGCTTTTGATGTTCTACCTTCACTTGCTGACACGTCAAGCATTTAGATACGAATTGAGCAACGTCCTTCTTCACTCCACTTCACCAATACTATCGCTTAAGATCCTGGTACATCTTGTTTCCTCCTGGATGAACCGCAAAAACTGAATGGTGAAATTCTTTAAGTACTTCGTCTCTTAATTGTTCGATGTTTGGTACAAAAATTTTACCTAAATACCTTAAACTACCATCTTGATGGAGCGTCCAATCCGGTGAAAATACCCCGGACACTAATCGGGCCTTGATGAAGTCCGCCTCCTGATCAAATCTTTGGGCTTTCAACACTTCGGTAAGAAGTTGGGGTGTTGTAACTATTGTAAACAACCTACCCTTCCCATTCCGAGTCTCTGGTTATAACTTAAACCCATTCACGGTGCTTACCATTTCCCATTCTTTAATTGATATGTTGGCTACAATCTCTCTTATCTTTCAACTTAGTGCATCTGCTACAACATTAGCTTTCCCGGGGTGATAAGACAAGGTGAATTGGTAATCTTCAAGGTACTCCATCCAGCGTCTCTGCCTCATGTTCAAATCTCTTTGGGTGAACAAGTACTTCAGGCTTTTGTGATCAGTAAATATCTCAAATTTTTCACCATAAAGGTAATGTCGCCAAGTCTTAAGTGCGTAAACCACAGTCGCCAACTCCAGATCGTGAGTAGGATAATTTTTCTCATGATTCTTCAATTGTCTTGATCCGTAAGCTACTACTTTCCCGTTTTGCATTAACACACTACCTAACCCTTCTTTAGAGGCATCACAATAAATAGTGTACCCAACATCACGTTCGGGTATGATTAATATATGAGCGCTTGTCAGTCTCTTCTTGAGTTCTTGAAATGACTGCTCACACGCTTCGTTCTATTCAAACTTTACTCCTTTTTGTGTTAGGCGTGTCATCGGCTTGGCTAATTTGGAGAAATCTTGAATAAATCTCCTATAATAGCCTGCTAATCCTAAGAAACTACGAATCTCAAATGTATTCTTAGGTTGTTTCCACCCCATTACTGCTTCTACTTTAGCAGGATCCACTGATATTCCTGATTCAGACATAACATGACCTAAGAATTTTACTTCTTTCAACCACATTTGCTAGCTTTAGCATACAATTGGTTCTCTCTTAGAATTTGCAAAATGGTTCTTAGATGTTGCTCGTGGTCTTCCTCCGATCGTGAGTATATCAAAATATCGTCAATGAATACTACCACAAATTGGTCCAAATAGGGGGTAAAAATTTTGTTCAATAAACTCATGAATACCCCAGGCGCATTCGTCAAACCAAATAGCATTACCACAAACTCATCGTGGACATAATGGGTTCGAAACGCAGTTTTGGGTATATCCTCTCCTTTGACACGAAGTTGGTGATATCCCAACCTAAGGTCAATTTTGGAAAAACATTTTGAACCTCTTAATTGTTCTAACAAGTCATCAATTTTGGATAAGGGATATCGATTTTTAATGGTGGCTTGATTTAGTTGTCGATAATCGATGCACAATCTTAAGGTTCCATCTTTCTTCTTTGCGAATAATGCTGGCGCTCCCCAAGGAGACGTACTTGGTCTAATGAACTTTTTATTCAACAGTTCTTACAACTACTCCTTCAATTCTTGAAGTTCAGCTGCGCCATACGATGTGGTGCTATTGAAATCAATGAAGTCCCAGGTTGAAGCTCAATCGTGAAATCTACGTCTCGTTTTAGGGGTAATCCTAGTAATTCATCAGGGAAAACGTCAGCGTACTCGCACACCACATGGGGTAATCCTGGATCCTTTCGATTTTCGTCTTCCAAAATTAGGCTTGCCAACCATCTGGTTAGTTGATCATGCCATCGCGACTTGCAACACGTTGGAGTTAGAGAATCTTGTCTATCTCCTTTAAATTGAACTTTTGTGTCATTAAGGGAGGATACTGTCACTGTCTTATGGTAACAATCAATAATGGCTCGATGAGCTGACAACCAGTCCATTCCTAGGATGACGTCAAAATCAGACATATCCATAACTCTTAGATCACAGATCAAATATGAACCGGAGATTCCTAATTCACAAGACTTACATACTAGATTTACTCGGGTTTGACCTCCTAAGGGTGAAGCAACACTTATAGCTATCTCTAACGTTTCGGGTTCCAAACCCAAACTTGACACATATGCAGTAGATGTAAAAGAATGCGAAGCTCCGGAATCGAACAATACTTTAACCCAAGAATTCATATGGATTAACATACCTTGAATTACTGTTGGGTTACCAACATCTTCTTCTCTTTGGAGAGCATACATTCTTCCTACTGCCTGTTGGTTTGTCCCTCCTGGTTTCTTTCCTTTTCTAGCTCCTTGTGGTTGTGTTCTTGGTTGGCCTGCATTCCTAGAGACTTGTGGTTGCTCCTTGTTGGCCTGAGTATTTTGAGTAGGCTTAGAACCTTGCCCTGGCTGGCATTTGTTGTATTATTGTGCCCCTCGCTGATCCATAAAATACTCCCCACCCTGAGGACACACACTTCGACGATGCCCTTGCTGACCACATCTGAAACACTTTCCTTTCCATTCATTTACAAAGTTTCCTCCTTGCTGGTTTTCTCGATTCTGTCTTTGTTGCTACTGCAACCTTCCAGCATAAGGTGCTGCGGACTGGGCCTCCTCCATGTGGTTGGTTGTTGTTCCTTGATCACTGATTTCGAATGCGTTCGGAATCTGCTAACTCCCGTTCCACAATTAAAGCTTGATCCACCAATTGAGCATAGGTGGAAAGTTACACTGCGATCAATCTTCCTCTAATGTCTGTGTCCAAACCCCATTCAAATCGCCTAACCTTATCCTCTTCATTTGCTACTATGGTTGAAGCGTACTGTGAGAGAGCTTTAAAACGGTTCGCATATTGAGCGACTGACATTTTTCCTTGTTTCAGTTAGAGGAACTCTTGAATCATTTCTTGTCTTAGCGAGTTAGGAAAATACTTTTCCATGAATAGATCTTCGAACTGTCTCTAAGTTAATGCTTCTACTTGTCGAGTACTTTTGATCATTTCCCACCAATGATCTGCTTCCCCTTCTATTTGAAATGCCGCCATGGTCACTCTATCTTGTTCATTTCGGATATCGGAAGTATCTAGCAACTTCTTAATTTGTCTTAACCAAGTTTCAACTTCATGGGGGTTTGATCCACCAAGGAATTTGTGGGGACGTAGCTTTTCAAATTTTGCTATCATTTCAGATTTGTTTTGATCTTGGTTTCGAGGTGGTATATTGCCTATCCTATCAGCAATCGCGCGTATAATTCGAACGACATTGCCATCAGGCACTCCATCACCATTACCGTTGTTATTATTTCTTGTTCGTCCAACCATTCTACATGATGGGATTTTTTTTTTCCTTTAGTAATTCGTGATTTGTTCATTTATTTATTATCATTATTATTATTATTATATTTATGTGCAAGGATAGTAAAAAAAAGCTTCATTAATTAGATTAGATAAGCTACAATTAGCAAAATACAAATAAAACAAAGGAAAAGATTAAATAACATACTACGGGCAAAAGATAGCCCCTACAATCCGAGTTAACTCCTACACTCACAATTCTAAACTAGACAATTTTTACATGTGAGCATACAAAACAATCGGTTAGCCTAGTTTATAATTCCCTTAAGACCCTTGAAAACAGCCAAGGAAAGTCTCTCCACACAAGGGCTTCTGGCTCCCATATGGCTTGGAAAAGCCCCATGAATCGCCACAACACCCTCACGAAGATAGCAGTTTTGCACACACGATGCCCTAGCAGCTGCACCGGCTCTTCCCGATAGGTCCTCCAGTCCCTGAAGTCCACTGACCCATCTCTCCTCACAATTCTGCTTGGGTCAGGCATGATATACTGAAGGCTCCAAAAGTCAAACAGGTTGCCCACCCTATCGGTGAAACCATCTGGGAAGGGGCCTAATTGATATACCCAAGGAGTCTCTTGTCTTAGAATCTAGACAGGTCCGATATAGGTACCCACCCAACTCTCAGCTTTCCAAGCACAACCTCCTTGGGAATAAAGTCTGACATATACAAAAGAGCCAATCTACAACCCGTTTCGCACATCCCAACCCTTAAATGTGGCTCCTACATCTCCAGTGCCTTCTATAACAATCCAGGTTCTTCCTCCTTTGATTGTTGTATTCTGGACTTAGGTTCTGTGGAGTTGGTTGTTGTATATGTCTTGTTGTCATCCTTTAAGTCCGTATATTTGAGTTTTACGATGTATTGGGCGTGTTTCGAACAGGTTGGTTGAGCTTTAGTCCCATTCCATGTTGCCTAGTTTTTTGGTGGTCCGCTCGAGTGGGTCTCTTTGCGCTCGAGCAGAATTTACACACTTTCAGCATTTTATGCCTCTGCAAAACTACTGCAGGTGCGTTTTTTACGCTCGAGTGGACTTCCTTACGCTCGAGCGGGTCGCGCTCGAGCGGACCTTTTGGCACTCAAGCGGGTGTTCATTGTCTGTAAAAGTACTAGAAGATGATAATCTATGCTCAAGCGGGCTTTCCTTTGCGCTCGAGCGGGTGTATTTTGTTTTTGTGTCATGGCGCTCGAGCGGGTCCAGTTTTTGTGCTTGATGCTCGAGCGTCCTATTCTCCGCTCGAGCAGACTAGTCATATATCAGATGGCAGTTGGGTGATTTTGAATCACTTTTCACATTTCCTTTCTCTCTCTTACTTTTCTAAACCCTCTTTTGAGAGCTCTTCTCTCTAGAATAGACTTTCTCTCTAGGGATTGATCTAGCTTGAGTGATCTACTCCCTAAGTGTCTTTGCAAAGAGTATAGAGCTTGGCTTGGGCTTCCTATCAATCCGAAAATCTTGGGTTTTGGAGCATTTCGAGATTTCTTTATCATCTCCTTTGAGTTTTATCTCTTGAGGTAGGGATAACTACTCATTTTCATGAGCTTTAACCTAGATGTTGAGCTTTTTGTATAAATGGTTTGATTTGGGAAGTTAGGGTTTGAAATGTGTTATATTGGAAAGAGGGGTTTTGGTTCTTTTGATTCAAACATATGTGTTTTGGGTCAAAAAAAGGAGGTTATTGATTGTTGTTGATAATATTTGGACCTTTGGGTCAATGTTGAGAAAAATGAAAAAAATGCCATGTTTGGGTATATTTGGGTCATTAGTGTAATTAATGACATTTATTATGGAAATATGAAATTGAATGGAAATAATGTAATTGGCTCATTATAAGATAGAATGGTGGAGTTTGAATTATTAATCACTCACCTTGAAAATTGTTGATAATTTGTCTGTTTGATGTAATTAGTATCTGTTTAAAAATAATTGCTTTGAGCTATTGGTGGAGGATAGTCTTGATTGTTATAAACAATGCATGATGATTAGGCGAACTAAAACTAACCAATTGAATATGTCATCAAATATGACAATTGGGACAATATATCGAATTTATGTATTGATTGTTGTGTGGGAGAAGATAAAGGATGTACTCCATGGTTTAGGGCAAGACAGGGGATGGACTCCTAAACCGGACTTTATTTTGGAGGAGATAAGGGATGGACTCCATTGATACAGCAATTATGTGTATCTATTGAAGTGTTGATATAGCAATTATGTGTATCTATTGAAGTATTGATACAGCAAATCTGTGTATTACCTATGAAGTATGGAAGTGTTTTTTTTTTTAGATTGATACAACAATTATGTGTATCCATCGCGACGTATGAAGTGTCTAATATGAGTTGTTATCTCAATTAAATTGTTTGGCCAGGTTTTGAGCCATAGTTATGAATTAAGAATTGGACAAGAAATGCAAAATGAAATGAAACATGGACACATTTGTCATGTTATTGAAATGGGTTATGAATTGATTTATGTGAGTTAAACATTTATCAAATGCTAATGTTTTAGTTATTGCTCATATTATGTTTAGCATATCTCTACTGGGCGTTCGCTCACCCTAGGGACATCATTTTCAGGTTCAGGTATTATGCCGCCTCCGAGATCCTAACATGGACGGTTGTAGGAGTTGAAGACTCTTTTGTTTATTTTTGTTGTATTACATGTACATCAAGCCAAGAGTTTATTTTATGTAGAGTTAGTACTCTCCTTTTGTAACCAAGTGTTGACTTGGAAAGTTGTAAGCCCGTAGGGCATTTACTTTTGTTGTCAACATGTAATACATTTGTAAGAAATACTCTGATGAAATGTAATTATGCTTTATTCTCTTATATCTAAGCATGTCAATATTGTATGTTTTGTGGGTTTATTTTGAGGGCATTACATCTTCAGTGTCTGACTCAATCACAATAACCTCCAGGGGGTTGTATATTGGTACAACTTCTTCAGACTCAGGTTCAGGCTCAAGTTCAGAATCAGGTTCAGGATCAAGCTCAGGCTCAGATTCATAGTCTTCTATAGGCATCTCCACTTCTTCACTTGGGTCAGATTCTATGTCATAGTTTTCCACTGAATTTTCCTCGTTAGAGTTAATGTCTGATGACCCTAGCATCCTACAATTACAAGGTTCTAATTTAGTTAAGTCACCGAAAATTACAAATTAACGTAAGGTTTTTCTTAATGTAAAAATAATAAACTACTACCCATGACCCAAAGGTCCAAACCTAGGCTTTGATACCAAACTGTGACGCCCTAAATTTTTTTTTTTGAGACATCATAAGACTTTAAATAACAATAACTTGCTAGATAAAATTTTAAATACTAATTAGGAAATTTTAAATTCTTACATAGTCAAAGTCCAACAACAAAATAAAACTACAAGTTCACACACAACGTCACAACATAGTTAAATACTAATACAAGAAATAATATGATTTTATTTTTATAAAATCTTGACTTTAGCCAAGGTTCGATATTAGCAGCAGCTCCAATTTCAACCTCAGTTCCTTCATCGACATAATCTAGCATGAAATATCAGGGCAACAAAATATATGCCATGAGTTTTGCAACATAGTAAGAAAATATAACCAACCTACCATTCTTTTTGAGAGAAAATAATGAGATTATAAACATAAGATAATAATATAATTGTAAACATAAATTACAACCAATAAAATAATTCAAATAATTTTAATAACTTAGGTGACCCTTGAAATCTCGCCAAAGAGGTTTAACTTACCAACCACTAAGTCATGGCCACGGTTAATTTGGAAACCCCCCTTTAGTAAAATATTCAAGAACTACCAGATGCCCACGCTTGGAGTTATATACCCAAGCTGTGACATCTGTGGTCTGCTCCAAGGGAACAGTCTGCTAATGGTACGTAACTTCCCTGCATGCCACTCGCACATCCACTCTTATTTCAAAACCAAATACCGTTAAGGGTTCAAATAATCCTCGTGCCAACTTAGGGTTTTGCGACATAATTTACTTAAAAGTTATTAAAAACCAGGGCTCACCCTGAATATCCGGTATTAACCCTCTGTCAGTAACTTTATATATATACCATTAATCATTTCGGTTAATTTATATATTAAACACAAATTATTCAATTCTCAATCACCAATAATGTTATACCAACTAAAACAAAACTCCCAACATTATACATGTCACACCAAAAATAATTTAATGTACAAAATTTAATAGACAATTAATTTAAACCATGGTATGAACAAAATAACTTAGGTACAAGAAATAAACCATAATTACACACATGCAATTTTTTTGATTTACAAAATTAGACTAGCACAATATTAAATAACTCACAACACACCCATACATGGATTACTAATTTATAATAGTTGAAGGATTAGACCAACACAATATTGAAGTGATGATTTTATCCTGTCCAGAAAATTTTAGATTGTAACTTAGGTATTAAAAATTATAAATAAATTATTTACACAATCCTAAAATTCGTGCAATTGAACAGAATACTCAATAGGGATGTTTAGGTCACTTTTTAGAAAGAATTTTAGAAAAAAAAGATGTAAATAATCCTGTAAAATTTTCAGCAATTTTTATGACACAAATTTGTCACATTTCCTTACATTAATTCCATGCTTAAATTTATAGATCAAATCCATAATCTTAAAATTTATCATGAAACTAGACTTCTCAAATTTCATCTTTTAGTTAAAAATTACCAGATTTGGCTTAGTATATAATTTTAAATAAATTTTCAAATACATAGTAAAATATATCTCACAATTCAAGATTTAGTTAAAACTTTGTATAAATTCGTAGAAAGCTAAAAAATTGTTGCCAAAATTCCTGAATGAACTAGACATTATTATCAACAACTTTTTAGAAGAAATCATCTCGAAATTTTGAGTATAAAATTATCTAAAAATTCGGGCAAACATTCTGGTAGATTCAAAACAGATTATTTTAATACAGTTTCAGATTTAGTTAAAATTTTGTATAAATTCATAGAAAGCTCAAAAATTGTTTCCAAAATCCCTGGATGAACTAGACATCATTATCAACAACTTTGTAGAAGAAATAATTTCGAAAGTTTGAGTATAAAATTGTCTAAAAATTCAGGCAACATTCTGGTAGATTCAAAATAGATTATTTTCAACACAATTTCAGATTTAGTTAAAATTTTGTATAAATTCTTAGAAAGCTCAAAAATTGTTGCCAAAATTTCTAGATGAACTAGACATCATTATCAACAACTTTGTAGAAGAAATTAGCTCGAAATTTTGAGTATAAAATTGTCTAAAAATTCGAGAAACATTCTGGTAGATTCAAAACAGGTTAATTATTTTTAATCTTCTCTTTAAATGTATAAACTACATGTGCAAGCTTATTTCTTTACAATAATAAGATGATTTTAAGACTATCAACATCTTCAAACACTTGATATACACATTACAAAATTCTTATACATATATATATATAATTTCTATTTATGAGTAGTCATTTTAATCACAAAGATATAATCTGAAAACTTCAGTAATAAAAAGAAATGAAAGGGTTGAGAGGGTTTTCTTACTTAATAGTAGGATTCAAAAGGGTGACGAAATGGTAAAAAAATGTTGCTTCCTTAACCTTCCCCTCTTCCTTTCCTTCTACTGAATCTCTCCTCACCCGTATATACTTCTTTTGTTTGTATGTGGGAATAAACTTAGGCTAAATTTGGCAAGTTGCTAAAAAATCAAAAAGTTAAAAAGTTATCACTATTCACCAAAAGTCAAAAATTACAGCTGCACAACTCCTAATCCTAATTTTCTCCTACACACTAATTTATACAATTTTTTAATACACATTTTTTTATAAAAAATCAAAAAGTTAACCCAAACATCCATATTTTTTTCCTCAATTTTTTAGTTCAGAAAGATAAGAAGTACACTTATTTAGGACATTCCAAACAATCCCTTAGTCTATTTAGGGTATATATAGACAGATCTCTCTTTCTCTCTCCCTCTTTCCCTCCCTCCCTCCCTCTCTTTTTCTCTTTTTCATTATGTTATTCTCTGCCACAATTTTACTCTACCCAAGAGTCATGATATGGTGGAATTTACCAAGCCTACATGCAAGTTAGCATGTGGCATACCCTTGCCACCGAATCTAATTCTCTTTCTCTCTTTTTTTTCTCTTTTTTTTTAATAAATTATAACAATAATTATTGAACATCCACGACATTTTTATTCTTAATAAGGTCTTTGTTAGTGATTGAATTGGGTTAATTTAAAACTTTTTTTTTTTACACTATTATATATTTTAGGTAGATTCTGAATAAAATTAATTAATTAATTAATTTTCTTTTAAGAATAATCTAAATATGGGTTTTCACATGTTGTTACTTTAATGTTGGAGGTATTGGATAGTTATGAATCTATGATGGATAGTTTGATTGGTGTTTGTTAATTATTTTTTTATCCATTGTATTTTTTTTTTAACATTGAAATTTACTTAAACTTTATGGGAAGAGAACATTTAGATTTTGTTTACCCCTAGGATTTGGATGATGGAATATTGATTGGGGTTTAGTCCTAATTTAATATTTAATTGTTCAAATTTTGGGGCGTGACAGTTTGGTATCAGAGCTCTAGGTTACGCTAGACTTGTGAGAGTTTAGGTAATCCTCGGATTGTGAAAACATGGGTTAGCTGGTTTAGTTTGGTGGTTGAATTTATTCTAAGTATTTATTAACGAATTTTTTTTGTGTGTTTAACTTGATGATAATGGCTGGAAGGTATAATTTGAGAAGTGTTGAACCCAATGGCACATGTGAAGAAATAACTGCTAACGTGGCGGTAGCGGCGGCTGCTATTGGGGTAACCAATATGGTGCAGGTTAATGTGGGGGACATGATAGCTCAATTACTTTAGGTTGTGCAGAATAATAATCAACGCCATCAGGGAGATCCCTTTGCGAAGAAAACAAAGACTTTGGTTATTTGGAAGGTCAGAAATTCTTTGGAGATGGAGAACCCACTGTAGCTGACGCTTGGGTTCAGATATGTGAGATGGTGTTTGGTCATATGTAGCTCACTGAGGTCCAAAAACAAGAGTTGGCTACACATTAGCTTGAGGGAGTCGCCTTATTTTGGTGGAACTCGTGGATGGAGGGTCTAGATTTGACGACTTTGACTTGGGTATATTTCAAGACCCGTTTTGACCTAAAGCTTGTTCCTGTTGCCATTCGGTCTCAGCTAAGTGATGAATTTTCAAGTTGACTCAAGAGGGTATAACAGTGATCGAGAATGTCACCAAGTTTAATGAGTTGTCTCGTTATGCCCCTTACTTGGTTGATACACAGGAGAAGAAGAATGAGAAGTTTATTAAGGGATTAAATCATTACTTGTCTAAGTCCCTTATTCCTTTTGATGTTGAACCGTTTGACAGAGTTTTTGACTTGGCACTGAAGTATGAGGAAAATGAGAAACAGTTTATGGAAGGGAAGGTCAGGGTCGGAGAGACTTCTAGAGGGAGTCACTTCTAGCAGCGTGATGAGAACAGATACTGACCTTACGATCAAAGGCATAGGGGTCAGTAGTTTCAGAGGTCACCACAACAAGGTAATCGGGAAAATTTATGACCACAGAGTAATTTTTGGCCTCAGAGCAATTTCCATCCACAAGGGCTCTATTATCAGAAATAGGGTAGTCTGTGCCCCCCGGGTTATCAAAGACAGTGGCAGCAAGTGCCACAGTTGGGTTATCGTCTTCCCTTACCTTAGTTGGAGGGCCCTTCCACCTATGAAAGCAGTAGCACCTCAACCGATCAATAAGTGTTTTGGGCGTCAGCATTTAGGACATGTAGTCAAGGATTGCCCTCAGAGATAACAGACGTGACAAGGTCACGCAGCTCCAGCTAGGGCATTTGCAATGATGCCAGGAAATGACAAAGTGCAAGGTACCTTTAATCTTTTTCAAGAGCCCATTAGAGTACTTTTTGATACTGGTGCCTCTCATTCTTTCATATCTAGATAGTTTGTAGAAAGAGAACACCTTTTAACTACCTCATTATCTAGACCTATTCGTGTTGAGACCCATTTAAGAGGGGCAGTTACTCTTTATGAGATGTGTAAAGATTTTGAGATTGACTTTGCGGCAGAGTCTTGTATGCGGACCTAATTATGTTAGGGTTTGAGGGGTTTGTAATTATTTTAGGTATGGATTGGCTGCAAAAACACTTTGTGACTCTAGATTGTGCTGGAAGGATTGTGAATATAGATATTCCCGGTATGCCACGACTTACCCACACTTCTAGCGATGGAAAAAAGTCGGTGATGACTAGTTTTCTGTGCTCGGTAGAAATCCCTAAGCAAGATATTAGTGAGGTAGATGTGGTACATCAGTTTGAGGATGTAGTTCAGGAGATACCTGGACCTCCACCTCAACGGGTAATAGAATTTTGCATTGACTTAATGCCAAGAACTACACCAATTTCTATGGCAGCATACAAAATGGCGCCTAAAGAGCTTGTGGAGATGAAGAAATAGCTAGAAAAGATTCTTCAGAAAGGGTTCATTCATTCAAATAACTCCCCGTGGAGAGCACCCACGATCTTTGCCTCAAAGAAAGATGGCACTCTCCGCATATGCATAGATTACAGAGAGCTCAACAAGGTGACTATCAAAAACAAGTATCTGCTACCTAAAATTTATGACTTGTTTGATTAGTTGAAGGGAGCAACCATGTTTTCTCAATTTGATCTCAGAATGGGTTACTATCAGATCAGTGTGTCAGAGGAAAGTATACTGCTTATTGCTTTTCGGACTCAGTATGGGTTGTATAAATTTCCTGTAATGGCTTTTGGTTTGACAAATGCTCCTGCCTATTTCATAGACTTGATGAACAAAATTTTTCAACCATATCTAGATAAATTTGTGATTATCTTCATAGATAATATCCTAGTGTATTCTAAAAATGAGGAAGAACATAGAGAACACTTGAATGTTGTATTACAGACTTTGAGGGAGCAATAGTTATACGCTAAGTTCAGTAAGTGTCACTTTTGGGAGAAAGAAGTTTGGTTTTTAGGACATGTTGTGTCCAATTAAAGGATCGTGGTAGATCTTGAGAAAGTTGTTGCTGTCAAAGAATGGAAGTAACCCATGAACCCTTCAGAGGTGAGGAGTTTTTTACGACTAGCCAGTTATTACAGGAGATTTATACAGAAGTTTTACACTATTGCAGCACCTATAACCAAGCTAACCCGTAAGAATGTGAAGTTCTTATGGACAGATTATTGTGAGAGAGCTTTCTAGGAGTTAAAGCAGCGTCTGACTACAACACCGGTGTTAACTATACCAGTACAAGGGAAAAAGTTAGTAGTGTTTACTGATGCGAGTGGAACTGGGTTGGGATGTGTATTGATGCAGCATCAGAAGGTTATATATTATGCTTCTTGATAGTTAAAACCTCATGAGAGACGATACCCTACTTATGACTTGGAGCTGGCTACAGTTGTTTTTGCGTTGAAAGTGTAGCGACACTACTTGTTTGGGGAGCGCTTTGAGTTATATACAGATCATAAGAGCCTTAGATATCTTTTTTCTCAAAAAGAGTTGAACATGAGGCAACAAAGGTGGGTTAAATTCATCAACAATTATGATTTCGAGATCCTTTACCACTTGGGGAAAGGAAATGTGGTCGCAAATACACTTAGTCGACAACATGAGATTATAGCTTCTTTGATGATTTAGGAATGGAAGTCCTTGGAGTTCGTTTCGATACATGATGTTTAACCAATAAAAAGTGTCAAGAGGGCATACATTGGTAGTTTGACCGTGCAGTTGACGTTACTGGGTAAAGTTCATCAAATGCAGTATTTAGATGGGTTCTTCGTCAGCAAGCTCGATGTGCTTGTAGTGGATTTGATCAATGATTGTCCTACTAATTGGTCTGGGGACTCAGATGGGGGATTTCGATTCAGAAGCAGGTTGTGTGTACCTAACATTGTTGAATTGAGGAAAGAGATTATGGATGATACCCATAGGTCCTAATATACCATTCACTTTGGTGGGACTAAGATGTATCATGACCTAAAAATGACGTTTTGGTGGGAAGGTATGAAAAAGGATGTAGGAGAGTATGTTTCTCGATGTTATGTGTGTCAACAGGTTAAGGCAGAACACCAACGACCGTTTGGATTTTTGCAACCTCTCGAGATCCTTATTTGAAAATGAGAGTACATCTCTATGGACTTCATGAATGGATTGTCGCAGTCTAAGCAAGACAATGAATCTATTTGGGTAATAATGAATCGACTCACCAAGTCTGCTCATTTTATTCCTATCAGTGTTCACTGAACTACCGATAAACTAGCTAGGCTATATATTTGGGAGGTGGCGTGCCAGTTTCTATAGTTTTAGATCGTGATCCGTTGTTTGTAGCAAAGTTTTGGGAGAGTTTTCAGCATGCTTTGGATGCTAAGTTAGACTTGAGCACTACTTATCATCCGCAGACATATGGGCAAACTGAGCGGGTAAATCAGATCTTGGAAGATATGTTGAGAGCTTGTGTCTTCAATCTTGGTGGTAGTTAGGAAGAACATTTGCCATTAGTGGAGTTTACTTATAATAATAGATATCACTCCAGTATCGAGATGGCATCTTTTGAGGCTTTGTATGGGTGGCTATGTCGATTACCTATTTGTTAGATAGAGGTAGGGGATGCGCCGTTGTTAGGGCCAGAGTTGGTGAGAGAGACCACAGAGAAGGTGAACATTATTCAGGAACGTATTAAGACTGCGCAGAGTCGTCAGAAGAGTTATGCTGATAGAAAACGTAAGGGGGTTGAGTTGAATGTTGGAGATTTTGAGTTTTTGAAGGTTTCGCAGATGAAGGGTATCATGCGATTCAAAAAGAAGGGAAAGTTGGCACCTAGATTTGTGGAATCATACGAGATCACTGAGAAGATTGGTACTGTAGCTTACAAGTTAGCCCTACCACCGGCTTTAGCCATGATTCACAATGTGTTCCATGTATCTTTATTGCGGAAGTGTATGCAAGACCTTTACCAAGTAGTATCACCAGAAGTGTTGGAGATTAGTGACGATCTAACGTATGTGGTGTGACCGGTTACTATTCTAGACCGAGATGTAATGCTGTTGTGACACAAGAAAGTGAACTTGGTGAAAGTGCAACGGAGCAAGGATGAGAACGATATCACTTGAGAATTGGAAGAGAAAGTTCAGTGTATGCACCCAGAGTTTTTTACTTAGTACTCTTTTCTATCGAATCTCAGGATGAGATTCTTTTGAGGTGTGTATATTGTACCGACCTTAATTTTCTTAAGTTATTGTTATTATTATTATTATTATTACCACCTTATTTTATTTTTGGACTTCATTAATTGCGTGGCTACATGAGAATTTAATGTGGTATTTAATTAATTTAATGTGATAGTTAATTATATATAATTAATCCAAATATTTATATATTTTATATATAAAAAAAGTGTTTTATATATTGATAAAATATATAGTATATTTATATATGTTATAGTTATTTAATATAATAAAATATAATATATTGTCAAATTAGGTTATAAACATTAGAGAGGTGTTCAAAAAAAAAAAAAAAAAAAGAATAAAACAAAACAAAACAAAAAAGAGAGGACCAACAGTAAGCCAAGAGAGAGAGAGAGACAGAGAGAGACAGTCTTGGTGATGATCAATGAAAACCAACCAGAGAGTGCAGCCGAGAGAAAGAGAGACGACAGGAGAAGGGAGAAAAATAAAGGGTTAGGGTTTTATTTTGGTTGTTCCATTAATTCTCCAAGTGATTCTTTGATCTTCAATAATAATTATGAGTGCAAAATCCACTTCCCTTGATTTTGGTTTAATTTGTTGTTTTTATTTATTTATTTATATTTATTTGATGTTGGTTTGATTTTGTATTTGCATGTAGATGATGGATTGATTTCATTATTTGGTTAGATATGTATGTAAGGTTTAAGGTTTTTATACGTATTTATTTGATGATTGCAATCACACTTATGGTTATATGAAATTAAAATAAACTTAGAATCCATAAATAAATTTCTTACACTCCACCATGACTCTATAAATTGTTATTTTATTTGAATGTTGGTGAGAAAGAGTGTATAAAAAAAGGTGAGATTTATGAGATTTATTTAAATATTTTAGGCTTGGCATTATTATGTTTGTTCTTATGAGTAGATAAGAGATTGTGTATATATAAATTGTTGCCTCGTTCTCAGGAGTGAGCGAGTATTTTGATTTACTCGCATACCTATACGCTACCCATCCGGGGAGTATAGGTCAAACTCAGGACGATATCCCCGTGTAAGTTTGACTTCGAAGTGGTGTTAGGTATACGGGAGGCACATGGGATATATATGTAGGCCGGAAGTAAAGGGCCGAAGTGGTGGAGTTAATATACAAAGAATTAAATATAAACTTATTGATATAGTTTGAATTGCTTTGATTTGTGTATCTCGAAAAATAGTAAACGACCTTGATGAATTATGGAATTTAGGCATAGGCATGTATATGTAATTTTAGGCAACTTTTGTATTTTAACTTTGTACTAAAAAGATCGATTAGAACTTGTAATTAGATGATCTCAATTACAATAGTTTTTATTCATTTTGGCATTGTAGATTTTAGATATTGTTTTAACTCACGAAACGAGCTCATTTTTATTGGTTTCATAAAAACTGAAGTAAAACATTATTCTGAACACTTTTCGTGTTTTGAACTTTTTCGAAAAAAAATCATCGTAGTTTCTTTTCATTTTCAGTTCCAAATTTTTTGATCAAATTTTCGTCTAGGTTCTTCTATTAAGTTTTTCTCTCAATTTGTTCAGTTTTTACTAAATTCATTCATGTAGCCTTTTAGGAAATTTGATTCTGTACAACTTTTATTCTTTGAGTTTTGGTCAATTCAAATGATTTAAGCATGAAACAGTGCGTTTTTATATTTCTTTAGTAATTGACTTATGATTAAATGATATTTTTTTGCAAAATGGTGGGTCTTACTAACTTTTTATGCAGGGCTGACCCACCATATTTGTTTTTTATGTTTATTTTGTTATTTTATACTCAATTTATATTTAGTTGTGTACGGCCAAGAAACTAAATGTCACCGTATCTCGGGAAACTACTCCTTCGTCATGGTGCGAGTGGAACTACTTGTCTTGTCTCGTAACAAGAATTAAATGTATTTTTATTTGTGTCGAGTGGACATATGGGTGTCAAAAATTTGTTCTCATACCAGTATACTTGTATACTGACTTGTTTTGTCTCTTGACATCTCGGGTGCGTTCTGTTTGAGCAGATCTGAGCTTCCTTTATAGGAGTAGTTGGAACTACAGTGGTAACGAGAAATAATTATAGTTGTTGGACATGTCTCTTGGACTTCTTTTATTTTCTTGAGCATAGGGTTGATATTGGTTTATTGTATTTATTATTTTTTGATGAGCTTAGTATTTTGACAATTTGACATTGTGGGTTATTTTTTAATTTTACATTATATAAATTATTTTGACTAGTTGTTATTACTTTAATGTTGGAGGTATTGGATAGTTATGAATTTATGATGGATAATTTGGTTGGTGTTTGTTAATTATTTTTTTATTCCTTGTATATTTTTTTTAGCATTGAAATTTACTTAAACCTTATGGGACGAGAACATTTAGATTTTGTTTCACCCCTAGGATTTAGATGATGGAATATTGATTGGGTTTAGTCCTAATTTAATATTTAATTATCAAAATTTTGGGGCGTGATATCGTTACTCTCAGATTTGGATGTCTAATCTAACTAACTGTGAAACTTATAAGTATATAATCTAACTTGAAATAAGTCATATCTTGAGTTATATAAAAATAAAAATGAAAATAAAAAACATTGGGAAAATCACTCAACAGTGGACAGGAATTAAAAAAATTACATAAACATGGAGGGTGCAACTTATCTTGTGATGGGGTGCAACTCTGAGTTGCACCACTCTACATTGGTGGAACTCATTACTCTTATATTTGGATGTCTAATCTAATTAATTGTGGAACTTATAAGTGTATAATCTAACTTGTAATGTGTCATGTCTTGAGTTATATAAAAAAAAATTAAAAAAATCACTCAACAGTGAATAGGAAAAAAAAATTACACAAATATAGAGGGTGCAACTCATTTTGTAATAAGGTGCAACTCAAATTCTATGCGGATGCAACTCCGGGCTGCACCCCTCCATGTTTGTATTTTTTTTTTCTCTGTGCCACTGCTGAGTGATTTCTTCCAAAAAATAGGATGAAACACCACTAAATCCCAAAATCTAAACTTGTGAATTATTTAGTCCTGTGTTTTATTTTATGGACCCAAAGGTCCCATCATAAATGAAATTACGAAAAAATGATAGACTATCAGCACATGTTTGACTGGATTGAGGGGTTAATGTGGGATTTCATAGGAAGGTGAAATTACACATTTGGACGAAGCTCACTATAGACTTTTATCGTTTCCTTCCTTTGCGTACGAATCCCACGATATCAGGAATGGAAAGATTTTGTTTGTTGATGTTGCTTGTTTCTGCTTAACTAGTTTGAATCGTATGATGTTGATGAGAGATTGTTGTTGGCCGTAATCACATAAGGCATTAGCGTTTCGACAATGAAACCCTGTGTTGGTCGATCGAGGAATTCTGATGGACACCAACAGACGTTGATAGTCATGCGGTTGAACCAGCTGTGTAGAAGATGACGTCGAGACAGGACAGTTAATGATGTTATTTGTGTATGTAATCAATGTTGGAGGTTGTAATGTTAGGGTTTGTAAGTTTGAGGGTCTAGGTTTATCAAATTTGGGTTAGATTGGATACATTTTTTTGTGATGAGTGTATGGTATGAGTCTGGTATTGAATATCCCAATATGTATAAATGCACATTAGGTTATGAATTTGGTATTTAATGTGTAATCTTGTGTTGATTTTTGTGGTATTTGTTGGTATAATGTTATGTGAATGATGGAACTGGGGATGTTATGTGAATGCTGGTGTGGTATTCAACTAGTGAGTATTTTGTGACGTTATTGTGTGTAATGTTACTAGACCCAGAATTGATGGCAAAAAGTACATTGAACTATGCAATGCAGATGTAGGCATAATGTTCTATACGTGTAAATGGTTTGACCGGGCATAGTGGCCCCCAGTTATTGGTTAGTGTATATTGGAAATGTAAACATGGCATATATGATTTTGGGACACCGGCATTTACAAGTAAGCAAATTGTGTTAATGTGTGATATGTCAATGTGCTTTGAGGTTTGTCGTGTGGATGTGCATAGAGTATTTTGTAGGTAAGAAAGATTTGTGTATCGTTGGCTATCTGTGTTGCGTTATGATTTGTTGTGTGATAATTGACAAAGTGGTGTGGTGCGCCGTATAAAGTTATACCCCTATCGATTTGTCTATGTATTTTCAGGTTTCGTTTTCAAAATTTGGCATGTTTGTATAGGTGTTTGTTCTAAAAATGTTGAAGGGTATTACTTTGTATTGTGTAACTTACAAAGCATTTGGTGGTTATGGTGTTATGTAACGCATGTGAACTCGAATAGTATCCTGAAATGATAAACTACATGTAGGAAAGTAACACAATCGAAAAAGCGTATTTGAACACTATATAATCTGGTGGACTGAATATGGTGTAATGCTGTTTATGATGTGCTATGTTTAACTGCGCCTTGGTACATCCGAAACAAATCATATATGTGTGATACGGCCTTCCTCATTATCGCTTTGAGCATATAAATATGGAGATTTGTGTCGGACACATTATGCTGAGGTTAGGTAGTTAATTACGTTGTAGGAAATGAATGATTTGGCATTGAACAATGTATTATCACATTGAGCATATTAATATGGCGATTTGTGTTGGACACATTATGTTGATGGTGGGTAGTTAATTAAGTTGTAGTAAATGAATGACTTGACGTTAAACAATGTGCATGCGGTGAGTTTTAAATTTTGTATTATACATACACAAATGTTTGGTGACATTGGAATATGTTATACCAATTGAGTTCATTATTATAAGTAAACACAGTACTTGCACAAATCGATTTGTTACTGTTTTGATGCGGGATTTAGGAAAAAAGTGGTGTACTAACATTTGGTTTTGCATGTGGTAGGAAAATTGTGCCAAATTTCAACTCGACATAATGCATGAAGGAATATGTGTGATACAGGATTCGTTCAGTCAACATCAACCAAATTGGCAGTGCGACGACAAAGCAGGCTGCCATTCAAGAAGAAAAAAAAAAAGGCAATGTCGTTGTGAAAAAACTAGTTGTCGACTCCTTAAAACTAATGTACCACTTAAATATAACCGGGGTTATTAAAATAATTTATGAAATTGAGTTGGGTGAAGGCCATATATGCCATTTACAAAAAACACTATTTTGGCTAATGATCGACGCCATATGGACGTATCACCTAACGAAGAAAACATATAAGAAGTGTGACTTGACGGTGTGTCGAGTCATACAAAAGTATAATCCGTCAGATGAGAAGTTTTAAATTGGGGGAGAGGGCATACTACTCCACAACAATGATATATAAGGCTCATTTTTGAGATACAATGTGGGTGAAAACAATTGGACTTGAACTACGGGGCGAAGCGCTCATTAGATTTCATTCAGCGTCGTTGCCGAAACATCGGGCGAATATCTTCCAAAATTATCAAAGATCTGTTAGTGAAGGCATTAAGGGAGACAACCACAGTTGATGAGGAAGAAGACATCGTGAAATTGTTATGCTTGTACATCTGCGCGAAGCTTTTTTTTGCAATGACCGGAGAGTCCATTGGGTGGGCTTACGTCCGAGTCATCAACAAACTTGATACGGTACAAATTTATGACTGGACAACTGCAATAAAAAATACACTAATTGGGTTGCTGAATGATTTCCACAACCGGCCAGAAAAGGTGATCAGTTGCGTGGTCGCCTTGTTGGTAAGTTGTTACTGTTACTTACATTTAAAATATGTGCGTGCCCAATGCACTATTATTTGCTCATGCATGCAATGATTTGGTCAACTATTTCACGTTTCGCAGTTCTTCATTTGTGAGCATACCAACCTAATCGAATCTGAGCGGCCTAAACTTTTTCTACAATTTTGTTATTGGAACATTAGCAAACTAATAAGTAGGATGAAAATTTTGAACTTATCAGTAGAAGGTGTTTTCGAGGTTCAACAAATAATCATTTACGTTATTGTGAGTTAGTTTTTGGCCCCTTCCATATGGGTGATGTTGCGTGTTTTGTTGTAAGTGAGTTGTGGAAAATTGGCAGGTACGATACTTGAATGCTACCGGCTGAACACCAACGCAACAGTGGTGGAGGAGGGGTCAAACGTTAACGGGAATGGTGACACGCCAAATGTTTTGAATGTTGCCCTCGAAACGGTGTGGACCGGTAATGAACATGTCACTATTGATATGGAAGACATCGAACCAAGTTTTGAATGTTGGGAGTTGGATTCCCCAAGCATAAATACCAGCTCTGCGAGCGGGTCTAAGATGACTAAATTAAACATTGACGTTGCAGGTGCAACGATGCCAACACTGTTCCCCGACCTACTTGACCTGTCGAGCACACCTGAGGAGGATGGCAATGGTAATGAAGCGGAAACAACAGAAGAGAGACTAAGAAAAATGATGCTTAGGATTAAGGAGCTTGAGATCGAATCGAGAAAGAAGTCTAAACATGTGCAGGAGCTGAAAGAGAGAGTCAGCGCCATGAAACGGATGATCGATTTGCAATGCATTAACATGTTCAGGGGTTACGACAGTTTGTTACGTTTAAAAGATGTTGAAATAGAACGTCTGTCCAGGGTTGTTAGTGCATTGAAAGAAAACATCGTAAGATTGGAAGACCAAATAGACGACCACGAGGCGCATGAAGTGACACAGACAATAGCCAAATCAACACCGCTCATAGCTACAACATCTGGCTTTGATGGCGGCATAAAATGTGGGCGCGAACATGTGGAATATAACAGTAGTGCATGAAAATATACGTCACCCACCGTGATCCCCTAACCACCTACTGGCGGCACAATGGAATATGTGAGTGAGTAGAAGATTAAAAATGCTCCTGATGCGGATTTAAGGCAACATAATTCACTGTTTGTCAATGATGGCATTGATTGCAACTATATGAATTTAAAAAGTACAACCTTAGATAACATTGAGACAAACCGTGAAGGGCCAAGTGTAACAGGCAACGCCAACATTGGGGATTGTGTGTAAATCAAATACCCTCAGATTTCCTTGAAGAACACAATGACCCCAAAAATGACCTTGTTAATTAAACGTATGAAGTAGAAAGCGAGATGGTCATGGAGGCTACCAGATTACGAGTACCCCGGTGTAATTAGACGTGCAAAGCACCCACTGAGTGTATACGAGAATTGTGGATGTTGTTGGGGACGTGGTAGATGTTGATGAGGATGAAACCTTGAAGAAGACGTGGACAGGATTCAAAATGAACTACCAACATGCTATGTAGAGAATGCTCAGTGAGGATGAACAAAAATGGCTGGAGGACATATACGGTTTTAAGGGTGACAGGTGAGCTCCCATTTCAAAAAATGTATCATATGTTTTGTGGGGGAAAAAATAAAATAGTATTGAATTATTTTGTATGATGTCTCGTTATTGTAGAGCTATAATATAGGGAGGGGAAGGGAGTGGCATCCACGTATGTTTCACGGACGTGCAGGCTTTAGTACAATAGTCGGGCATCAACGGGAGTATAAGTGGCGTACATTTAAATAACACACTATTTCGCGCAAAATTTCATATCTGCAAATTGTGTAATTTGTTCCACTAAGTGGTTACTATTTTGGTTATTAAGTTATTGATGCATATGCCGATATACTTATGGATTTGCAGAAGAGAGTAGCTGGGGAAAATGAATATTCATCTCGATCGTACTTTTACAGCAGCATATGTTCGGTACAGTAACACGGCTGTCCCCATTTCCTTTGATGCTATGTACACATTGTAAATGGAATTTTAATAGATGTTACGCACGTGTACATGACATGATGCGGAACCCAAGTTCGACATCCAAAGACCGATATTTGAAAATCCAATTTAACGCTTGCCAAGGAAATAGGTACATACATTTCCCAATCTACTACTCAAACCATTAGACAATCATGGTTTATGATTCAGAATGCAAGACATGGCATCATTACAATTCAATGAGACAACAGAAAGGCAATCGAGATGATCATTTCAATGAAGCATTAAAAATGGTAATAAGTGGCTGGTGCTTGGATGTGGTTTATTAAATTATTGCATTACATTACCAAATGTTGCCAATTTACAAAACATATTATGTACAGAAATAGTGGATGGTTGACTATACAAAAAGTTTATTGGAAGGGGTTCCGTTGGCCGATGTCACTACATCCAAAGATTTTGACGGGACGCTTGAGGCAATCGTCGAATCTCCCTAGCAGAAAGAAGACCCGTACGTGTTTCCCAACTATATTTTGCGTTTTTTCTTTATCGTGCATTATTGTAAACCCCCTGTATATATTAACTTTTACAATCAATGCGAACGTTGCAGTGCGGATTGTGGGATTATGGTGTATTTCATCATGCGGTAATATGTGCACAAGGTGGAAATTGACAGTTCAATGGACAGCCTTATCACAGCTATGTTCCGAGAAGTGTTGGTAAAGACATTCATTAATGACCCGAGACAAGGACTCTGCACCCAGTTGTCGATATAATCCCCCGTGTTGGTGGTCCGACGAAACTGTTTTCCAATTATCGTTGTGTGCCTACATTAACAGTACATTGCCATAAAGGTTTTTGGGTGTCTTAGTTTAATTTAGATGTTTGTTTTTGAACTGAAAAAAGTGACGAATAAATATGTAGATAGCATTTTAGAGTTGTGGTCTGAGAAATTTTGGAACAGTTTAGTTCAATTTAATCATTTATTTTGGGTTGGCTATATGTGCTAGGTAGCCATTTTGGCACAAACATTGTTGTAAGATGTGCGAATTGATTTATTATAGCAAAATGGATGCTCTAATTAATCTGGCTTCTTATACCTATTGCATGCTATCATGTTTGTTTGTGAATTGGTGTTGTTGTAGCGGTTTTATTTATTCGTTGGTAGTTGTGCATAACTTTTGCACAAATTGGTTTTGTTTTTGTATTTAATGTAATATTACATACAAACATGCCAATGTGACAAACATGTAATGTAAACTAAGATTAGCAGACATAAAATGACCTTGGCAACAGCCAAAATCCACAATTAACGGGATCAAAAATTCATACGTTTAAAAAAAAAAAAAAAACTTGTAAACCATTAATGTACCATCATATTACGAACCATACATGAAACAAAATAGATAAACCCAAACACCATTATGGCAATGTAGCAAATGGCAATGAACACATACGAAAACATATGTGAAACCAAATACTCAAACTAAAAAAAATAAAATGACTACCTAATGTAATTAAACCCATTCCAGCAGTTCGACACCCATATTGATTCCAAATTGGTGTTATTGTAGCGGTTTTATTCATTCGTTAGTAGTTATGCGTAACTTTTGCACAAACTTGTTTTGTTTTTGTATTTTATGTAATGTTACATACAAGCAACCCAATGTGACAAATAGGTAATGTAAACTAAGACTAGCAGACAGAAAATGACCTTGGCAACACCCAAAATTCACAATTAACAAAATCAAAAGTGCATTAAAAAAAAAAAGAAAAAACTTGTAAACCATTAATCTACCATCACATCACAAACCGTACATGAAAAGAAATGGATAAATCCAAACACCATTATGACAGCGTAGCAAATGACAATGAACACATATGTAAAACATATGTGAAACCCAATATTCGAACCGAAAAAAATAAAATGACAACCTAATGTAATTAAACCCATTCCAACAATTCGACGCCTATATCGATTCCTTACACGTCTTCCTATTATGGTTGCCCATTTAGATGTAATTCTCTTTCGCTTGGGCCTGCTAGGAGGACGCTTGACTATTGGTGGCGTGATGAGGTAATCATTAGGGTTGAATGTCAGCTTACTGGCCATTGGGATTGGGTATATAGTTCCAGAATATGATGCCCGAAACTTTTCAACACGGTAAAACAAATCGACCAAGTCATACACATACCTACCACTATTCTGAAACGCAACAACAACGTGTGAACATGGGAAACCATTCAAATGTCACTGAAAACATGACCATGTAAGCCTACCAATGTCAACTAACACCGATGGGTGCGAATGAACCTTGTACACATCATCATCAGCTTGCCCTATAACCCATGACCTACTCCCTTCCAACATCGCTCCTAATTTCTTTTCCATTTTTGGACATAACACGAAAGTCCACGTACTAGATTTCGCACGACACTTGGTCATTTTTTCCATGATTTTTCCCTTGATTTTATCGACCAATTGAGTGACTGGAAGATGATGTGCTTCACAAATCCAATTGTTGAATGATTTGGCCGCATTGGACCACATGTCACCGTAACGTTGGCCCCTGACATAATTTATTGAAACAAACAAGGCACCTATTAAATTAATGAACAACAAACAACATATAATTTCCCGTCCCGGACAACAAAAATGCATAACCACCTCTGATGGTTTAATGCGACATAAAAGGAAAAATATAAATTGTATAGCCAAACACTAATACCTGAAATATGCATTAGCCCAATGCTTAGGATACAATCTTTGATAAAATCTTTGATGACCATCGGGCTTGACTGTTTCAATACCTCAAATTTCTAATTGAAACATGTAACCATGGCACATACGCACATTCCCGCAACTTCCGCATCAGTCCAACCTTTTACATTGCGTTGACATATTTCATTCGATCACGCAAATTCATTTGAAGATGTAACAAACAGAAAGCATAATGTACAAAAGGGAAGATGCTTGGCATTGATTGTAGTAACCCAGTGTTACGGTCTGAAACGAACGTCAAGATACGTTCATTGTCAACAATCTATGACAAATGCTGCAAGAACCACTCCCAATTGACTGTGTTTTCTGAATCGACAATTGCAAAAGCCACCAGGAATAAACCCACAAACAACACACTGCTTATGTTTTTTTTTTCTTGCAGAACAAAACCTACATCTCAAAACATGTATACATCTCATAAACTTGAACATTCTGCTTATGTTTTTTACATAAAAATAAATAAATAAATAAATAATTCATGGTATGAAAAAATTGCATGGAAAACAAAATATAATCACACCGTCAAACTTTGGTTGCCGTCCTTAGCAGTTGCGGCGAGTAAATTCCCCTTAAACCAACCCCTCAAAAATATTCCATCCAAAAAAAAGCAAAGGGCGATATTGATGAACCCATCTATGCATACATGAAATGATATAAAATATCTAACAAACCTTCCGAAATTTTGATCGAACTTGAGGCTAATGTAACTATTCCATGACTGCATCACTATACCACCTGAGTTAATCGAATGACCTGGCATGATTCCTGTAAACTAGACCCCTTACCTTCTCGACCCCCAACCATGCAACTTGATAACTAATTTCCAACGCATAATGGTCCTTCATACCAAACACTACATCTGTTGGGCGTGTCAACGGTTGGCCATGCACCCAATCCGTTATCACATCAGACACCAATTCAAACCCGGCGCACGGGTTTCTATATGTTCGTACAGTAGCCCTACAAGTGTGCAAACTATCAAACCTTTTCAGACATAAAATCCCGTTTAATGGTGACACCCTCGCATATACTGACAACGAGCAACCTGACGACGCTGCAAACTTGCAAATAGCTGTAATCCACACAAAATCATTTTTCAAATATTGGTATTAAAACCCACACTTAATAGCATACTTCGAAAGTACAGTCCGGAACTCATTTGCGCCCCCTCCAAAACATTGGGCCATGTGCATAATCCCATATGCCCACTCGGCAGACAAATAGTATTTCGGTTTGTGAGGGTAATATGTTGGCAACAAATCCATCTGGTCATCCATATCAAACATCGGTCCCAACCCCGCCCTGTTCCGCGTAATCCACCCTAACTGATTTACCTGCAGACCCATCGCTCCGTAATTCAATAATAACGTTGACATTCTGGATACCAAAAGACTTGACCAAGCACAACATGTTTTGAATATCGTTGTCGCAATCCACCTTGGACTTATTGTAATCAGGTATGACGAACAACATGTATATCAATCCTAGAACTAGCCCATCAAACTTCTGACAAATAAGATCAACCACATTATCGAATGTGGATGCGTGATGCATCCGAACAATAGCATTAGTTTGTCCATATGTGCACAATAACAAAATCCCATCATCCATAACTACACAGCACACAAACATGGCAACCACACATTAGACCATTATGCAACAAATCACAACAAATAAACGTGGACAACAAAATAAATAGAACAAAAAGAAAAACACATCATACACCAATCATACCCCAATTACACCACCCCACCCCACCCCACCCCACAACCAAAAAGAAACACACATCATACACCAATCACACAAAAAAAACCGAAATAGGAACCAACTCACCTTGTGCTATTTCGACTGACAATGAAAGCTGCAATACCACCATCTCCACGAAGGACCAACAACGAAAATGACCTTGCACCAATAAATGAAATGTCAAATTCCACACTACACAACCCCCCACAAGTCTGACACCCACACCCACCGTGATATACTCCGCAAAATCTCACACCAGAATAATGTACATACACATCTAATCCCTCCAAATCCCATAGGCGCAATAAATGTTACCAAAAATCAAGCCGATCAAAGGTTATTCTAGTAAAAGGATACATCTTTCCAAAACCGTTCAGGACCAATCAATTCATAAAAAAACTCTTGGAACTGAATGGATTAACATCCTACCAAATAGGATTTATGGGTAAATTTTTCGAAAAAAAATTCATGGACAAACTTAACTTTAAGTTAGCATAATGATAATATGAAAATGGTCTAACAAAATTCAAAGTTGAATACATAGCTCACTATTTTTATATATATATATATATATATATTTTTTTTGTTCCATAGGAACATTTTCGTAATTAAACTTACAAAAAAAAAATTAAGTTGATTGGATTTAAAAATAAAACAAAAGAAATAAAATTCAAGTAATTAATTTATAGTGCTAATTTTTTTATTTTTATAATTCATAATTAGTAAGGAGTACTTAATTTTTTTATTATTAACTAAAGAAGAAGAATTTTTTTATCGAGATATAAAATTCACATTCAAGTAAAAATATATTAAACATTTAGTGATAAAACATATTTTTAGCTTAAATTTAAATATGTTAGCAAGATGTAATCACATCAGCCCAATTTTCAAAATATATTAAACACTAGTGATAAAACATATTTTTAACTTAATTTTAAAAATGTAATGTGATAAAACATATTTTTAACTTAATTTTAAAAATGTAATGTTACCTTTTACAAAATAAGAGATTTTTTATTTCATTAATCAATTTTTTAAATTTTGATTATAGAATATTATAATTCTACATAAATTATATTGTTAGTGACCGTTATGTAAATAATAAAGCACTAAGGCCACGTTTGTTTGGCTCCATAAGATAGAGGAAATTAAAAGTACGGTGTGATTAAGTGATAAGATTATTAGTGTGGTGTGATGCTAGGTTGGAGATGTAAGATAGAGTGTTTGTCTGTGCACATTGGATTAATAATTCTATAGATTATATTAATATTTTTTATTTTTTAGTATTTTTTTAATATTATAATTATTGTTTTTTTGTTCTAAAAAATATAAATTTTGCTTAAAAATCATTTAAAAATTCACTACATATATATAAAAAAATAGTATTTATTAAAATTTTTAAATATTTCTTTCACCAATAAATTATTTAAAACATAAAAATGGCCTTTTATTTTCAATCAAAAGGGATTGGATTAACAAATTTCCCAATGGCTATGCTAATCCCACCCTCAGAGGGAATTGGTAGTCCAATTGGACCAATAGTCCTACAACATTTTAACACAACCAAACATGATTTTGATGGGTCTCGCTGATTGTTAATTCAATCCCCTCTTCGAAGAGGCCAAACAAACATTAGGTTCTAAAGAAATTTTGTGTAATTAAATTTATTATTTTTATTCCGTGCATAGCATGGGTTCACTTGTAGTTTGTATTATAAACATGCATATTATTCTATCATTAATTTAAACAAACATAATATCTAATTTCATAATAGCAGCAACAATCACCAAATTCAAAATAAAAAATAAAAAAAATTAAAACTGGTTCCACCATTAGACAATTACAAACCTAAAACTAAAAAAAAAACACCACACTTGCAACAAAATTCTATAGTAGCAGCAAACTCTACACCAAATTCCATAGGGGTATAATATGAATATAAGAGATATGATAGCACGTATTAGGAGTGTATGATATGAATATACTCTAAATCGCATATGATCTGGATTAGATCTAATCCAGAACCGTGAAGTGTAATCCGGAATCGATCTGCAAAACACGATTCCTCAAATTTTCAATTTAGAACCAAATCATGAAATCAAAAAATTAATCAAAACTTACCAAATTAAACTAGACCGGATCAATTTACAAATTTTATGAATTCTTACTCAGTGCTAATGTTATGAGTCTGCAGTGCTCCTTTGGACTCACACAACCCTTCTTTATTGACTCAACAACACATCAGAAACCAGCATAACTTTTGCAAAGGGCTCCACAAGCCTAGTCATCACCCAAACAAAATTGTTTGGCTCTCAAAATGCAGAGGGAAAAAGACAAACGAAATAAGAAGAGATGAAAAATGGATGTTTTCTCATAGCTCCTCCCCTATTTAGTAGGATTTAAATGATTTTTTTTTTTTTAATGTACAATATGGGATTCAAAATTTGCAAAATGACATCTTAAATTAAGAATTCTTGTTTTTTTTCCTTTCATATTATGTTTCTCTCCCTATTTTCCCTGCTATAACCACACACACAAAAAAAAGATGTATTTTATTTTCTTTTCCTTCCTCTAACCAAAATTGTGAACCTTACGCAATGAGCAAGTAAAAAAAAAAAAAAAAAAAAATCAATAACCTTTTTTTTTTTAATATATTTTTTATCATATTTAGGGGGACAAACGCCTAATAAGTTCGTAAGTACCACTACAAGGGACCAAATTATATCTTAATAACACAGTGTCAAGTACAAATCCGAATCCTGCTTGTAGTGCACTGTCCCAAAATGATTTCATTTTGGGGTGGGGTGAAGGAAAGAGGAAAAGGAAGGTGCACGTTGTATTTTATTTTTTTAAAGTACTAGCCAAAATGACGTCATTTGGAATCAATACAAGATGCACTATAAAAGATCCAAATTCGTTAAGTATTAGCCTTGATGCTTTTTGAAGTTTTGTAATTACATCCTGTAAGTTCAGTTTTTCTGTTTTTCATAGTTTGTTTCTTTGTTAATATATGTAAAATTTTGCCTTTTGTTTTGATTTATCACTGTTTCTATATTCAAATCTGTTTGGTTTATTTTGTTTTTCTTTAACACAAAGGGAAATACACAAATACATTTGAGTATTAACCTGTAATAAAAGACAGTAAGAAATAAAATCATTTGAAGTTGTCATATGCCTTGTCTATAATCTCCTAGGCCTTTTTAGGGTAAATTATTACCTAGTAAAAAACCACCACCAAAAAAAAGAGAAAGAATAGAATGTTTAATCAATTCATTGTTACTTTTGCTAATGGGTTGCTGCTGTGATTTTCTCTCAGCTCTTGATACCATGCTCCAAAATGAGGAACAAGGCATCTAGTTCTTTTACAAAATATTATAATAATTTTAAAAAAAAAGAACATTTTTTTTAAAACTTATTTTCTAGAAAGTGGTGGTGGGGTTGGTATAAATTTTTGGCTTGTGCTGCACAACATTTGTCTGAGCAATAGGATTTATTTATTTTTGAAAAAGTGTAGATTTTGTCAATTTTAAATGGAAAAGCAAATACCTTTGAATATTATAAGCATTTTATATTCAACAATATTCTTAAAATTTTAAGTGGATCCACCGTCTTCCTTTATAGCCATCTTCCTGACCCATTTTTAATGGTGGATCAATGTGCAAAATGAAAATGTAACAATGCTCATTCTCATTAAAATCATGGGAGATATTCCTTGCAGAGCTAGAATTCTCAATTTGGGTAGGCCAAAATGAATATATTTTTTAATGTGTGTGTGTGTGTTTTTTTTTTTAAAAGAAAAATTACTTTACCACCCTCTCTCTCCAACTGTAGACATAATATATAAGGGTAAATTACACCATCAGTCCTATATTTTAAGTAAATTTCATTTTAGTCTCTATAGTTTTAATTTGAACAATTTGAGTCCTACACTTTTAATTTTGTTGTAATGTGATCTCTTCATTACTTATTGTTAGAATTTAAAATCGAAAAAAAGCATGTGTAAAACTAGAGGGACTAAAGTAAAATTCAATACAAACTACAAGGACCATCAATGTAATATATTTACTACGCCGGTGGTTCCTATAATTTGTTTTGAATTTCACTTTAATCCCTCTAGTTTTGTTGGTGATTTTTTTCGTTTAAAATGTTAAACAATGCATGAAGTAGAGACCAAATTACAACAAAATTGAAATTATAAGGACCAATTTGTTCAAATTGAAACTAGGGAGACCTAAGTAAAATTTCACTTGAACTAAATGGACCATTGTTGTAATTTACTCAATATATAACCTATAATTAAGTAGAATTAAAACAAAGGGTAAAATCATATAAATTAGAAAATGAGAAACTAATTAAAGGTTGATAACTAAAAAGTAAAAATCAAAAATATTCACGTCAACTTCAAAATAATCATATAATTATTTATATTATTTTCGCATAATAAGTTGTAACAGAAACTGTATCAAATAATCTGATCCAAACTCTCAAAATAAATAAATAAAAACTATAAGCAGCTTAAAACAACCTCAATCTTTATGTGACTACTGATATTTTATTAATTAAAATTTTAATGTAGATAATTTTCTTGATAAACTCTACAAATGAGCACACTACAACAAAATTCACTTTCAGCGAATAAAATTGGCGACTAAAAAAAATTTAGTTGCCAAAAACTATGGAATTGGCGACCAAAAATTTTTTTAGTCAGCAAAAGTAAAATATTTAGCTACTAATTTTTTTTTAGTCGGGGTGGTTATTGGCGATTAAAAAAAAATTTAGTTGCAAAAAATGATAGAATTGGTGACAAAAAAGAATTTTAGGTGCCGTATATTGAGTTTTGGCTATTAAAACCATTTAATCGCTGAATAGAAAATAAAAAAATATATATTTTTGTACCTTTGGCGATCAAAATTTTGGTCACCAAAAGTTTATTTTCAGCGACAAAAAAGAATTTTAGTCGCTGTATATTGACTTTTGACTACTAAAACCATTTAGTAGCCAAATGGAAAATAAAAAATTATTTTTTACCTTTGACGACCAAAATTTTAGTCGTCAAAAGTTTATTTTTAGCGACAAAAAAAAATGTTAGTCGCCAAAGAGTTAAAATTTTTGGAGGGGGACATTTCAAATATTTTGGAGGAATTTATAAAATACTTTTAGCGACTAAAAAATTTTAGTCGCCAATAACCATCTATATAAATCTCACTCTCTCAGTCTTTTCTCCCAATCCTAAACAAAACCAGCACCTCTCTCTCTCTCTCTGTCTCCTCGACATCCCTCTCCCTCTTTTCAGATTCTCTTTTTTTGAACAATCACTTTCTTCAGATTCTTCTCCCTCATCTTTTTTTCATTCAACCCCTCTCTCTCTCTCTCTTTCTCTCTCTAAACCTACATTCCTGTAGCATCAGATTTGGCCTCTCTCTCTCCATCAATGAACTCGTTGACAGCAATGGAGGGATTCTTTCGTCGGCCTTCTAGCGTCCCTTCTCTACATCAGCCATGTAGCTTTGTTTACCCAAACACATTAATAGCCCTAGATCCCCAAATCTCTTCCATTGACAACCAAGAAAAGGTAATTTTTTTTTTTAAAATTTTTTTTTTTAGTAATAAATTCTCTCCACTTAGCTTGCATTTGATCCCCATGATGAAAAGCTGTGTGATATGAATAATAAACTTGTTAAAATGTTTTGTGAATGTTGAATAATGGACTTGTTGAAACACATTAGTAGCCTCTGTGATGTTCATACATAATGAACATTTTGCATTGCAAGTGGCTGATGAAATGACACAATGATTTATTTTTTTATTTTTTAAAACAATGAAATACATGTGAATGGAAGCAAATGGCCAAAACCAGTGGCGAAGCCACACCTGGTCCAGGGGGGTTACATGTCTCCCTGGTTTTCGAATTTTTTTTTTGTAAACATAAAGAAAACATTTTAAATAAAAAATTATAAAATATTATTCGGAGTGAAATATCAATGATATTTTTAAAATTATGAGAATAATAATGGTTATTTTTTTTTTATTGAAAATAAAGATATTACGATAAGTTATATTATTATTTATGAAAATTTCAATACAATAATAATATCTATTATTATTGATATACAATTATAATAATAATAATGGTTTTTTTTTAATCAATTCATTGTTACTTTTGCTAATGGGTTGCTGCTGTGATTTTCTCTCAGCTCTTGATACCATGCTAAAAAATGAGCGATAAGGCATCTAGTTCTTTTACAAAATATTATAATAATTTTAAAAAAAAAAACACTTTTTTTAACTTATTTTCTAGAAAGTGGTGGTGGGGTTGGTATAAATTTTTGGCTTGTGCTGCACAACATTTGTCTGGGCAATTATTTTTGAAAAAGTGTAGATTTTGTCAATTTTAAATGAAAAAGCAAATACCTTTAAATATTATAAGCATTTTATATTCAGCAATATTCATAAAATTTTAAGTGGATCCACCGTCATCCTTTATAGCCATCTTCCTAACCCATTTTTTTAATGGTGGATCGATGTGCAAAATATAAATGTGACAATGCTCATTCTCATTAAAATCATGGGAGATAATCCTTGCAGAACTAGAATTCTCAATTTGGGTAGGCCAAAATGAATATTTTTTTAATGTGTGTGTTTTTATTTTTATTTTTATTTTTTAAATTTATTTTACCAGCCCCTCTCTCTCTCTCCTACTGTAGACATAATATATAAGGATAAATTACGCCATTAGTCCTATATTTTAAGTAAATTTTACTTTAGTCTCTGTAGTTTTAATTTGAACAATTTGATTTCTACACTTTTAATTTTGTTATAATGTAATTTCTCCAATACTTACTATTAGAATTTAAAATCGAAAAAAAGCATGTGTAAAACAAGAGGGACTAAAGTAAAATTCAATGCAAACTACAAGGACCATCGATGTAATATATTCATTACGCCGGTGGTTCCTATAATCTGTTTTGAATTTCACTTTAATCCCTCTAGTTTTGTTGGTGAATTTTTTGGTTCAAAATGTTAAACAATGCATGAAGTAGGGACCAAATTACAACAAAATTGAAATTGTAAGGACCAATTTGTTCAAATTGAAACTAAGGAGACCTAAGTAAAATTTCACTGGTTTGGGTTATACTATATAATCCATCTTTTTATCTTTTTTCTATCACATCACCTCTCTACTTTTCTGCACATCTTTTCGTAAAAAGACAAAAAGTACACTTTTTTAGAACACCCCAAACCAATCCTAAATGGACCATTGTTGTAATTTACTCAATATATAGAATTAAAACAAAGGGTAAAATCATATAGATTAGAAAATGAGAAACTAATTAAAGGTTGATAACTAGAAAGCAAAAATCAAAAATATCCATTTCAACTTCAAAATAATCATATGATTATTTATATTATTTCCGCATAATAAGTTGTAAATAGAAATTGTATCAAATAACCTGATACAAACTTCCAAACAGTGGAGGAGCCACAATGAGTCCGAGGGGGTCACGTGCCTTCCCTGAGTTTTGGAATTTTTTTTTAACAAATATAAAGAAATTATTTTAAATAAAAAAAATTATAAAATATTGTTTAGAGTGAAATATCAATGACATTTTTAAAATTATGAGAATAATAATGGTTTTTTTTTATATTGAAAATAAAGATACTACAATAAATCATATTATTATTTATGAAAATTTCCATACAATGGTGATGTCTATCATTATTGACATACAATTATAATTAATCTCAATGAAGATATAGAATTTATTGAATTATTAGTTATATTTGACATGTGGAGTTCATCCTCTATGTGTTTCTGTATTATTAGTTAGTGATATCACGTGTCAATGATGACCTGATATTACTATTATATTGAATTTTTACTAAAATTTTGTATAAAAAATTACTTTATCATTATATAATTTATTTTAAAATTTATATCCATGACTCTTTATATATATATATATATATTGTTCATGATATACTAATTATAAATATATATATACATGTGTATATATATTTATCTTTCTTGAAGTCAATCGTAAAAATTTATGTGAAATATTTTTGTAAAGATTTTTAATGTCACAATTAATAAGTGCCCCATCTGATTTAAATTCTTAGTTCCATCATTACTCTCAAAATAAATAAATAAAAATTATAAGTAGCTTATATAAGATGTATAAAACAACCTCAATATTTATATCACTATTGATTTTTATTTAGGAAAATTTCATATACCTTCCTCGAGGTTTAGCTAAATTACAGATACCCCCCTGAGATTTATATTTTCATAATAATTTGTCTCATAATTTGTTATGCAAATAGTACCTTCAGGGGGATATCTGTAATTTCTCAAATCTCAGGATGATATTTATAATTTTATTAAACCTCAAGGGGTATATATAATTTGCCCTTTTTAGTAATTAAAATTTTAATATAGATAATTTTCTTGGTAAACTCTACAAATGAACAATCAACGATAATTTAAGTAATAATTTAAAGTCAAAGCACAATTATCAAAATTATTGTAAGAAAATCATTGCAGAGAAGAGAACGTGGCCATTCCATTCATAAAGATTTAGATCCGATACACTTAACTAAGACCACCCCAAAAGTAGAATATATACTCCAACCCAAATAATAATTATGATTATCATAGACATTGTTTTAATGTAAATCTAACCACAGCTTATAATCGATTCCAATGAAATGTCAAACTGTAAAAATGGGTTAAGAACTGAACGCACTGCATATATATTATATTTTGAAAAAAACTTCATGTCAGTATGTATTTGAAAAAATATTTATGTTGGCTTATTTTTCTTATGAAGGAAAATATTATAAATGCGAATGTGTCAGTAAGGATTGAAAAATCTTTACAGATTAAATTCAAACTAATTATCAAGCGATTGTGTTGACAGTTCTTTCACCTCAACAAAGAGGATTTCAAAATTGCCAAAGTGTAGAGAAAAGAAAAATTAAAAGAAGAATAAGGGAGACGGAGAAAGATGATTGAGTGAACAATCAAAGTAATAATTACTTACCTCTACTCTTATGCTTCGAAAAGGAAGTGCATTAAACGCTTCGAAAATGAAATGCTGAAAATAAATATTTCGAAATATAAATTTATGTTAAACTACTCCTAAGATAAGGAAAATGACAAGAAATATTGAAATCAATTGTCTTTGATTTGAATTCTGGATCCTGTGCAATGTAGCCATGAATGGCTATTTATAAACAAATATTTGTAGGAAAAAACTTCCAGCAATAACTACCCAATAACCACCTAAAACTACCCATTTTTCCATCTTCATTCCCACAATGCCATATATTCCTCCATGTCTTCATAACTTCCTTTAACTTCCAATTAATGCTCCATGTTCTCCACTTCATTCTCCATCATCTTTTCATATTTCATAACTTCTCATATCCTCCAAATGAATAAGAGGATGCCACATGTCCTGCAATTATATAAATAATAAATAATAATAAAAATTGTAGATTTATGGTGCCAATATTATCACCCGCGGCCCTTAAAATGGATGTTTACGTGAATTTTTGAAGGGCCGAACCAAGCACATGACTAATCTAAGCAATAAAGTGCTTCGAATAATATCAACAAAGTGCTTTGAATGATGTAATAGTACCAATGAAGTGCTTCGAATGAGTATGAAATTATGACTAGATGTCTTGAATGCTAGCTATTATGGACTAGTAACAAGCTTCGAAGGTGGTATAAATGACCAAAATCATCTTTTGAAGGTTGAAAGTGCCGACAAAGGACAAATTATATCCTTGGAAATATTCGGCAAAACTTCGAAGGTTCACAATCATCATTATTGTTTCTTTGAAACTGTTAATGCAAGATGGAGTGCTTCGAAGCTTACAAAATTATGGCAAAAGGGCCTTCGAAGCAACTTTTAGCCAACATTGTGGTTATTCAAATTTTGTATGTTCTGGTTCATACATAATTAATGAAAATATTAATTTTGTGCTTCGAACCAATTATTAATTCTTCGAAGACACCAAAAACTGTTGTTCTTCGAACCAACTTATCATGCCAAAAATAGGCATTATTCGACAACTAATTAATTGCCATTTTACATATATTTGAAGAGAGATACGCATTTCGAAAGTTTTCTCGCCCCATGTTACATTTCGAAGGTGTTTATTGATAACAAAACCACCATTCGAAAGCCACATATATTACTAAAGGATCAAAGTCGTCCTTCGAAAGTGCTCACGACATCTCTTCATACAAAATCCAAAGAGTTTGATTACTATAAAATTAGTTTGGCATTTTAATAAGCCATTAATGGCTATTAAATGATATTTCAATGAATAACATGCTTCGAAGTGTCTTGGGACATATTTCAAAGGTAACCACAAAACCAAATGATGATGATTTTATGGATCAACCATATTTTTGGCCCAATATATTTCAATAACGAAATATTATTTGCTAGTCATTCCATCAAAATCAACGTTTGATGTGATCCATAAATCCAAAATGGATTTCAAATAACAAAAATCATGGTATAGTGTGGCCAGAAAAATTCATACTTTTTTACACCTTGAAAAATGTCAAAAATTTTGAATTCATGAACAGTGACTTGTTCATTATTCTTGACCATGTTTGCTTTAAAAATATAACTTTTGCCGAATTGATTTTCATAATTATTTGGCAAAGTGAGTTGTTTTTCCATGTTAGTCATTAATGGCTTATGAAAATCACCCATAGATATGTTATTTTCATGACTTGACTCTCTAAAAATTGGTTTTGAGACCCCCCGAGCCATGCATGGAACATCATTCTTAGCCAAATTTGGCTAAAAAACATGCTCTTTCATTATGTTAATTTCATAATTTGGCTTTTTAAAAACGGACTCTTGAACCCCCGAGCCATTGATGAAATCAACTCTTTGCTTTTGCTATTTTCAACCATAGAAAAATTCCAAAAAAATTCACCAATTCCGCCCATTAAAGCCTCAGTTAATGACTTAGTAGTGAGAGTTGATAACTCATCATTCCATTAGCGAATTTCCATATCAAGTTGATAAATTTCTTCAATTAAATGGTGTCTTTTTTCTTCCACCAAATAATATTGTAATGGATGAAAATTTATTTCATCAAGAAAATGGATATCTTCTTGAAGATTCAAAATTTTTCTTTCACGCTAATATATTTCAAATTGACAAGTTCGAATGGTGAAATCCAAATCGTTTGTCATTTCTTACATTTGGCAGTCCCACTGGGCGTGCCAAAAATTGTTGGCTTATTTTTCCTACGAAAGAAAATATTATAAATGCGAGCGTGCCAACAAAGATTGAAAAATCTTTACAGATTAAATTCAAGCCAATTATTAAGCGTTTGTGTTGACAGTCCTTTCGCCTCAACAAAGAGGACTTTAAAATTGCCAAAGTGTAGAGAAAAGAAAAATTAAAAGAAGAATGAGGGAGATGGAGAAAGATGATTGAGTGAACAATCAAAGTAATAATTACTTACCCTACTCTTATGCTTCGAAAAGGAAGTGCATTAAACGCTTCGAAAATGAAATACTGAAAATAAATGCTTCGAAATATAAATTTATGTTAAACTACTCCTAAGATAAGGAAAATGACAAGAAATATTAAAATCAATTGTCTTTGATTTGAATTCTGGATCCTTTACAATGTAGCCATGAATGGCTATTTATAGACAAATATTTGTAGGAAAAAACTTTCAGTAATAACTACCCAATAACCACCTAAAACTATCCACTTTTCCATCTTCATTCCCATAATGCCACATATTCCTCCATGTCTTCATAACTTCCTTTAACTTCCAATTAATGCTTCATGTTCTCTACTTCATTTTCCATCATTTTTTCACATTTCATAAATTCTCATAACTTCCAAATGAATAAGAGGATGTCACATGTCCTGCAATTATATAAATAATAAATAATAATAATAATAATTACAGATTTATGGTGCCAACAATTTATAAATCAATGATTAACTTTACAAGTATTAAAGTGTGAAATGATAAAGTTTTTCATCAATTAATAATTAATTTTTTTCGATGGTGCTACATGTACTAATTAATGTACACACTAGTATAACAGCTAGTGTTATGATATTATTATTGACCACATTTATTATACAAGTTATAAATACTAAAAACCATATAAATGATATCACATCATCTATTAATACATTAATATATTCATTAGTTATTACATATAGTATTATTCAATTTTAAAAAAAAAAAAAACTTACTGAGTAGTAATTTCCCGTATATTTTATACGTAAAATCCTTACTTTCTCAATATTTGGACTCATTAAAGATGCATGCAAAAACCTAATTAATTAAATGCAACACATGATTTTGATAGAAACAGTTTGGGAAGGAAGAAAATCATCATCATCATCCTCATCATCATCATCATCCAATATGTTCAGTTGTTTGATATCATTTTCAATTTTTTTATTAAAAAAAATTATTAATAAATCTGAAAACACCTATCATTATTTTTATATAATTTCATTTTTGAACATAATAAATAAAAATAATTTTAAAATCTTGAAAATTGTATGCTAATTTTTCTGTATTAATTTTTATTTTCAAAAAAATAAAATAAATACTAAAGCACCCTCAACATTGTGTAGTATATTCACCCAAAAAAAACATTGTGTAGTACACTTTAGAAAGTTACAAGATGGAATTTTCAAATAAGTATGGCTCTGAGCAAAGTTTTATGAAACAATAATGTTAGAAATATTAAAATATGTATATATATATATATATATATATCAATAAACATACTAATTAAACAAAATGTTAAGTGGATTCATTGTCAATTGATGGAATCCATGTACAAGTTTTGTGTGAAAGTCGTGTTCCTAGCACCGTTGTTTATCAGAGGAGACAAATAGTGGTGATACTCTCTTTTTTTAATAACAAATTCTATACGAATTTATTTTGTTCATCAATTCTGTGCATATTGGATACCACACTAGATGAAAGTGGATCGAAGCTCCACACTCGATTGGACTATCTAGAAATTGAGGTCTTGCAACACAAATCACCATAAGAGCTGCTTGGCCGGGATTGGTCGAATGACCCCTTTGGTATGGGAATGAGTAATCGGAGAAGAAGTGAAGTGCCCTCTAAGTGCAAAGGGTTGAGTTTTGGTAAGTAGGGTTCAACTAAGTTCAGTTACCTTCAATGTGAAGTCCATGTAGTTTATATAGAACTCCTTATTTGTTTTCCAAGATGGTTTCATAGAGTTCTAGTGCTGCCAAGTTTCCTTTTAGCATTACCCAAGGTGGGGGACCATCTGGCAGTTGTCAAGGGGTGCATATACTCATTGTAGTCATGCTGATAACAAACCACATTTCTCCGGCTCAACCGTTTCCGTGATTCTAGGTATAGGGGACCAGTTGAGGTGGCGATTTGTACATGCATGTACTCACAGCTTCCACGTTTCTCGGAAAGGCTCCCTCAACTCGGCACCCTTGTACCTCTGCTCGGCCCTTTGTAAGACTACTGTAGAGATAAGCTGGTCCCTTTTGGATATCTTTGTATCAACTCGGCTCACTTCGGTTCTAATAGTGGGTTCGACCCATCAGCTCAGCTCGAAGATTGAGTCCTGCAGCTCGGCCCAGCCCAGTACTGCGGCTGGACTGGCCTTTCCACTAAGAGTTGGGCCCAAGTGCTTGAGGACTTGGGTGGACTATTCATAATGGAGTTTGGCTTAGTTGGCTTCCCCTCATGTTCATCTGACCCATTTGGATTTGGGCTTAGAAGATTGGGTCGGCCCAAGGCTTGGATCCGACCCATTTAATATTTAGCCCCTTCATTTGCTCCCTAGCTCGTGCTAAGGTTCCCCTTGGAGGGAGCTATTGTTCTATACTCCAAGCGTCGAGTCACTTCAAATCTGCCCCAGTTCGGTCTTGGTGACGGTTCAATCTTGATACACACCCTCTGCATGTGTCCTTCCATGGTGACACGTGGCGGCATGGGATAAGTGCACAGAGATAGTGCGACGATTCCATATCGATGGTTATGCTTCATGTACCTTCACGCCGGCTGGTGCAATAAATGCTCTGGGGCTATCAATCCAAAACCCTTTATCTGCTTCCAATTCTTTTTAGAGAGTTTAAAAAACCCTTTCCGTTCCTCTGAGCCAGTCTCGTTGTTTCTCTGTCCAAACGTTTCACTACCGCTCTTGTCTCGGTATTTGCTCACCACTGCTACTCTGATCTCTGTAAGTTCTCCTGTGATTCTCTTTTTCTATCTTTTTCTATTTTGATCGTCTTGTTTGGCTCTTGCGCCATTGTCTCCGGCGTCTTGTTATCTGAGTTTTGCCCCTGTCCCATTAGGTTTGTTTGATGGGGAAGTTCCGCTCATTAGTTGATACCCCTAAGGCCATGGCCATGTTTCGCCGAGACTATAATATCCCCGATGATATGACCCTTTCGCTGACAAAGGTCGATGCCAAGCGTATGGGCACTAGGAGTACTGTCGCCTTCCCAGTGGCGTCCATTATTAAGGGAGGGGTTCAGTTTCCCCTCGACCCTTTGGTGCGACGATTTTTGCACGAAGTTCAGCTTACTCCTATGCAAGTGTCTGTTAATTTGTTCTGAGTCGTCTGCGGTGTGTCCGTTCTTAACAAGTGGTTGGGTTTGAATCTTGACATCTGGGATATTTTGGGTTGTTATACTCTCTCACACAATAAGGATCACAGCTCGTATTACCTTCGTGTTCGTTCGATTGACTGTCATCTCGTGACTAGTTTGCCTGATTCAAACAAACATAATGATGATTTTTTACAAGTCCGTGGTAATTGGGAGTTCCCTGCTGGGACCGAATTCCAGTCTAGAAGGATGGCTACCTAGGTTCGAGTCTTTCCTTCTATTGCCATTTGTATTTCTTGCCTTATTTTGAGTGTTGTTCTAATGTTGCACTTCTTTTTTGCAGAGGCTTCCTGTTTTTAGCGCAGGCCGAACCGGGAGAACACTGAGGCCATCAAAGCCGTTTTGAGGTACAAGAAGAGTTTCTAGATTCTGACACTGAGATTGATATATCCCTCACTCCTCTAGTTATGAATCATTTGGGCAGGTGCACCATCTGAGAGGACGCCCTCTCCTGCTCCTAGTTTCGCAAGGGGTGGGTCTATATTGAAAAGGAGAGTACTGGTGGATTTGGAAGCTGAGGCTTTTGGCTCCTCTGATGTTTTGGAGGCTCCTTTAGTGAAGGTCGAAGCGAAGAGCCTCATAGATGTGAAATTGGAGGTAGGAGCTTCTGGAACTCATGTTACCGCTACCGAACCCTCTGCTTCGATTACTGCAAGAGCGAAGAAGATGATGAGGGAGACTAGTAAGGCGGTAGTTGGAGAAGCTTTTGAAGATCCTATTAAGGACGAGGCATTTGAGAAGTGGGAGCCACTAATGTTGCATCAAGGCAGGCCCATTTCTACTTCTGATTTGGTTGTTGCTTCCAAAGATTTTGCTTTTGACTTGACTAAGACCCTGTTGATGCCGGTGAACATGGCTGATTATAATGGGCCCCGCAATATTCCAGTTCTGAAGGGGACCCTTCAGATAATGACTGCTGTAAGTGCGTTCTTGTTTTGTTTTGTTTTTTATAGTTTTTTTTTTTTTGGTGTTATGCTACTGTTTTCTTTTCCTTAATACTTTGCAATCCATCGTAATGTATTCAGAGGATGCATTTGTCCATCACCAGAGCGGAGGAACTGGAGAAGGCCGTACTGAAGGCCGCTATGAATGTTGAGAGATTGACAATAAGCCTTGAGGCTGAGAAAAAGCGACGCAGAACTGCCGAGAGGGAGGCATTCCGTCTGAACAAGGTTGTTGCCTCAGTTGAAAAGTTGAAGGAGGCTACCATTGGGGTACAGGCTCAACTTGAAAGAAAAGTGGCAGAGCTGGAGGCTGTTATTGCGGTAATGGCTGTTGAACGTTCTGCGTTGGAGGCCAAGTATTGGCAACAAGGTTGGGATAAGACTGGGGCTGCTTATAAGGAAAATGTGCTTGTGCTGCGGGACAAGCTCTTTCTGAAGGGTTAGACAAGTGCTCTAGCCCCTGCTCAGGTTCCTGAAGGGTCTCCCTTGTTTCAGGATGTCCCTGTTCCCTCAAGGTCCTTGGGTTCAAAGATTGCCTTTACCCCTGCAGTTCTTCTGACTAAGGTTTCCCCTGAAATTGATTCTACGAACAAGGCTCAGGAGAGCGATGTTGCCATTGAGACGGTGAACGTTGAAGAGGGTGGAACCCTGGAGACTGAAGCCGTGGGAGATGTGGTTAAGGAAGCTTCTACTTCTCAAGAAGTTGAAACTGCCTCTACTTTTCCTCTCCAAGATGGCCTGGACAAGATTGAAGACGCTGCTCTTGAGGTTTTTTCTGTTGCTGAAAGCTAAAGTCTTCTTTGGAATGATTTGAAGTTTTTGCATTTTTTGACTTTCTTTTGTTTTCATGTTTCTGATGTATTGCGGCTCAATCTTCCTGATGAGTTGCCTCCTTATATTTGCCAAGATAATTTTCTTCTTTTTTTGTTTCTGTTTGTTAGGCCAGCTGTGCCTTTGTTGGATGATGGAATTTTCCTTTCAATTTTACAATCTGATGTTTTCTTGCTTCTATGTCTGAATGCTATCTCTGTCTTGTTTGCCCCTGACCAAGCCTTGTTGAGACCTCGGGGCGAATAGATGCTCGATGCAGTTAATCTAATATGATGCACGGCTATGCTTGGTTAATGAAAGAAGTGGGTCTTACTTAGGTCCAGGTTGGTTTTGAAAAATAATTGTTTGCCTCCACTTGGAGCTAAGTAAGATCAGTACTGAAGACTGTGTTATTTTAGGCAGAACTGCTTAAGTCTGTTGCAACTTTGATAGCATAAGTATATTTGAATGGGATAAAGGTATAAAGAGGTATTTTACTCAGGTCCAGGTTGGTTTGAAAAAACAATTGTTTGCCCCCACCTGGAGTTGAGTAAGACTAGTGCTGGAGGTTTGCTCCTGATAGAGTTTAGCCAAGTTAATGCAGCAATACCGAAGTGTCGATGTGATGATACTTAAGAAATTCTGTGGACTCAATTATGTTTACTTAAAATATGTTAGTGCAGTTTCCACCAAGCAATTCCACTTGGTTAAAGTCCAATTTAGTTGCCAAACATAATTCCGCCAAGCAATTCCACTTGGCATGTTTGATTGCCAACTAAAATTTAATTTCGTTCAGTCGTTCTGAAACTAAGTCCGTTTGGGTTAAGACCAAAGCTGAGTTCGTTTGATACACATCAAAGCTAATTCCGTTTGATAAATATCAAAGTTATTTCCATTTGGTAAGTACCAAAGCTAATTCTGTTTGATAAACATCAAAACTAATTCCGTTTGATAAACATCAAAGCTATTTCCGCTTGGTAAGTACCAAAACTAATTCCGTTTGATAAACGTCAAAGCTAATTCCGTTTGATAAACATCAAAGCTATTTCCCTTTGGTAAGTACCAAAGCTAATTCCGTTTGAAAAACATCAAAGCTAATTCCGTTTGGTGAACACCAAAGCTAATTACAAAAAATTGATAAATTTGAGAGAAGTAGGGAGGCATTTGCATTGGTCAAAAGATAAATGTCTTTACATTCTGATAGAGAAGTTGGGGTATAATTCTATTGATAGTATTTCCTGAGATTTGCTACATTCTAGGGCCTAGGAATGGCTCGACCTTTAAGATCCTCTAGGTAGTAAACTCTATTTTCAGCAACAACTGTGACTTTGTACGGACCTTCCCAGTTCAGCCCAAGTTTTCCTTAACCAAGCACCCTTTTGTGATCCATAACTTTCCTCAAAACCAGTTCTCCAGGTCTGAATTGCCTCGGGAAAACTTTTTGGTTGAAACTTTTGATGAGCTGCTGCTGATATGCTACAAGTCTAATCAGTGCGGCTTCTCTTTGGCCTTCTGCCATATCCAGTGCTTGTGCAATAGCTTTCTCATTACTTGTGCTTTCAAACAATTCAGACCGGGGGGTTGGGAGACCTACTTCAAGTGGGATAATGGCTTCCATTCCATAAGTTAGGAAGTAAGGTGTTTCCCCTGTTGAGCATTGTGCTGTGGTTCGGTAGGCCCATAACACATGGGGTAACTCTTCAACTCATTTTCCTTTTGCATGTCCGAGCCATTTCTTTACTCCGTTGATGATGGTTTTGTTCGACGCTTCCACTTGCCCATTACTTTGTGGGTAGCCTAGAGAAGAGTTTCGATACTTGATTCTGAGGTCGGCACAAAAATTTCTGAAGATCTTTCCATCAAACTGTGTTCCATTATCTGCAATCAAGACATGGGATAATCAAACGGACCACGACGTTCCTCATAACAAATCTCTTTGTGTCCGCTTTTTTGATACTTGCCAGTGCTTCGACTTCAACTCACTTGGTGAAATAGTCAGTTGTAGCGATGAAGAATCGCTTGTTCCCAGTGCTTCGTGCCAACGGTCCGACAATATCCAGACCCCATTGGGCAAAGGGCCATGGACTAGTGAGTGGAGTGAGAGTTTTGGCTGGCTGATGAATTAGTGGAGCAAACCTCTAACATTTATTGCACTTTTGAACGTACTGTTGTGCATCTTGTTGCATCCGTCGCCACCAGTACTCGTGAGTGAGGGCTCGGTGCGCCAGTGACCTTTCGCCAACGAGACATCCACAAATCCCATCTTGAACTTCATAGAGAACATTTTCGACTAGAATTGGATGCACACATAAAAGATAAGGACCGAGATAGGAATGTGTATATAGCTTCCCAGATGGTGAGACCTAGAACTGAGCTGACCTATGTTGGATTTTGTTGGCCTCTTTTTTATCTTTGGGGAGAGTGCCAGATTTCAGAAAAGCAAGTATTGGATCCATCCAGCTTGGCTCTAGGTTGCTACAGAGGACTAGAGATGCAATACTTGGTTCTGGCACGAACTCGACCCAAACTTTTCTAGCGTCTTTGGTATCTACTGATGAGCCAAGGCAGGCCAAAGCATCAGCATGGTTGTTTTTGTCCCGACTAATTCATTCCACTCGTATGGATCAAAATTTTTTGAGTAGATCCTTGGCCTTGCCTGCGTACATAGCCATTCTTTCGTCTCATGCTTCATAGACCCCAGAAAGCTGGTTTACCACCAATTGGGAATCACTAAAAACAAGAAGTTGGTCTACACTGAAGTGTTCGGCACTATGTAAGCTAGCTAACAGTGCTTCATATTCCACCTCATTGTTAGAAGCCTTCCAGCCGAGCCTAAGAGCCTGTTCCCAAATAAATCCCTTTGGTGACATAAGTACTACCCCTGCTCCCGAGCCTCAGTTATTGGATGATCCATCGACATAGAGTCGGATATTTCCAATATAGAGTTTCCATGCTTCAAGCGCATTGCTTTCCTGTTTAGGTGCGTGGCGCTTGGCTTAATTGGGGTTCTCATGCTCGATACTCTAGGTGGGAGTGAATTCTACGACGAAATCTGCCAAGACCTGGGCCTTGATTAACATCTGGGTTGAGACCGAATGTCAAACTCACCAAGTTCTGATCCATTTTGCTATTCGCCGAGAAATCGGCTCGGTGAATCTGAATCTGAAAGGGAATTCATGAAGGACATTGATGGTATCGTCGGAAGTAATGTTGCGACTTTCTTGAGGCGATAAACAATGCGTAAGCTAACTTTTCCAAGGGTAGATACCGTGTATCAACATCTAGTAGAGTCTTACTAACATAGTATACTGGCCTCTGTTCCTTGTTAATTTCTCGAATCAATACCACGCTTACAGCGTGATCTGAGACTGCTAGATATAAGTACAACGCCTCCCCTCGCTCTGGAGTGGACAAAAGAGGTGGTGTATTAAGGTATCTTTTGAGACTTTGCAATGCTTCGGTACACTCGGGACTCCATTCAAATGCTGCCGTTTTTCTCAATAGCTAGAAGAAAGGCTTCATCCGATCTGAAGACTTGCTGATGAACCGATTCAGGGCGACCTCCATTCTGGCCAGCTTCTGTAGCTCTTTCGCCTTTGTTAGTACTTCAAGCTCATGTATTGCTTTGATTTGATCCGGATTTGCCTCGATTCCTCTGTAACTGACCATGTACCCCAGAACTTCCCTGTTCCTACTCCGAAAGCGCATTTCGAGGCATTAAGACGAAACTGATGGCTTTTCAGGATACCAAAAACTTCTCTTAAGTCCGCAAGGTGGTTTGTAGCGAGCTTGTTTTTTACTACCATATCATCTATATAAGTTTCCATGGTATTTCCGAGTTGGTCCTTGAATATTCGAGTGATCATTCGCTGGTAGGTTGCTCTAGCATTCTTGAGGCCGAACGACATTACTTTGTAGCAATAAGTACCCCCTTGGAGTGATGAACGTTGTCTTCTCCTGATCTGGGCCGAACAGTGGTATCTGGTGATAGCCGCTATAAGCGTCCAGAAAGCTCATATGCTCATGCCCTGCCATTGAATCCACTAATTGATCGATGCGAGGCAGAGGAAAACTGTCCTTGGGACAAGCTCTGTTTAAGCAGATGAAGTCAACACAGACTCTCTATTTTTCGTTCTTCTTTTTTACTACAACTGTGTTGGACAGCCATTGTAAGTATTGTACTTCTCTGATCGCTTCTGATGCTAGGAGTTTTTCGACTTCGACAATTACCGCTTCAGTGTGCTCGATTGAGGATCTCCAACTTTTCTACATGACAAGCCAAGCGGAGGGATTGATGTTGAGTTTGTGGCAAGAAAATTCTGGGTTCAACCCCAGAGTATCATATGCTGACCAAGCGAATACCTCCATATTTTCCCTCAGCAATTCCAGCAGCTGAAGTTTCTCATCAGCGCCTAGCGAGGTACCGATAAGGAAGTACTTTTCTAGATCATCCTCTTTTACCAGGACGTTTTCCAAATCCTCTACTATCTTCTCCCTTGGGTCTCCCCCTATATCTTTCAAGACTGGCTGTTCAGCCATTTCCACTGTCTGTATCCAATTGCAAAGTTGTTTAATCTTCATTACTGCCATGAAACAATGTTTGGTTACAACTTGGTCCCTTGAGATTTGCTCTACTCCATGTTCCGTTGGGAAACGGATGAGCTGGTGTAGGTTGAAGGGACCGCCTCCATTTGGTGAATCCATGGACGGCCGAGTATGGCGTTGTAAGGAGAGGGTGTATTAATAACTAAAAACTCTATCTGGAGGGTTCTCGTTCTTGCCATAACCGGCAGCACTATTTTGCCAAGTGGTCATTCTGGCTGTGAATTGAAGCCGACTAATGGAGCTGCCACTGGGGTGAGGTGCTACTCAGAGAGGCTGCGTTTTCTAAACAAGTCATAATACAATATGTCTGTTGCACTGTCTTGGTCTACCAGGACTCGTTTTACGTCAAACCGTTTCCCAATTCCCACACTTATAATCAGGGCATCAGTATGTGGGTGTTGTATACTTTCTAAATCCTTTCTAGTAAACGAAACAGTACACAAGGGGAACTTGGGTACTGTGCGTACTTTTTTCGATGCGGGCTCTACTGACATGACCTGCTGAATTTGCACAGCCTTAGAAATTTCTTCTTTTAGTGCCTCTTCGCGCTCCTGGGTCGTTGTTCCATGGATCACATTTATTACCAGCCGAGGTGGGTGCTCAATGTTCGATTCTAGTGGTGGGTTCCCCGGCTTAGCCACTGCTTTATCCTGATCAATGTAGTCCCAGAGGTGTCCAGCTGCTACTAGGTCTTTCAAGTGTTGCTTCAGTGCTCTCCAATTCTGAGTCATATGCTCCCTGTCTTGGTGATAAGTGCATCTGAGCTTCTGATTACATCGAGCCAGATCTCCCAACATTTTCGGTGGCCAAATAAAAAAGGGCTCTCTCTTGATCTTTTCCAAGATACAACAGATTGGTTCTTTGAATACAATCACGACTACTTTGTGAGATTTGGACTTATTCATCTCATTAACTGTGAGTCCCCAGTTTTCCCCTCGATCCATTCTCTTCTTGTGCTGAGCTGTTTGTTCTGCTAACGCGACCTCGATGGGGATCTGGTCATTTTCGAGGCGAGCGTATTGCTCAATCCTGGCACGTAAATCTTTCAGTGCTGTGGTCGGGCGCTTGGTAAGGGATTGTCTCAACTTACTTTCCGGGCACAGACCATGTTTGAAGGACATAACAGCCATTTGCTTACTGCAAACGTTTTCCTCTAGATCATTGTACTCTTCTCAGTACCTCCTAGCATAATTGCGCAGCGTTTCTTCCTGTTCCTTTCGGAGACCGAACAGTGTATCCGGCTCTTTCGGGATCTTAGTGTTGGAGACGAACCTGGCTAAGAACTCTTCGGGGAGCTACTTCCAGTTATAAATTGATCCAGCGGGGAGTTGATCGAACCATCGAAGCTTGGATTCTCCCAAGCTAGACGGGAAGGCTTTGCACATCAGTGCTTCGTCTCAGCTCCATAGGGACATCATCTGTCTATAATGGCTGATGTGTGTCAGTGGGTCTGATTCCCATCGTACGACGTGAACTTTGGCCAAGTGAATTTCTTGGGAGGTCTCATGGCCTCGATTTCCGGAGAGAATGGGGAGGAGACAAGCCTATCCAATGCTTGGTGCTCTCTCTAGTGGATGGTACGGTCTAGATGATCTCGACGTTGCTCATTCTGCTTGTTGCCAATCAGCCAAGTACGAAGATCTTTAGGAGGGTACTCAGTCTATTGGCTAACTGTCTTCTGCCTCTTAGCCCTTTTTCGGCGTGAGCCACGGGTGTGGCTGCTCGCCGCCTTACTTTGTATCGAGATTGGTTGGCTCGGCTGCCCAGACTCATTTCTGGGGATCTTCTTCACCGATGGTTCTCTGGACGAGCTTCTCTGTCGCATACGAGAGGGCTCTACGTCAGTCCTCTTCTCCATCAGATCGCCTAGCACCCTTTTGAGTTGCACTTTCAGCTCCTGTATTTCCATCCCCATGGAGTCTATGATTCGATCTCTGTAATTCTTTTCCAGAAGAAAGTGATGGGAAGAACCCCCAGCGAAGGGCAATCGATGTTCAATAGATTCGGGAGTCCGGTTATTGTTTTCGATTTGTTCTTCTAAGACTGTTGGGAGTGCCAAGCCTTTGCCTTTGTCTTCTCTATCTGTGGAGTATGAGTCGACGGTGGGATGTCCTCAATTCCCATCGCCGGAATTGAGTGCAGAACTCAAAGACAAAGCGTTCCACGCTCACCGCACCAATTGTGCGTACCAGATACCACACTAGATGAAAGTGGATCGGAGCTCCGCACTCGACTGGACTATCCAAGAATTGAGGTCCTACAACACAAATCATCGTAAGAGCTGCCTAGCCGGGGTTGGTTGGATGACCCCTCCGGTGTGGGAATGAGTAATCGGAGAAGAAGTGAAGTGCCCTCTAAGTGCAGAGGGTTGAGTTTTGGTAAGTAGGGTTCAGCTAAGTTCAGTTACCTTCAATGTGAAGTCCATGTAATTTATATAGAACTCTTTGCTTGTTTCCCAAGATGGTTTCATAGAGCTCTGGTGCTGCCAAGTTTCCTTTTAGCATTACCTAAGGTGGGAGACCATCTGGTAGTTGTCAAGGGGTGCATATACTCATTGTAGTCATGCTGATAACAAATCACATTCCTCTGGCTCAACCGTTTCCATGATTCTAGGGATAGGGGACTAGCTGAGGTGGTGATTTGCACATGTATGTACTCATAGCTTCCACGTTTTTCTGAAAGGCTCCCTTAGCTCGGCAACCTTGTACCTCTGATCAGCCCTTTGTGAGACTACTGTAGAGATGGGCTGGCCCCTTTTGGATATCTTTGTATCGACCTGGCTCACTTCGGCTCTGATGGTGGGTTCGGTCCATCAGTTCAGCTCATAGATTGAGTCCTGCAGCTCAACCCAGCCCAGTACCATGGCTGGACTGGCCTTTCCACTGAGAGTTGGGCCCAAGTGCTCGAGGACTTGGGTGGACTATTCGTAATGGGGTTTGGCTTAGTTGGCTTCCCCTCATGTTTATCTGACCCATTTGGATTTGGGCTTAGAAGATTGGGCCGGCCCAAGGCTTAGATCCAACTCATTTCATATTTAGCCCCTTCAAATTCTATTTAGATAGGTCATGCAATAATAAAATATTAGTATTTAACCATAGTACCCACTAAAATTGAATTTATAAACAACTACTATCACATCAATTTTTAAAGTAAGTTGGTAAAAAAAAATTATTTTTTATTTTTGTTTATGTAACAATACTACTATTTTTAATTTAAATTACCACTAAATTGGCAAGATTATATGTTCTTCAAATTGTATTTAATCTTCCAATTTCCGTCTCACAAGTTCTAGAATAATTTCTTCCCATTTGACAAATCAAACTATCAGCCTCCACACACAATCTACAATTTTTTAAATTTTTTTGTCCATTTTCTTTCTAAAATAAGGAATGATTATATTAATAATGTTGGCTTTTTTGGCTTTCGAAAGTTAATAGTGTAAATTTAAACGTATTAGTAAGGATCAATTAGTCCTTACAGAATATTAATTGCCAACCAATTATCAGACAATTGTGTTGTAGTTCTTTCAGCCTTAGTGAAAAGGACTTTTACTGGTGGCTTGTTTAGGAAAAATTAGTAAATAATAACAAGTGAAGAACAATTTCAGAATTTGAATTTCATTAAGTAAATAAAAACTTATAATGATCTGTTCACAGCAACAAACTATTTGAAACTACTCTTAGGAAATGAAGTGCAGTACAGGAATTGAAGTGCAGAAATGTAAAGAACTGTAAAATTGGAAGGAAAATGAAGTAAATAAACTGGTATTTGATCTGAGTCTAGGGCTTTATTCTGGGGCCTTTCTTGCTATTTACACTTCTCAGTGGTAACTGTCGAAGTGAGCTTCTAATCGTCGAAATGTCCTCCCACGATTGCTGAACATGCATATCTCATAGACAATCTCACTACGCCACTCTTACAATTAGGCTTCCCTCCTGATTTTGAATTTAAACTTATGAGTAACCGTTAGGCCACATCATCGTGTATCTTTCGACTATTCCAGTGCTACGCAGATCCATTAATACCAATACGAACTGCCACGTGTTAGACTTTGATTGGCGATTTGCATTAATTTCCCAAATTGCCTTCTAGGTGCCACATGTCACTTTACGATTGGCTTTTACAAATTATACAGCCAACATTACCACCCGCATTAATATACCCAATACTTGGTGATATTAATGGACTAGTGCATTCTACCCACATTCTAGGACGTGCATGGACTCTGTATATTTTGAAAGTATAACTGCTTTTTGAATAATAAAGCAATGAACTTCATTAAATCCTGGTGCTTTGCGCTTTCATTCTTTGAGTAAACGAAAAGACTAGTACATCTCCAATGGCTAATCACACATTCTCTTACATTGATCGAGCATACAGGAGTCTTTGGAAGATGATTGCAGGCCTCGAAAGGACCTCAATGCATTTATTGGCTACACCTATCCGCCTCCATTTATACAAGTCATGGAAGCTTTTGTAAATTACTAACCTTTAAGAATCAGCCAACTAAAAACCTTTGGACCAAGCATTTGCAGGAATGGACCTTGGAAACTCCTCTTTTGCCCCACCACTCTCTGCATGGGACAAAGCCGCTTCTTTTTCCTCCCAGTCCACTAGTTGGGAAAGTTGGTCAAAACCTAATGAACCCCAATTAAGGAAGCGGATTCATTATCGATTTGTTGAATTCGATGATCCCCTTTCTATTCCTTCTTCTGCTCGGAGTTCAGTGGTTGACCCCTATGTACCCATTGATCACCAACGTAGTCTAGAAGACAACTTGCTTGTGGCGTGGTACACGTCTTCCATGCCAGCGAAGATAGTGCAAGCAACTCCTCATCCAAACGAAGCACAGGGATACAATCCGTCATTCTTAGCTAAGAAGGCAAAACTTTGCTTTTCTGACTAGCTCGAATGCGTGAATAACCCCCAGTTCCCCTATTCCTTCTGGATGAATCCCTCTACATCTCCTCTCCTTTAGAATCCTTATTGGATGGAGGAATTGAAACTTACTCTTTTCAAGAATCAGTTTCTTCTTTCCTACCAACCTCCAGCTCTTCCAACTGCATTTGAGCGATACCAAGCTCAACTTCTGTTTGCTGCTTTCTCTCACTTGCCTTTCAATGTTCTTGGAGATAAGATTCCTTTCAAGAAGTTCCAATGGGCCTGTGATGTTATGAGTCGAGGTCATGTTCTCAACTCCATTGCCTAAGCAGAGCTTCAAGATTTTTTGGATCAACTTCCACTCCTTCTTCATTGGTACAAAATTTCTTTGGCTACCAGTGACTCTTTGGACGAAATCACAGCTAATCGAATTCAGACACGGTACGAAGCAGAGAACCTTATTGAAGAACATGATGACTTCAAGAATAAGGATTCAACATACTGGGATGATTTAAATATGGATGAAATGGAACAAGGTTTGAAAGAGACAGAATTTGAGGTGAAAGCTGAACAACTTTTTCACCAAATAAGAGCATACCAGCTGCAACAACCTAGCTTTGATAGGATAAAAGATAGAATAAAGAAAGAACATAAGTTCATTGAATACTGCTGGGTTAAATTTAATGAACTTGTTATTTTTTCTATTCCTTATTATTATGAAATCGAATTCGTAGCCAAGTAGGCGTGTAATTACTTACATATCAATAAAACTAGGATTTTTTTCCCCTTATTTGGCATGATCTGGTTTTATGTTCCAATTGCATGCTTGTGACCATTTTATTCACAAAATTCAAATAAAATTAGAGCTTCGAATTAACCAATTTTTTCTTCAAAGCCTGATTTGAACATCTCCAAAGTATGGAATACAATTGACAATCTTTGCCTTAGGTCTTCTCATTCCAATCGCATGGTTAACATTACTTAACAGCTTTAAATTGACCAACCTTTTTATCAAAGTTACTTTTAAGTGCTTCAAAGTACTTTTAAAAGTAACAATGCTGCTTTCCAAAAAAAGAGTTTATTTTGATAAAAAAATCCCAAAACGATTTTTTCATGTTCAGGCAAGTTTTTTTGGTGGATTTTGATACTTTACTTGACTTGGTACGGGCTTTGCAAGTTTGAAGTCTAAAACATTAAATAAGAATCAAATTCTAGTTACAGAATACTTCAAAGTTCATTTCGAAGGATTTTATCTTTTACAACAAACCTAAGAGCAAGTCCCCAATCCCTTCGAAACAGATCAAACCTAAACATTCTTGCATTCTTAGGCATAAAATGTGCTTCGAAGTCAACTACCTGCTTTCGAAGCCCTAGTTGGATGTTTGACATCTGGCTTTGGAGCCAAATCTTGGCTTCGAAGCCAAATATTTGTTTTCGAAGCCAATCTGAGTGTTTGAGATACGTTTCCCTCCCAAACAATCACCCTTGATAGAAACTTTTCATGTTGTATTTTCGGGACCCTATGAATTTCAAGACAAAGGCGTAAACTCATATGGGTTCCAAAATCAGTCAAATACTTATCTCGGGTCTTTTTACCCATTTAAACTGATTTGACATCTTTCGGACAGAAAGATTTAAAAAAAAAAACCCTTTCCCTTTGCGTTTTAAACTTACTTGCTTGCCCAAAACACAAACCCTTCATTTCTATTGCTCTCTCCTCCTCTTTACTCTTTTTTCTCAGCTTCATCCTCCGAAAACTTCTGCTAATGGCTTCTTCCTCCTTGAAAGTACCAGTTGTGGAGTGCGTGAGCCCATCCGTAGCTTTGAAAAGGGTGATTACTGAAGAGTGTGAGAAATACAAAGCTGACGAACAAAGTGTTATTGATGGACGCATTTTCATTCCCCGTCATCATGAGCAACAGGAATATATGCTTGGGCCCATTTTTAGAGAGGCTCCTGCTCAACTTCCTGCTTTATACCTGTGTTTAGAGAATCATTGCCTTCTCTATGAAGGTAGTCTGGATTGGGGAAGTTGAAGGATGAACAGACCCTCTCGCTGCTAGCCCACAGTAAGGCTAGAATGGTACGATCGAGTTATTCCCGCCAGGTCATTGGATCTCCAAGAACTTTGCCTTTGCGACGCCCTTCACCTATCCAGGTTCACTATTTTAGAGGATTCATTTTTAATACCTATTGCTCTTTGTTTTTGGAACTCTGCTTTTAATTTCTTCTAATTTAGATGTGGTATGATGGCCCCTACTATCCTCGACATCTACCACCTTTTAGGGTTATCCCCTGCTGGCACTCCATTTGGTCCAGACTATCCTGACCTTAATGTCTCTTTTTCTATTCCTCTTCTGAACTCATCGTATAGTGACTTTGTCAAATCTGAGAACAAAATGCAAGGTCCACTAACTGTTAGGGAACTCTTTTCTTTTTTATTGTATTGACTTTGTAAATTCCTCTTCTGTACCTCTTCTCAGAGAATTATGCTTGAGTTTGCCCCTCTCATTAAAGCTTTTGTTTTGCATAAAAAGGTAGCTTTAGCTCCATATGTTTTGGGTCATGTCTATAGAACTTGCTACCAATTTGTGAAAAATTTATGGATGCCAATCAAAGAGGCCCATTTTGGATACATCAACTCTAGCTTTTTGCATACTTCACTCATGACTTGCACTCTAAATGCCTAAGATTTCTATTACCAGACCCTACCTCTTATGGCATGAAGTTTGCCAGGGTCTCTCTTTACCTTTCCAATTTTGCCTTCTATTTTTTTTTTTTCCCATCGACTTCTAACTTCCCCTTCTAGCCTCTTTTTTCGTCCCTTCGAAGCCAACATTGGACCAACCTGGCTGAGGGCCTTTTTGGGTGACAAGTCTTGCTCTAGGCCTCAACACAAAGATATGTGGGCTTCCATTCTAATTCCAAGGGAGTTTTTCATTGGCACTGTGAATCCTAAAGCTTATAAGTTTATTTCTGAGCTCTACTGCCCTGCCCAATTTGCTAGGTAATTTAGATTCACTCAGGGGATTCCTATACCTCTTTGTAGCCAATCCAATTCAAATCTTGTAAGCAAAGAATTGAAAGTTTCAAGCTCCAGATTGGAGGAAGCAACCTCTAAGTTGATCCAAGACTTAATTGATTTTGAATATTTACCCGTCGTTCCTCAAGACAATACATTGAAAAGATACCAAAATTGGTGGACAACCAATATAGAGGTGCACTTGGTCATCCTTCCTCAAGATTTGTTAGTGGGACTAGATGTGCCTTAGGCCAAGTCCAAGGAGACTGGGCTCATCACTCCTTCTACTACTCCTGTTATCTCAGCTCTTACTCTTGCTGCCACAGAGACTGTTCCTGTTATCTCTCATCTTCCTCCTAGAGTCACTAGGGCTGCTTTGAAGAGAGGCATGCACTTCCACTTTTTCTTTCTCTTCTCTTTATACTATCTTTCTCATCTGCTTATAGCTTCTTCTTCTTCTTTTTTGCTGCAGGAGCTTCACAAGTAAACTCTCCTCAGAGGGCTCAAGCCTTAAGCATTCTTAAAGACAAGCAGCAACAGCAACAGAAAAAAAAAAAAAAAAAAACTTGTGCTTGATCCTGAGGAGGAGGAGGTACCTGAAGTTTCTATAGAAAAGGAACAAGAAACACCGCTTAAGAAGAGGAAGAAAATAACAGTCTCTCCTTCTGATTTCATTGATGACTCTACTCATCAGCCAGCCGCCAAGGCAGTAGAGAGGGAGCAATCCAAGGAGTTGGTGGTTTTCCAGAGATCTGAGAAAAAGAGGCAATAACAGATATTAAGGAATGAAGCTACTGTTGCTAATACACTTCAAAGAGAAGTTGCAATGAGGCAACAAACTGCCAAACATTATGCTCTTCGTAGTTCTCCAATCATTACTACCACCACTTCTGAGGCTGGTAATTTCTTTTAGTTTCTCTAGTAATTTCCCTTCCTAAGTTTTCAAATATAAAACTTACCATTATTTCTTATTTTCTGTCTTGCAGCAACAGTTACTCCACCTCCTCCTCCTTCGACAATGGCTTCTTCTGTCCTATCTGAAGTTGAAAGGCCATTAGGGGCAGCCTCAAAAAAGATGATGAAGATCAACATCGAAGTGCCCTTAAGTGTAAAGTTCATCTAGACAGTACTTCCACTTCCCAGCTCTACACTTTCCGTACCTTTTCTGAGGCAAGCTATCTCTATTTTTTTATGCCCGGGTTTAACTCCATATCTACCTCATCTAACCTTTACCTCAGCCCAATTTACTCTCCCTACAATCCTAGCTGCTTCTTCATCACCTGAGAAGGCCCCAGTTGTCACCTCATCAGTGATAGCTGGTGCTTCCAGAGAAGATACTGGTAGCTTACCAATTTCTTATCTACCACCACCATCTAGCTCCAGTCCCTCTTCTCTTGATCTGCTGGTGGCCAGGACTATAGACATTGCCAGGGACACTTCAACCCCTTATTCTATCCCTATGCAACCATCTCTTTCAAACCTCTCTGCACCTTCTATGTCAGTGGAAGAGATGGTCATTTTTAAAGCTCGGTTGGCTAGCCTTTTTGACACACCTTCAACCACTCCAGCAGCCAGTAGTAAAGCTAAGCCATTGGTCCTTGCTGACTCCCTCTTGGAAATTTTTGAAAGCTATTCAACCATTAGTAGAGTTTGTTTGCCTCCATTGGACTTAGGCACCTGTTTGGAATAACTGACATCATTTTCAAGGATCCCATTCGAAGCCTTACAAAGACCCATACTTAAGAATGGTTTCCTCCAATGCTGCAAAGTCATTGAGCAATCCAATATAGCCATTTCAAGCTATCATAGATTTCCATGTCAACATTTGCCACATTGCTAAAGCTGCAGAAGAGAAACTATTGAAAGACAAGGAATTTATTTCCCATATACATACTGAGGTATCTGAATTGAAGGGACAACATTCCTCTGCTTCTCAGTTTCGCATTCAGCTCTTGGAGAAAAAGGCCCAATTAGAAGAGGAGTTAGCAGTAGTTAACCTAGCCTTAGATCGAATTGCTACAAAGTTGTAGATTACCAATCAAGGGCTAGCTGACCGTAAGCAAGACATGGCTACTGCTATTCAGTTGTTCCCATTCCTTAGGAGTAGAGAATTAATTATAAGAGAATAACTGAAGCATTGTACTGATTTTTGGGCCAATCTATGGCTGCATATTCATAACTCTTTATGAAATGAAATCCTTATTTATTATTTAGTGTTTTCATGCTTCTTTTGTTTAGTATTTCTCACACTTCTTGTGTTTCCTATATAGTTGGATAATAAGGCTTCAAATACTTGCCATTGATTTTCTTGGGATGTACATAACCATTTATATTTCTCAGATGGTATGCTTTCCCAGGCAAAACTCTATGGACTTGATATGGTCCTTCCCAATTAGGTGACCACTTACCAAATTTATGGCTTTTAATTCCTATTGGGAGTATTGTTTTCCACACCAAATCACCTTCATCAAAGCTAATATGCTTAACCTTCTTATTATAGCATTTGGCTACCTTTGTCTTTTGGAATAGAATATTATTTAATGCCAGAATTCTAGTTCATATATATTCTCTAATTCCAAGAACATGCTCTAATGATATTGCTCAGAAGTTAACTGGTCTTGGCATTTCACCTTTAAGGACCTAATGTTAATCTCCACAGGCAACACTACATCATGCCCATATACTAAAGCATAAGGAGTGACTCCAGTACTTGATCTTGGAGAAGTCCTATAAGCCCACAATACATCCAACAACAAGTTATGCCAATCCATATGATTGTCTTCCACAACTCTTTGTATTCATTGTTTCAAGGACTTGTTGGATGATTCTGCTTGACCATTTGCTTATGGATAATAAGGGATGGAATTAATAAGACTAATTCCAAATTCTACTGTGAAAGATTTTACCATCTTTCCATCAAATACAGTCCCATTATCTATAGTTATGGTCTGTGGGATGCCAACTCTGTGAATCAGATCTTTAATAAATTCGATAACCGGTTTGATCCTGACCTTATATGGTTTAGCTTCGACCCACTTAGTGAAGTAATCTGTGGCCACTAGGATGAAACAATAATGCTTCGAAAAGGGTGGATGTATTTTCTCTATCATATCCATAGCCCAACCTCCAAATGGTTAAGGCTTCACAACTGTATGCAAATCAGTTATTAGTACATGTCTTATCATGCCATGCTTTTGGCATACCTGGTAACCTTTAGCATACTCAATACAATCTTTAAGGCTGGTTGGCCAATAGTAGGAATGCCTTCGAAGCAACCATCTCATCTTCACACTAAGCTGATTGGCACCACAAATTCCTTCATAGACTTCAGCCATGGCTGTCAATGCCTCATTCGGCCCTAGACATTCCAATAACAACCCATCTGCTCCCCTTTTGTAAAGAGCATTACCATACACTATGTATTGCATAGATTGTAATTTAATCTTTCTGCTGGCCTTCGAAGATGGGCCGTTAAGTACTGCACGATTGGATGACTTCAATCTTGATCTTGTAAGTCATTATGATTGACTTCCAACATAACGTTTCTTTTAGCTAAAGGTGGTATTAATTTTTGATATGTTACTTAACTTATGTTCAATTGAGTATCATCCCTCATTCTGAAATTCGAAGTCTTTTGAGCTACATCATTGGCTTTGTTATTTATGAACCTTGGGATATAAGTTACATTTGATATCTAAAACTGAGAAAACAAATGTAATGCGACAATATAATATGGTAACATGCTTACACTTTGACATTTGAAAATTACTTTCACTTGGTTGACTGCCAATTGAGAATCTCCAAATATATCAATTGCATAAGCTTGTAATCCAATAAGCATTTCCAGCCCCATTATTAAAGCTTCATATTCAGCTTGATTATTAGAACACGTAATTTCATCAACCCTGAAATCATGTGTGGTTCCTACCCCCTATGGTGACTTAATTACAACACGAATTCCAATCAAACCGTTGGCCTTTGATCCATCGAACCACATCTGCCATGGCTCAACATTGACCATACCAAGATCCATTATCTCTTGGCTTTTTGTTTGAGATGGATGATCTGCCAAGAAGTTAGCCAAAACTTGTCCTTATACTACCTTTTGGGGGATATATTCTAGATGAAATTCTGATAAAGCTAATATCTATTTCCCAATTCTTCCTATCAACATAAGTCTAGATAACATGTACTTAACCAAGTTTGTGGTTGCAATTACCAAGACAACAGTAAGCAAAAGATAATATCTTAATTTCATTGCTGCAAAGTACAATGCAAGGCACAGCTTTTCTGCAACTGAGTATTTACATTCACAAGAATTTAAAAACCTACTAAGGTAATAAATTGCTTGATCCTTGCCTTTTTCATTGTCCTAGCCTAGAAAAACTTCCAATGAATCTTCTGTTGTAGCAATATATAACTTCAAGGGCTTATCGTTTCTTGGTGGTATCAACACTGGAGGCTTAGCCAAATAGGCTTTAATTCCTTTGAAAGCAACTTGATGCTCTGTTGTCCACACAAACTCCTTTTCATCTTTCAACTTTAACAAAGAAGAAAATACTTTAGTTTTCCTTGTAGTGTTAGAAATAAATCTTCGAAGAAAATTAACCTGACCAAGGAACTTTTGTACTTCTTTCTTACTTGATGGAGGTTTGGCCTCAATGATGGCTTTGGCTTTATTCTGATCAATATGTATTCCCTTCTTGTGCACAACATACCCCAAGAAGTTTTCAGCTGATACACCAAAAACACATTTGAGAGGATTAAGCTTTAACTTGAACATTCTCATTCTTTCGAAAGCCGCTACCAAGTGAACCAAGTGTTCCTTCATAGACTGAGACTTTACAACAATATCATCAATGTAACACTCTAGGTATCCTCCAATAAGATTATGAAAGATAGTATTCATTGCCCTCTGATATGTTGCCCCAACATTCTTTAGACCAAATGTCATTTTTAGCCATTCGAATGTGCCAATATTCCCAAGACACTTGAATGTTGTCTTATGGACATTTTCCTCTGCAATGAAGATCTGGTTGTAACCAAAATGCCCATCCATCATAGACAAAATCCTGTGTCCGCTGAACTGTCTACCAATAGATCCACTATAGGTATGGAGTATTCATCTTTTAGAGTTACCAAGTTTAGATTTCTAAAATTGATGCATACCCTCATCTTGCCATTCTTTTTAACCACAAGCACAATGTTAAACAACTATTCAACATACCTGGCTGTTCTAATGAAGCCTTCTTTAAAAAGCCTAAGAATTTCTTCCTTTACTTTCTGAACCACTTCAGGGCTCATCCGTCTTGGCTTCTGCTTGTGTGGTCTGAAGTTAGGCTTCATAGGGAGCCTATGTTCCATTAATGACCTATCCAACCTTGGCAGTTCATTATAAGACCACGTAAAACAATCCTTATATTTCTTTAAGACTACCAACAATTGGATCCTATCAATAGAACTTAACCAAACACTGATATAAGTGGGTTGCTGTGCAAAACCTTCCTCTAAATTGACTTCTTCCAAAGGGTCTTGTACTTGAGTACTTACTAATGCTTCTCATTCGACTTCTTCTGCCTTCGAAGCGACTTCTTTGCTTTGTTTTGCTCCCACCTTCTCTGGTTCAACATTTTTGCCTTTTCCCTCATAGACAAAATCTTTCTATAAGGCTTCTTCTTCCTATATTTCTTGGACTTTTGTTTCGATGTCTAATGCACAATATTTATCAAGGGTCAAAGGCTTGACCTTTTGTTGCTCCTGATTACAACCAACCACCATGGCTTCCCTCTCTCATTTCTGAACCTTCTAGACTATTGATTTTATGTCAAATGCTGAAAACTTGACTAAAGCCAAGGGTCTGGCTTTTTGGGTCTCAAGTTCTTGCCTACAACCAGGCATCATTGTCATCCTTGGTGACAAACTCTTCATCAGCACTCTCCTGCACTAAGTGATTCAGGTGTGCTACTTACTCATCAGCCGTCACTTCAGCTATTCTATCAGGTTTCCTCAATATACTGAGTGGTGTCACTTATTTCGTATATAACTTAGCCGCTGCAAAGTCAGCATAAACGATAAAGGGTTGAGGGTCTGCATTGATCTCCTATGTTTCTCCATTGCATAGGACTGTAACAAGCCCGCGGGGGACCTCGCTACAGTTCGGACTCAATTTTTGTGTCGCGGTTCTTAATCTGAACCAAAAGAGTCCAAATCCGGCAAATCGTTTGAGAAAACAGATTTTTGAAAAAGAAGTGCCAAACATGGACTGCTTTTCCAGATACAGAGTCGCCACCTAAATATTTTATTTTGGGAAATTTAGGAAACCCTGACTCGGTACCAAAGGCCGCGTGTCCGTTATCACCAAAGCTGTCTTGGCTCGGGAGCTTGGGTACGATCGGGAAAGGTCAGCTATGAGCACCCCTTTTCGTCCGGTCCGAAGACCGGCCTCTACTAACCATGATATCCGATTTTGAAAACGTTATGTGTTCTTGTTCCGGTTATTAGCCTAGATTTACTATGTTATGCTTGACAAACAAGTATAGACTAGATTGCCTAATTTGGAAACAAGCATTGCATATCCGTTTGTTTTGAAAAAGACTTTGAAGTTTGCTACTACAAGTAGGCTAAAACACGCAGTTCAATGAGTTTTTCCAACTCAAACAACCCAACCTTCACCCACAGGCATTTAAGCAGTTTATCTCATATAAGCATTTAGCCACATGGTAATCATGCTGTCATGTTAACATTCACACGCATGTGAGATGCTAAAGCATAAATACTTACATTGTACTCCATGCCAAAACAATAAACTAGTTAGCAAAAGCAAATATGCATGATCCTAGTTCATGTTAAGTGGCTAATGCAATACATGCAAGGATGTAGTTAGAGTAGGCTAACCCTAAAATGGCATGTGAAATGCTGCAACTATCACGTATTCAATTTGGAATTGAAAATACAATGCAGTTTGTATGATGTACCGAGCCCGATGCATGCTAGACAAATGCATGGATGCACGCGTGCATTTACATGAGGTACGCTAATTTAAACATGCCCTAATACTACCTATCATAAGCAGGTAAATAAAAGGGGAGAAAGACGTGGGGTTGGAAGACATGTATACACACGCACCCACACTTATTACAGATTCGCCCTCGCTCGGAGGGACCAAAAGAATAATACAAATTAATCAACTACGCAAGCTAATCAAATATTACAAATTGCCTAATTAGTTAACAACTAACTAAACTAGGAAAAACAGTAAACCGCCGCGGGAGGAGAGCTTGAATGCAATGCACGCTCGGGTCCTGCTCGGAATTGCACTGTCAGGCAAAGATTGCCTCTGTTTTCCCTGCTCTGCCCTTCTGAAGACTGTCAAAATCTCAGAGATGCTTCTTCAGATACTGGGGATAACCACCGGCTGAGTAGAATAGCCACCGGCTGCAGCATGTGATCATCGGCACAATATTCTGCCGGTCGGCACTGAATACTGCCGGTCGGCAAAGAATGCCTGCAGAACCTGCAACTCACAGCAGCAGAGGGCAGAACTTGCATGGCAATACAATTCAAGCAATGTATGCACCAATCATGCCCCCTATCATGTTTGTGACTCAAAGGGGCATGTGCCTCGATTCTCGGACCATCAATCACGCATTTCCATGCATGATGGCCCAAAGAATCAAGCATGCACTTTCATGTCAAATGAAATGCAAATCAAACAAACAAACCAAGACCCAATTCCTATCACCAAATCAAGGAACAAGGCATGCATGCAAGATGTAATGCAACCTAGGCATGCAAGCTAAGGGTGCAACATGGCATAGCAAGACACTTATGCAAGCATACAAGCAAACATGAGGCAATGCAAACTAATGAAAAGATGGACTTAAAAATGATTTAGGCAGCTCTAAATAGGCCTAAAACAGTGGCCAAAGTGCCCAAAAATGAAGGCTAAACACACATGCACATATGCACATGTTGTGGTCCAAACCTTAAGCATTAAACTAGCAACTTTTAAGCACACTTAAAAGAGGCTATCATGGACAATTAGCATGCAACATAAGCTCTAAAAATCATGTTAAAACATGGTGCCAAACCAACTCAAATGAAGTAAACATTAGCATGCAAATGGCCCAAATTCTTGAAGCAAGTCAAGAAGGCTTAAACCATGGCTAAGCCGACCGAGCCCTATAAGGCCAAGAAGGCTTAAAACAAGTTCAGGGCAGTCCTTGAGCATGCAAAGGGGACCTTTAGATGGCATCTAAGTGGCTCAAATTCAATAGCATGCATAATGGCTAAAACATAGAGCATACAACACAAGCTTTCAAAGCTTCAAAGAGGCATCCAAGGCAAGCATACGAGCATGTCAAAGGGACTGAAATGACATGCTAAGTGATTCCAAACCACTAAATTAATGCAAACAATGCATGCTACGCATTCACATACTTGAAGCATATAAGCTCAAATACAAAGGAGCTATACTAAGCATGCCAAGATCGACCCAAGCAACTATGGACAGACCTAAAACATGGCAAAATAAGCACAAAACCTTCACAAGGTTAAACCTAAAACATGCTGGAACGAAGGCTAACAACCTAAGGCATATTAAGGCAATAACAAGGCATTACATGGTAGGTATGCTAAGCATGCATGGTGTACCAAAACCAACTTAAAACCATGTTATATTATGACAATATAAGTATGAAAAACAGCCAAGACATGATCAACAAAAGCCTAAGCTAGATGCTCCCTTAAGAGGTTAAAAATGATCCTTTTCAAAGACAACAAGGAGAGGGGGTGGCCCTCTCCTTCTTGAGACTTCAAGGCACTATCTTCACCACTGAAATCCCTCAAGATTTCAGTGGTGAAGAGGCCCAAGCACCAAAGTCCCGAAACTTGCACAAAATAGCACAAAAAGGAGCCTAACAAGGCCTAGGAGGGATCAAACAAACCCAAACCACAAAACACCCTTAACAAACAATCAAGAGGGCTTAAAAACAGAACTTTTTTGTATTATACACTAAGCACAAAAACAGTTCTAAGATAGGTAGAAAGCAATGCAAAAATGGGGAATAAAAGGGAAGTTTCTTACCCTTGAAGACCACCTTCACAAGCAATGCTCCATGACCTTCCTTGGCTTTAATCCGACTCCAAAACACTAAAACAACCCTCCAAAGGTCTCAAGTCCAAGAGATGGTGTATTGGTGTGTGTTTACGAAACAAAAGTAGGACAAAACACACACTTATAGAGATGGAATATATATCTAACCCTCACCCTAGAACTCAAGCTTTCCAAAAGCTGTCTAAAAATGTCTAACAAAAGTCTAACCCTTGGCCAAAGAGAAGAAGCTCTCCTATATAGGCAATTCCCTCTTGTAAGGCTTACAAAACAAGCCATTCAAGAGAAAAATCCCCCCATACACGTGTATGGAGGGGAATGGGGTGGGTGCCAGCTATCACAGCTGGCACAAAATATCTACAAAAAGTAGATGAACAGTGGTCGGTTGGCCAAAATTGTCATTTTGACAAAATTGATGGTCGGTCGGCCAAAAAGAGTGCCGGCCGGCAATATACATTGCCGGTGGACACAAACAACAGCCGGTGGCCTCTAGCCATGGCCGGTGATGTGTGGGGATGCCTCACAAGGTATTCCCTGCCCCTCCAAGGCAAAACACAAGTGTTTGGTGCAAAACTAGACACAAAACGGTCGAGTTCGGAGATCTTGAGGCAAGGCGCGTAGCCAAGACCTCCGGGAACTCCAAATGAACACAAACATGGATGATCACTGAGTGTTCAAACGGTGACGTCCAAGTCTTGAGGACGGTCAAAAATGGGGTGTCTACAGTTGCCCCTCTTTGACAGAACTAGAAAGTCATAACAATGACGGGAGTGAATGTCAAAGCCCAGAGACGACCCATTTTTGACAAGGCCGAAGACTTGGACAATCATGCAAGACAAACAAGGTATGCGCCCGAAGGCAGGGGCAAAATGCAAGACAATGCAAGAAGCCGAGCATAACTTATGATCACGCAAAGAAAGCTGTAATGAGGCACACATGCAACAGTTTTAAGCTAGTATACACCAAACTACACTATAATGTAGAAAGGATGTAAGAGAATTATGTAATCCTCGATACGTCTCACGCGGAGGATACAATACCTGTCCGGTTCGTCCGGTTGCTCCGGCCTCAAATGAGCCGTACATACAATATCGAGCCTGTAAAGAAAACAAACTTAACAGGTACAATGTCATTAGCAACATGCATGACAATGCAATGATGAATGCAAAATAATATGCACTATATACAAAACTATGTATGAACAATGCAAATGATGCAATGCAATCGAATCATGATTCAATCATGAGCGGTTCGAAACCATACAAATGTCAAATAGATTGATGGAAGTAACAAGTCTGTCTACCATAGAAAAGGTGCCGCAACCCTCAAACCAACATACCAGCGTGGAATAGGTGCGTACACTTGCAGAACTATGAGTAATGTAGACAGACACAAGAATGAGTATTGGATGGAATGATATAAGTGGGGTGACAACCCGCTGGGGAAAGAACAATGATCCTAACACCAGATGCAAAACTTACACTACAATGTAATATTTACAACGGATATGGCGTGCAGCCAAAACCGTACCTTGCCTAGGAAAGGCATGTACACGTACAAGCCATGTCTAACACAGAAAAGGTGCCGCAACCCTCAAACCAACATACCAACATGGAATAGGCGCGTACACATGCAGAACTGTGTTTTGACGTGAAAAGTAAGAGCACATACCAGACCAAGCTCAACAAGGAAAGGCGCAAGCCATAGATAGAGGGTGATGCAGTAGATGCATGCAACTAAAATGCAATGGAGATGGATACAATGAATATGGCACGCGGGCCAAACCAAATCTTGCCTAGGAAAGGCATGTACGCATACAAGCCATGTCTAACACAGAAAAGGTGCCGCAACCCTCAAACCAACATACCAACGTGGAATAGGCACGTACACATGCAAAACTGTGTTTTGACGTGAAAAGTAAGAGCACATACCAGACCAAGCTCAACAAGGAAAGGCGCAAGCCATAGATGGAGGATGATGCAGTGCATGCAACTACAATGCAATATCTACAGATATGCAATGGAAAGTAAATGCAATATTTACAGTGGAAATGCATGACAATGCACTATATTATGATGAAATGCATGACATATGCAATATCTACAATGATGCATGTTGTTTTTGTTGTTGTGTTTTTTGAAGTGCATGACATATGCAATGTTTACAATGCGATGCATGACAATGCAATAAAGGTTTTGGCACCCTCCAAGGATTTAAGGTCTCCTAGACCGTGCGTGTTTAAGGTCTCGCCAGACCTATTTGGGGCAATGCATGAATTGAGATGCGGTGCACAAGACAGTGCGATGCGCAAGATCGCGTGATGGAATGCATGCCAAATGCAATGAGATGCGCAAAACAGCGTGGTGCGTTCAGACAACGCGAATAAAGGTTTTGCACCTCTCAAGGATTTAAGGTCTCCTAGACCGTGGTGCGGGAAAAGTGCGTGATGATGCAAAATATGCGCGTTACAACGCGTGCAGTCATGCAAAGCAATGCAAGTGATAATGTGTACCACACCACATGCGGTGATGCGTAACAATAAAGGTTTTGCACCTTCGGAAAGGTTTCGCACCCTCCAAGGATTTAAGGTCTCCTAGACCGTGGTGCGGGAAAAGTGCGTGACGATGCACGTGACGTGCTAGAATGCGTGACAATGCAAATAGACTCAAATGCGTAACAACGCACGTGTTTTGGAAAGCATGACAATGCAATGATGAGGGAATGCACGATAACGCGAACGATGCGTGAGGCGACGTATGCATTGAAATGCATGACAATGCTTGTAATAAAAATGCAATGACAATTCATGAGAGATGTGCATGACAATGCAAGGGGTGCATGTTACCACGTATGTAGTACGTGCATAACAATGCAACTGTGAGGTGCATAACGGCGCGATGCAATGCACCGAAATAGTGCGATGAATGCGTACAACGCACACGGGGCAACTTTTTGAATCTTGCAGAAGGCAAAAGGATACAAAAGGATACACCTTGCACGAATTCGAGTGCCACGCCGCAATGACGCGATCCGAGATCAAACCGGAGGCCGGTTGAGCGTCGGAGATACACTTTCTTGCACTTTCTTGAGCTATGAAGACCAAAAACTACTCATATGGCCTAAACAAGGCTTTGGGAATACCACCGCTTGGGAAGAAGCCACCCATGTCCACCCTGCAAAATATTTTCATCGGCATAATATTCTACCAAGGCACAAAATGTTGCCGACAGCAAAAAGTCCCCAGTAGGCAGATTCGACATTTCACCAAGGGTCTTTTAAAATAGGGTTTCTAAACCCTATTTCTCACTTCCTCCTTAGCCGAAAAACACTCATCTCTCTCTCTAGAGCCCTTTTCCTTCCTCATTTCCTCGCTTTCTTCGCGTTCTACGCCCGTTTCGTCGTCGGATTCGCGATTTCCTTCGCGTTTCGGACATTTTCATCCGAACAAATCTTTGTTTCGGTGCCTCTTTTACTATTTCCACCTTTTGGGGTTTGTTCCCCTCACTTTCTTCTTGATTTCCGTACCCTTTCCACACCCCGGCTTTTCCGGCCATTTTCCACCCTCCCGGGGGTTGACTTTTCGGTTGACTTTCCATATTCCAGCCCGATTTTCATTTTCCGACCATTCTCTCATCATTCTCGATATGGCTGACGATATTCCACGCGGTGGGACTCCCTCGGATCACGAGATGGATCCCGGGGTCCAGCTCCTACCTTTGAGCGAGCGCCCGTTCGACCCGGCGACCTATCGGCCGGCGATTCACGTTCTACCCCCCGACGGACTACGCTAGTTCAGGAGTTTCGACATGGCGTTGGATCCGAGCCTTTCGTGAGAACTGCCTCTCCTATCGCCGGCACTTTCGAGGTAACATTTTTCTCTGTTTTACTTTCTGCAATGTAGAATGTTTAACTGCCATAGCTGATTATATTCTTTAATTGCTTTAGCTCAGATATACTGATACACTGTATATTGTAGTTGATTACAAACGCACTTGCAACTGATTATCTGTTTAAGACTCACACGTGCACACACACTGCACTAGCCTTGAACCACTCAACACACGGCACACACTGTATTTCACTGCAAACACCGGCACTCGATACCTGTTTGAATATGAAAATATGCACGCATGCCACATTTGCACTGAACCACTTAAACACGCTGACGCATCACACGCTGTAGTTCACTATAAGCACACCGGTACTCGGTATCTATTTGAACTTGAAAAACTCGCACGCATGCTAAATTTGCACTGAACCACTCAAACACGCTGACGCATCACACGTTGTAGTTCACTATAAGCACACCGGCACCCGGTATCTGTTTGAATCTGAAAAACTCGTATGTATGCTAAATTTGCACTGATTTTGACTGTTTCTTTGAAACTGTACATTTTATAGTGCTTCGCAACTACTTGTTTGAAAACAGGGAGATTCCCATACCATCCGCGGGTATGGGAACACTGTCGCTCGTGAGTGGTACGCCGAGCTTCCGTCTGATTTGCCACATCGTGAGCAGTAGGCTTTGGCGCGTGCGAAGGACTCTCCAAGCTTACTACATGCAGACCTCTCATTACCGCTCTGGTGGAGAGGTGGTGGGACACCACCGATTCATTCCATTTCTCTGCGGCAGGGGACATGACGATGACCCCTTACAATTTCTCGATGCTTACAGGCATCGGGGTAGAGTGATCCGATCCCTTCATCTGAATATGGATAAGTGGGAGGCCACTCAGATCTACTTGCTCGGCGGTTGCCGCCTCAGTGCGTCGGCTTCTCGATACTCTGGTTTGAGGTGCGATTCGAGGTCAGCCCACCCTTGTTGATGCAGCCCCGATGACTCAGGAGGCCGTGGAGAGATACGCACGCGGCTTTCCCATGTTCCTGTTTGGGACGACCATTTTCGCCGACCGGGCGAACACCGTGCCTCTCTGCCTACTCAGCGCACTGGTGGACGTTAGGGATATCTTGCATTACGATTGGGGTGACGCCGCTCTGGCCACTCTCTATGGATATATGAGCTCAACTTCCCGCGGCAGCGGACAGTTGCTCGGGGGCTACTGGCGTGTTTGGGAGGTACATTTCTTTTTCTGCCTTTCATTTACATTCTATAGCTTTGCACACACTTATACCTGCTTTATACTTGTATCTTTGGCACCTGCATACCACTTTTACCTTGTTGTACCTTTGCTCACACATGTACACTCTACAATACCTTTGCACAACCTGCAGCTCTGCTATTTCTGCCTTTACTCTATATTCTGCTTTATCTGATAAATGCACTGGTATTTACCTTATAGTTGTGGGTTTATGCCTACTTTCCTAGGCTTGCTCTCGTACCCGACGCAGAGACCCCTCTTGTCGTCCCGTTCTCGCGCCGCTTCGACGGGAGGTGCGTACGGAGGCCCCGAGAGACATTCGGCTTCTTCCGCCGCTACTTCGACACCATCACCCCCGCAGAGGTATGTTTTACTAGCAGTTCATTTAAGCTTCGTCTTTCCACTGCATATTTCAATAACAGTAGATAACAAACTGTATTTCATTTTCAGATCACCTGGCAGCCTTGGGCTCCTTTGCTAGCCATGATGCGGGATCGGTTTGCCGGCGTCGATGAGACCTCGTGTTTCCGGATTCTGCTGGAGGGCCCGGTCTGTCGGGCTTGGTACCTGGGTGAGCATTTCTTACGTCAGACCCTGGGTTTACCGGAGCAGATAGTCTCGGTGCACCCTCCTGAGTATATGAGGGATACCGAGAGATTCATTGCCGAGCAGATGGCGGACTACACCATTGGCTGGGAGGCAGACGATTTCAGAGGCGAGGGCGATTACTCGGAGTACGTCCGGACCTTCATCATGCGACCTCTGAGTGGCGACCAAAGCGAGAGAGAGAGACTTGGCGCCCGATGGCTGGGCGAGGCTGAAGAGTGTCGAGGAGGGCTCGAGTCCGTGGTAGGGCGAGTCGGCGAGGCGGGGACGGTTGGCTGCTACGCCCGCTTGACTTTCAGAGGGCAGGGTGGGGCGACCTACCAGATCCCCTTTGCTCCTCCGCCGGCTGATCACGAGTTTGTCGGTGTCCCCGACTTACCTCCGGTATGTATTACTGCATTCCGCATCTTATACTGTTATTTCATTTCAGTTTATTTAATATTCCACAGAATACTGATGCATCTGATACTTTTGCAGGCGTCTTCCGAGTACACCCGGCAGTCATTGGAGATGAATGCCTCCATGATGGGGATGCTACAGCGGACCTTCGACCTCCTAGCCCTTTACAGCATTCCGGTATGTTTTTTCTGACCACAGCCTCAAACCATACACAAACTGCTTTACATAATCTGATGCACAACACAACATCTGATAAACTGCTCACGGCATCTGATACACTGTATTCTGCACTGATCCACTGCTCACAGCATACATACACTGTACTCATACACTGCATTCTGTACTGATAAACTGCTCACGGCATCCACACACTGTACTCATCGCCTTGCATTACATCTTGATTCACTTTGCTCACGATTACGATGCATTCGCCTTTCGTGCTTTTTCAGCCTCCTTTCCAGATTCCTCTGGTGGGTGGCGCTCATTGAACCTCCCATTTCTACGGGATGGCGAGTATATCCCGCACCGAGGGGCGCACTCATGTAAATGGCGGCTTCGCGGGCTCCGATTCGAGATGCGAGGCGAGAGAGCGAGAGGAGGAGACCCGTGATGGCTCGGACTCGGACTCGAACGGTGATGCTCCTGGTGGTGCTCCTGGTGATGACACTCCTGGACCTTCGTCCAGGAAGAGGACTAAGACGGTATGACCCAGAGTCATTTTTGACATTTGATCTGATTTTCTTCTTTTTTTTTTTTTTTTTTTTTTGCACTTTCCCCTTTTGTTAGTAGTTAGGGTACTTTGTACTGCCGCAGGCAGATTTTATTTCCAAAACTTATGGATTTGAAAAGATTATGAAATGAAACAAACTTTTTGTCTGAAAAAGTGTTTACATTTGCGCATTTCATACCTTGCACTGTATTGCATCATATTACACCTCAAATGTAAATGATATTGATCTGTTGTCTGAAAATTGAGCACTTGCACTATGATAATTGGATAACCAACCAACTAACAGCAGACAACTCATACAAACCACTGCTCAACCTGAATATCTGACCCATACTCTCTTTGGGGTGATGCATCTGACCCATATCTGACACTTTCGGTTCATTCTGCACACAGCAAACCTTGAACAAATAGCCCAATCTGATAAGACGGACCACAAAACTGAAACGGTTGGAGTCGAAACACGCTCGAATGTCTCAAATTTCCCTTTCCTTCTCCTGTCTTGCATAAATGTAGAGAATGGCACAGCATTTTGAGCACACGATTTTTTGAAATAAAGAAGGGTTTTCAACCGGGGTATCGAACCTACCACAGAACACAGCGAGACAGACTCAAACAAAGAAACAAAAGGCACATGACCTAACATAACGAGACATGCTCGGAAAAGAATCAAAGCTAAAACCGAAACCGACAAATAAAAAGACACGACACACGGACGTGTTTACACAAGGAGAGACCTCAAATCTCGGGGAGCCAGTTCCCCCGGGTACTTCCCACCCTTTCTGATTTGTGATACTCACATCACTCGGCCCTCAGGCTCGGTTTTTCTCTCAAAACTCTCTTGCTCACTTTTCTCTCTGCTTACACCTCTCTATTCTTTATTCTCACATTTTTTAATCCCTCCCCAGGATGATTGATGGATGAATAGGAAGTCACAGGTTCACGCCCAACACTGTTAGCTCACGGCTATTCCTTCCGGTGGATAGAGTGCCCTTCTGGCGAGTATGTTGACAGGGGGGAAAGACAGAAGACCTGACTCAATTGTGCCCCGAGTTCGTCACTTTGACCATTTTTTGTTTTCTAAAACAGTTTTGACCAAAATGCGAGTCAGATTAACATACTTATTCGATTTTCTGATTCAAAATCATGCAAATCAGGCTGTGAGCACTGAAAATTTTCCTTTTGGGTCCAAGAAGATGGTCCGATTTTGGAAAATGGAATAGTTTTCGAGAAAATAAGTCAACCTCAGTAAAAATTTTTAAAAACTATTTTTGCAAGCGAATGCTCGGCGACGAGCACAGAACTTACCCTCGAGATGCGCAACCTCGGATCAGAGGCAATGGGAAATTGCCCCTTGCTTAAAGGGGGCACAAGGCAACGGAAAGTTGCCCTTGGTTTGGACGGCAACTCAGGGCAACTTATGGCACTGTATGGCAACGGAAAGTTGCCCCTTGTTTGGATGATGCCGCGGCATACTGTAAGCCAGTTCTCGTTGATGACGATCGGACCCTTGGACGCGGAGGAGACGAAGACGGTTTGAATCAATATATGGACACAATCACCTAGAAGGTGTTGGTGGTTGGATTTCAAGAGGAAGTTGATCACGTAGTTCCAGGTTGTTGCAATCGAGACATCAGATTCGGAAGAGGCACAAGTGATCAAAACCATAACATGGACTGAAACGCTATGGAAGCGTTGGGGGCTGGACTTCAGGATGAAGTTGCCTACGTATCCGAAACATGGGAATCAAGCCTTACGTAGTTCCGATTAAGGTACACTCGGGTATTTTAACCTTCACTGTTTAGGCTCTAACTTTTGCCAATGCGCCTGTTGCAGGTTTTTGACCTTGCGAGCTACGTTTTTCTTCTTTTCTTCTTTCATTCTTTTCTTTTGCGTTTCCATTTTTTATTTCTTTTGCTATTTTTTGTTCTTTTTCCTCTTTTTTTGCTTCTTTTTTTTTGTCTCTTTTTTTATTTCTTTTTTCTTTGCTCTAACTTTTGCCTGGGTCGCCCTTCCAGGTTTTCGGCCCAGCGAGCCTCTCAAAGGGTAAAAGTGTAGTAATCCCATGCCAAATGGTTTTGAGTTTGAAGCCTCCAAGGGAGTGACTGTTGGGTTGATTTGCAGAAGAATCCATCACGGTTGCTTCATGAGCCTTGCCTGGTGGGATCTGATCTTCATGATCTGACTTTGGTGCCTCTTACTCAAGGCGCGGACTTCAAATTGGGCACCACCAGGCCTTGCATGGCAGTTGGTCATTGAATGTTATGAGCAGTTCCAAGTTCAAAACAGATAGGTTGAATCTTGAGGCTGAGAGCAATCCTAGGCTGCGCAATCTCAAGAGCAATTCCACAGAAGTCTTCACAGGACTGCGCAAAACATTTTGTTTTTTGAAAGTTTTTAAGAAAGCGACAAATCGCTCGCGCTGAAGATAGTGTGGAACCAATCTGGATCGAACTAGGGTCCTCCTCAGTACTCACGCCGACAAGCATGATTTCATTCATTAAAAGCTTAGCACGTCTCTCTCTCTCAAAAATGATCAAAGTTTTACAAAACCCGAGGAATTGTTTCCTCTTCGTTTTTATCACCGCAGTGTTCGAAAAGGGTTTTTTGAAAAGCTTAGGTCATTACAACGATGTTTAAGGCACAAGAGAGTAGGTGGTATGTACTGTCGTTCCATTCACATCCTCTGGCACAACTAGCTTAAATAGCGATAAGTACAGAAACATGATAGCCGCAGCTGTTTCATTCAGATTCCCTGATTGTGACTGGCTCCTCAACCGAGACAGACTCAAAAGGAAAAAAAACAAAAGGATAATTACAAAACGGCGGTCGAGGCAACAACCCCGAGAATCACACGGTATTCTATACAAAGGGGCGGCTCGCTACAACAAGAGCAGACCAGTAAGCAAAGGATCGACTCAAGACAATGAGACAGACTCAAAACAAAACAAAACAAAAGACTGACTCGACACCCAAGCCAGAATTTACAAAACTAGCATTCGTAGATGCTCAAAAATGCGTGCCAGACGCCACATCAAAATATACCAAGTGCCGTCCACAGGTGGTTCACTCTCTGATTACATACTTGCAGTATTAGTGTCCTCAAAATCCAGTAGTTGGGCAGTAACGAACTTGGCTGAGGTGGGCGGGAGGATAACCTCGTTGTCAATCAAATCTTACACCTCATGACGGAGACGGAAACAATTGTTGGTAGCATGGCCTGTCTGCTGGTGGTACGCACAGTACTGAGCAGGGTCATGAGTAGCAAGGAGATTCTTCGGAAGAGGCCGAGGCTCCAGGGGTTTAAGGTGTCCCCTCTCGGCAAGGATTTGAAGTGCTTTGGACAATGGCATGTAGAGAGCATAGAAGACCCTGCGCCCTCGGGGCAGGTACTTTGTAGCTTGAGCACTCTTGCTAGATGCACTAGCGAACGGATCGGCGGGTGCGGCCTTGGATTTTTGATCCTTTCCGGATGCAGGGTTAGGAGCGGGAAGAACTGTTTTGGCATGACGGGGCCTATCCCGGTTCTCTGATTGACTGGAACCGCCCTCAGACGGAGTGGGGAAAGCGTCCTCCACAGCTTTTGTCACAACTGCAGATATCTGTTGCTTATTCATCCCCCCGGCTTTCAAAGCCTCGACTGCCCACAGCAGTTGTTCAATAGGATCAGTATCTGCCTTTGTTTTGCCTTTGTCTCTGGCCTCAGCCTGATCTAGAATTTGGGTTGATACGTCGTTGCCATAGCTGGAGGCCATCTTCGGTTGGCTAAGTTCAATTACTATACGTCCCAACAGCGGGGGCTCCTGGGGTATAAAGCCTCCGGCATATGATGCGGCTGGTGGCGAAGCAGACATTCCATAGGCGAGATCCGCCACGGATCTTTGAAGATCACCTATCATTCCCATTAGTTCAAATGTAGTAGGCTCGCGAGCCTAATATAGTTGAGGGGTCCAAACTGGGTGTCTGCGCGGCGACACAGGTGGATCGGCATATCAATATTGGCCTCACTTTGTGGGGTGATTCGTTGACCCAACGCGGCTGTCATGACCACGATCTCTTCTGAATTCTGCGTCATGCTAAGTCCTGCCTCAGCAAGGAGAAGACACTAGCTATTCTGGATTAACTCTCTGAATCTCTGAACTGAAACAGAAAACAAGCAGTATTTCAGCCCCAAACAGATCAAACACGAGTGTAGCCAATCAACTGCACTCTACTACTGATCACTGTTCCCCAGAATCATTGTTCAAAATTGAACTGATACCCGCAGACATAACTGATTCTCAACAACACTGATACTGGTGCCCTCGAGCCTGATGCTCAAACTTTGCAAACTGATATATGCGTTCCTGCAGAGATACACTCTAAAAGCACATAACAAGTAAATGAGAGCCAATACACCCCTATGTTGGGGTAGGGTTTCCTTGTCCTATTTTGTAAGGAGCTAGGGTTTCACTATGCACACAGCGGTTTCACACAACCTAATATCGGGTAAGCGACCTGTCCTAGTTTGGAATGGTCACTATGGATTCCGAATATGCACTAGGCCGAAGGGTCAAAAGGGGGCCCCGGTAAAACCGGGGTTTGTATTCCCATGCTGTCAGAGCCCATAACCGGTCAGCCTTATAGTCATGCCTTGACAAGACAAGCCTCCGGCAAACCGTTCAGGAATAGCAGATGGCAAACACGGTGTCCTAGGCGCACCAATGCACATGCAATGCAAAGAAACACATAAATGAAATCAAAACAGGATATCACGAGTTCGAGTCAAGCTCTCTAAATCCCCAGCGGAGTCGCCAGAAACTGTAACAAGCCCGCGGGGGACCTTGCTACAGTTCGGACTCAATTTTTGTGTCGCGGTTCTTAATCTGAACCAAAAGAGTCCAAATCCGGCAAATCGTTTGAGAAAACAGATTTTTGCAAAAGAAGTGCCAAACATGGACTGCTTTGCCAGATACAGAATCGCCACCTAAATATTTTATTTTGAGAAATTTAGGAAACCCTGACTCGGTGCCAAAAGCCACGTGTCCGTCATCACCAAAGCTGTCTTGGCTCGGGAGCTTGGGTACGATCGGGGAAGGTCAGCTATGAGCACCCCCTTTCGTCTGGTCCGAAGACCGGCCTCTAATAACCATGATATCCGATTTTGAAAACGTTATGTGTTCTTGTTCCGGTTATTAGCCTAGATTTACTATGTTATGCGCACAGCAAACAAGTATAGACTAGATTGCCTAATTTGGAAACAAGCATTGCATATCCATTTGTTTTGAAAAGACTTTGAAGTTTGCTACTCGCAAGTAGGCTAAAACACGGATTTCAACGAGTTTTTCCAACTCAAACAACCCAACCTTCACCCACAGGCATTCAAGCAGTTTATCTCATATAAGCATTTAGCCACATGGTAATCATGCTGTCATGTTAACATTCACACACATGCGAGATGCTAAAGCATAAATACTTACATTGTACTCCATGCCAAAACAATAAACTAGTTAGCAAAAGCAAATATGCATGATCCTAGTTCATGTTAAGTGGCTAATGCAACACATGCAAGGATGTAGTTAGAGTAGGCTCGGCTAACCCTAAAATGGCATGTGAAATGCTGCAACTATCACGTATTCAATTTGGAATTGAAAATACAATGCAGTTTGTATGATGTACCGAGCCCGATGCATGCTAGACAAATGCATGGATGCACGCATGCATTTACATGAGGTACGCTAATTTAAACATGCCCTAATACTACCCATCATAAGCAGGTAAATAAAAGGGGAGAAAGACGTGGGGTTGGAAGACATGCACACACACGCACCCACACTTATTACAGATTCGCCCTCGCTCGGAGGGACCAAAAGAATAATACAAATTAATCAACTACGCAAGCTAATCAAATATTACAAATTGCCTAATTAGTTAACAACTAACTAAACTAGGAAAAACAGTAAACCGCCGCGGGAGGAGAGCTTGAATGCAATGCACGCTCGGGTCCTGCTCGGAATTGTACTGTCATGCAAAGATTGCCTCTGTTTTCCCTGCTCTGCCCTTCTGAAGACTGTCAAAATCTCAGAGATGCTTCTTCAGATACTGGGGATAACCACCGGCTGAGTAGAATAGCCACTGGCTGCAGCATGTGATCATCAGCACAATATTCGCGACGGCCTTTGAATCTTACGGCCGAAGAAGAATGCTGCAGAACACGCAACTCACAAAGGCGAGGGCAGAACTTGCATGGCAATACAATTCAAGCAATGTATGCACCAATCATGCCCCCTATCATGTTTGTGACTCAAAGGGGCATGTGCCTTGATTCTCGGACCATCAATCACGCATTTCTATGCATGATGGCCCAAAGAATCAAGCATGCACTTTCATGTCAAATGAAATGCAAATCAAACAAACAAACCAAGACCTAATTCCTATCACCAAATCAAGGAACAAGGCATGCATACAAGATGTAATGCAACCTAGGCATGCAAGCTAAGGGTGCAACATGGCATGGCAAGACACTTATGCAAGCATACAAGCAAACATGAGGCAATGCAAACTAATGAAAAGATGGACTTAAAAATGATTTAGGCAGCTCTAAATAGGCCTAAAACAGTGGCCAAAGTGCCCAAAAATGAAGGCTAAACACACATGCACATATGCACATGTTGTGGTCCAAACCTTAAGCATTAAACTAGCAACTTTTAAGCACACTTAAAAGAGGCTATCATGGACAATTAGCATGCAACATAAGCTCTAAAAATCATGTTAAAACATGGTGCCAAACCAACTCAAATGAAGTAAACATTAGCATGCAAATGGCCCAAATTCTTGAAGCAAGTCAAGAAGGCTTAAACCATGGCTAAGCTGACCGAGCCCTATAAGGCCAAGAAGGCTTAAAACAAGTTCAAGGCAGTCCTTGAGCATGCAAACGGGACCCTTAGATGGCATCTAAGTGGCTTAAATTCAAAAGCATGCATAATGGCCAAAATATGGAGCATACAACACGAGCTTTTGAAGCATCAAAGAGGTGTCCAAGGCAAGTATACGAGCATGTCAAAGGGACTGAAATGACATGCTAAGTGATTCCAAACCACTAAATTAATGCAAACAATGCATGCTATGCATTCACATACTTGAAGCATATAAGCTCAAATACAAAGGAGCTATACTAAGCATGCCAAGATCGACCCAAGCAACTATGGACAGACCTAAAACATGGCAAAATAAAAACAAAACCTTCACAAGGTTAAACCTAAAACATGCTGGAATGAAGGCTAACAACCTAAGGCATATTAAGGCAATAACAAGGCATTACATGGTAGGTATGCTAAGCATGCATGGTGTACCAAAACCAACTTAAAACCATGTTATATTATGACAATATAAGCATGAAAAACAGCCAAGACATGATCAACAAAAGCCTAAGCTAGATGCTCCCTTAAGAGGTCAAAAATGGTCCTTTTCAAAGACAACAAGGAGAGGGGGTGGCCCTCTCCTTCTTGAGACTTCAAGGCACCATCTTTACCACTGAAATCCCTCAAGATTTCAGTGGTGAAGAGGCCCAAGCACCAAAGTCTCGAAACTTGCACAAAATAGCACAAAAAGGAGCCTAACAAGGCCTAGGAGGGGTCAAACAAACCCAAACCACAAAACACCCTTAACAAAAAATCAAGAGGGCTTAAAAACAGAACTTTTTTGTATTATACACTAAGCACAAAAATAGCTCTAAGATAGGTAGAAAAGCAATGCAAAAATGGGGAATAAAAGGGAAGTTTCTTACCCTTGAAGACCACCTTCACAAGCAATGCTCCAACAGCCTTCCTTGGCTTTAATCCAGCTCCAAAACACTAAAACAACCCTCCAAAGGTCTCAAGTCCAAGAGATGGTGTATTGGTGTGTGTTTCTGAGCAAAAGTAGGACAAAACACACACTTATAGAGATGGAATATATATCTAACCCTCACCCTAGAACTCAAGCTTTCCAAAAGCTGTCTAAAAATGTCTAACAAAAGTCTAACCCTTGGCCAAAGAGAAGAAGCTCTCCTATATAGGCAATTCCCTCTTGTAAGGCTTACAAAACAAGCCATTCAAGAGGAAAATCCCCCCATACACGTGTATGGAGGGGAATGGGGTGGGTGCCAGCTATCACAGCTGGCACAAAATATCTACAAAAAGTAGATGAACAGTGGTCGGCTGGCCAAAATTGTCATTTTGACAAAATTGATGGCCGGTCGGCCAAAAAGAGTGCCGGCCGGCAATATACATTGCCGGTGGACACAAACAACAGCCGGTGGCCTCTAGCCATGGCCGGTGATGTGTGGGGATGCCTCACAAGGCATTCTCTGCCCCTCCAAGGAAAAACACAAGTGTTTGGTGCAAAACCAGACACAAAACGGTCGAGTTCGGAGATCCTGAGGCAAGGCGCGTAGCCGAGACCTCCGGGAACTCCAAACGAACACAAACATGGATGATCACCGGGTGTTCAAACGGTGACGTCCAAGTCTTGAGGACGGTAAAAAATGGGGTGTCTACAAGGACCATCATTATTTTTTGATGTAGAGAGGAAGGTACACATTTATTGGTATGGATCTAATCCCTGCCAAGTAAAGCATTATACTGGACATTACAATCTATAACAAAGAATGTTGTCATGCAATCTCTGGTTCCTATACTCAAATTGATGGGCAGGATGTCCTAAGCCATCTGCTTATCAGTGAAGCCAACAATGGTTGTGTTGGTTGGGATTAATTTGGGATTTTTTTTTCCTAATTTCTTCAAAGAGGACTTCGGAAGCAAGTTCATTGCTGCCCCATTATTTACTAACACTTTATTTATTTGTATCACATCGAAATAAGCCTTGATATACAAGGGCTTAACGTGCTGCGCCATAGATGTTGTAGGATATTCGAAGGAATATGAGAGATTAATACTCACCTCCTCACTTTCATCTTCAGTTTCCATTGGTGTGGCCACTTCAAACTCATCTTGAATCATGCTAACCTGTGAATCTTCACTAGAAACTGGAATAAGGTCATCTTTATAACCTTTTTGGTTTCCATCTTCAGCTTGGAACTCCTGTGGCAATATATATACCATGTTGACTGACACTGGAGGAAATGAGTCAAACTGAACTGTTGGCTGCACTTGTTTCTTTTCCAAACTAACTTGTTCAGTTATTTCGGAAGCATCTTCCATGCCGCACTTTGGTACCTCAGTACTGGTGACTTCCTTCAAATTAACTCGTTTGTGGTCTACTCCTGTTGGCTTTTCGACCAAAAAGGTCTATTCAGCCATGAAGGCTTCAGACATCTCATCTTCAACCATTTCTTTCTTTTAGCCTAGTTCAACTTCTCTTTCCGTCTCACTGTCGCTTTCTATCAAGGCCTTTTCAAGACTTGCTAAGTTGAATCTTTCCTTGGCTTTCAGTTCAGTGTGAACCCTTGCCAATTGCTCTTTGCTGACACTTCTTTTATTCTGAGGAGCTACTTTTGGACTTTCTTTTTCCTCTGTCTGGCCTTTTGACTGGGCCAATGAAGAACTCTCTCCACTTTCCTTTAGATCTTTTTGGTACTGGGTGTACCTTCATCGGATCTTCCTCATTTGAGACGTAGAGATTACTGGAACCATATTTGGTTCCTTTGTTTTTGGGTACTTGAGTAATACCCAATTATTTGGAGCCACCAAGGGAGGTTTAATCATTCTACCCTTGTCTCTAAAGACATTTCTTTGTGCAGGTATTTCCTTAGGCTTGTTTTGCATGACAAACTAGTCTGGCACCCCAAGTACCCATGAACTCACTAGTTCAGTTATTGAACTTGCTTTCCCACTCTTTGAAGCCACCTTTGAAGCTAACTGTTGAGGCCAATCACTGGCTCTGATACCCTGTCTCGAGCCCGATTCAGGCCTTCTTTCAGGGTATTTGCCTTGCATCTTGTTCGAAGTTGACTTTGGAGGCCAATTACTGGCTCTGATTCCCTGACTTGAGCCCAATTCAGTCCTTCTCTTAGCATAATTTCCTTTCATCCTGTAGTAATTGGGTGGTCTGAACTCATGCAGAGATCTCTTACCCTTGGATTGCATTCTAGTGGCTGGTGGTCCAGCCAAGAATGGCTGCTGTCTGGGACCAGTTGGGTATGGACTCTTGTTATAGGTATTAGTTAGCTTAGGGTGTCTCTGTACATTCTTTTAATACTGTTTCCCATCAATTGGAAACCCTTTTAGCCATTTGTAACTTAACCTGCATCTGGGACACATTCTTTGCATGACAGCTGCCTCAAGAAAGTCATCATCCAGTGCCTCCTCACTAGAGTCATCCTTTTGGTCCGCAAAGCTCTATCCATTTGCTAGTGAACTTCTGGTATCCTTCTTGAAAACAGTCTAGCTGGCAACATACATCTGCACATTAACCTCCTTTAATTCCTTCAAGGATAGGTTTTGGAAATTTGGCACGCCACCATTGGTTGTAACCTCTTCAATCTCTGGGAACGGGTTAGTGTCAATCCCCATACCTTTCTCTACTTTGGCCGAAAACTTTAAACTCCCCTTTCGAATCTGTTTTTGGATCCTGTCCCAAAAAACAATATAGTTTTTAATTGAATGAAACCAAGAATTGTACCATTTACAATACATTTTCCCTTTAAGTTCTTCTGGGGCAGGGATCTTAATTCCCTTTGGTAACTTTAGGAAATTTGCTGCAAGTAAATGATCAAAAATGTTATCTACTTTTGTTAAATCAAAAGAATACTTCCTATAAAGGTCTTTCTTTTTAAATAGCTGGTCTATTGTGGTGTCCTTCTAAATTAACGCCTCACAGGTCATAGGCTCTTTCCCTACGATTTCTGCTACATCAATTTCATAATTAGGATCCCTATAATAAATCTTATATGATGCATTACTTCGATCCTGTTCTTCCTCAAATAAAGATTCATATCTAGACACCTTATAGGTTAATTGCACTAAGTCTCGAAACTCAGTTGAATCGAACTTCTTTCGAAGCCTAAACTCTAAACCATTTTGAGCCAATCTCACAAATTCAAGCTCAGGTATAATGACCCTACACTTGTTTCATGCTCTTTTGAATCTGGTAATAAATTGAACATGTGGTGCATGCTCCAAGGTGCTGGTCTGTTCGACTATAGGTTCTGATGAGATAGGTGTTTCCATAGGATGTGTTATCACATTATCCTCTGGATCAGGTACTTCTACCTCTCCTTCCACACCTTCTTCCAGGCGTTCATTTTATCCCTGTCTCCTACGTTTATCCATTTTAAGGTTCCATTGGGCATGCCAAAAATACATATTGGTTTTTTTGGCTTTCGAAGGTTAATAATTTAAATTTAAGTGTGCCAGCAAGGATTAATCCCATGAATATTAATTGCCAACCAATTATCAGACGATTGTGTTGTAGTTCTTTCAGCCTCAATGAAAAGAACTTTTACTGGTGGCTTGTTTAGGAGAAATTAGTAAACAATAATAAGTGAAGAACAATTTCATAATTTGAGTTTCATTAAGTAAATGAAAACTTACAATGATCTAACCTAGCCTTGTAGAGGTTCACAGCAACAAACTATTTGAAACTACTCCTAGGAAATGAAGTGCAGTACAGGAATTGAAGTGCCTAAATGTAAAGAACTGTAAAACTAGAAGGAAAATAAAGTAAATAAATTGGTTTTTTGATCTGAGTCCGAGGCTTTATTCTAGGGCCTTCCTTGCTATTTATACTTCTCAATGGTAACCGTCAAAGTGGACTTTTAATCGTCGAAATGTCCTCCCACGATTGCTGAACATGCATCTCTCATAGTCAATCCCACTACGCCACTCTTGCAAGTAGGCTTCCCTCCTGATTTTGAATTTAAACTTATGAGTTACCGTTAGGCCACATCATCTTGTATCTTTAGACTATTCCAGTGCTATGCAAATCCATTAATACCAATATGAACTGTCACGTGTCGGACTTTGATTGGAAACTTGCGTTAATTCCCTAAATTGTCTTCTAAATACCACGTGTCACTCTGCGATTGACTTTTACAAATTATACAACCAATAAATATTTATATAATCAAGTGCATACTAATAATGCACGTATAAAACCACTTAATGAAAAAGTCACATTAGGGCAAAATTATTTTGTCATAAAAGTTTTTTGCACATGGAAGTGTCATAGCATAATTTAGATGGCTTCAAGAATAGAGCCAGTCCAAATATTTATGCCACTTTATATTCATGTAGATACCTAAATTTATGTCATAATTAAAGAAATAAAATTGGCAAAAAAATTATAAAATATACAAACAAAAAAGTACTAATAGAAAGTATAAAGGAGCTAAAGATTCGAAAACGATAAAAAGTGTCGGAAAAAATTTAAGAACACAACAAACAATCACAAAATTAAGCATATTTCTATCACATTAGGTGAGTTTAGTCTTTTCGTAAGTTTCAAAATTATGAGAGAAGATTATATATAATTTTATGATTAGTTTTTATAAGAATAAAACAAAACTCACAGTGTTGTCATCTAGAAGCTGGGAATCAACTTTAAGCTCCATGGTAGCATATATCATGGAGTGTTGGGTGGTCGGGACAGAGAACTTGATGAGTGAACCCCACTAGTCGGATTCACTAATGCTATCTCCATAGAAAAAAATAAAAATAAAAATAAAAATAGATTTTAGGTGTTGTCCCATTATACCTAAATCACAATTTGGAATAAATTTGAGTCATTTAAAAGAATTTAGAAATAGTTTTCTCTTTAGTCTATCGGGGGTGTTTGGTGGGGCTTTTTTGACTCAGCTTATGACTTCTGGCTTTTAAAAAGTTATTTTGGACTGTTTGGTTAAACTTATTTCAAATAGCTTCTAATTCTAACAACTTATTTTAAGTCAAAAAAGCTGATTCTGAGAAGCTGCTCACCCCTTGCTTCTGATTATCAGCTTCTGCTGTAAACATGTTAATTCACAGTTATACTCTTAGATTTTTTTATTTTTTATTTTTTTAAAAATAGAAAAAGACCCAAATGGACTATAAAATATTATTATTATTTTTTATGAAAAATGTAGAGAAATAGTGAATAATAAAAAATAAAAATTAATTGAAAAAGCTACATCACAACTTATTTAACAAACACTACTCAACAACTTAAATCTATAATCCAACAGCTATACCAAACAGATTAACAGCTTCTGATTAAAGTTATAATCTATAATCTGTTAAGCTATAATGTATAATCTATTTTAACAGCTACACCAAACAGCACAATCAAAGTGGACTAGATCGATATTTTTCATTTAAATAAATTTGTTTTTCGTTAATGACGGAAAATGTTATCGGTTAGCTTTTACTTCAATCATATCGTATGTGAAAAAATACAAAAAAAATAAAATAAAATAAAATAAAAGAATTTTCTACTAAAACAAACAGAACAAAGATATGGAGTCATTTTTGTAAGATTAGTCTTTAGTTTCCAAGCTTGACAACAAAATTGAAGGTAGAATCTCATTGTATGGGCGGGCATGAATATATATAATAATCAAAATCAAATTCAAAATAAAAGAGATAGTAGCTTCTTTCCCAAGTAATCTTTGATTCTTTAGGTGCATCTGGTCCCCTTCTACAGTACAACAAAGGGGATAGAGATTCTCATGGTGCTTTCCTATGAATTATTTTCCTTCCATCATTTCCTTATTAGCTATAGCAATATGCTTTTCTTTTCATTTTTTTTTTCACTTGCAATAATGTCTCTTTTTTACTCTTTTCCTTGGGAAAAAGTGGTGTCTACTATTTTAGGAACAATATATATATATATATATAATATTAGTAATGATGAACCCATTAGTGAAAGCTATCTATGCTTATTTTTTTATTTTAAAAAGCATGAAGTTGGGATCTATCCTAATTAAAGGAAGTCTAATTTTTTTTTTTTTTTTGGGTAACTGTAATTAATTATTAATTTTTAATTAAAGGAAGTCATCTGATGATACTGTGGGTCTTAATGTGGATGGGTTTGATTTTGTTGTTTTTTATGTTGTTTTGGTGTTTGTCCCCTTTTTTTTTTAAGCGATATTGCCAAGTCGGAAAAAAATTTATTTGAAAAATTATTAGAAAAAATATGAGGGTTAGATTAATTTTGGGTGTGAATTATATCACTCTAAATTTAAATAATAAAAAAAATTCGAAATACTTTTCAGACTATTTTTAGACTCATTAGGTTTTTTCATTTTTCATTTTTCATTTTCATTTTTTTTTTCAATGTATGCACAAAAATTAATAAGAAAGAAGGAAAAAAAAAAAAGAAAAAAAACTAAGGCCTTACCCTTTGCATGCTAGATTTGTCACAAACTTTTTTTTTTTTTTTTTTAGGTCAATTAAACGAATTAAACTCTTTGAGCTCGACTCGTGTTGGACTTATTAAAAATTTGTTCAAGATCGATTAGTTATGTAAATAAATCAAACTTAAATACAATTTTAAACTTGTTAAATTTTTAAGTCAAGTTTGAATAAATGACCACCCAACTTGATAAACTTATATATATTGTGTGAGTCAATTTCCGACAACACTGCCAACTTAGTATCCAGCTGGAGAGCACCGACAGAATAGGCAGCACCTGGCTGACCTGCAACAGAGAGAGAAGATTCCGGCGGTGGTTCGTCCACCCGAAGGCACTCCAACGATCAAGTCAATATATCTGTCAAAAATAATCAATAGTGCTAAATTCACTGTTCTGAGTATATATTACGTACCTTAGACCCATCGGGGGTGCCTCTCTTTTATAGCTAACACAGACTTAGTCCCAGTAGAAGCCTAGCTCCAATGGACTCTAGCTTAATGCTTATCCTGGACTCTTCCATAGATAAAGATAAACTCCCTGAGAGTGTTATCCTTATCCATGCTGAAGTCCTTCCTCATTTTAGGACTCTTGTGCCTTATCCGCTTATCTCGGATTCCGATATCTTCGGATATAACCTCGACCTAGCCAAGATCATCTCGGCATCATGACTTGGACACGTGGCACCTCAGCTGACACGTCGGCGTCACCTTGACCACGTGTTGGTACTCAGAAAATATATCCACACAACTGCCACCTAGGTTCTATTACCTCGGCATTCTGAGGTGATGGAACCTATATCAGTACTTCCTTCCACTATGTCAGCTCAAAATTTCTCAGTCGAGATCGTCATTCAGGTCGACATGCCTTTTACAGAACAAGAATTTCCAAGTGCTCTTTCATGCGTATGAGCTGTCGTGTATAACAACTCAACCGTTTCAGCCACGCGTCTTTCTCTTACTGGATCGTACCGGATACGCACCTACAAATCGAATCATTCTTGCGTGCGTTGTCTGACGCATACGTTCTTCTAGGCACATTAATGACCTCTTTACTGCCGTTTCTGTGTTTTAACAAAAATCAATTCCTCTCTCTCCGTCTTCTCACTTTTGTGTCCCCAAGCTCTCAACTCTCTCTAGCTTCTGAATACGCCATTGTTCCAGACTTTCAAGCTCTGTAACTGTTTTCATTCCTCTCCTCTAGTGAAGTTTTCGCCGTTCTGCCACTTTTGCAATCGTCGTCTGACTTCGGCGATCCTTACACCAGCCTGACATTTTCTGGTAAGCCACTATTCCTTTTGTTTTCAGTTTCTTGTTGCTTTTCAAGAAGTTTCGCTTCATTTATCTGTTGCTCTTGCTGTTCTTGCTCAAGTATTTGATTTACGAATCATGTATTTGAGCATGTTTATCTTACGCTTTTGTTTCTGCCCAATTTATGTCTCGAATCCACACCATTCACACATTTGTTGATTATTGCCACTGTTCTTGGCCTGTTACACCTGTCTTGTGTTTCTTGATGATCTTTCACTATTTTTTGACTCTAAATCGCATTACCTGTTTCTGTTTTCTATGTTTTTGCCAGATTCTTGCCTCCAATCTTTGTTTCCATAGATCTAGATTTGGGATTTGTTTGTAGAACCCATAGATTCTAAAAAGAACTAAAACGGTTCCCACAAGTTCTCATCCCAACTAACCTTTAGGCTTTTGCTGAGGTCCCTAAAACCCTCCAAAAACTCCTTCATTCTGAAATCCAAATCCTCTAAGTGAAGCCGACATTATGGGTATGTGGAAGCATAGGGTAGACACCCCGACCAAGTTAGATCACTTTAGGCGTGAGTTCAATATCCCGGTCGACATCCATCTGAGGTTGGCTGGGGAGAATGACTCCATCATGCCTACAACTGATTCTATGCCCTTTCCTGTGGTAGCTTTTATCGAGTACGGACTTCGGCTCCCACTAAATACCCTTTTTCCGTGAGGTACTTCATTATTATAAGTTGAACCCGATGCAGCTTGCTATCAACTCCTACCGAGTCATCAATGGCATAATAGCCTTAGCCAAACAAGAAAACGCTAGGGTTACCTTATCCGATATCCAATACTGCTACACCATGTATGGCCTCAAGAAAGATACGGGCTACGTTTACTACCTCAAGCTGAGGTCCACAGAGTACAAAATTGTCGCTGACCTCCCTGACTCCAACAAGGGAGCTGGGGATGACTATTTCATTACCTCGAGGAATTGGGAGTTTGCTCCAGACGAGGACCTACATCTCTACCTTCTTCCTCGATCAGTTTTTGTAGAGGGCAATGGTAAGAGCCCTGTGTTCATACTAATTTGTTTTTAAAGTCTTCAATACTTTGTTTGTTTCTAATGTCTGTTTTTCTTGCAGCTCTTCCTCAGCCACCAAAAGGCTTCCATTAGTCTTTCTTTCCCAGCAAAGACTTGAGAAAACTTTTGGATCTGCCAGTCCACAAACGGAGAACCCCTCTGGTACTCAATTTCATCCCAACCTATAAATCGGCGTTGCCCGACGTCCCAAAGAAGAAGAAGAAAAGCCAGTCACCTCCTTCTGCCATAACTCCTCAAGTTGCCCCCTCATCTCGGCCAGATCAAGGATCGACCTCTGATCCAGCTGACGGTAGTCTACCGGCTCCATATCGATCCCAATATCGGTAGCGTAACGACGCCGAATAGTTTTTCTTTGAAATGGGCATAGCGATCGCTAAGGATCTTTTGGCCAATATTCCTGATTCAGTTAATGCTCAACCAGTACCAACCCAGCCAAAGTCGAAGATAAAAAGGACCAAGAAGGCTCAGCCAAAGGCAACGGTGACTCAGGTTGACACTGAGGACACTGAGGACACCTTGTCAATCTCCAAATTGGCTGAGAGCAATAAGTCACATTCTGCCGCCGAGAAGAGGCCTACCAAGGCCCAACCATCCGAGTCTAAACGATCAAAGAGGCCGAGGTCATCCGCTACAACCACCCCGGGGTCTCTAAAGCATGATTCCCCCTGGGCCCCCCAAGTCACACTGGAGGATAAGCCAGTTAAGGCTAGCGATAGTGCCGACGACATTAATGTTGCCGTCGCCCTTAGTACCGCTCTGCTCCTTCCCGGCGATCTCGACCGAAATGCCGAGATGAGCGAATATGAGAACTATGCTCTGATGCTCCAGCGCTCTGTTCAGGTAAGTCTCTTTATTTGGTAATTTTTCTTCATTTCTCTTCGTTTCATACTTATAATATTTTCTAATAACTTCTGTTTACTTTCAGGCCATCCAGCATGCTCATTCTCTCTCAGTGTAAGCCTTTGAGAATCGGAATGAGCTGGCTGACAAGAAGAGAGAGGCTGCTAGTCTGCAAAAGACTAATAAAAACTTGCAATCAAAGATGAAGACCTTGGAGGATCAAGCCGAGGCTGCTATCAAAGCTCAAAATGATGCCGAAGAAAAGGCAGAATCTGCTGAGGCCATCAAGAAGGTTCTTGAGGCCGAAAAGAGAGATGCCAAGGAAAAGATGGCCCAGGCCCAAAAAGAATTGCAAGAAGCCTTGGCCACGAAGGACGTCGAGCTCAAGGCAGCTGATGAGAAGGCCTACAATGAGGGGGTGGCCGATGTCACGGCTGACTATGAAAAGCAAGTGAAGTAAGCATGCAACAAGGGTTTCGCCCTTGGTTGGATGACTTTACTTAAAAAGCTTGAGGTCCTTGAAGACTCCCCCCTCAAGAACGCCGACGTCCTTCCTCTTCCATTCCCTCCAACTCTAAGCCAATCCGATAACAATTCTGAGTCTGAGGAGGAGGCTCTGGTGAGGAAGTCCAAGGAAACTGCTGGGGCCAAGTCCCTTACTCAGAATGAGCAAGTCCTGGACTTGACTCAAGACGAGGAGGGTGAGGAGGTTCCCAAAGATGCTACTCCTAAGAAAGCATCATCCGACGTGCCTCTCGCCGACAAGAGCCTTGATGTAACCCTTCAAGAAATCGATGATGAGCTTACGGCCGAGAAGGCTGCCGAGATATCTTCCCAACAGTCGTCTGAACTTCAAACCCAACCATCTGCTGTTGCTAAGGAGTCTTAATTTTGATGTCTTTTTTCCTTTGTATTTTTACTTTTGTTTTTCTCCTTTTTGGAACAATTTGTAAGCTTTGGTCGACATGCCTTCTTTTGAACATTAATACAACTTTCCTGCTTATATCTTTGTCTTTTCTTTACTGCTCTTGTTTGATTCCATACTTAGAATATTTTACATATCTTTAATATACACTTCAGTTTTGTGTAACCTTCTCGGGATGACACGCCTCAGTTTAATCTCAGTGTCAAACATAATCTCAACTTAACTTCAACTTGTAAACTTTTCTCAAGTTTCAACAAGTGTTAAACATAATCTTAGTTTAACTTCAACTCTGCAAACTTTTCCCAAGTTTCAACATGTGTTAAACAGCATCTCGGTTTAACTTCAACTTGTAATATTTTCTCAAGTTTCAACAAGTGTTAAACCTAATCTCTGTTCAACTTTAACTTGTAATATTTTCTCAAGTTTCAACAAGTGTTAAACCTAATCTCGGTTTAACTTCAACTTGTAAACTTTTCTCAAGTTTCAACAAGTGTCAAACATTATCTCGGTTTAACTTCAACTCGTAAACTTTTCTCAAGTTTCAACAAGTTTTAAACATAATCTCAGTTTAACTTCAACCTGTAAACTTTTCTCAAGTTTCAACAAGTGTTAAACATGATCTCGGTTTAATTTCAACTTGTAAACTTTTCTCAAGTTTCAACAAGTGTTAAACATCATCTCGGTTTAACTTCAACTTGTAAACTTTTCTCAAGTTTCAATAAGTGTTAAACATAATCTCGGTTTAACTTCAACTTGTAAACTTTTCACAAGTTTCAACAAGTGTTAAACCTAATCTCAGTTTAACTTTAACTTGTAAACTTTTCTGAAGTTTCAACAAGTGTTAAAACCATTTTTCTTCTCTCTGCCCCCTAGTGTGAACCTAAGTTCCGATTGAGTTCTCATTATACATGTATTCCAGAAACAACGTTATGTATTTTTATTAGCCACAAGTGTATAAACAAATAAGTCAAGCTAAAACTTTATTTATTTACTTCGGCAAATGACAAAAGAACAAAAAATTCTAATGATAGAAAAATTTCAAATTGCAAGTGTTCCAAGGCCTTGGCAACTCTTTGCCCTCATTATCTTCAAGCCGATATGTCCCATTGCCCAGTACCGAGATGATTCTGTAGAGTCCCTCCCAATTTGGGCCAAGCTTCCTCTCTCTGGGATCTTTTTTGTTGCCAACGACTTTTCTCAAGACAAGGTCACCGATTTGAAACTCCCTTAGGTTGATCTTCTTATTATAAGTTCTGGCAAGCTGCTGCTGGTATACTACGAGCTGTAATGCAGCTCTCTGCCTTCTTTCTTCAAGTAGATCCAGATATCGGGCTAATAATATGTCATTGGTCCCATTCTCCACTCCCTGGGTTCTGATCCCTGGGATGCCAATTTCCAGAGGAATGACTGCTTCTGTGCTATAACCCATGGCAAATGGGGATTCCCCCGTTGATCTTCTCGGCGTAGTCTGATATACCCAGAGTACGCTTGGTAGTTTATCCACCTACTTTTCCTTTGCTGCTTGCAGCCTCTTCTTAATCCCATCCAAGATGACTCTGTTGGATGCTTCTGCTTGTCCATTGCTTTGAGGAAAACTTAGGGTGGAAAAGTAATTCTTGATTTTGAACTTTGCACAGAAGCTCTTGATTAGCTTACTGTCAAATTATGTTCCATTGTCTGCAACTATTGCTCGTGGAATCCCAAAACGGGTAATGATGTTCTTCCATATGAAGCTCTTCACATCCACATCTCGAATCTTGGCAAGGGGTTCAGCTTCTATCCACTTGGTGAAGTAATCTGTTGCCACTAGTAGATACTTTCTTTGTCCAGTTGCTTGGGGGAGTTGTCCAACAAGATCCATGCTCCACTGGGCAAATGGCCAAGGACTGAATACTAGGTTCAGGTCTGCTGCTGGTTGGTGTATCAGGGGTGCAAACCTTTGGCATTTTTCACACTTCTTCACATAGGCCTCTACATCTTTTTACATGTAAGGCCACCAATACCCTTGAGTAATGGCCCTATGGGCAAGTGATCTACCCCTAGCGTGGCTCCCACAAATTCCTTCATGAATTTCATATAAAAAATCTTCAACTTGTAAAGGATTTACACACCTCAAAAGGGGTCCAGTGAAGAATCTTTTGTAGAGATGTCCCTTTGCTGTCAGACTGAATCGTGCCGACTTCAATCTGATCTTGTGTGCCTCTTTGTGATCATCTGGCAATTTTCCTTCTTTTAGGAATGCTGCTATTGCATCCATCCAGCTTGGTTCCATGTCCACACACATTGTTTCACGCTCTGTGGTCCGTGGTTCGATGCTCGGGCCCTACAAATAGTCAACCATTATTGTCCTTACTTTTCCAGGTTGTACTGCACTAGCTAGGTTGGCCAATGCATCGGCGTGACTATTATCATCTCGGCTAACCTGAAGTAGTCGGCAGTTCTGAAACAAGGCTGTCAACCTGATGACCTCCTTTGCGTAGACCGACATCCTTTCATCTTGGGCTGCAAACTCGCCCATTGTCTGGTTAACTATAAGTTGTGAGTCACAAAAGACTATTACCTCATCTGCTTGTATCGCCGCCAGCTTGATCTGCAATGAGTGTTTCATACTCTGCTTCATTGTTTGAGGCCTTGAACCCCAAACGAATCGATTGTTCTAGTATCTGCCCATCTGGAGATACCAGTACTACTCCTGCCCCTGCTCCCTGTCGGTTTGAAGTCCCATCAACAAACAGTCGAAAGGAGTCACCGATGTAAATGCTGCAGGGTCTGAGTTTTTCCTCTTTCCTTTGCTCTTTCGTCTTTAACTGGGCTCCTCCTTGCTTGTTTGGACATCGTTCACCTTGGCTCAACGGAGCCTGATGTTTGATGGATTCTGGCGTGAACTCCGCCACGAAGTCGGCCAAAACTTGGCCTTTGATTGTTGTTTTGGGTCTGTACTCCAGGTCATACTGGCCCAAGGCAACCCATCTGGCTATTCTTCCTGTCAGGTCTCCTTGTTGCAGCAAGGACTTCAAGAGGTGTTCAGTTGTTCAGTTAGCACCACAATTTTATGGGCCTGGAAGTAATGGTTCAACTTCTTTGAAGCCATTACTAAAGCCAGTGTCAATTTCTCTAAGGGTAGATACCTCGTTTACAGATCGCCGTGGTTTTGCTTGCATAATGCATGACCCTTTGCTTCCCTTTTTTCTTCTTTGCGTGTTCTGAAACTGCTAAGTACAAAAACAACTCCTCTCCAGGTTCTGGATTTGAGAGAACTGGAGCCGTGGTTAAATACTTCTTCAAGTCGGCCAAGGTGGCTTCGTACTCCTCGGTCCATAAGAAGTCTATGGCTTTCTTTACTAAGTTAAAGAAAGGTTTGCATTTGTCTGAGCTTCTACTTATGAACCTATTCAAGACTGCAGCCCTTCCAGTTAGCATCTGCACCTGTTTTGCTGATGTCGGGCTCTTCAACTCTAAAATGGCCTTGATTTGATCCAGGCTGGCCTCAGTGCCCCTTCTGGTCACCAGGTATCCCATGAACTTACCAGATCCAACTCCAAATGCACACTTCGATACATTGAGTTGGAGCCGATATGTTTTAAGGATTTCAAATACTATTTTGAGGTCGGTCAGATGACCTTCAGGTTCCTTGATCTTCACGACCATGTCATCGATGTAAACTTCCATCGTTCAGCTAATCAGGTGTCTGAACATCTTGGTTACCAATCTTTGGTAAGTTTCTCCTGCATTTTTTAACCCAAAAGGCATCACTTTGTAGTAATATAGCCCTTTTGAGGTGATAAACGCAGTCTTCTCCTCATCTGGGGGATGCATGGCTATCTAATGGTATCCCCTATAGGCATCTAGGAAGCTCATCCTTTTATGCCCCGAAGTGGCGTCTACCAGTTGGTCAATCTTGGGTAGAGGAAAACTGTCTTTGGGACAGGCCTTGTTCAAGCTGGTAAAGTCCACGCAGACTCTTCATTTACCATTCTTTTTCTTCACCACCACTGTATCTGATAGCCATGTCAGGTAATTTACCTCTCGAATGGCCCTGGCCTCCAGAAGTTTGTCTACTTCCTCTTCCACTGCTTCGACATGCATCAACGTCGGTCTCCTTGCTTGTTGGATTACAGGTTTGGCCGACCTGTCAAAGTTCAGTTTATGGCAAGTGACCTCAGGGTCAATGCCAGGCATTTCGTAAGGCGTCCAAGGAAACACCTCAATGTTTGCTCTCAGGAACACCTCCAACTCTTTTTCCTCTTCTTCGGCTAAGCCCGAGCCAAGAAGAAAGAAGTGTTCTTCATCCCCCTCTTAGACGAGGATTTTCTTCAGTGCTTCTTCACTCTTCTCGGCTGGCTCTTTGCCGACATCCTCTAGGACTTCCATATCTTCGTTTTCGATCTCTGCCTTCTCTGGTTCTCGTATGCTGCAGGTGGATTTCATTACTGCCATGGAGCAATTCTTTGCCTGCAGCTGATCTCCTCTGACCTCCTCTATCACATGCTCTGTTGGGAACCGCAATAGTTAATGTAATGTTGAGGGAACAACCCCCATTGCATGCAACCATGGCCTTCCCAAGATAATGTTGTAAGGGGAGGGTGTGTCGATTACGGTGAACTCTATTGTTATCTTCTTCGTGACTGTCTGCACATCTAAGCTTATTACTCCCAGTGGCCATGTCAGCGTTCCATTGAACCCGACCATTAGGCCATTAGATTGTTCCATATCATCTGGGTGAAGGCCCAACTCCTTGTAACATCTAACATACATGATGTTGCAAGAGCTGCCTTGGACAATCAGGATGCGCTTCACTTGGCACTCCCCAACCTAGAGGGATACTACCAAGGCATCGTTGTGTAAATGTTGTACCATCTCAAGGTCGACTTCAGTGAAGGACACCATCGGTCCCTGGCATTCCTCGGCCTGAGGTCTTTTCTATCTGACCTGGTACACATGCTGCAAGTGCTTTACTTTCTGGGTCTCCCTCCGTATGTCATTTTCGTTGACCTTTGAGTGAATTACATTAACTACCCGAGGTCCGCCTGCTTGCGGCTGCTGTGCTAGGGGAGGTGGAGCTACTGGTGCCTGAGGCAATCTTGCCTGCTCTTCCCTAGTCCTGGCCTCATCTATAAGGTCCCTCAAATGGCCCTATCTTACCAGGTCTTCTAGGTGCGACTTCAAGGCTCTGCAACCCTGGGTCAAATGCCCATCTTCATTATGGTAAGCACAATGCTTCCCTAGGCTCCTTCCCATAAACTCTCCTTGTACCCAGGCCGGTGCTCTGAAGTAAGGTTGGGTTCGGATTTTATCTAGGACTTTGTGAATTGGGATTCGGAACACAGTTGTGACTGCCTGAGCAGTTCTTAGGCCTATCTCTTGCATGTTGGCTCCGTTGTTACCTCGGCCTCGCTTCGGCAAGCCGTTTGTTTTCTCCTACTTTGTCGCCTTAATCCCTGGCGCGTCTTCCTCGGCTCTGGCGTATTTCTCAATCCTAGCCATGAGTTCCTCCATGCTTTTTGGCAATGTCTTTGCTATTGACTTTCGTAAAGCGCAATCATCTTTCAGGCTGTTCTTAAAAGACACGATCGCCACCTCTTGGTTGCATTCGGGTATTCGGTTGAACACCTCATAATATCTTTTTGCGTAGGCCCTAAGGCCTTCATCCTCACTGATCCTCAGAGCCATCAGGGCATCCACCCTTAATGGCTGCAGTTTGTTTGTCACGAACTTGGCCACAAACATATCGGCAAGGCCTTCCCAGGTCTTCACACTTCCCTTCGGTAATTTGTGGAACTAGTCCGATGCAATCTCTTTGAAGGATGAGGGAAACACATTGCAGAGCAACGGCTCATTCCCAGTGTACAGTGCCATTGCGTTCAGGTATAATCCGACGTGAAAGTTGGGGTCCGACTTTCCATCATATATCTGGAACCTCGGCATACTGAATCTTTTCAGGGCCTCAACTTTGTCTAATTCTACCGAGAATGGTGTTCTTGATTTAACTGTTGAAGTTACCTCGGCATGATCTTGCTTCCTCTTGAGGCAATCTCTTAAGTCCTCTTTGGTCCGCCTAGGAGCTCGGTTATCTCCTGATTTTAGTCATTTAGGTGCACTATTTTCAGCCTCGTTGTGAGCCCTTTTTAACCTTTCTCCAATGGTCGCATCAAAGCACAATTTCTGCCTTTGAACATGCTGATGTTCTCTGGGGTCTCCCTCGTTGGTGCGTTGCGTCCTTCGAGATTCTTCCCTTCCTGGCTCTCCACGTCCAACCTCCCTTGAAGGCCGGTGGGAATGTCTTTCGCTTCTCGGGTGCTGAGGGGCTATAGGGATAGTTTTCTGTCCTCCCTTCTGGGCATTAGCCGCTGGAATCAGCGTGTTCTGCAGTAGGAATGGTGGCTGCATTACGTTGTTCTGCATCATGAAGTTGACGACCGATTGCAGGTCCGCCAACTTGTTCGCCATCTCTTTAACCTCTTCATCCATCTATAGGCATCTGTCCTTCTATACCTGGACGTTATCTTCGTTGTAGTACCCGCTTTGGTCTGTTTGCTTTGGTATGTCACCTTTCTAGCCGACGTCTTTCACTCCATAATTCTAGTTTTCGTTGCAATTGTCCTTCTCAACGTCAACGTCAATAGGTCTCCCACTCCCGTTAGGAGTGTCATCCCCAACCCTCTCCTTCTGTCCGTCGTTGGCCATCTATTCACAGAAAGAGAAGATTCCAGCGGTGGTTCGTCCACCTGGGGGCACTCCGACGATCAAGTCAGTATATCTCTCAAAGATAATCAATAGTGCTAAACTCATTGTTCTTAGTATATATTGCGTACCTTAGACCCATCGAGGGTGTCTCTCTTTTATAGCTACCACAGACTCAGTCCTAGTAGAAGCCTAGCTCCAATGGACTCTAGCTTAGTGCTTATCCTGGACTCTTCCATAGATAGAGATAAACTCCCTGAGAGTGTTATCCTTATCTATGCTGAAGTCCTTCCTCATTCTAGGACTCTTGTGCCTTATCCACTTATCTCGGATTCTGATATCTTCGGATATAACCTCGGCCTAGCCAAGATCATCTCGACATCATAACCTGGACACATGGCACCTTGGCTGACACGTCGGCGTCACCTTGACCACGTGTTGGTACTCAGAAAATGTATCCCCACATATATTATAAAAAATTAAGCTACAGAAGCTCAATTCGTGTTCAGATCGTTAAAAGATAGTTCGAGATCGGCTCATTATATAAATAAATTAGGCTCAAAAATAATTTTAAATTTGTTAAATTATCTAACAAAGTTTAAACAATCTACTACTTGACCCAACTTGACTTATTTTTAATCCTACTTCTTTCATATACCCCATAATAATTCGCTAACAAATATATTCGTAATGTAAAGGCCCAATTTTTATTTTTGTTAAATTTGTTTTCTAATCAGTAGGATAGAAAATAGGGGAAGAGTTGTTGTTTCACCCAAAAAATAAGACTCAAGACTTTAGTAAGAAAGCACATTATCCACTAGGCCAATCATTAATCTTCTTCCATTTAGGGTGGAAAAAATAATAATATTATTATTGTATAGTTACAAAAATGTTCACAATTTAAATAAATGGATCGAATTTATTTTGACTCTGACTGTGGAATGTGCAATCAAATCATTTCATTTTCCATATCTGTCAGATATTACATCTCTAATATTTATATACAAAGAGATAACAAACTGATAACAAACTATCTAACAAACTTGTAACTTCCTAACTAACTTTTTGCTATGAACTGGTATGGTTTGTAAATCAATTGAGCTAGGCTTGAGCTGCATCTTAGGCTGCAGCCTAAGCTGATCTAATGAGGCTTGAGCTCCTGAGCTGTGATCCTCAACATTCCTCCTTAAGTTGATGGAAGGAGAAACTGCCATCAACCTATCTTTAAGATAAGAAAATCTGGAGATAGACAATGGCTTGGTAAAAATATCTGCCAACTGATCAATGGTGGGAATATAGTGCAAAACAAGCTTTTTAGCAAGCACTTGATCTCAAACGTAATGGCAATCTACTTTAATATGCTTAGATCTGGAATGGAAAACTAGATTAGAAGCGAAAGCTATTAGGGACACATTGTCACACCAGAGAAGAGGGACTATAGGAGGAACAACACAAAAATCTTAAAGCAACATGCCAATCCGAGCAAACTTTGCAGCAATATGAGCTAAAGATATATACTTTGCCTCAATGGAGGATTTGGACATAGTAGCCTACTTTCTAGTTGACCAAGAAATAAGATTAGATCCTAAAAAGACACAATAGCCTGATGTGGATTTTCTATCAACTGAATCTCCAGTCCAATTAGAATCTAAATAACTTGAAGATCAAATGAGTTGGGTGTATAAGTAAGGCCATGAGTGACAGTGCCCTTAACAAATTTGAGTAATCTTTTGACACCAACAAAATGACCAATAGTGGGGTTATGCACATACCGACAAAGCTAGTGATTTGCGTAAGACAGGCCAGGCCTTATGATTGTCAAATATTGTAATGCACCAACTATACTTCAATAGAATGATGGATTATCAAAGAGCACATCTGAATTAGGAAGCATAACAGATTTAATAGAAATAGGAGAAGAGCAAGATTTGCAATCCAACATGCTAGCTTTATTAAGAATTTCCTGACCATACTTCTTCTGGGACAGAACATAAGTGGAACTAGAGGTTTCAACTGAAATACTAAGGAAATATGATGTGGGTGTTTGGGAAGTGACTATTTTAGAAGCTTTTTGGCTTTTTTGCTATTTTGCTATTTTAGTAGGTTATTTTAGTTTTTGTGTTTGGGAAGATATGATGGATTTTTATTTGAGTTGTTGTATTGAAAAATGTGTTTGAAATGATATTTGAGGTTGAAATAACAAATTTGTCCCTAACTTCACTTTTTCCAAAATTGGTCTATAAGGGCAAAAGTGTCATTTTAGCCTATGGGACTAGGTTAGCCCTACCCTGTGCCTACCTTTTACCCACTGTCGGCTGCTTTGATTTTTGTTTTGTTTTTGTTTTTTGTTTTTTTGTTTTTTTATAAATATAAATTATTAGTTTAGGGTACTATTTGAGGCTATTTGATTTTTTTTTTTTTGTGTGTGTGTGTGTGTGTGTGTGTGTGTGTATTTGAGACTATTTTAGCCTCAACTTTGGATTCCCAAACACCCTCGATATATTGCCTAGCTCTTTCATGGAAAATGCTTGATGCATTTGAGTAACATAAGCCTAAATGTAAGTGACATCATTACCAGTGACTAAGATGTCATTAACATAAACCAGTAAAGCAATAAAAACAGAACCAGTTCTTTGAATGAAAAGAGAAAAATCACATTTGTTATTCTTGAAGCCCTAGGAAAGAAAAAAGGATGAAAATGTGGAATACCAAGCTCTTGGTGCTTGTTTAAGGCCATACAAGGCCTTGTGAAGTTTATAAACATAATCTGGTTAAGAAGAATGTTCAAACCCTAGTGGTTGCAATATGTAGACTTCTTCTTCTAACACTCCATGAAGAAAAGCATTAGATATATCCAATTATCAAGACATCTATATCCCTTGCCAAAAGAATGATACCCTAAGAATACACACTCAACAGACTTAGGTTGCAATTTGGTAGAGATGTAAGGCTTGATCCACGAAAAACATTGACAACCAAATACCTTGAGAATAGAAAAATCTAGGATTTTATGAAATAGGATTTCAAAAGGAGTTTTGTGAGCCAATTTAGAAGAAAGCAGCCTATTTACCAGGTAAGTAGCAGAAGCAATGGCATCAAACCAGTAGTGAAGAGAAACAGAAGAATGATGTAGTAAAGTAATGGCAACTTCAGTGAGGTGTCTATGTTTTCTTTTTGCCACACCACTTTGGGATGGTGTATAGGGACATGAATGTTGATGGACAATTCCTTAAGATGAAGTGAAAGCCTTCATTTTATTATTAAAGAATTTTGTTCCACCATCTGTTCTAAGAATTTTAAGTGATGTAGAAAATTATTTCTCTACATAAGCTTTGAATTCAAGAAATTTATCATACACTTCACTTTTTTAAGCCGATGGATATAACCAAGTAAATTTACTAAAGTCATCCACAAAAAGTACATAATATTTGTAACTAGAAGTCGAGTCAAAGGGATCCCAAACATCACTATGGATTATAGCAAGAGGCTTATTGACGATTGAATTAGACAATTGAAAAGGCAATCTATGACTTTTTGCAATATAGCAGTCAACACAAGCTTGAGGATTTACAGTATTAAGTGACTTGAGATGTAAATGTGGCATAAGATGCTAAAATTTTAAAGCACTAGGGCGGCCTAGTTTATTATGCCATACAGTACTAGAAGTAGAAGATGAATGACTAGGATGCACTTGAGTAGCAAAACTAGTGTGAGTTGTAGATGGAACAGAAATTATAGATGTAGTATGATCAACATGTAATGATGTAGATGAGAGAAAATGATATAAGCCATGAAGATTAGAGCCTTTGTGAAGAAGTTTCTTCGTAAGCTTGTCCTGAATCACAAATTAAGTGGCATCAAAACTGATAATGCAATTATTATCTTGAGCCAATTTATGAATAGAGACAAGATTAGAAGATATGGAATATGTATGTAACACATTGTTAAGCTTGAAAGTATGATGAGGAATAAGGAGAAGACATTTACCAGTATTTTGAATAGGAATAGAGTTGCCATCTCCTATAGTAATCTAATCGGAGCCTTGATAGGGCTGATAGCAACTAAGATGACTAAGATCATTAGCCATGTGAGTCTGTTGTTGCAGAATCCAAGTACCAAGGACCTGGAGCTGAAGAAGAACCTATGGAAGAAGGAGGCATGGAAGCTGATGAAGAAGTAACAAAAGCTCTTGGTTATTGCTGTGGATTGTGATATTGTGATTGTTGATTTTGAGACTGAAACTGTAGATCCATACGATGCCAACACTCCAGTGCTAAATGATTCAAGCATCCACAAATTTGACAGATCTGATTCAAGAATCTTCCTCTGCATTGAGATGAACCAAATCGACCATAACCTCTATAAGATTCATGATTGCATCCTCCTCTTCCTTCTCTAGAATAAAATCGACCTCGAGTTTGACCAAAATTATGGAATGAATTTGAGATTCTTTAACTGTAGAAAAAGATACAGTTGGTTCTGTAGATTTCTTATGCTTAGATTCTAAATGAATAGCTTCAGAACATAACAAAGAAGAGAGATCATCCATGGTGATGATTTCTAGTCTAGCATGAATTACAATAGTAAACGCATTATACTCAGAAGAAAGGCTATTGAAATGATTAATACCATATCTTTATTGTCAATGATGACAGAAGCTAGGGCTAACTGACTAACTAAGTCCTTAATCTTTGAAAGATATTCTTTCATTGTATCAGATTTCATAGCAACACTATTCAATGTGTTCTTCAATTGATGAATATGTGATCAAGACAGAGTTATAAAGCGCTTCTAAAGAGAGGTCCAAACTTCAGAACAATGATGGAATTGAAGTACAGAAGAATAGATTGAAGATGTAAGGGTAGCAGTGATGCAACTTAGTAAGTGTGTATCAATCATGGTCCATTGAAGAAAATCTAGATTATGAACTATTGTATCTATGATTGTAGAAGAAGAATATGGAATTGATCCATCAACATGACCAAGAAGGTTTGTTACTCAAAGGATATTCGAGAGCTGAGTCTTCCAAACAATGAAATTTGATCCGTTAAGTTTGACTGTCACAAAAGATGAAAGATTGGAGATTAATAAAGTTAAATTTGAAGAAATGGGAGAAGATAATGGTGATTCCATGGATCAGTTGCTCGTTAGAGCCTCACAGCTCTGATACTATGTGGAAATATGCAATCAAATCATTTCATTTTCCATATCTGTCAAGTATTACATCTTTTAATATTTATATACAAAGAGATAAACTATATAACAAACTATCTAACAAACTTGTAACTTCTTAACTAACTCTGTGCTATAAATTGGTATGGTTTGTAGATTAGCTGAGCTGGGCTAGAGCTACATCTTAGGCTATAGCCTGAGCTAATCTAATGAGGCCTGAGCTCCTAAGTTGTGATCCTCAACAATGTGACCTACAAGTTGAGATCATTTCCATTAGATCATTCAAAGATTATGAAAAAATAAATTCAATGAATGTAATATTTTTTTCGTAATTTAAAATATTAACAAATTCATGTACCTATTTTATAGCCGTTAAATATGTAATAGATCTTACATTACAATTATGTAATGAGGATGATCCCATGGCTTACATCAAACAAAATTTAAATATATCTCATACATTTGAATTTTGAATATTTTTTAAGTGCATATAAAGAAAGAAATATCTGAAAGGCAACATCAGTCACAATTAATAAGGGTGGAGAATCTCTCTCCATTAATAATGTCTAATGGCCCATAGAATGAAAAAAGAAACCAAGAAAATAGAAAATGGAGAAGAAGAGGACAAGCAACTGAGCTTCTCTATCTCTTTCTTTCTTTGGGACCTCGGTTCTTTACATAATTTAATCAACTAAAGATGACAAGCTCGATTAATATCATGTTTTCTAGTATTTATATATATATATATACATATGCATAATATGTTTTGTTGTCGTTGTTTCACATGTCCAAAAAAAGTTTCAAGTTGGATTGGGACTAGGGAAAATTTCTCTTGGAAACCCTATCTTGAATTATTTGTAGTGTAATTTTCTGTTGAACAATATTATAGACATTGCTAATTTATGAGCAACATCTTGTGTTTTTATTATTTTGTTTCTTTCTCTCATGATCTAGTGGGGGATGTAGGGGTGGTGAGCGGGGACAATGGCAACCAGTGTTTTAAAAACTTTTAATTTTATCATGTAATTTTAAATATTTATAAAAGAATTTTACCTTCAAAAATTTATATAATTTTACTCTAGCCTTTCAAAATCTGAATAATTTCACCTTGTTTCTCAAAATTTTAAAAATATTCATTATTTTCATGAAATTTGAAGTATTTAAAATGTAACTTTGCAGTATGTTTTGTTGTTGTTGTTGCAAATGTCCAAAAAGTATGGGTTGGCATGGGCTGGATTGGGACTAAGGAAAATCTCTCCTAAAAAACCTTTTGTTAAATTATTTATTTTGCTTATTTTTATATTCGACAATGTTAGAGATGTTGTTAATCCACGGCCACCGCCAATAATCTTTTGTATCTAATTTTTTTGTTTCTCTATTTCAAAATACTTGTAGTCATTAGAATACATGCGAATCTTGAAATGCGAAAATTTTAAAATATAATTTATTAGGCAAGTGTATTTTAGTATAAGTAAACAAAAAGATTTAAGAACAAAAAATTACGTGCCCAAATCCATTACCCATGCTAAGTGATGTAAGAGAGGCAGTGAAAAAATAGAGCCAACTCAATGACTCGAGGTCCATCCCTAGTGTTCCTTCCCCCCATCACCACTGGACATGATTTAAATTGGATTAGGATTCTTTGCCATTGATATTTTTGTAATAGTTTTGTTGTGGAAATCAATTTAAAGTTAAAGTAAAATTACGTCGTTTTAAGATATATGATGATTTTAATGTCATTTTATTTTAATTTTAACTCTGAATTCAATTATGTACTTTTAATAAAAATATATATAACAAGATTATTGTTAAAAAAAAATATGATAGGGACTCGTTTGAATTAGTCAAAACTCATTATCGTCTTTTATTATTGGTAGTTAAAACAACCGTTTGTCGGTCATATAAAAATCATAAAAACCTAGAACAAGTAACATGGTATTTATTATATTGAATTATATAACAGTAAAAAGTCAAAGTTTTTGAAACTTTGAAATTTGAATATGCAAAATTAGGGACACATAACCCTTTACTATTAAGATAATTAAGTAAACTTAATGTTGTTGCAATGCTCCGATGATTCCGCACTAGGAGACAAAGTTGGATTATCAAGGAATTCATCTTAGGCTAAGTTTGGCATCCTTAAAAAAAGTTAAAAAGTCAAAAAGTCACTACTCTATTTAAGTCACATCATCTTATTTAAGTCACATTACCTCTCTAACATATCATTTCAAACTGAACCCAAACTCAACCCATATTTTATAAAAAGTCAAAAAGTACACTTATTTAGATCATTCCAAATAACCCCTTAATTTATTTGTCATGAATCTTAACATTTTGGTTCAATTCACTAAGAAATTGCCTAATAATAAAACAAGTTTGATTTGTTCATTTGGGAACAGGCTAATTTAGTAATTTTTTGGCTATTTGGCTAAAAAGATAGGTAAAAAAAATTTATATGTTTGGGATGATTTTTTGGCTAATTACGAAAAGATGTGCAGAAAGTAAAGAGAAAAGAGAATCTTTGACTGTTTGGTATGAGTTGTTAGCTTTTTGGCTAATTTTTTGGCTAATTGGCTAAAAAGGTAAGTCCCCAAACGGGGCCGTTTTCATTTGGGATCTGAGTTGATTTTTAGTTATTTTAACCTGGGGCTAAAAAGACTTGTTTGGAATAAGCTTTTTAATTTTTTTTAACTTTTGTGAGAGAAAAAATAAAATAATTATGGTTTAGATGCGATATTTTATCTTATTGGGTTAAAAAATTTATTTTATTTTTTGTAATTAAAATAGCCTCAATCCAATCCAAACCTTCTTGCTAAACAGACCCTAAGATAATTGCTTCATAAAAAGCCACATACCTTGTCATTTGTAAGCTTAATTGTGTATCCCTACTAGTCACATCCTTAACCATAGCCTAACGAATATGTGACATGTTCTTCTATGAGTTCGGCCAATGAAATTGTGAAATAAGATTTTAAAAGAAGAATCGACTTCTCATTAATTGAATTAAACATTTCATTCAATTTTTATAAGAGAGTCAATAAATCTAGCAATACTATGAGATCTACTACCCCTCTTATAAAAACTAAAATAAATGTGCACTTCAACATTCAAAAGATACTTAGCTGATCTCATAATAGGTTCTAGCAATGTTGTGGAATCCACTAACACTCTCATAAAAAGGGAACTAATCGTCCATTCAACTCAAAATAATCTTATCCCTTAAAAAATTATCTTAATCAATAAGCAATTGTTCTTTAAACGGTATCATAAGACACAGTCACGGGTTTGAAAAGTAAATTGTTCAATCAAGAGAAATCGTAAGTTTACAAATATCACTAATTAATTTGAGCTTCAATTCAAACCTAATCCTCGAAAAAGTATTTCGAGAGTATTTTAATTAGATCAGTTGGATTAATTGTTCAAGTAAATTAACATCAACTTTGCCGCTGTCATTATTATCATTTAGGCCCCCCTCTCCCACTCTTTTATATATCATTTTATGGGACAATTTTATGGGGCAATTCAACATTGTCCAATGGAGTTCAAGAATCCAAACCATAACTTATCTTCTCCAAATATTTTTTATTTTTATTTTAATATATTTTTTTTCTCTCTATTTTGAATTCATTTAATAATAAGCAAAGACAGTGACTAGTGATGGTGCCATGGCGGTGTTGTTATTTTTTCATGCTAATTAAAATATATAAATCTATGTGTGTACACATTCTGTCCAATATATAAATGTATTGATAAATTACTTTCTTGAAGGTGATAATTGGTCGAAGGGGTCCATTCTTGATCCATCCAAAAGCATCACTTATTTTCTATTCTTTTCTTTTCTTTTTCCTTTTTATTATTATTATAAGTTTTTTGTCAATTTCTTCATCCACAAAATTATTGTCTGCAATCTGGATAATTACGTGTAGAGACCATATCTTCTGGCTTTTTACAGATATTTTCAATATTTTTTCTGTGTAATATTTTCCTCGTAGGCCAATTTGTTTTTGTTAAATCTGCAAAGTATCTGCGTTTTTTTTTTTTTTTTTTTTTGTGCGCGCGCGCACACGCGCTAACTCTTCTAGGTAATGAGATTTTTTATTTTGGCTAAATTTTTAAGTAAAAGTTTTTTTTTCTGAGGTTTTTTTTAACAAAGATATCATAGAAGGTAAACGTTTGGAACCATTGAAAAATTAGAAATGTAAGGCGATAGAGCGTTTAACTCACCTAATAGAAGCCCCAAACTGCATTTGAAACAATGAAAATCATTAAAAAGAAGTCCTGATACAGAATAAGTACGTGAATAATTTATAAAAAAGAATAAATACCTGAAGAATTTAGAAACAATTGGACTAGGGGTAGATTCTAATTTCAAGGGAATTATCTAATTCTGTGTGATATTTCAAACAATTAGAACAAAAAAAATTTCATCTAATAAAACAATATCTAATCTTGTGTGACATTTGAGCATCAAAGTTGTTATATTCATTTCTTTTGTTTTTTTCCTTGATAAGCATACATATATGGTTCCTGTTGGATTTGTACCTACACCAAATATGAATAAAATATTTTTCCTTTTTCCTTTTTTCCTTTTTCCTTTCACTTTTTAAATTTTCCAACCGAATATAGCGTTAATTTATGAACTTGTACATTTTGACTTTCTGAACTATAAAAATATATCATTTCACCCTTGCAGATCATTTCCAAAAAAGTATATTTTTGTAATTTTCATAGTTATGATGGTGAATATGTAAGAATTCTTAAATAAAAAAAATAAAATAATATTGTTAATAGGTGAGTACAAACCCTTTTGCAAAAAGAAAGGAGAAATCAGTGGAAACAAAACCTACCGAAATTGACCCAAACACATGTCCAAGGGTATTGGGCCAACTCTTTTAACAAGAGCAACGTTTTCCATCGCCCATACGAGCAGGGGGTTTGCTGGTTGGGCCTTGGGTCCTGCACCTTTGGTGGGGCCCACTCCGTCCCTTGGTATGCACCGAATAGATTATTTAAACCATCTCCAATCCTGAATCAAATCTGGCATCAAATTTAAAATTTGATTAAAAAAAACACTTTTTCATGCTCCAACGGTTTCACCAAATTAATATCAAATCGAGATTTCACCAAACGTTTCACCAAAATAAGACAGAAAGCAGATTTCATCAAAACACTGTGCATGACCGTTGGGGGAGATCAACCGGTCAACCAGCCGGTTAACCACCAAAAGGTTCAAACAGTTCTAAAAAAAAGGTTAAACAGTTGAAAAAAAAAAAAAAAAATTTGCCTTACCGGTTGACCAGCCGATTGACCGGCCGATCGACCAACCGGTCAACCACTAAAAGGTTCAAAAAGTTCAAAAAAAATCAAAAAAAAAAAAAATTGGCTTAACCGGTCGACCAACCAGTTATCCCGGTACAGATTTGATGAAAATTTGATGAAAATCAACCGTTGGAACACTCGGTATCAAATTGAGAAAAAAGTCATTTTTTTACTCAGATTTGATGAAAACTTTGGTTCAGGGTTAGAGATGCTCTTGTGCGAAAAATCAGATTATTCAGATACTAATAGATTCTAAAAGTTGGATTTAATTCCTATCAAATTCTATTGAAAATAAGTTTTGATAAAATTATCGTTAAAAATAATTTTTTTATAATAATTTTTTATATGTCGCTAAAAATTAACAATTAGTGACTTTTTTTGTGATGATTTTTATAAATTGTCGCTAAAATTTACAATTAGGCCTCGTTTGGCAAGTGACTTTTTTAGTAAAAAAGTCAAAAAGTCACTAAAAAAATCAAAAAGCCAACAATTCATACCGAAAAGTCAAAGATTTTATTTTCTCTTTACTTTTTGCACATCTTTTCGTAACAAGCCAAAAAGTCATCCCAAACATACTAGTTTTTTTTAACTCATATTTTAGCCAAATAGTCCAAAAGTTACTAAATTAGCATGTTCCCAAACGAGACCTTATAGTGACATTTTTTTAAGACAAATTTTTTTCATAAAACTTATTAGACAATAATTCTAGGAATGGCAACGAGGCGGGCCAAGGCCAGGGACGGGGACCACACTTCCCGTCTCCGATCCCCAATAGTGCGAAATTCCCCGTTCCCGCTCCCGATCTCCGACGAGGACCCCATCGCCCCCCCCACCCCCGACCCCGCCAAATCCCTGAATTACAGACATTTTGTAGAATCGTTCAGTAAAATTTGTAGAAAATCTGTACATCCATTAAAATCTGTACATCTATAGCAGATTAATAACATATCAATAACAGATCAGTAGCAAATCATTCTATTAACACAATCTATTAAACATTCCATTAACACAATCTATTAAACTCTGATAGATTAACACAATCTGTAGAAAATTTGTATAGATCAAAATAAATAAATAAATAAATAAATGCATTCTATTAACACAATCTATTAAACTCTGTACAGATCAGTAACAGATCAATAACAGATCTGAGAATGATCGACGGTGAGGTACGACCAGCAGCGACGAAAGATCTGCGGTGATGGAGGAGCGGCAACGGTGGAGAGAAAGAGAGAACAGCAGTGAGGGAAGATGATCGGCGGTGAGCAATGAGCAGCGGTGAAGGAGGATCGACGGTAATGGGATCGCGTCAGCCGTCGTTCGTTGTGTGAAAGAGAGAGAGAGAGAGGGGGAGGTGAAACCCTAACCTCTTGGCAACGGCGGAGAGAAAGAGAGAGCAGCGTGCTTTCTGTGTGAGAGTGAGAGCAGATAGCTTCAACCAAACCCTATATGCGCACATATATATAATGAGGGGTAAAATAGTAATTTTACATCGGGCTTTATACGGGGCGGGGATCGGGATCGGGCCTAGTCCGGATCAAACATGTATCCTCGCCCCTACCGAGCATCACCAGGGACATATTTTTTAATACCATCCCCGGCCCGTCGGGAGTACTTTTCGGGAAATAACCGTTCAATTCGGGGTCGGGGGGTCGGGTCATTATCGGGCCGAGTTTCAATTGCCATTTTTAAATAATTCCACTTATTAGGACCTACATGTAAGTATCTCTTAATATTAGTAGTCATGCTATCATAATATATTTGCCTTAAAAAAATAGATACTTTATTGGAAAATTTACCCATAAGTCCTAGTTTTTGAAACGTTGAACCATTTAGTCCTAAAAGTTTTCTATGCTCCATTTAGTCCCATTTTTACATCAGCATGATGTAAATGATGTAAATGATCTGATGTTTCATTCTATAATTTCAAAATTTATTGAAATCTGATGAACATTAGATGTTTTTCATCCTATATTTTCAAACATTATTGAAATTTGATAAATATTAGATGTTTGAAATCTAATGTTTGTAACATGACTCTGATGTTATTAACATTTTATCTGATGTTATTAATATTGTAATGGAACCTTTCAGTCTATAAGAAAATTTTTAGGACTAAACAGTGCATAAGTTATTAATTTGGGATTTATTGGTGCATCCCCCTAGTTTATTTCTAAGATTATGTTTGTAATAATTATTGATATTCGATCGGCTTAAATTTTTACAAAAAATTATTTTGTAAAAATTTTTATAAAATAAATAATTCAAATCATCTCGGTAGGAACTAAAGTGGACCCCATTGAGGGGATTTTAAGGCACAATAGGAATGATTATTATTTTTATTTTTTTTAAACAGGACAATAGGGATGATTTAGGATTGACTTTTTTAGTTTATTTTGATTATTGTTTAGTATTTTTTTTAAAAAAAATAGAAATTATATATTTTAAAGTTCTACTCGAGGACCAAAAAAGTAAAAAGTACAATAAAATTTAAAAAATTAGGAAAATGTCCAACAAAAAAAGCCACAAAGAGCCACAAAGAGTTGATTTCTTAAGATTTTTTTTTGGGTGTCATTCGTATACTCTTTTAAATTTTTTCAAAATTATTACTAGTTTTTTTACTTTTTAGATTTTTTTTTTTTTAACATTAGACCGACTGAAAATGAATAATAATAATAATAAAATGACTCAAATTTGAAAAAAAATTGTTAAAGAAAAAATATTTAAAATTTATGACTTTTTATTATTTATTTTTATCTAGATCCCAAAGCACACCTTTAGTGCATTAAAAAAAAATAATAATAAATAAAGAAAACTTTGAGACTAAAGACTAAATAAGTGCACTTTTTGTTTTTTTTGACTAAAAAATTGAGGTTGAAAATATGGATGTTTGGGTTAACTTTTTGACTTTTTATGAAAAAATGTGTAATAAAAAATTGTGAAAATTGGTTTTTAGAGGAAAATTTAAATTGGGAGTTGTGCAGCCGTAATTGTTGACTTTTGGTAAATAGTGTTAACTTTTTAACTTTTTAAGTAACTTTTTGACTTTTTAGATTATTTCAAAGTCTCCAAACTTGACCTAATTTTCCAAGAATCCTAGGACCAAAGATTTTTTTATTTTAATGACTAGTTAAGGAATCTTGAATCATTACTATACTGGTTTTACGATACTTTCTTTTGTAATCATTATTCGTTTCTCTTCTTTTTTTCAAAAGAAATAACAAATTAGTGCAACAATGGGAAAGTAATTGCATTATAGATGAAATCATTTGTGGTGCAACTTTGATACACAAGTTGAATTTGCACTATGTACATTAATGAGCATGCACACAGAAAACTTATACCATCATAAAAATAAAAATATTTTTTCATTGCACTATTAAATTGTAATTTCTCTCTTTTTAAAAAAAAAAAATATATATATATATATATATGATGGAGAGCTCCAACCAATCCCCTTATCATACATCGACTAGTATATAGCACCAAGATTTTTTATTTATTTATTTATTTATTTATTTATTTTTTTTGGGGGGGGGGGGGGGGGGGGGGGGGATATACAGCCCATTTAGGATCATTGATGATAAGCCCAAATTTAGCTTTAGCCTTGATGGCCCGAACTCTTACCTCAAACAAAGCCTGGCCTGACGTTATTCAAACTCACGAGTAAGCCTTAGCCTCGTTATCATGGGAATTGTAAATTTGTACGACTTTCTTCAAACTGCTTAATTTTAATTTTTTTTAAAAAATTGTTTTACAAATTAGTATGAAATTAATTGCATTTCAAATACAAAAATAATTAAACTAAATTGAACAAATATAATTGAACAACATATAACTAGAAATTCAACAATAAAGAACCTCAGTGATGCAGGAAAAATAATGGGGCAATAATCATTCAATAGAGAGTTGAAAAAATAATTTTAGATACATGAAAAAAAATTATAAAATTATTTTGTAATGTTATGAAGTTTATCATTAATATGTAAATATTTTTTATAAGTTACATTGAAATAAAATCTCTCCAAAAATAATTAATGTATGAGAGGAATCATAAAGTGAATGCAGAAGGATTAATTTTACCTAAACAAAGTAAAAATTTTCAAATGAAAAACTTTGTTTGGAAACAAATATTATTTTTGTAAGTTTTTTGACTTTTTACGAAAATATATGCTGAAAAATAGGGCCATTTTGGGAAGCTGGTAAAAAGCCAGCTTCCAGCTTTTTATCAATTTTGAGTCACATCACCTCTCACAAAACTTTCCCACAAAAAACAAAACAGTCACATCACCTCTCACAAAACTTTCTCACAAAAAGACAAAATAAGCTAAAAAAGCCAAAAAGCCAGCTTTTTACCAACTTCCCAAAACACCACATAGAAAGAATGATGTGACAATGACTTTTTGACTAAAATATATAAATGTTTGGTTTGCATTTGAGAGATGAATTTTAGAAAAAAATTTCTAAAAAATTGTTTGGTTTGAGTTTTTCTCAAAAAAATTTCAAAATTACTTTCTCTGTCTTACACATCAATCAATCACTTTTTCTCTCTCCTCTCTCATTCTCAATCACTTTTTCTCTCACACACATCTACTCAAATTCTATAAAAATATCAAATCATCCTAAACTCTAAAAAAAAACAACTTTCCCAAAATATACAACCAAACAAATTAAAAAAATTTCTAAACTCTCTCCCTAAAATTTTTTTCAAAAACAACTCTCCCAAAAACAAACTAAACAAGCCCATAATTTCCAAACGAGGCCTAAGTGTCCTAATAAACAGGCTTTGTTTTGTTTCAATTTTAGGGCCAGTTTTAAAAATTTTTGCTTGAAAAAAAAAAAATTAGTTTAATAAAAATAAAATATCAGGGAAACTGATTGCATCAGAGATTTACTCAAACAAAAATAGACAATGGCCATTTGTAGTCATATATTGAGAGAGTTTTTACATTTTAGAGAGAAAGAGAAATGAAAGAGAGATTTATTTTATTTTTTTAATACAAAAGTAGAAAGATTAAATGGTCTATATAGATATTTTAATCTAGAGCAATGTTAAATATAACCTTATTTCTTATATTATTTTTATATTTTTAGACACAAAACAATGAAGTCTATATTAATAAATGGGAAAATTATTGATAAATCCCATTTAGAAGTGTTTTAACCCAAATTTTTTAACCCATTTAGTCCCATGTATGTATAGTTTTATTTTATAAAGTCATTTTTCATGATTTACACTATTTTCTTGGACACTTATGTCCTTATATTTAATTTTGATACCCTTATAAATATTTTTTGAACGGTTAGCAATTTTATCATGTGAACATTCATATTTTAAAATTCACATTGGTATGAATGTAAAATTGGCCCGTGGACGGCACGAAACCCGTCTGCGAGTCGGGGCGGGCCCGACCCGTTAACAATGTGAATATTCATATTAACATGTTAACATTCACATTAATAGGAGTGTAAAATTGGCCCGCGTCCCGTGGTGGTGCGAAAACCCGCCATGACCCATGGATGCGGCGGCCCGTCGGCCGTTGACAATGTGAATATTCACGTTGACATGTTAACATTCACATTGATAAGAGTATAAAATTGGTCCTCGGCCCATGGGCGGCCAAAAGCTCGCCCACGGCCCGGGGCGGACCCGACCCGGCCCGTTGACAATGTGAATATTCACATTGATAAGAGTATAAAATTTGGTCATTCGGCGTCTAAAGCGGCGGCTCGCTTAGCCTTGTTGACAATGTGAATATTCACATTGACATGTTAACATTCACATTGATAGGAGTGTAAAATTAGTCTGCGCGGATCGCCGAAACCCGCCTAAGCGTGGCGCAATCCGCGAAGCTCGGTTATTGACAATGTGAATATTCACATTGAGGTGTTAATATTCACATTGATAAGAGTATAAAATTGGTCTGCGCCCCGTGGCTACTCAAAACTTGCCTACGGCCCGTAGACAGCCCGAAGCGAGCCCGGCCCGGCTTGTTAACAATGTGAATATTCACATTGACATGTTAACGTTCACATTGATAAGAGTATAAAATTAGCCCGTGCCCCGTGATTACCCGAAACCTGCCTATAGCCCGTACGGCCCAGGGCGGGCCCGGCCCAGCCTGTTGACAATGTGAATATTCACATGGACATATTAATATTCACATTGATAAGAGTATAAAATTGGCCTGCGGCCCATGGGCAGCCAGAAAGCCCGCCCACAACTCGGGGCGGGCCCGGCCCGGTCCGGCCCATTGACAATGTGAATATTCACATTGACATATTAACATTCACATTGATAAGAGTGTAAAATTAGCCCACAACCCGTGGGCGGCCCGAAGCCCGACCGCAACCCGAGGCGGGTTTGGCCCGACCCATGACAATGTGAATATTCACATTGACATGTTAACATTAACATTGATAGGAGTGTAAAATTTGCCTCTTGCCGGCTCGCCCGCCACCGGTAGGCTCTTACCATTGCCAATGGGAATATTCACATTGACATGTATACATGCACATTGATAGAAACCCGCCCACGGCCTGGGGCAAGCTCGTTTGGGTCCAGACCTGAGCATGTCCGAGACTTTAAGCTAGGGCCTAGGCCATCACTTTGAAGCCCGGCCCGACCCATCGGCCCGCTTAAGGCCCATTCAAGGCTTGGTTTGAGGCCCAGCCCGCCTGAGGCACAATGTCTTTTTTTGTAGAAAATAATAAAATTTTGATAGAAAAAATTAAAAAGAATTAAAAAAAAATGGCCAGGCCCGCCCAAGCCCCGCCTAAGATCGAGCCTAGGCCTAGGCCCACCGGGCCGACCCGAGGCTGTCGTCTTCGGGTCGCGAGTCAATTTTACATTTCTATCAATGTGAATGTTAATATGTCGATGTGAATGTTCACATTGTCACGTCAGCCGATCCGGCAATGGGCGAGCCATGTCACGGGCCAATTTTACACTCCTATCAATGTGAATGTTAATATGTTAATGTGACCTAATGGAATAGTCAAAAAGAATATGAATTGGATGGAACATAAGTAATTAAAGATAGATTTATGGAAAAAGCTCTCATTAATAAATACATACTCATTTACTTGTGTCTAAAAATGGGGGAGAAAAAAAATATAAGCAATTAAATTATTTATAGCATTTTTTACCTGATTAATTATTCTCGAGCCACACACAAGACTCGGATGGTTAGGTAGTCTGGCCTCCCGTGTGGGACCTATGGTAATTAACAATTTGAATTATTGAATATTATTATTATTCAAGTTTAAAAATTATATTTGTTTTTTAAATATAATAATATGATAATTAATTAAAACACTCTCTCTCTCTCTCTCTTTCTCCTTCCTGTATCTTCATTAATTGTTAATCAATCATTTCACTTACATATATGATTGTAAATGAGTCGAACTTCAATATGTTTGAATTTGTTTATTAAGATTTTAATAAGTTCGAACTTGAGCTTAAGCTTAATAAAAATTTAACAAATTGAGCTCAAACTACGTTGACTTAGGCTTGACTCAAACTCGAGCTTATTCATGAGCCTTAATGAACCAAATAAATTATAAATTATAAATTCATACTTGGGTTGAGATTAAAATTACAATTAAAATTTTGATTATACAATTATATATACAATATATAGGGATTTTTTTTTTTAAAGTCCCTGATATTAAGAGTTTATAGTATAAAGGACATTCAATATTTTCGTAATGTCTAAGGTCCCTCAACATTGATCCAGAGAAATTTCAGTCCAGAGAAATTCTTCCTAGAGAAATTTCAATCCAGAAAAATTCTAGATTTTCCAAAGATTTTCTCTGGGTTTAAACCAAAGAAAATTCAAATTTCTCCAAATTCAAATCAGAGAAAATTGAACAACACAGAAAATATTAAACAGAGCAGAGAAAATTACTCAGAGAAAATTAAAATTTCTTTGAGTTCAAACTAGAGAAATTCAGAAAAAAATTGAATAACATAGAGAAAACTAAAACAAAGTAAAGAAAATTACTCAGAGAAATTTCAGCGAACAGCATTGCCGACGTCTTTCAACGAATAGAAGAAAGAAACGTAGGCGGAAGCAAGAGCGTAGCGGTGGTTGACGACGGACTTGATAAGTTCATTTCTCTCTCTACAACAAATCACCAATGGCAAGTTGTCAGACTTTGATCCTCCACAACCCATATCATATCAAACCAAAACAACTCAACAAAACCTAATCCAAAAATCCATATGAGTGCTCTTTACTCATCTCTGAACCTGTGGATGCAAATGCACAAGTACAAACCAAAGCATTGTGAAGCATAAACGCAAACACAAATATATATACATATATCGATGCCCTTTAGGTAAAAAGACAAAAAAAGAATAATAATAAAAAGAATGAACTTGAAAATTTAATGTGAATAAGATATGAAGAAGAGAGAGGGAGAGAGAGATTTGGGAGGAGTGAAATCTGACGTTCAGATTGAGGAAATTGACAGTATTGTTTGAATGTGAGAGAGAGAGAGAGAGAGAGAGAGAGAGAGAGAGAGAGAGAGAGAGAGAGAAAGTGTGTTTCTATATAGTAGTTTTTTTTTTTTTTTTTTTTCAAGAGGTGTGAGAGAGATCTTTGTAATCTAATGAAATGTATTCAAGAACAATCATTATCTTCTGATGAACTTTGAATTTTGGATATTTATTTTCTTGTACTTTGAGTGTGTGTTGGGTGTGTCAGAGATTTCAGGGAAGAGAGATAAGAGAGAAGTTTTGAAAGTTAGCATGAAAAAGTGTAAAGTTAGATTAAGATTGGGTGAGCGAGATATATAAAGGTGGGTGAGGGACTTTAGATATTATAAAATAATATTGTAGACCTTTTTCATTACTAAAAATGGAAGAGAGACCATAAATTAATTTTTCCATAAATATAAATATACCAAAAAAAAAAGTCAATATCTTATTAAAGAAATAATATCTACCAATATTATTATATAAATGTATTATTTATAGTTAACTATTATTTACATGTAAATAAATTTAGCTATTATTTATATTTATATTATTTAAATATATAAATAACGTATTATCCTATTTTTTATACATATTTTTACATTATTTAATATATAAATAATATATTTATTATATTATTTAAATAAATGTTAAACGAACCGAATTTTAGTATATTTGAGTTTGTTTATTAAAATTTCAACGAGTTCGAACTCAAACGCAATAAAGATTTAATGAACCGAGTTTGAATGAGCCCTTACCAAGTCAAGTTCAAATCTATTCACAAACAGTTCTATTCATTTATAACTCTAATTATATATCTTTGAATTTAAAATGTGTCACGCCCCAAACCCGCCCCTAAAAGTTTGGGCATGACCCATTCGAAAATGGACACTAAACCTGTTATGTATATATCATACGGGGCCTGAACGGAAGCATTCAAGAATATAAAATACATAGAATAACATCCATTGAGCTATTCCAAACATGCCAGGATCCCAACATCACACTGAGTAAATAGTATACAGAAAGTTTACACACATATGCCTTGACTCAACCCCACAAATAATAAAAATATTAATGAAGGAGGAATTATATACAATCAACCATAAATAGACGTCCAAAGCATAAATCAAAACTCCTTAAAACTTTACAAAATACTTTACAAAATGCACGGCTTCAAGTGGTGCCTAGACGAATCAAAGGTGACAAGAGAGACACAAGCCTTAAAGGTTATGATTGAACTCCCGGATGGTTACCTACAGAAATAGACAGTCAAAATACAGAATAAGCGAACTCAGTGAATAATAGTACATAAACAATGCAATAATTAACCTGAATAATCAAACATATAACTGCATATATATATGATTAACTACATTCCATAATTATTTCCGAAGGACATGGGTCCAACTTCCGTAACAGAATAGCTTTAAGCTCAGTATATACAGAATTGCCATAAGCCTACAAATGCAGAACGACCATAGATCCAGAATATCAGAAGTAACAAAAATAAGAGAGATAGCAGAGCTAACAAAAATAAAAGGAATAACAAAAATAACAGAATGGCCATCGGCCCAGAACATAACAGTAATAACAGAACGCATAAGCGTGGTAATGTAACTCATAAAGCGTGTACAGAGGGTACGTAACGCATAAAGCGCGGATACAGAGGGTACAGAACGCATAAAGCGTGGGAACAGAGGGTACAGAACGCATAAAGCGTAGGTACAGAACGCATAAAAGCGTAGATACAGAGGGTACATAACGCATAAAGCGTGGGTACAGAGGGTACAGAACGCATAAAGCGTGGTAACAGAAATAACCAATGTATGGACTCAAGAGGTGGCTCGTACGGATTCCAGAGGTGGCTTCCACCAAAGTGTAGCACTTCGTTCCGTACAGCACTTCGTTCCGTACCAAAAAATATCAGAATGACCTAACGGTCCAGAAATAACAGAACGGCCTAGCGGCCCAGAAATATTTATGTATGGACTCAAGAGGTGGCTCGTACGGATTCCAAAGGTGGCTCCCACCAAAGTGTAGCACTTCGTTTCGTACAGCACTTTGCTCCATACTAGATAACATCAGAGAGATTAACTTCAGAATCATACAGAACATACATATATTCTTTCCTTTATTACATGAATTAACATAAATAATATCAGTTTAACAGAACGTTGCTGATAGTTATTAGTAAACGGTAAACACATTTTTCAGATTGAACACTTTCAGAAATACGTATATACCATGGTTTCATACCATAAATCAATAGATCTCAAGACAAACCACAAAGCAGAATAACTTCAGATATCATCAGAACTGATTAGTCCCAAGTTAGACAGAGGCATACAGATTCTTTTAATCATTTACATGAGTTAACGTAATTAGTTTACGTTTAACAGAATACTAATGGTAACCATTAGCAATACATATAATGTATCTCACATTTGCGCATGTGCCATCACAAGACTATTCATAGGGACAAAATAATTACCTCATAACAGTCTTAAATCATTATTGACAAAACGGAATGATTCGCAACGCCCAAGCGTCATTATTCTATTTAATTATCGCACTTCCTTAAAATTAATTTATGGATAATAAAACATACATTAAATCAAACAGAAGTCAATAGCAAGTTCCCGGTAAATGGGGTTTACTTCCATGGGTACAATTCTTATGCGGAATCACCGATAATTTATAAGTTATGGTACATTACCGATAAACGATAAACGTAGCCGGAATACAGAATGGTTCCAGAGTCATTTTGTTGAGTGCTACTTCTTTCAATGCCCATTTTGATTCCCAACCAACACACATATTGACATATTTACTCAGAGAGAAGAAAATGTCAGTAACAATAATAATTAACAATAAATAATGTACGGTTGAGGTACTATTACTCACAGTGTTTAGATGATAGGCCCGTCCCTGTAGCTAACCCTACACAATTCAATTCAACAACATTAACACAACCCAACTAATTATCACCATCCAATATAATCCATACTATTTAACATTATTCCACTCAATGCTACCAAGTATAATTTCACATAATTCCAATTAAATTGCTAAGGCTCAATTTACATCATCCACATTATCAACAAACCTTTCCCCCCAATCTCCTTCCTCACTAAGACATGATTCACAATGCTTAAAACAAGGTTCATTCGCAAATTTAAACATAATTTCCAAGCATCACCAAATTTCAATTAAACTTGCATATATATAATTCAATACCTCAATTTCATTAATCTACTTTCAATTTGGGTCAAATCTTTGGTTATCATCCTTAAGCAACTTAGGGTTTCAAGAAAAATATTGAGATTTCAAGAAATAATCAAACTTATTAACCCAACACTTATATTCCAATTTTTCCATTGATTAACATCTAGAACTCATAGTCCATCACTTAAACCCATCAATTTCAAGTAGTTAAACCCTTACCTCGATAATCAAGCAAAGAGATGAGATTGAGAAGAAACCTCCACAAATCCAAATTCTAATCGGTTAAAAACATTGATCCTCCTTAGTTCTCCATCCTACATGCCAAAAACCATGGTGGATTGTTGATCAAAGTAGAGGAAATCAAGGATTTGGGACTAGGGTTTCGGACTTAGGCAAAGAGGAAGGAAGAGGAAAGAAGAAAATATAAGAAATGATCCAAAAAATCTCGTTCTTAAAGCTGCTGTCCCGTAATTCCCGCTCAAGTGATCGATTCCGCTCGAGCGGACCTACCTTCAGCACAGATTTCGAAACTTTGAACAGGCATAACTCTTCCATCCGGACTCCGTTTTAGGTCGTTTTTGTGTCCAAATTGAAGCCTCGGAAATAAGCTTTCCAATGGTTGTAACCTCACATTCAAATTCAAAGTGTGGAAAAAGAAAAGGGCAAAAGAGTGACGGCTGATTGTAAGGCAACTATCCGAATTAAATTCTTTGGTCCAATCTTACTTTACCATCATTTTACCACCTCAACCAATACCCCAAAATAAGATAAGAACATTCTAAATATATTAATAAAATATCAAAAACGAGCCCACGTGCCTCAGAAGTAAAACTCAACCTAGAGGCCTGCTCGAGCGCCCAACCCTGCACTTGAGCGTGCAGACTAATAAAGCCGTCCGCTCGAGCGTAAACTTCCCCGCTCGAGCGGAGAATTACAACTCCTAGAATACCAGGCCGTCTGCAGAACTGCTGAAAACCCCAAAAGTCCGCTCGAGCGTTGACTCCTCCGCTCGAGCGGAGGGAAAATTCTGGATCGTCACAAAATGAGTCTAAAAAATTAACTTATATATCATTTTTTCTTACTGCCCACAACGTTAAATTAAATAATTTTTCTTCATTTACATGCCTAGTGTGAATAAGCGGACCACATCTAATAGCTAGGCCCACCTGTAGAATGAGGTAGATGGGCTGGATGAAGGATAGTTGGCATGGGCTAACCTCATTTATCCTAATGGGCCCAAAATGGACCCTTGTCATGAAATGCTATCTGTAGTTTTCTTTCGGAAAAAATCTACAATGTGCACCCCATAAAAGGGAAAGGTTTTTGTTTGTATGATTTAAGAGACATAATTGTATGCCTCGGTCAAAGGTTTTTAGTAAAAGGCAACGGCACTAATTTTTGAAAAAAATTGCTAGCATTTTTTGAGCTGGTTATCTCAGAGAAGAGGGAGGATGAGAAAGTCCTATAGATGGTGAAATTTGCTCAAATGTGAAATTTTCAGTTGTTGTTGGAGTTCAAATACAATGTTAAATTTTATCATGGGCAAATTACATTAACATTCTTATAATTTGGGACTTGTGTCACTTTAATCCTCGAATTTTGAATTTTGTTCCAAATAAGAATAATTGAAGATACCATTACTCAATTTTAAAGGCAAAGTCATCAATTTAATAAAATATAAACTAATTTAACCAAAAAAAATGTTAAAAAAAATATTTTTGAATTTTTAAAAATTATTTTCACCCATCAAAGATAAAATTATATAAAATTGATAAATCTTTTACACATTTATTTAGTTTTTTTTTACCAAATTAATTTTTATTATGTGTTTGGATAATGATTATGTAATGAATGATTGTTTTTATTTTCATTAAATTAGTTTTTATTTTTTCAAAACTCAAATAGGCGACAACTTTGATATCATTATTAAACTAATCCATTAAATCAAAAAATCCAAAACTAAAAAAATTTCATATATTAAATATATTGATTACACATTAAAAATCTAACAACTGCACATTACACAATCATCATCCAAACACATAATAAAAATTAATTTGATAACATAAATAAATAAATGCGTAAAAGATTTATCAATTTTACATAAAGTTATTTTTAGTAGGTAGAAATAATTTTTAAAAATTCAAAAACATTTTTTTGACCTTTATTTTTGTCAAATTAGTTTATATTTTATTAAATTGACGACTTTAACCTTAAAATTGAACAATGGTATTTTCAATTATCCTTATTTGAAATAAGATTCAAGATTCACGGTCAAATACATCACAATTAAAAAATAAATAACCAAACCGACACGAACCCTAAACTATAAGAACTATCAGTATAATTTGCCCTTTTATCATTGTACCAATTACAATTGAATTATGTTGTGGGTTTATTTGTTGCTATAATTGCCAATGTTCAAAGCAAAGATGCCTTTAAACCAAATGAAAAGTTGCCCTGTTCGCCCTGGTGGTGGTTGGTCCTTTACCTTTTTCCTGCTCATAATCGGGTACCAAATCTTCAATTTAAGTAATTTTGTGCCTTTTACAGCAAATTGCTCCTCAAATTAATCTATAGCACTTCCTTTATTCCATATGCCAAACAAGAATTTCATTGCAATTATGTGTAATCAAGTCCAGCCTAGTGTTGACAACATCAATTTTATGGCATACAGAGACTGTAGAAAGACATGACTGCATTTAGCTCACTAGGTTGTGAAATTAATGTGTTTTTGTTGGAATCTCTATCTCATGTTTTTAACAGTAAATAGGGAAAAAGTCTTGCAAGGGATAAAATTCATAAAAAAATTGATTGCACAATCGAATGAGAAACCAATGGATAAACTATTGATTATTATGTAATGATTTAAAAATATGAAAAATCATAGAGGGCAATGTAGAAGTTTATGTATTTGCAATTTTATTTATTTATTTTTGGTATAATTTTTTTTACGAATATACTAAATTCTTTGTTTATTGGTGATTTTAGGATATTTTAATTGTCATTGTTAAATTATTAAAAATATATATCGATATGAGTGAAATTTTTTGTTTGTGCAAGTTAAAGACAATAATTTTATAGATACAAAATTAATCATATAACCAACCAATAAAATAATTTTGGTCACATATATCAGACGATAGGATCATTACTGAAAAGGTTGTTTTGCACAAATAGTGCCAACTATTTTCCCTATGGAAGATTTTGTATTCATACTATTATGGAGTTTTATTTTGACCTCAGTGAAAAAAAAATTGTGAAGCTGCCATTGAACAAGGCCTTTTCCAACAAACTTTTTTTTAAAAAAAAAAATTAAAACAAGATAATAGATTATATGTTAATAGTTAGATTACAACATAACCTAACATTTATTCATATACTCGAACTTAAAATCTCATTCACCTTAACACCTAAATGCACTCTCTATGACCAATTGAAAATAACAAAGCAATGTGTTTGTCACGTGTTCGTATGAATATGGGCACGTGCACTATACATCGTGGCCAAAACAAATAATACAATAAATTTGGGAGCTGAGGAATTGAGTCCAAATTTGCGTTGAGAACTAAAGTTTGTGATAGAGAGTTAATGAGTGTATTGAAAAATTCATGTGACACTCTAAATATTTAATTAACACCATGTTATTCCAAAAATAAAAATAAATAAATAAATAATAAAATAAATATATGGAATAATAATAATAAGTTAAACAACAATTAATGAGTAGATTAGCAAATTTCTAGAGAGAATTACTCCACCTGTGCCGTCTAGCTCTTAGAGGAGGGGAGTTACCAATTGGAGGCATCATGACTGGATGATTTCGTGTATATAAGAGGGTGGTGGGGGCTGCAAAAGGCAGTATAGGAACGAGAGGGAACGAGAGGAAGAGAAGAAAAAGAGAGAGAGAGAGAGAGAGGGAGAGAAAGAGAGGAGCAAGAAAATAGTCTTGAGAAACCAGTGTAAATAGGAGGAAAATAGTAGGAATTAATATTAAGGTGAGTTATATTATACTTTAAGTCACCATAATATATTTTACGTATGTTTTAAGTTACCATAATTTATTTTACGCAATTTGTGTTTTATAAATTATGTTAATATTTCAATTACGTTTTGCTTAAATTGAAACCCATGAATATATTGGTTTAAATTTTAGGAATTATTTGACAATGATTTTATAAACAATTATGTTTTGTAAGTACCACTACGGGAGTCACATGTCTTGAGTGACTTAAATAGCCATTGGTGTCTATTTGGACACTTTGTGGTCCTCTTTTTGTCATGGATCTATTAACCTCTGTTCTGACTGTAACTCCAGTGACTTCTGTTATGTTTTGTTATGTACCGTGGTTATGGTTATTTATTTACGTAATTTTTGTATTTCAGTTTCTGCCACATAAATAATTTATTTATTCAAATTAAGTTATGTAAATATTTTAGCTTAACTAACCATCCAGGGTTATTTTTGTGTTCCCTATACTCTTAGCATAATATTTTTCACTCTGCTGTGTGCTTATAGCTATTACCCTTTCGGGTAATAAGATGTAAGGAAGATCCATAACCTCATGTAGTGGAACCCGCACAAGAATTTGATGCTAATCCGTTATTTTTTTTCCTTTCTTTTCTTCCTTTTGAAGGCCGGTCACTGCATAATAAAATAATAAAAGCTCTATAGATGTATTTTCTTTTATCAAAATAGTAAAATGGAGTTAATTCTCTCTTTAATTATTTTCTTACTTTCATTTTGCCTCTGCCTGCGCCATTTAATTTATTAAGATTAAAATTAATTAGTAAGTTGTGATTCCAACCCTAAGTTTCTAGGGTTGAGTCATGACAAAGGTGGTATTAGGGCAATGGTTCATTTAAGCAAAACACAAATAAAAATCATTAGAACATAGGACACACGCACAATTAAGAAGTAGGATAGCGGGTGATTTATACCTAAATGTTAAATTTTGTTAGTCCATTTATTCTGTATCATTTGATATATTCAAATACCCATCCAAGACAATTTCAAGTTTAATATACACCACAAAAAAAAAAAAAAAAATATTTTATTTGATCAAAAAGTTCAAAAAGTTATAAATAAAAATATAAATAAAACTATATAGCTAGATACATATAATAAAATAAAATGACTATATAATAAAATAAACAGTAAATATTTACCTGTAACGTTAGTCCTTTATGTAAAATCTCACGTTTATTCTAGTGATGTAAGAATGTCCGAGATTAACCTTGATGAGGTATTTTGGGAGGAGCTCGGGGCTATTAATTTAGAGGATATTTTAGTAGAGCACCCTGCCCTCACCTCACTAGAAAGATGGGGAGATTTGGAGGATATAGTTAGGAGACTGCATCTAGGCCTTGCCCAATTGCTGGGTTAGCTAATATATATACAACCAATCCTACTGACGTACCATACTTATTGTGAAAGCAGAGTCGTGCCTACACGCGCAGACAATTTCTCAGACCCACCCGTGTCCTCGGTTTTTCCCCAAGATATGACCACCCGCACTACATCATTGGTCCTTTAACCCCAGACTTTATTGCCAAAAAAAGAAATGTGTACCCCGAGGACTACATCTTCACCAATGTCCCTAACCCATTGGAAATTATTAATATTCAAAATGTTTTAGTAATGACCTATCATACATTGAGTATCCGGGATAGATCGTCGATCGAGCATTTTGGGCTATATACAGTCTGTCCTCGTTTACACCGTCTAAGTCGCATGGGTTTGTTTTGGTGTGGTACAGTTAGGATGAGAATTTGAGCATTTTATGCAACACTACTTCCCATGGTTGTTTGACCCACCACTCTAGATTTTGTAGAAGAAAATTATTTTGTACGCTAACTATGATGAGTTTTGATCCCTTTTTTGTGGTTTTCTTTGTGGACCAAAGGGATGAGACACTAACATATTTTGACTCTTCAACAAGGATGTAATCTTATTTGTAAAAATAGTAAAATTGGTATTTTATATATATTGCACTATATATGCTTATATGTGTATATTGCGTTATGAATATAATGCATCGTTTATTACTTTGTAGAATAACAATAATGGTAACGGATGTGAGTCATCGGTCAATGGCACTGAATCGATGAAAAGAATCATGAAAAGAACGGTTACTAGTTTTTTGCAAGCCTTACAGACCAACATCAATAATGGGATACTGAAGAGGCGAGAAGAGTCAGTTACAATAAAACAATTATAGGATCTAAAACCGACCACATTTACTGGTGGTCCAGACCTAATGGTAGCAGACGCTTGGGTTAAAGACATGGAAAGATTTTTTGCACCTTACCCTACATCGAAAGACAAAAAGTAACTTTCGCCACTTTTACTTTCAAAGATAATGCGCAAGAAAGAAGAAATCGCGACTTGGGCAAGATTTTTGGAAGTGTTTTATGCAAAATACTTCCCAGATTCGTTGTGGGAACAAAAGCCATTGAAATTCATACATCTAAACCAAGGAACCATAACGGTGGCTGAATATGAGAGCAAGTTCACACAACTCACTCGATTTGCGACATATGTCATTCCCACCGAAGCTCGAAAAGCAAGAAAATTCGAAACAAAATTGGATGCTAAAATCAAAGATAGGCTTGAGGTTTTGAAACTACCAACCTATGCGAAAGTGGTAGACCGAGCATCCATTGTAGAAAAAGGAATTAAAGCCTCATGCTCTAGTGAACCAAGCCAAAAGAAACGATTTTGGGAAAAAGACAATAGAAGATCCGGTATTGCGCCTCCCAAGAGGGTGAATACGGGCACAACCAACTCAAGCAATCAAGGTTCTACTAACCCCAAAGGTAACATCATTCCAACTTGTCCTACGTTTGGAAGGGCTCATTGAGGACAATGCCATCAAGACACTGGAGCATGCTTTAAATGCAGTCAAGTTGGCTACTTGCTGAGGGATTGTCCAAAGCTGACCAATCCTACAGCTAGCCCCTCTGGCCCAATCAGAAAATTCGCAGGACTTGGAGGAGAAAGGAATGACCAAAAACACCAAAGAAGGGCTTTTGCCTTGGTACTTAGAAATAAGAAGTTACTAAAAACATTGTGTCAAGTATATTTTCTGTCTATGGTCATTTAGCTCTTGTCCTCATTGACACCGGGTCAACTCATTTTTTTGTTGCACTACACTTTGCTGCCAAGCTGGCATCAACATCCAAACCCTTAAGATATATATTGTCTGTGTCTTTTCCTTTTGGTAATTCTGCCTACGGTACTAATGTGTACAGATGTCACGACCCAAACCCGCCCTTATGGGTTTAGCATCAGAATCGCCAAGAATCCGAGATTATCAAGGCCTGCTTTAAGAATATCTGAATACAGAGCACAGGGGCATAGCGGAAGCCAAAACAGTAAATAGGCAATGTCCAATGAGCTGTGACAGTCTAAATGCAAAAAGACTTTTCATACATATAAACACGAACAATACAAAACAGCATGTACAACATTTACAATTATTCAGAACAGGGACCTAATCCCTATTAAGCAGTACAGTAATAGTCTAAACAGTTATTACAAAACAGATGCAGAGACGGATGGGGAAATAAAACACCCCAAAGCCATAGCTTAGCAGGTTCGGAATCTCGCAATGAGGCATAGTGGTTGGCTTGACAAAAAGGGGAGTCTAACCCATGCTCCTAGCTCCGGTCTGGTGCCTAAACACACACATATATATATATATATATATAAACAGTGAGCTAAAGCCCAGTGAATAATATAATGCGTAAAGAGGTTTAGAATGAATGTCCTTACAGTAATGAAAACAGTTCATTGATTCAGTATTTCAGTCATTCAGTCATAACAGTCATATGTGGTACATCCATTAGCACAGCAGTGCAGTAAACAGTAGGTCTTAAGAGACCGAACAGTCAATGATGGCCATCATAACAGTAAAAAGAAGTTCCAAGATAGGAACTGACAGAGATCTCTATAACAAGATGAATAAAGAAACAAGAATTGCTATGGATGCCACAATGTCTGATTGAATAGAGGACAAACATTCAATTAGTAAACAGTATCAGTTCAGAAACAGTACAATTTAAACAGTCACATTTGAACATATCTTTACACAATTGTTACTCACAAAGTTCTGGACTACAATTAGGCTAGAGCGGGTCTTTAGATGCCAACCCTATACAGTTACAGATTGAACACACACTAAGCTACACAGTTGGGAAAATAATAACTGAATCCCTAATTTGCCTCAATTCTACATCTATATCCTCATTAAGATGCTTTAAACTAGACCTAAGAATGCCTAGGTTGGGATGAGCATGCAAAGATACATTCAGAAAATATTTTCAGAATTTCAGAAAATCAGAGGTCCCGCTCGAGCGGAAATACACACAAAGGTTCCTCGCTCGAGCGTCACTTTTCACGCTCGAGCGGAATGCAAAACATGGCAAAAGTACTGAATGTGTGAAAATTATGCTCGATGGGCGCTCGATAGCCGTTCGAGCGTTAGACACAAGGCCCCGCTCGAGCGTCTAATACCCGCCGAAAGCGGATCAAAAACAAGGCAAGAAGCCGAGCTTGAATTTCGCATGAGCGCACTTCGCCGAGTGAGAGTCAAAAATCTGGAATTTCCAGATTTGAACTCCAAGTTCAAAACCAAGTTTTAATGCATAAATTTCGATCCTCTTGGGCAAATTTGCTGGAAAACACTTCAAAACTCATAGTTTAATATGATTCAAAGCTCAATTGTAAAATCAAAGCCCCAAAGGAAGATCAATTCAACATGATTTCAAACAACAATTCAAGAACATGAAGAATATGTAACATGCATGAGTTTAATCAATTTCAAAGCTTCAATTTCATGCTCTAATGAGTCAATTTCTTCAAAGGCAAGATGAATTCATGGTCCATTGTAAAAATATGAACATGTATGTACCAGATTCCATGAAAACAACTTCCAAATGCAAGGATATAAACATGCATGCATGATATGAGCTTCAATTCAACATTATAAGCCATATCTTGGCTCTAATCTTCAACAATCCTCTAAAACATGCAAGAAGTACTTCAATTACACAATCAAGAAGGTAATTACTCTACCTTAAGTCTTCAATTATAAGAATACAAGCTCAAGTTTGCAATCCTCTCTTCAATTCTTTCAATTTCAAGCAAGCTACCAATTTGAATTCAATTCTCTCACTCTTTCTCTCTCTCTCTCTTGGTCGGTTATAACTCTCAAATGGCTGAGGAAAATAGCTGAGCAAATGTTTTGTAAGGCATATGAATGAGTCCCAAGAGTGCTAAGCTAGTGGCCCACTAGTAATGGCAAAGTTGTAGATAATGCAACTCTTGCAATGAGCTTATTTAATCTAATTTAATCACACCAAATCGAATTTCAGATAAATACACCAAAAAATCACATTAATTCTAATTAGCATAAAACATCAACCAATTTCAGATTCGGCCGCCAATAAGGCCTTCAATTCGCAATTTAAAACATAAAAAATAAATAGATAATTTTAACAATCAACAGATAGGTATGCATTTAAACTAGCGCATTCAATCAATCAGTTCAGTATTTCAATCGATTCGGTTACTAATCATGTTCAATCTCAGTTTAGCAGTAATCAGTTGGGTTATCAGTAACCAATGGTGAGGGTTATTATAACAAATCATGTACTATATCCTTAAAAGGCAAAATCTTATACGTAGACTTGATTCCCCTCCGCATTGAGAACTTTGATGTGATCTTAGGGATAGATTGGCTGGCTAGTAACCACGCCTCTATTGATTGTAAAACCAAAAAGGTCTCCATTCGATTACCAAACCAACCTGAACTTGTTTTTGATGGGATTGGAGTTTCCAACCCTCCCTATCTTATATCCTCCATGACAGCCCAACGACTTCTAAGAAAAGGTTATTGTAGTTATATCTATTATATGATCAATACACAAAAAGAAGCCCCCATCGTTGATGCAATCCCTGTGGTTCAAGAATTCCTAGATGTCTTTCCTGGAGACCTACCTAGTATCCCAGTTGACTGGGAAATCAAATTCACTATTGAAACTCAACTTGGTACCCAACCAATATCAAAAGCCCCTTACTGCACGTTAATGACGGAATTGAAAGAATTGAAGACTCAACTCCAGGAACTACAAGACAAAGGCTTCATTCGACCTAGTACCTCACCCTGGGAAGCTCTAATATTGTTTGTGAAGAAAAAAGATGGCATGATGAGGTAATACATCGATTACTGGGAGCTGAACAAGGTTACCATCAAGAATTGGTACCCTCTGCCACGAATCGATGACTTGTTCAATCAACTTCAATGCGCCCAAGTATTCTAAAAAATCGACTTGCGTTCTGGCTACCATCAACTAAAAGTCAAAACGGAAAGTATCGAAAAGACTGCATTTAGAACCCGTTACAGACACTATGAGTTTCTTGTCATGTCATTTGGCATCACAAATGCCCCCAGTAACTTTCATGGATCTCATAAACCGAGTGTTTAAACCCTATCTTGATAAATTCGTCATTGTCTTCATTGACAACATTCTCATATACTCCAATTCACCGGAGGACCATGAGCGACACTTGTGAACAGTTCTATAAGCACTACGTGATCACAAATTTTATGCCAAATTGAAGAAATGTGAATTCTGGATCACTAGTGTACACTTTTTCGATCACGTCATTAACAAAGATGGCATCTCGGTTGACCCCCAAAAAGTTATAGTAATTGTGAACTGGCCACGACCTACTAATGTGTCAGAAATACGAAGTTTCTTAGGTTTAGCTGGCTATTACTGACACTTCGTGCAAGATTTCTCAAAGATAGTATCACCCTTGACCCAACTAACTTAGAAGAACACACTCTTTAAATGAACTGACAAATAGGAGAGTTGCTTCCAAGAGTTAAAAAGCAAACTTGTGTCAGCTCCTATACTAGCACTTCTTGCGAAGACAGATGGGTTTGTCATTTATAGTGATGCCTCATATAATGGTTTAGGTTGTGTTCTTATGAAAAACGAAAAAGTCATTGTTTATGCCTCACGACAACTAAATGCCTCATATAATGGTTTAGGTTGTGTTCTTATGAAAAACGAAAAAGTCATTGTTTATGCCTCACAACAACTAAAGGCTCACGAGAAGAACTACCCAACTCATGATCTAGAGTTGGCTGCGGTAATATTTGACCTCAATATCTAGCGTCATTATCTCTATAGTGTAACCTACAAGGTTTACACTGATCAAAAGAGTCTTAAATATCTGTTTACACAGAAAGAGATGAATATGAGGCAATGGCGGTGGCTAGAATTTATGAAAGATTACGATGTAGAGATCCATCACTATCCAGGCAAAGCTAATGTGGTGGCAGACGCATTAAGCCGAAAGACGACTAGAAATTTTGCATGTACTCTCGTTTTTCACAAGATCAATAAACTGCTCGCCAATATAACTGTGGAACCCACTTTGATTGAAGAAATTAAAGCACGCCAATATGAAGATAAACTTTTAAAGAAAAAGTACGAGGAGCAAAGAAGTACGCCCGATCTCGACTTCACTATAAGCAATGAGATACTAAAATTTCATAATCGAATTTGCATACCCGACCCTCTAGAACTCAAGAAGAAAATATTGGTAGAAACTTATAGCTCGAGGTTTGTAGTCCACCCTAGTAATACAAAGATGTATCATGATCTAAAGGAACACCACTAGTGGATAGGAATGAAAACATACATAGCAAGCCACATCTCCAAATGCCTGCATTGTCAGCTTGTTAAAGCAGAAAATCAAAGACCTGTAGGAATGCTACAACCACTCCCTATTCCTAAATGCTAATAGGAGCACATTACTATGGACTTCGTAGTCGAGTTACCACAGCCAGTTTCGAAGAATGATGCAATATAGGTTATAGTAGACCGATTGACGAAGTCGGGCCATTTTCTGCCAATTAAAATCACGTAGTCCCTTAATAAGTTTACCACTTTATACATCAAGGAAATCATTCGATTGCATGGTACCCCAGCCTTCAATCGTGGTTCCATCGAGACCTCGCCAGGTCTCACTTCTAGAACAAATTGCAAGAAGCTTGGGAACCACAAGTTTAACATCGCTATTACCCACAAACTGATGGGCAATCCGAAAAAACAATCCAGACGTTAGAAGATTTACGTGTATGTGTGTTGGACCTTAAAGGTAACTGGGATGAGCATCTACCTCTAATGGAATTCGCCTATAACAACAGTTACCAAGCAAGCATTGAAATAGCACGCATTTAAGCTCAGATAGAAGGAGATGTAAATCACCTCTGTGTTGGACAGAAGTCGGGGACGGGAAACTATTAGGCCCTAAGATCATGCAAATCACAAGTGATAAAATTGAACTCGTCCAACAACGAATTCGCACTGCTCAGAGTCGCCAGAAAAACTATGCAGATACATGAAGACGGGAATTGGAATTCCAAGTAGGAGATCATGTTTTCCTTAAGATTTTACCAACAAGAGGAGTTATCCAATTTGGAAAACGAGGAAAGTTAAACTCACGTTACATCGGGCCATTCGAGATACTGGAAATGATTAGTCCTGTGGCATATCGCATAGCATTGCCACCTAAATTGTCCAATGTTCACAATGTGTTCCACATTTTGATGCTTCGACGGTACCTCTAGGATCCAAAACATGTTGTCGATTATGGGAATCTGGAAGTTCAAGAAGATCTCTATTATGAAGAAAAACCGGTGCAGATTCTCGATCGTCGTGATCAAGTTCTTCGAAACAAGACCATACCTCTGGTAAAAGTCTTATGACGGAATCATCGTGTCGAAGAAGCGACGTAGGAAACTGAAAGTCAAATGCGAGTCAAATGTCCATACCTCTTCGAAACCCAAGGTATGTCAAGTTTGAGGACAAACTTCTATTTAGGAAAGGAGAAATGTGACACCTTAAATATTTAATTAACACCACGTTATTCCAAAAATAAAAATAAAAATAATAAAATAAATAATAATAATAATAATAATAAGTTAAACAACAATTAATGAGTAAATTGACAAATTTCTGGAGAGAATGATATTGCGCCACTTGTGTCGTCTAGCTCTTAGGGGAAAGGAGTTACCAATTTGAGGCAACATGACTGGGTGATTTCTTGTGGAGAAATGATAGAGACCTCTTTTTTCCTTGACCCCCACAACCCCCACAGACAAATGCCAGTGAGTAATAGGAGGGAAAAAAAAAAACAAAAAGTTGGCCAATCCCAATATATTGGAGGTGGTGGGGGTCAAGAAAAAAGGGTCTCAACCTTTTTCCTTTCTTGTGTATATAAGAGGGTGGTGGGAGCTACAAAAGGTAGTATAGGAACGAGAGGAAGAAAAGAAAAACAAAAACAAAAGAGAGAGAGAGAGAGAGAGAGAGAGAGAGAGAGAGAGGATCAAGAAAATAGTCTTGAGAAGTCAGCGTAAATAGGAGGAAAATAGTAGGAATTAATATTAAGGTGAGTTATATTATACCTTGAGTCATCATAATATATTTTACGCATATTTTGAGTTACCATAATTTATTTTACACAATTTGTGTTTTATACATTATATTAATATTTTAATTGCGTTTTGCTTAAATTGAAACCCATGGATATGTTGGTTTAAACTTTAGGAATTATTTGACAATAATTTTATAAACAATTATGTTTTGTAAGTACCACTACGAGAGTCCCATGCCTTAGGGAACTTAAATAACCATTGGTCTCTGTTTGATCACTTTGTGATCCTCTGTTTGTCATGGATCCATTGATCTATGTTGTGACTGTCACTCCAGTGACCTCTGTTCTGTTTTGTTTTGTACCGTGGTTATGGTTATTTATTTACATAATTTATGTATTTCAGCTTCTGCCACATAAATAATTTATTTATTCAAATTAAGTTATGTAAATGTTTTAGCTTAACTAACCATCCATGGTTATTTTTGTGTTCCCTATACTCTTAGCATAATATTTCTCATTCTATTGTATACTTATAGCTGTTATCCTTTCAGGTGATGAGATGTAAGGAAGACTGGTAACCTCGTGTAGTGGAACCCGCACAAGAATTTGATACTGATCCGTTATTTTTTTTTCCTTTTTTTCCTTCCTTTTGCGGGCCGGTCACTACATAATAAAATAATAAAAACTTTATAGATGTATTTTCTTTTATCAAAATAATAGAATGGAGTTAATTCTCTCTTTAATTATTTTCTTACTTTCATTTTGCCTCCGCCTGCGCCATTTAATTTATTAAGATTAGAACTAATTAATAAGTTGCGATTCTAACCCTAAACCTCTGGAATTGAGTTGTAACAATTCATATATAAAATAAATTTGGACCACATATTGATATTTCTAAATAAAATTTTTAAATACATAATATTACTCCAAATAACATTATACCTGGCAAGGTGGGCCGTGTTGAATATTTAATGGTGGAAAATAAAATGTAAAGGCGGATTTGAAGTTCATGTTTATACCACCAACCCTTTGACGATCTTTTGAGAATTATATCTATATATATTAAAAATTACTATTTTTGAACAGAATATTTAGGTAGAACTTTCTAATTTAAAATTGAATTTTTTTTTTGGTATTAAATGTATTTAATTGTACAAGAATTGATGTTAGTAACTAATAAATACATAGATTATTGTTATACACAAAAAGAGTGAAAAGGTTAGGACAATTCCAAAGAAAAGAGAAAGGCAGAGTGAATATTCAGTAGAATAGGATGTTGGAGGAATTCGTCAGCTGTGATGTAATTGCGTGCAAATTTGATTGCGAAATATAACACAAACACACAATCAACAAAACAAAAAAGATATATCATTAATCAAAGTCAAAACTCTTCTATTCAATGCATGTTGTTTCAATCATGTCCTTGTTTTTATGTGTGATGATACTATGTCAAAATTTGAGAGTGGATATGAGAGTTCTACCCTTCATATTACTTTCTAGAATATTGTTAAGAGTCAAAATCTAACCTCTTCTTTTTTCCTTTTTGTGGTAGATTTTTTTTTTTTTGGATATTACTTTCTAGAATATTTTTTTTCGTTTTACCAAAATTGTGATTGGATCGTAAACTTTTGTAGAGATTGAGAAAGAAAAATAAAAAAGCGAGACAAATATAAATGAAATATAAGTAAAAAAAAATTTATTTTTCATTTTTCTTTCTAAATTTTTATCCAAATTTATAATCTAAACACAATTTATATTGAAACTATAGATTGCACTTGTCTTGTAAGAGCGAGCAAAGCATAGAGCATGAGAAAATTATTAAGTGGTCCGTGGATATCATTTTTTCTTTCAAAAATGCTCCAGACATCCTGTACTTCCCCACTCCCAGTACCCCCACCCCTACCCCCACGCCCACGTGAGGGTGGGTGATTGGAAGAAAAAAAAAACAAAACAAAACAAAAAAAAATTGGCCAATGAAATGCCAGTGAGAGTGCTGGGGGTGACCCTCACTGGGGTCCTAGCATAACTGTTTTTTTTTTCCCTACAAATCACCCAATCTCAAATCCCTTGATGTTTATTGTGCCAGAACGCAAAGTCAAGAACTCTCTCCACAATTACAACACTTCTAAAATATCATCTAACCATACACCAGGACCACCAACTAATACCATAACCCAAAAAAGTTTCGTATGCCTAATAAATGATTAAAGCAAAATCATTATCACCTTAGAAATTCAAATGACTAAATTGGGAACTTCTTTTAACCCTGTCGCTAATCGTTGCATATTAAGAGCATCTACACCAAATTTTTTAATTCTTTAATTAAATTAAAGCTATTTCATTATTTTAATTACTCACTTTTTAGCACCTACTGAATCAAACTCTTTATTCTAACTTATTCTTATTAAATATTATTTTCTTATCATGTTTGTTAGTCTTTTTTTTATTAAATTGATAAGTTACCACTCAAACAATTCTTAAAAAAAAGCAACAAAAAAAAAAAAATTACCGTTGACCGGTTGACAGGCCGGACTTCCGAATGAGCATCCGGTAACACACAAATAGCGACGAACAGTGCCTCGCTTGTTATAACGAGTTACTGTACCGATCGTAAATTTTGACAAACTATACACGAGTTTGATGTAAATAATTTTTTAAAATTTTTAACTAAAAAATAAAATTTGAAAAGCTTGATGAGAATGCTCTAAGAGCATTTGCAATGTTTCGGTTTGTGGCCAAGTTAATGTCAGATGTTAAGCTTTTAGCTAGTTGAAGTTGGAAAATTGGCTTCGGTGGAGCTGTTAACATATTGGCTAAGGCTGTCAGATGTTAACCAATTGATTAACGGTGGCTAGTCACTTAACAGACAAAAGCAGGAAAATTTTCTGATGGATAATATGTACCGGATATAATTCTCTCACAAAATTACATAAGTTAAATACAAATTCGTGTTCATTGCACACTGAAATATTTCCCAATAAAGGAAGGAGAGAGAGGGGAATAGGGAAGAGGAGCACACTTGCAGTGTAGTTGTGATGGCCCAAATTTTTGGAACATTAAAAGAAATTAAATAAATAAAATGACTTAATAAATCAAAAAGTTGACATCTTAATAGGACATTCTAATTTTCGTAGATAGCCGAAGGTTCAAATAATATTAAATAAAAACTTAAAATTATCCAAATACAATATCAAATGAAATTATAAAGTCCTTAATAGCTAATACATAAGATAATAAAAGTTATTTGACTCTAGTCATAGTTTCAAGTTAGCCAAGGCTCTATGTTAGCATTAATTCCATTTCAGCTTCAATTATTTTCTCGCCAAAATCTGGCATAAAACACCCGAACAATAAAAATATATGCCATGAGTTTTGCAACACAGTAAGAAAACATAATCAACCTACCATTCTTTTTAAGAAAAAAATAATGAGATTATAAACATGAGATAACAATATAATTGTAAACATAAGTTACAACGATTTTAATAATTTTAATAAATTAAGTGACACTCGAAATTTCACTAAAGAGATTTAACTTACCAACCACTAAGCATGGCAACGGTTAATTTGAAACTCTCCCTTGGTCAAATATTCAAGTGTTATCAACCGTAACTACCAGGAATGCCCACGTCCGGAGTTATATACCCAAGTAGTGGTATTCATGGTCTGCCCCAAGAAAACGGTCCGCCAGGGATACGTAACCTCCCTGTGTGCCACCTGCATATCCACCCTTAATCCAAAACCGAATACCGAAAAGGGTTCAAATAAGTCTCGTGCCATCTTAGAGTTTCGCGACACAATTTACGTGAGAATTCTCAAAAACCAGGGCTCATCCTAAATAACCGGTATTAATCGTCAACCCTAATTTCATACACTCTTTAAAACCAAGACTCACCCTGAACAACTAGCATTAACCGTCAATTGTTAACTTTGTATATGCCGTTAATCATTTCAGCTAGCTTTGATATTAATCACAAATAATTTCAATTTTTAATTACAAATAATGTTATACCAACTCATTAAAATTCTCAACACAAAATATTACACATGTCACACAATAATAAATAATTGTACAAAATTTAAATAAACAATTTATTTAAACTATGGTATGAAATAATAATTTAGATACAAAGAAAATAAATCATAATCACACACATGCATAGATTTTTTAATTTACAAGATTTAATGAATTAGACCAACACAATAAAAAAAAAAATTTCCAAATAATTAATTGAAGTAATGATCTTAAACTTGCCCAAAATTTTTTTAAGATGTACCTTAAGCAATAAAAATTATAAATAAATTGTTTATACAATTCTGAAATTCGTGAAAATATATAGAATATTCAATAAACATGTTTAGGTCATTTTTCAGAAAGAATTTCCCAAAAATAAGTTATAAATAATTTTGTAAAATTCTCAGAAGTTTTATGACACAAATTTATCACATTTTCTTACATTAATTCCATACTTCAATTCATAGATCAAATTTATAATCTAAAAATTTATTATGAAACTAGACTTCTCAAACTTCATCTTTTAGTTAGAAATTACTAGATTTGGATTAATATAAAATTTTTAATAAATTTTCAAACATATTGTAAAATCTGTCTTATAGTTTCAGATTTAATTAAAAATTTGTATAAATTCATACAAAGCTCAATAATTGTTTCAAAAATTCTTTGATGAACTAGACATCATTCCCAACAACTTTGTAGAAGAAATTATCTTCAAATTTTGAATATAAAATTATCTAAAAATTCGTACAAATTTTATGACAGATTTAAGGGTCAAATAAAATCTTCAATAATCTTTTTAATGGCATAAACTACACATGCAAATCCAAATTCCACAATATTATCATGATTTTAAGACTACCAATATCTTCAAATATTTGATATACAAATCATAAATTTACATACAACTATAAATAAAATTCTATTTACAAGTTTAGTCATTTTATCATATAAATATAATTTGAAATTTTCAACATTAAAAAAAAATGAGAGGGTTGAGAGGGTTTTCTTACTTAATAGTAGGATTGAAATGGAATAGTGAAATGGTAGAAAAATATGCAACCTTCTTAACCTCCTTCTCTTATTATCTTACTCCGCTTCGCAGATTTTTTTTTCTTCCCTCCTTCTCTGAATGCAAGCATGCATGTATATATATACACAATGCATTGATGAGGCTTCCTCTCTCTTCATTCTAAGTAGTCATTTCCCTTAATTCTAAGAGCATAATGAGCTATTCTTTCCTATATTAACATGCAAACAACCGCGTGGCAAAATTGTCGCCGAAATTTGCAAATTATATATATATATCTATAATTGTGTATTTGTATGAGTTGCTTAAAATTGATACACTAAGATTTTTAACTAAGGTATTTAGTAAAAATAATTATCATTTTGAATCCTAATTAAAATAATTTATAAATAATAAATATTAAATACCCACAAAATTATTACTCTTAATAATGTCTTTGTTAGTGATTGAATTGGGTTAATTTAAAACTAACTTTTACACTAATATATATTTCGGATAGACTCTGGATATAATTAATTTATTTATTTATTTATTTATTTATTTATTTATTTTCTTTTAAGAATAATTAAATGCGAGTTTTCACAGTAGTAGGGTGAGGCCCACTGCAGTTTTTGTATTACTTACTTATTTCATTTATTATTTATATATGTTTATATGTCATCATTTTTATTTTAACACATCGATTGCAACACACACTTTTACTCTCTAAAACAAAAAAATACTAACATATAAAAATAGGTTTTACTTTATCATTTTTTGTCATATAACACATTTTAACAAATAATTTTAACTATCCCATTGTGGATGCTCTAGCACCTTGTCTTAGGTGGTCCATGTTTGAAATCAAGCATCTTTTGTCATTGTTAATAATATATATAATATATATATAATGTATATATTATATTTGTGTGTCATTAGTAGTCATCAGATGCCTTAGTTTGCTTTAGTTAGTGCCATTGCTTTCGGCATTGCTTTCGGCTCCTTTTAGTTTTATATTGTTGCCTTTCATTATATTGTCTAGTAGCCTTTCATTATGTTGTCTTGCAAATGTTGTATATTTCACTCCTATAAAATGGAGACTCCCCGCAAGGATTAAATGCATTGAAAACAAAGAGCTTGTTTGCTCTGTCAATTACTCTCTCCATAATTGTTTCATGGTATCAGAGCAGGTGTAATCCTGTCTCATTAATTTTTCGCCAGTTCCGAGTTTTCTGTTTGTTTTTTAAAATTTTGTGTCTCTCTCTTCTACTCAAATATATCCTTCTATTTCATGACTAAATACGGTCCAGCTTTTGGAATGGCTATCGACTCATCCCCTTCTTCTTCTGATATTATCATCTCATCATCTTCATCCTCTCATCAAATGGAAACCTCTCATCTTCCGATCACTGCCCATAAACTGAATGGGCAAAATTATTTGCAATGGTCTCAATCCATATTAATGTTTATACGGGGAAAGGAGAAAGATGACTACATCACTGGAGTCTCAGCGCTACCAGAAACCACAGCATCAACGTACAAAAGGTGGATAGCCGAAAATAATATGGTCATGTCGTGGCTCGTCAACTCTATGACCACAGACATTGGCGAAAATTTTCTGTCATTTGATACTGCCAAAGAGATCTGGGACATGGCGAAAGAAACATTTTCGGACAAGGAAAACACATCTGAAATCATCCAGCTTGAAAGCTCCCTCCACAATTTACGTCAAGACAATCTTACGGTAACTGAATATTTCAATACCCTTACTCGTCTATGGCGTCAACTTGATACGTTTGAGGTTCATAACTGGCAGTGTGTTGCTGATGGTTTGTTGTATAAAAAGATTGTCGAAGGGAAGCGTGTGTTTAAATTCTTGTTAGGATTAAACACAAATCTTGATGAAATCAGAGGAAGAATTATGGGAGTAAAACCGCTACCGAGTCTTAGAGAGGCATTCTCTGAAGTCCGTCGCGAAGAAAGTCGGAAAAAACTCATGATGGGATCCCATCAACAACTGAATATGGCAGAAAGCTCGCTTAAGACTCAATTCACTCCTATTGACAACCGCCGAAAAATAAAGGAGGTAGGCCTTGGTGTGATCATTGCGTAAAGCCGTCACTCGAGAGAAACTTGTGGAAGATTCATGGAAAGCCAACAGATTGGAAGCCACGCCACCTCTTGAGAAAGAAGGACGAGGTAATCATGCAGTACCAATGAACTATCACCACAACCTCAAGCAAGCCCTTTCACCAAGGAGCAAATGGAGATGCTCCAAACTAATGTCTCCTATTCTACACAACTGGTTCGCCTTCCAACCACATCATAGGATCCGGAACCTTGGCTCACAAAGGTAATTCTTTGAACGCCTTTACTGTTAGTAAGAAATGTAAAAAACCTTGGATTGTGGACTCAGGAGCATCTGATCATATGACGGGAGATGCAACAATTTTTGATACATATAGCTCATGTCAAAATAATTTAACGGTCCGAATAGCAGATGGTTCACTATCAAAGGTTGCCGGTACAGGTTCAGTTGTGCTGTCTAGGAATCTTATTCTCAACTCTGTTCTCCTTGTTCCTGACTTGGACTGTAATTTATTGTCAATTAGTAAACCAACTCATTGTGAATTTCAGGATTTGGATTCGGGGAAGACGATTGGCAATGCTGAGGAATGCTCTGGACTCTACATTCTTAAGGAACGCCACTATCCACAGGAACAACCTCAAACGGCAATTTGTGGTAGTTCTTTTTCAGTTTCGTGTCAAAATAACGATAGAGCAATTATGTTGTGGCACTATCGCTAAGGTCATCCTAATGTTATGTATCTCAAGCATTTATTTCCTTCATTATTTAATAAAAATCCAAAACCTTTTGATTGTGAAATATGTCAATTTTCTAAGCATGTACGGTCCCATTTTCCCATTCAATCCTATAAAGTGTCTCGTCCATTCTCACTAATTCATAGTGATATCTGGGGTCCATCCAGAATAAAAAATGTAACTGGTGCTAGGTGGTTTGTCTCATTCATAGATGATCATACTAGATTAACCTGGATCTTCCTCATGAAAGACAAATTTGAAACAACCCAAATCTTCAAAAATTTTCACATTATGATTCAGACACAATTCCACTAAAAATACAAATTCTAAAGTCCGATAATGCTCGGGACTATTTCAACTCCATTCTAGGAGAATTTTAGCAAAAGAAGGGATAGTTCACTTAAGTTCATGTGTTGACACCCCACAACAAAAGCGGCATCGAATCTGAAAAAAATAGGCATTTGTTAGATGTTGCTAGATCGCTAATGTTTTCCACAAATGTTCCACAATTCTTACGGGGAAGTCGTTTACAAAGCAATTTCCTACCTTATTAATAGGATGCCATCTAAGGTACTACATTTCCAAACCCCTTGTCAACTCCTCCTAAAATCCTTTCCAACTACTCGCCTCATCTCCACCATCCCACCAAAAATTTTCGGGTGTTCTGTCTTTGTTCATATCCATCACCAAGATCAAGTAAACTTGATCCTGTGTCGCTCAAGTGTATCTTCATTGGGTATTCACATCAAAAAGGGTATAAGTGTTACTCTCCATCACAAAGAAATTCTACAATTCCATGGATGTTACATTTTTGAAACCCGCCTTACTATCCTAAAACGCTATTCAGGGGAGACTCCAACCCAGAATATCAATTTTGGACCCTTGAGTCATTTAGTGAGCCATCTATCACCACCAAAAATCACACACCTCAAGAGTCATTTCATCAATCTTTACCCGAAAATTGAAGTTCATTGTTGACTTGCGGGATAATGAGCCCATCCAAGAGGACACGGAGGAAGGAGCATTTTCTCAACAATCCCATGAGGTCAATGTTCTAATCCAAGCAACATTCCGTAACAATATTCCTACCACATATAGTACTGTTGATTCTGAGTTAGAAAACAGTATTCTTAATATGCCCATAGCTTGGAGGAAAGGAGTTAGATCATGTACTCAGCATCCCATTGGGAACTTTATTTCTTATGATAAGCTATCACCTTCGTTCCGTGCCTTCACTTCTAGCATCACAGAGATACTCATTCCTCGGAATATTCAGGAAGCCTTCAAGTCTCCTCAGTGGAAGGCGGCAGTCAATGAGGAAGTTCGGGCTCTGGAAAAGAATGGTACTTGGGCAATTACTGATCTTCCAAGAGGTAAGAAACCAGTTGGATGTAAGTGGATTTTCACAGTAAAGTACAAGGAAGATGGTAATGTGGATCGTTATAAAGCTCGGTTGGTCGCCAAAGGATTCTCTCAATCCTATGGCATTGACTATCAAGAAACCTTTGCTCCAGTTGCCAAGCTCAACACTGTTCGTTTACTTTTATCCTTGGCAGCTAATCTCGATTGGTCACTTCACCAACTTGATGTAAAAAATGCCTTCCTCAATGGTGACTTAACGGAAGAAGTTTACATGGACATTCCTGCTGGACTTGAGACGACATCAAATTTCAACAAAGTTTGCAGACTCCAAAAATCCCTGTATGGTCTCAAACAATCTCCCAGGGCCTGGTTTGAACGGTTCACTAAGGCAGTGAAAGGGTACGGTTTTGTTCAATGTCAATCCGATCATACATTATTTGTGAAGCACTCCCTAGGAGGATAATTGGCAATTATCATTGTTTATGTGGATGACATAATTCTAACAGTGATCATGAAGAGGAAATTGGCTTACTTAAAAATTCCTAACAACGAATTTGAGATTAAAGATCTTGGAAATCTTAAGTACTTTCTTGGAATGGAGATTGCTAGGTCAAAGAAAGGTATAGCGCCTCACAACGTAAATACGTTCTAGACTTCTTGAATGAAACAGGATGCTAGGATGCAAGCCGTAAACTCCTATGGACACAACTATCAAACTAGAAGAAAGTGACGGTAGTGCACCAAGTGATAAAGGGAGATATCAACGTCTTTGGGAAAACTCATTTATCTTTCTCATACAAGGCCGGACATCGCTTTCTCTGTTAGTGTGGTCACCAATTCATGAATAATCCAACCGAAAAACACATGACTGCTGTGACCAGTATATTGAGGTACCTAAACAAGACACCGGGACAGGGCCTCTTCTTCCAAAGAACAACACATAGAAAAATTGAGATTTATTCAGATGCAGATTCGAAGGATCGATCGAAGATCAACCTCTGGCTATTGTTCGTTTGTTTGGGGGAACGCGGTTACATGGCGAAGCAAGAAACAGTCAGTGGTAGCCCGTAGTAGTGCTGAGGCAGAATTTCGTGCTATGGCCCTCGGATTCGTGAGGGAATCTGGTTGAACAATCGTTAGAAGAATTACGGGTTCCATCTGAGCATCCCATGGTTTTATACTGCGACAACCAAGCTGTCATCAGTATCGCTAAGAATCCGGTTCATCATGATCGCACTAAGCACGTGGAGATAGATCGACACTTCATCAAGGAAAAGATTGAAGAAGGAGTTTTTCAAGTCAGCTACACTCCAACAAAGAGCCAAACGGCTGACATTCTCACAAAAGCTCTTGCTCGAGTTAACTTCGAAGATTTGACGGAAAAATTGGGAATGATTAACATCTACAACGCCGCTTGAGGGGGAGTGTTTGAAATCAAGCATCTTTTGTCATTGTTAATAATATATATAATATATATATAATGTATATATTATATTTGTGTGTCATTAGTAGTCATCAGATGCCTTAGTTTGCTTTAGTTAGTGCCATTGCTTTCGGCATTGCTTTCGGCTCCTTTTAGTTTTATATTGTTGCCTTTCATTATATTGTCTAGTAGCCTTTCATTATGTTGTCTTGCAAATGTTGTATATTTCACTCCTATAAAATGGAGACTCCCCGCAAGCATTAAATGCATTGAAAACAAAGAGCTTGTTTGCTCTATCAATTACTCTCTCCATAATTGTTTCAGTCCACATTTGATCTTAGTTCAAAATTCAACAACTAGCCCCCAATAAATAAATATTATTAATAAAAAAATTTACACTTGTTATCTATTAATTTTTACTTAAATTTCATTTTAATCATTTATTTTTTAATTACAATAATTAAGTGTTCACATTTCAATCCATATTTCAATATGATTCTCCCGTTACTCGACAAAATGCATCTACAAGTTTGAAAAAAACTACACTCCCTTCCCTTCCAATAACAAATATTAACTGTGTCAAGTTTGATAATTAAATCAATATTTTTACTTTTGTGTTTTAATTTTCTAAAAGAGAATTTTGTATCCAAATCAACTAAATTAATTAATAGTAATATCTCAAAAACAACTGCTAGGGATAAACAAATAATTTTATCACTCATTAACCTTTTTTTCCTTTAAAATTTGTTTAAAATAATTAGTATAATGGAAAATTAGAATTCTATTAAATAAAATAGTAGTATTGTTAAAAAAAGTAAATAAATAAATATTGATGGCCTTCTAACAAAGCTAGGTAAAATGCTATGTGTGTGAGTGAATTTCCGATCACACTGCCTTCCTTAGTGATTCAGCGGAAGAACACAGGCAGAGTAGACGGCTCCCTGTAACCTGCACAGAAAGAAAAGACTCCGGCGGTGGTTCTTCCACCCGGGGGTACTCCGACGATCAAGTCAGTATATCTCTCAAAGATAATCAAGTACTTAACTCACTAGCTTGAGCCTCAAAAAACATACCTTAAACCCATGGGGGTGCCTCTCTTTTATAGCCAATACAATCCTAGTCCCAATAGGAGCCTGGTCCTAATGGACTTAGGACTACTGCTAATCTAGAACTCTTGTTTACATCTTAGTTGAGCTTCCTCTTCATTCTAGGACTCTTGTCTTTTATCCGCTTATCTCGGATTCCGATATCTTCGGAGGTAACCTCGGCCTAACCGAGATAACCTCGGCACAACTACCATAACACGTGGGGATCTCGGCTGACACTTCGGTGTCACCTCGGCCACGTGTTGGTACTCAGAAAATACATCCCCACAACTGCCCCCTAGGTTCTATTACCTCGGCATTCTGAGGTGATGGAACCTATCTTCGAACTTTTTCTCGTACATCGGCCTAAGAACTTTCTAGCCGAGATCATTCATTCCAGGACGGCATGTCCTCTTCAGATTCAAATCAATTCCCTTACGCGTATGAGCTGTCATACACCAATCTTCAACCATTCTGAGGACGCGTTTCATTCTTCTTCGTCCGCGTTGACGCTACTTACAAGCCGTTTTTTTCCGTCTGGGCGTCATGCATGCTACCCTAGGCGTAATTATTGCTATTTTTTCGCATTGCTTCAAGTTTAGGAAATACGATTCCCTCTCTCTTTCTCCTTCACTTTTGTATTTTGAATCTCCTTACTTTCTTTCTCCAAAACTTTTTCTCTTTCAATTCTGCCATTACTCTTGCCCGAAGCCCTGCAACTGCCTCCTTCTGCCATTTTTGCGAAGCTCTGAAGCTCTTGCTACTGTTGCGTCCATTATCTGACCTCGAAGCTTCATCCCTACCTCACCTTTATCCGTAAGCCACCGTTCCCTTCTTCCCAGTTCTCGCTTGTTTCGAGATTTCGTTACTTGATTGTTCTCATTCGATTTTGTAAATCTCATACCTCATCTCATTTTTGTTTATCTTGCGAATACTTCACTGTTTTTGGCCTTCCACTCCTTCGTGTTCTTGAATCTGAGACTTCTTTTTTGCTTTCCTGTTTTCCAGATTTTCTTCCCTTCATACTCATCATTCGTAGATTTAGGCTTGGGATTTGTTGTTTAAACCATCAATCTCTAGGAAAAACTGAAACAATCAGTACCTAGGTTTTAGCCGAGGTCCTTAAAACCCTTCAAAAGTGCCCTGTTGCTGTAGCCTACTATTCATATATCAATATAATGGGTGTGTGGAGGACAGGTCGATACCCACCAAACTACAAAACTTTAGGCAAGAGTTCTCTATCTGACGATGTTCACCTCAGCTAGCTGGGAGAACGACTCCATTATGCCCGATGGTGACAAGATGCCTTTCCCCATAGTAGCCTTCGGTCAATGCGGACTTAGGTTCCCCTTGATCCTCTTCCGAGGTCCTTCACTACTACACTCTGAACCCCATGCAACTTTCCATTAACGCCTTTAGGACACTCATTGGGATAATAGCTTTAGCTCGGAGGGTGTTAGAATCACTCTTGCCGATATCCAGATATACACCATGTGTGGCCTTGACCATAAGGAAAAAGGTTTTGTATACTATCTTAAGCGAGGTCCATGCCTACAAAATAGTAGCCGACCTTCCCGACTCCAACAAAGGGGGGACGATTACGATCGCTTCGAAACCGGGAATTCGCCCAGATGAAGAAGTCCATCTCTTTCCCTTCCACGCAGTCGAGAGAGGACAAGGGTAAGAGCCCAACGTCAACTGCTTAGCTATTGCTTTCTTCAAAAATTTTGCATGTCTTTCAAAAATTTTATCTGTTTCTCATGTTTTGTTCTGTTTTGCAGACGTTCGCCAACCACCCAAGGACTTCCGTCAGTCCTTTTATCTCGGGAAAGATCTGAAGAAGCTCTTGGATCTTCCGCTTGAAAAGCGCAAGGCCCCATTGCTCCTAAACTTCATACCCACATACACATCAAAGTTGGCCGACGTTCCAAGAGAGAGGAAGATGAGCGCCTCCTCATCAACTGCCTCCACAGAACAAGTTGCTTCCACGTCTGAACCAGTCCAAGAAAAGAAGCGCCGACGCAGACTCGTCAAAACAGCCGAAATGGAAAAACCGAAGAAAACGGTGCTCAATCTCTTGGCCGACCTGCCAGATGACATGGAGGATGAGCCAGCTCAATCGGTGCCTCCACCGAAGCAGAAAAGAGTTAAAAAGGCCTAACCAAAGGCCAAGGTTACTGAAACCGATGCCGACGTTGAAGACGCAGTGCCAATTTCTCAACTGGCCGAGAAGATGACTTCGGCGCCTTCAAAGAGACCTGCTGAGGCCCAACCACCAAAGTCCACTGCAGCAAAGAAACAGAAATCATCTGCTGGGACATCTTCGAGGTCCAGGGGTCCCAAGATCCCCTGGGAGCCCAAAGTCACTCTTGAAGACCGGCCAGTGTATACAAATGAAAGTGCGACCGATGCCCAGATCGGCGTGGCACTCAAAGATCGCCGCTTCTTGAGGGCGACATGGAGAAAAATGAACAAATGACTGGTTATGAGAACTATGTCCATATGATGCAGCGCTCAGTCCAAGTAAGTCTTTTTGTTCTTCGAAAATCTGTCTTCCATACTTGTAGAATTCTGAAATTTCCTGTACTAACTTTTGCCTTGTACTCTTTCAGGCTATCCAACATGCTCATAGCTTCTCCATGATGGCATTTGAAACTGGGAGGAAGCTGGCTGACATGGAGAATGAGTTCGCTCTTATCCATAAACAAAACAGGGCCAACGAACTAAAGATGAAAAGGCTGGAAGATCAGGCTGTAGAAGCTACAAAGGCCCAATCACTTGCTCTTCAAAAGGCTGAGGCTGCTGTAAACGTTAGGAAAGTAGCCGAAGCCGAGAGAAAGGAAGCCGAGGCTAAGAGGGTCAAGCAGAAAGAGCTTAGAGATGCTCGCCACGGCGAAAGCCAAGTCGATGCGCTTTACGATCTAGGCATGGCCGACGTTGTCAAGATTATAAGCTTGTGTCAAGAAAGCATGCAACAAAGGATTCGGCCCTAGGTTGGAATGCTTTGGCCAAAAGCTTGATCTTCCAAATGACTCGCCATGGCGCAAGACCGAGGCCTTGCGTCTTCCTTGCCCTCTTCCTCCATCTCCAAACCAAACTGATGATGAATCTGAAGCCGACGTTGAAAACGAAGGTGAAGATGAAGAAGAAGCTTTGGTGAGGAAGACCAAATCTCCTCCCAAGATCGACCTGACTGTAGATGAAGAGGTTGAAGCTGCTCCAAAAAAGGCAGACTTCGGCACCTTATCTTCTGACCTTCTTTTAGTGGGGAGAAGTGTTGATGAGACCTTGGCCGAGATTGATGCTGAAGTCGCCGCAGACAAACAAGCCAAGGTTTCAGAAAACAAAGAAGCTGAGGTTGTGGGGGAAGGGCAGACTGAGGTTGTGGCAGAAAAAGGTGCTGAAATTGTTCCTCAAGGGCCCTCCGAGGTCTCAGCCCAACCAACTTCTGAAGCTGAAGCAACTTGAACGTCTTTTGTTTTTCTTTTGTACTTTGTTTCTTTTTTGTGGCCGATGTGCCTCTCTGCTGCTTGTAAACAACTTATTTATACAACTGTTTGTTCTTGAACGCTTCAGACTTTTAATTCTTCTTACTGCTTCTGAATGATTCTATACTTAGAATATTTTGCATGATTTCCAGATTCTTCCTTCTTTGCACAATCTCCTCGGGTAACATACCTCGGGCATGTTTTACCTGAAGATTTGCCTCGGCTAGGACTGCACCTGTAAACTTGTCATAAGCTTCAGCAAGTATAAAGCATATAAATTCAATTAATCTCTATCTTGTAAATTGCTACAAATTTCAACAAGTGAAGATAAACAATCATATTAGCTTAACTTTAACTTGTAAATTGCTACAAATTTCAACAAGTAAAGATAAGAAATTTATCTCGGCTTAACTTTAGCTTGTAAATTGCTAACAAGTAAAGATAAGGAATTTATCTCAGCTTAACTTTAACTTGTAAATTGCTACAAATTTCAACAAGTAAAGATAAGGAATTTATCTCAGCTTAACTTTAACTTGTAAATTGCTACAAATTTCAACAAGTAAAGGTAAGGAATTTATCTCAGCTTAACTTTAACTTGTAAATTGCTACAAATTTCAACAAGTAAAGGTAAGGAATTTATCTCAGCTTAACTTTAACTTGTAAATTGCTACAAATTTCAACAAGTAAAGATAAGGAATTTATCTCGGCTTAACTTCGGCTAAGCATTACTAATGTCTTCTCTCTGCCCCCAATGTGAACCTAAGTTCCTCTTGGGTTCTCATTATTCGAAAAATAACATCATGCAAAGTTGTATAACTTCAGAGGAATTCTGCTAAGATTTTATTGATCATATCGGCAAGAAAAAATCAAACAATATCTAATGATAGAAAAACTTTAAATTACAAGTGTTCCATGGTCTAGGCAATGCTTTGCCCTCATTATCTTCGAGCCGATATGCCCCATTCCCTAACACCGAGGTGATTCTGTAGGGGCCTTCCCAGTTTGGGCCAAGCTTGCCCTCTCTGGGATCCTTCTTATTGCCGACGACTTTTCTCAAGACTAGGTCGTTGACTTGAAAATCCCTTGGATTGACCTTCTTGTTGTAAGCTTTGGCAAGTCGTTCTTTGGTATCTTTGCAATTTGGATTAGCCTTTCTCTCTTCTTTCTTCTAGTAGGTCCAGATCTCGGGCTAAGAGCACATCATTAGATCCGTTCTCAACTCCCTGCGTTCTGATCCCTGGGATGCCGATCTCCAGTGGAATGACTGCTTCTGTGCCATAAGCCATGGCAAAAGGGGATTCCCCTGTTGATCTTCTCGGTGTAGTGCGGTATGCCCAGAGCATGTTGGGCAATTCGTCGACCCACTTCCCTTTTGCTGCCTGCAGCCTCTTCTTTATTCCATCTAGAATGACTTTGTTTGATGCTTCGGCTTGCCCATTGCTTTGGGGAAAGCTTGGTGTTGAAAAATAGTTCTTTATCTTGAACTTGGCAAAAATTTTGATGAGCTTGTCAAAGCGTGTTCCGTTGTTAACGATTGCTCTTGGAATCCCAAATCTGGTGATGATGTTTTCCCAGATGAAACTCTTCACATCCACATCTCGGATTTTGGCAAGAGGCTCTGCTTCTATCCATTTTGTGAAGTAGTCTGTAGCTACCAGTAGGTACTTCCATTGCCCAGTTGCTTGGGGCAATTTTCCAACAAGATCCATGCCCCATTGGGCAAATGGCCAGAATGAAGCAGGGTTGGTCGTCAAGAATGGTGATGTATCAATGGTGCAAACCTCGCATTGTTCACACTTCTTCACATACGCATCTTTTTGCATATAGGGCCACCAATACTCTGGTAATGGCCTGTGAGCTAACGATCGCCTGCGTGGCTTCCACAAACTCCTTCATGAAATTCATACGTAAAGTCTTCGACCAAGAGGGTGTACGACCTTAAAAGAGGTCCATGAAGGATCTTCTCAGAGATGTCCTTCTATTGTCGACCAATCTGGCCGACTTCAATCTGACCTTGTGTGCTTCCTTTCGATCTTCTGGCAGCTTGCCCTCTTTCAGGAATGCAACAATTGCATCCATCCAGCTTGGTCCCAAGTCCGCACATAATGCTTCTTGCATTGTGTTCGGTGGCTCTATGCTCGGGCCTGGTAGGTAATCAATCATTATTGTCCTCGTCTTCCCGGTTTGCACTGAACTTGCCAAATTGGCCAGCGCGTCGGCGTGGTTGTTATCATCTCGGCTAACCTGAAGAAGTCGGCAGTTTTGAAACATGTCTGCTAGTCTGATGACTTCTTTTGCGTATGCCGACATCCTTTCATCTCGGGCAAAACTCTCGTAGTTTGATTCACTATAAGTTGTGAGTCACAAAAACTATTACCTCATACGCTTCGCGGTACGCCAACTTCGATCCAAAGAATCGATGCTTCATACTCGGCGTCATTGTGCGAGGCTTTGAACCCCGATCGAATGGATCGTTTCTAATATCTCCCCATCGGGGGAAATTAGCACTACTCCTGCCCCTGCACCCTGCCGGTTTGAGCTTCCATCAACGGAAAGTTGAAAGGAGTCTCCGATGTAGATGCTGCAGGGTCTGAGTTTTTCCTTCCTTGGTTCCTTGGCCTTTGGCTGGGCTTCTCCTTCCTTGCTCGGACGCCATTCATCTCGGCCACGTGAGTCGATGTTCGATGTACTGGTGAGAACTCGCCCACGAAGTCGGCCAAGACTTGGCCTTTAATTGCGGTTCTTGGCCTGAACTCCAGGTCATACTGGCCCAAAGTTACTGCCCATCTTGCAATTCTTCCTGTCAAGTCTCCTTGTTGCAACAAGGACTTTAATGGGTGCTCTGTCAGAACCACTATCTTATGAGCCCGAAAATAATGGTTTAGCTTCTTTGAGGCCATTACCAAGGCCAAGATTAATTTCTAGTGGTAAATACCTTGTTTACGCATCGGCGAAGGTTTTACTTACGTAGTATACTGCCTTCTGCTCTCCCTTCTCTTCTCGGATAATCACAGCACTCACAGCGTGCTCTGAAACTGCTAGGTATAAAAACAGTTCCTCTCCAGGTTGAGGTGTTGAGAGGATCGGAGCCGAGGTGAGGTATTTCTTCAAGTCGCCAAAGCGCCTCGCATTCCTCTGTCCATAAAAATCATGGCCTTTTTCACCAGATTGAAAAAGGTTTACACTTGTCCGAACTTGCTTATGAACTGTTTAGGGTCCCCTTCCGAAGCATCTGAACTGTTTAGCCGATGTCGGACTCGTAATTCCGAATGGCCTTGATCCGTGCAGGGTGGCTTCAATGCCCTTCTTGTCACCAGTATCCCAAGAACTTACGGATCCGACTCCAAACGCGCATTTCGATGCGTTTAGTCGAGCCGATATGTTTTGAGTATGTTGAAGACCTCTTCTAAGTCGTGAGATGATCCTTCGTTCCTTGGTCTTCACGACCATATCATCGATGTAGACTTCCACAGTTCGGCCAATCAAGTGTCCGAACATCTTGGTCACCAACTTTGGTAAGTTGTTCTGCGTTCTTCAACCCAAAAGGCATGACTCAGAATAAAGATGACCTTTGGGAGTGATAAACGCCGTCTTCTCCTCATCCGGGTACATGGCTATCTGGTGATACCCCTATATCGTCCAAGAAGCTCATCCTTCCATGTCCGGATGTGGCGTCCACCAACCGAGTCGATCTTTGGCAGAGGGAAGCATCTTTGGGATGAGTTTTGTTCAAATTTGTGAAGTCTACGCAGACCCTCCACTTGCCATTCTTCTTTTTTACTACCACGGTATTTGATAACCACGTCGGGTAATTGGCTTCTGGGATGGCCCTGGCCTCTTGAAGTCTAGCTACTTCTTCCACGCTCGGCGTGCATCAACGCGTCGGTCTCTGGCTCGTTGTATTCTGAGGTTTGGCCGACCAGCCAACGTTGAGTCTGTGGCAGGTGACCCCGGGGGCAATGCCTGGCATTTCATAAGGTGTCCAGGCGAACACCTCAATATTTTTTCTCGAAGGCTTCCAACTCCTTTCTTCTTCTTGGCTAATCTTGTGCGAGAAGAAAGCGTTCCTCATCGCCTCTTGGGCGAAGACTTTCTTCAATGCTTCTTCACTCTTCTCGGTCGGCTCCTTGCCGACATCATCTAGGACTTTCATGTCCTCTTCTTCAACCTCTGCTTCCTCGGTTCTCGAATCTCGCAGTTAACTTCATTCGCCATGGAGCAATTTTTACTTCTGGCCGATCTCCTCTGATTTCCTCAATCCCATGTTCTGTTGGGAATCGCAGCAGTTGATGCAAGGTTGAGGGAACTGCCCCCATTGCATGCAACCACGGCCTCCCCAGGATGATGTTGTAAGGCGAAGGCGTATCAATCACAATAAATTCTGTCCTCATCTTCTTCGTGCTAGCTTGTACCTCCAAGCTTGTTGCGCCTAAAGGCCATGTCGGCGTTCCATTGAAGCCGACCATCGGGCCGTTTGATTGTTCCATATCATCAGGGTGAAGGCCTAACTCCTTATAGCATCTGACATACATGATGTCGCAGGAGCTGCCTTGATCAATCAAGATGCGTTTCACCTGGCACTCCCCAACCTGGAGGGATACTACCAGGGCATCATTGTGCGGGTGCTGAACCATGTCAAGGTCGTCACCGTGAAAGTTATCATTGGTCCTTGGCAATCTTCAGGCCGAGGTCTTTTCAGTCCGACCTGGTTGACATGCTGCAGATGTTTCACCCTCTGCGTCTCCCCCCGTATGTCGTTTTCATTCACCTTTGAGTGGATCACGTTAACCACCCGAGGTCCACCTCACTGATGGTTGCAGGGCGAAGTCAGCTGGTGCTTGAGGCAATCGTGCCTGTTCTTCCCTGGTTCGGGCCTCATCCACAAGGTCTCTTAAATGGCCTTGTCTCACCAGATCTTCTAAGTGTGCTTTAAGGGCCCTGCAACCCTGAGTTGGGTGACCCTGCTCATTATGGTAGGCACAACGCCTACCAAGGTTTCTCCCCATGAATTCTCCTTGTGCTCTTGCCGCATACAAGTAGTGATTTAATTTGGTCAAGGACCTTTTGGATCGAATTGAACACCGTAAATCCTTGCTTGTTTAGTCCTTAACTCCGTCTCCTGTTTGTTTTGTCCATTGTTGCCTCGGCCTCGCTTCGGCGAGCCGTTGCCTTTTTCTGTCTTCGTATCCTTGTTCCCCGAAGTATCTTCCTCGGCTCGTGCGTACTTCTCAATTCTCGCCATAAGTTCTTCCATGCTTTTTGGCAGGGTCTTTGCCAAAGACTTCCGCAATGGACAGTCATCCTTCAGGCCGTTCTTGAAAGATATGACTGCCACTTCCTGGTTGCACTCTGGTATTCGATTGAACACCTCATAGTACCTCTTTGCATAAGCCCTAAGGCTTTCGTCTTTGCTAATTTTTAGAGCCATCAACGCATCCACCCTCGGTCGCGGTTTGTTTGTTATGAACTCCGCAACAAACATCTCGGCCAGCCTTCCACTCTTCACGCCCCTTTGGCAGTTTGTGGAACCAGTCTGATGCAATTTCCCCGAAGGATGAAGGGAACACTTTGCAGAGCAACGGCTCGTTCCCACTGTACAAAGCCATGGAATTCAAAAATAATCCAACATGGAAGTTAGGGTCCGACTTACCATCATATATCTGGAGCCTCGGCATACTGAATCTTTTTGGCGCGACAAATCTATCCAATTCTGCCGAGAATGGAGTCCTCGGCTTAACCGGGGAAGTTACTTCGGCTCCGACATTCTCCTGTTTCCTCTTGAGGTAATCTCTTAAGTCCTCTTTACTTCTTCCTGCAGCCCGGCTGTCATTGGGCTTCAGCCTTTTCGGCGCGCTACTCTCGGCCTCATGGTGGCCCCTTTTCGATCCTTCTCCGCAGGACGCATCGAAACACAATATCCGCCCCGGAACATGCCGATGTTCTTTGGGGTCTGCTTCCTTCTCGCGATATGTCCTTCGGGACTCTTCTCGTCTCGGCTCTTCTCGGCCGACTTCCCTGGAAGGTCGGTGAGAGTACCTTCCGCTCCTGGTGTGTTGTGGGGCTTCGGGGATTTCTTTCCGTCCCTTCTTCTGGCCGTTTGCTGCTGGCATTGGTGTGTCCTGCAGCGGATATGGCGGCTGCATGACATTATTCTGCATCATGAAGTTGACGCCGATCAAGGTCCGCCAACTTATTTGCCATCTCCTTTACTTCTTCATCCTCCTCCTCGACATCCGTCTTTCCATGTCCGGAGGTCGCCCTCGTTATAGTATTTGCCCTGTCTGGTTTCTTTGATGTATCACCATCTTGTCCGACGGCTTTTTAGCGTGATTACGATCACGAGTTTCTTCGTAGGTCTCCTTCTTCGCGTTAAGGTCGTAGCGTTTTCACTCCGACCGAGTGTCGCCCCTACCTTTTCCTCTGCGAGTTACTGGCCATCTACTCTTCTCTCGTTCCCACAGACGGCGCCAAATTGTGTGAGTGAATTTCCGATCACACTGCCCTCCTTAGTGATTCAGCGGAAGAACACAGGCAGAGTAGACGGCCTCAGTAACTGCGAGAAGAAAAGACTCCGGCGGTGGTTCTTCCACCCGGGGGTACTCCGACGATCAAGTCAGTATATCTCTCAAAGATAATCAAGTACTTAACTCACTAGCTTGAGCCTCAAAAAACATACCTTAGACCCATGGGGGTGCCTCTCTTTTATAGCCAATACAATCCTAGTCCCAATAGGAGCCTGGTCCTAATGGACTTAGGACTACTGCTAATCTAGGACTCTTGTTTATATCTTAGTTGAGCTTCCTCTTCATTCTAGGACTCTTGTCCTTTATCCGCTTATCTCGGATTCCGATATCTTCGGAGGTAACATCGGCCTAACCGAGATAACCTCGGCACAACTACCATAACACGTGGGGATCTCGGCTGACACTTCGGTGTCACCTCGGCCACGTGTTGGTACTCAGAAAATACATCCCCACACTATGCAATTTAAAATTTAATGGAGTAAATGTAATTATGTCAAAAGTATATAATGCATTATAATTTCTTTGAGGGCAATTATTAATTGTGTAAGTGCATACCATATGCACTTGTGTAAGTTTTTTTTTACAAATATATGTAAGTTATCTCACAAAATTACGTAAATTTTTACAAATATATGTAAGATAATTTATAAAAATTTAAGAAATTACAACTTATGTATATTTGTGAGAACTTATAAAATTTTGTAAGATAATTTATATATATTTTTTAAAATTTACATAAATACATATGATATGTACTTTGCATATCCAAACACTTTTCTTTTTTCAAACTTAAGGAGAGATTAGTGTACTTTGCCTAGAAAATTATAGGGTAAATTATACTTTATTTAGACCTTCTAATTTTGACTTAAAGTCTATTTTAGTCCCTTAACTCACTCATATTTCAATTTTCACTAAATTTTAAATGGTGGATGACCCAAAAAAACATGTTGAAACACAGATTTAAAGCTCGAGGACAGAAGATGATGGATAAAAGTAAAATTTGAGTAAAAAATGTAATTTATCTCAAAAAAGAAAAAATTATATTGTTAACTTTATTTAAATTTTTGAACGTGACTTAGGTGCTGTTTGATAAAGTTAAAAACCGAAAATTGAAAATTAAGTATTGAAAACTAAGGCCAAGTTAAGTCCATACTTTTTATCTTTTTATCTTTTTTGAGTCACATCAATCAACATCTCCTCTCTACTTTTCTACACATCTTTTTATAAAAAGTCAAAAAGTGCACTTATTTAGAACATCCCAAACAACCCCTAAATGCTGAATTTTTTAAGCTGAAAAATTGTTTGATAAAAATTTAAGTGCTTAACTAAAAATAAATTGTTGGATATGTATAACATTAAATTTAAAATTTATTATTATCAAATTATATATTTCAATTTTTATATTGTGATGGTGGTAGTAGTTGTGGTGGTGGTAGTGGTGATGGTGATGGTGATGGTGATGGTGGTGGCAGTAGTAGCGGTAGCGATAGCGATGGTAGTGGTGATGGTGGCATGATGGTGATGGTGGTAGCGGTGACAGTGGTAGTGGTGGTGATAGCTCTGGTAGTGGCAATGGCAGTGGCATGGTGATGATGGTGGTAGAGTGGTAATGGTGGTAGCGACGGTGACGGCAATGGCATGGTAGTGGTGGTGGTAGCGGCGGCGGCGGCGGCGGTGCTCGTAGTGGTAGCAGTGGCGGTGGTAGTGGTTTTGGTAGTAAGTTTATAATAGTAGTAGTGATATTAATGTTTAATATTTATAAATTCAGTCAAAATTATATAAGTTTCATATGATTTAAATTTTTTTTAATTTTTAATTTACATTTTAAGAGGCACTTAAATTTTTAAGTGCTATCAATTGTAATTATCAAATGAACTTAATTAATTATCAATTAATACATTCAATTTTAAGTGTTGAATCATATTATCAAACATCACCTTATAATAATGAAAAAAGAACTTTGGTATTTGAATGTATTTAGGTCTAATAAAAAATAATGCAAAGCATATAACATCCTCCTAATACTACTTTAAATTGACATGGAAGGAAATATAGAAAAGGTCTATGCTCAATAGGCCAAAATTGAACAAGAAGTCTATGCTCAATAGGCCAAAATTGAACAAGTTAATAACTGCATAACAAGGGGAATATAGCTCATTCTCACAAGGTTTGTGCACATGGCTCTCCTACCTATTTTTGCCTCAATAATGGAACCATCCATTTTCTTAATTTTGGTTAGAACTTATTTTCTTTATAGCCACTGCCTCTTTACCCAAATCAGTGCTCTGAAAAAGAGACTTATATAGTGAGTTTCTCGCTCATACCCACATGCTTTAGGCTATGTTGGATTAGGATGAATTTTGATCAAAAAAACAGATTAGGATGAAAGAAATATTTTTTAAATTTCTCTTGTTATATATATATATATATATATTGCAAGAAATTAAAATTTTAATTACTATGCTAATATGGATTCTATAGACAAATTAATTTCATGTAATTTTTATATTAAACAAATTATGAAAAATGTTCATGTTTTTCTCCTTTCATTTTCCATCACTTTCTAAACAAACACAATTTTAGAGATTATAATTAGATAGTCTTAGAGTATCATATGATATTATTTACGTGATGCACTCAACAAATAAAATATCACAAAGCCACTTCGTAGATCATCTCTCATTTACTAGTTTTTTAATAAAGGTGAATCAGTATTTTTTTCGTAAAATTTTTCGTCACGTCATTGATTGAGAACACTACGTATATAACATCGCATGATACTCTGTGAGTGCTAAATAATTTTCTATGATTTAAAGGTTTACAGTGGGCAGGATTAGTATTTTTTTTAAGTAAGTAATATATTATTATTATTATTATTTTTTTTTTTTTGGATAATTGTTATGCACCACCCCCACTTATTAAGACTCCCACAATAGTGGATGAGGTTGAGCCCGATGTTATAATTGTTGGGTTGTTGTTGCCTTAAGTCTTCTTGGACTATTTTAAGGGACAAAACATTCAATTTGTCGTACAGTATTTCTCATAATAGTATTAATAAATTATTGAAAAAATTGCAAATAAAAAAAATTAAGGATTTGAGCCTTACTAAAAAGATAAATCTTAAATTTTTAATTTTATCACTGTAAATCCTAAAATTTTAATTTATTTTCAATCTAAATTATTTATTTATTAAAAAATGCTTGGTGACCCGAATTTGTGTGGCCCGAATGGCTCGAATGTATCAAAACGATGTCATTTTATTTCAAAGATGACGTCGTTTTAACACATTCGAGCCATGAATTTTTGGGCTACCAAGCATTACTGTCATTTATTTTCTTTAAGTAAAACTATCTGAAAAAGTATATTGTAGTCATTAAAGATTAATTGTAAAAATATCTAAAATACCCACTTCTATTGAGTTTAATAACTAAAATTCATTTTTTCTGACAGTTTTACTTAACGAAAATAGATAAATGATTTGGATTGAAAATAAATTAAAATATTAGTATTTAAATTGATAAAATAGAAAATTTAAGATTTATTTTGTTATAAGACTCAAACTCTAAGTTTTTTTTTTTTTAAATATAATTTTTCTTAAATTATTTTTTATTGATTGATTAAATAAAAAATAGCTACTTTTTAGTCATGTAAAAGCAAGCTGTGGTGCACTATCTCTAGCTCCTTTATTAATCTAGATTGAATTTAAGCTTGAGTTTGGCTCGAAATTCAATTTGAGACAATAAATAAATAAATAAATAAATAAATAATATTAATATTAATAATATTTTATATTTTTATATACTTATATAATACATTTTGCATTATTATTTATGTATATAATAATTGAACAAAACTTATTTTAGCTTGAAATTGACTCCAATATACAATTGTACGAGTTTGAACAAACTATAAATGAGTCAAGATAATTTTTAAAATAAATGATTTATTTTTTTAGAGAAAAATATAGCAAAACAATATCGTTAGAACTATCGGATTAACCAGAAATTGGTGAAAAGTCTAATTTAAAGAGGATATAAGGCATTAGATCCAAAGTAAAATCTCATTTGGTGATAAAAACATTTTAGAATAGTTTCCGAAAAATTTCACTAGTACCAAAAAATTGACGGGAAAATTTGCCAATGGTAACGCAGCTGGTAGTGTTGATCGGCAGCAGCATGTGGTAGTAGTGAGGCAGAGAAATGTGCAATATTCAACATATATGGTGTTGAATAACTGACATGTGTCACATTTCAATTGATATGTAGTTTGGGAAATTTCAACATATAGGAAATGGGTTCGATGAATTTCAACAGATAGATAAATTAAATTATTTCAAAAGATAAGGTGATTTCAAGAGAAAGTAAGATAGGTTGATTTTAGCAGATAATTGTCATTTTGGACTAATTTTGCCCTTTCGTCCAAAGAGATTAGAGTTATTAAGCAATAGAATTATAGCCTAAGTACTCTTTAACTATGAATGTTTTAGAGTGCTATTATTAGTACCTCATAAATTATTTTGAACTTCTTAATTTTTAACTTTTTTTATTGCAATAATAATCTCAAATAAAATTACTAAAAAGGATATCAGTAATTTTGGAACACCTCATCTCATAATTAAACCTACACAATCACTACATCATGAATTAGAGTTTATGAGAGTGCCCACCTCCATCACCACTTATCCATCTTCCCCAAATACCACATTCAAAACCTACCCACCCTCGAAAGCTTGAAAACCCTTTGACAGCAATATTCCAACGGTAACAGTGACAACCATTTGACTACCTACACTAATAGTGGCAACACTTTAGCGGAATACATGCCTGAATATCACTTATTTGTTCGGGATTCGGGAATGTAGGTTCGACCATGTGAATTTCTTAATACATTGAACGGTCAAAATTGTTAACGCTTGCAGAAGTTTTTATTTTTTCAAGTTCGGAAACACAGGCCCAAACATTACTTATTTATTCAAAAATTCCCAAAAAAATAAGTAATGTTCAGAAATGCAGGTCTGAACATGAAAATTTCTTAACACATTGAACGGTCAAAATTGTTAATGTTTGCAAAAATTTTCATTTTTTCAAGTTCGGAAATATAATACAGGCCCGAACATTACTTATTTGTTTGGGAAGCCATTCTCGAACAAATAAGTAATATTCGAGAATGCATGTCCGAACATGAAAATTTCTTAACACATTAAACGGTCAAAATTGTTAACGTTTGCAGAAATTTTCATTTTTTCAAGTTCGGGAATACAATACAGGCCCGAACATTACTTATTTGTTTGGGAAGACATTCCCGAGCAAATAAGTAATATTCGAGAATGCAAGTCCGAACATGAAAATTTCTTAACACATTGAATAGTCAAAATTTGTAACACTTGCAAAAATTATCGGAAGTAACCCAAATTCATTATCAGGTTCAAAAGGTATTCCTTCATCGCATAGCTTTGATAATATTGCTACGTAATTCTATGCTGAACTCACAATTTTATAATATCTACTAACAAAATCAACCAAACCAATTATTATAATTTTTTTCCTGCAAGAGAAGAAATTATGTATATATATATAGAAAGAGAGAGCGCGCATACCAACTGTGACCATAGTGGATGAGGCAGCAAAGACGGTAATTACATTGGCTCTTCTTCTTCTTGGTGGGTTTTGTTAGGGTTTTTTGGAAGAGGATTTTTTTGGGATGTGGGAGTATGCATTCAATGGGTGAAATGTTTTTACAATAATAATTTTGGTATTATTTGGGGGGTAGAGAAAGAAATTTTGAGGGTTTCAAAATTTATATGCGGGGGCCCAAAGAAATGGATGGTCCAAAATAATTCATGGGATGCTAATAGCACCATTCATGATTTATACATGGGATATGTACGAGCAAGAAATAATTCTCTCGTATAATCTTGTTGATCAAGTCTGCGCTCCTCCAAACGTCGTCGCTGTACTCCCTGAAAACACAAACGTGAGCTAGCCGGCGGGTGTGTGCTAAATACCTCTCCGATACTTAAGTTAGCAAAATAGATAAATAGACAAAAAGCTCTGTGTACTCGGGAATCAAAGTTATGTGTTACCTCTCCATAGGTGATGTTGCGAGCTTTTATAGGTTCCGTGTGGCACAATCCTAATAGGACTCTTATTCCTCAATGCAGAGTCCTCCTAGGAATCACACTCCTGAAAGATAATGCTTATCCTTCAACACCCCCCTCACAGCATAAACCAAATGAGATGGTTCTAGCCGGGTGGAACGACCAAATGACCGAGCTAGTATTATTATGCCCAAGTGGTAGGTTAGACCGAACTCTGCCTAGCTCAGGTCTTCCCTTCTCTATTTGTACCTTGGCTTGGCACACTCCAACCGAGCTATTTACTCAAGACCGATCAAACCATGCTTAATGACGACTTTAGCTCAGCGCTACCGTGTGCAAAGCTTAACTCGATCCAACTTCCCCTGGGTTCATCTACTTAGTTCGAAGACCGAACTAAGTCAACCTTTTACCTCGGCCCATTTGTGCGGCCCAACTCACTAAGATGGCCATTCCTTAGCTTGGCCCAATTTATTTATAAATTACTCTCTCAAGATATTAATAGATTCTAATAATAAGATTTAATTCCCATTAAATACTATCAAAAGTTAGTCATAGTAAAATTGTATTTAAAAATAATTTTTTATAACAATTTTTTTGCATGTCACTAAAACTGATAGGTAGCGTTTTTTTATCACGATTTTTATAAATTATCACTAAAACTTACAATTACTGACGTTTTTCTATGATGAATTCTTCAAATTATCGCTAAAAGTTAAAAATTAGTGATATTTTTTTGTGATGATTTTTTTAACTGTCACTAAAATTTATAATTATTGATATTTTTGTGACAAAATTTTCAAACCGTTACTAAAAATTAATAATTAGTGACTTTTTCTAATAGTATTTAATAAAAAATACCATTAATTATTACAGAATCTATTGAATAATAAATTCACCTGTTAAAATCTATACATAAGTACCCCCAAAATAAATGGATTAAATTACCGAAATCAAGTATGTGATGGACCCTATGAGGTTAATTGGACAGTTTAGCCTACATTTATGGACTAGAAAGAAGCTGTAATTAAAATAAATAAAGTAATGTTAGGGATACTAATTTTTGTCAAATATCTCATATGAGATGAGTCCCACATAAGTGTGGATTCATATTCATATAAAATATTTAATAAAATATTTGGTAAAATTTTAGGGGTCTAACATTTTCCAAATAAATAAGCGACAAGTATTTTTAACCATTCATACCTTTCTTTAAATTCTCTTTAATTGTTAGGTTCTGTATCCTTGCCACCTCACCGTTCCCTGGGATACTTCAAGAAAAATATTGAGTGCAATTAAAATAATGTTGTCATTTGTCACATGGTGATTTTAATTTTTTTTTTTTAAATTCATTACGTGTATTCATCCAATAAAAGTATCTCCAGCTGATATATTATTTTCAAAATGTCAAATTTTATTTAAAAATTATGGGACAATTTGACATATTAAAATTTGATATCTTCAAAAATAATATGAAATTTGTTACTTTATATCTTTTATTATATTGAGTAGATAGAAAATTTTCAAGGTTTGCCTTTTAATATGTTAAATTTGGTATGTCATTGTTCCATGCCTTCTAATATCAAATTTGTTACTTTATCTCTTTTATTATATTGAGTAGATAGAAAGTTTTCAAGGTTTTCTTTTTAATATGTTAAATTTGGTAGGTCATTGTTCCATGCCTTCTTTTGTAGTCAAACTAGATAAGATTATTGTAAAAAATGAATAAATTATATTTTATTTTTAAAATAGATAATAATTATGAGTTTAAACTTAAACTATTCATTTTACAAAATAAAAAGTGACTTATTAATCTATTTATTTATTGATATCCGTTAAAACTAATTTTTTGTACAAGTGGTCTTCACTGCGAGGTTTAGATCATCGTTATGGGCTTTAGAATGGGACCCACAAAATGGGCAAGGGAGGATAGTGTTTTTTTTTTCTTTTAATAGAATGGAGGCCGAAGCGCTGGACTACAGACGAACACGTCGAGAGAAACTTCCTCTCATCTTATCGCTAGCTAGAGCTGACCCCACACACAGAGGCGCTGTTATCAGAGTTTCAAGTTCATCGACCTTATTAATAGTAGATTTTGCTAACACATCCACACAACAATTGGCTTCTCTGCAAATAAAGTGCAGTTCACATTGTCAATCCCTCTTGAGCATTTCCCCAATTACTTGGCAGAGATTGAAGTTAGGACCTATCTAGTTCTAGGAGTTAGGATCTATCTAGTTCCAGGCCTTGATAGCTTGGATTGCCTCCACCGAATCTAATTCAACAATAACATGACGGTGCCTCTCATCCCATCTCATTTGCAATGGCCCATAGCTTTGCTATTATAGGTGAGGATCTCACTACGTAATACTTAAAACCACCAATCCAGTCCCCTATTTCAAATCGTAAGAGACCGCTAGCTCCAGCCTGATTAGAGTGCTTGTTTACCACTCCATAAGCATTAATTTCACCTACCCAACTGAAGAAGGAGCCCAAGAAGTCATAACTGTGCTTTGGGATTTGGACTTGGTAAGAATATCACGAACATAAATATATTCATTAACTCTTCCCGTAATGATTAGAATCAAGGCATGGGGTTCCTTGAAGTCTTCATCGTGCACTTGTCTATTCCGCCAAAACCATATCAAATTGACAATAGCCATAAACCACAATACCTAGTCCTCGGAGATTGATTTAGCCCGGGGGGGCTTTTGTAAGTTGACGTCTATTGTAACAACCCCGACCTCTAATTAACATGCAATCCATGATTTAATACACCTAATAAGTAATTAAGATGAAATCCTAAGTTAATTACTTGTGCATTGCATTATTTGTGTTTATATTTGTCTAACGTGGAAATATCTATTTGTGTTTCTATTCTGGTTTATGAATTGAAGGCCTTATCGACAGCCAAATGCGAAATTGACTTGGTATATGTGTTATTTGGAATTTTTAGAACATTATGGTAGGTTCAATTGAAATTTGATTCGGAACGAATCAATTTAGATTAATTAATACCCTTACCGAACCTAAGTTAATTAAGGTTAATTAAGCCCACTAGTGGAGCCTATATAAGGCTAATATAAACCTTAGAACCTTTTACACACTCTCATTCCTCATCTTTTGACTCCAACGTGTGAAGAGATGGAGAGATGGAGAGGGACTAAGAGAATTGAAATCAAATAAGGGAATTGCTAGCCATCTAAGGGAAATTGACTTGAAGGCTCAAAGATAGAACAACCTAGAGCTCAATTGAAGGTCTTAGGTGAGTGTTTGATTCTTAATCTTTGTATTTAAATTGTTAATGAAGAGAATTCAAGAAGTTTTGGTGACTAACTAAAAGACTTGAGCTTTAATGAATGAATTTCATGCATGCATGCATATATCATGGCATTTTGACTAAATTTCTAAAGAATTGTCACATGCATGTGTCTATCTTGACTTGGTTTTGAAATTCATCATAATTCTTACCATTTGACCTTAATTAATCATGTTTTGGAAAGCCTTAGTTCAAAGTAGTTCATGCATGTCATGTTCATAGCATATTCATAAATTTCAAGTTGGAGTTTGGTTAATTAGCATGCTTTTGGGCCTTGATTTAGTGAAATGATCTTCAAACCATGGGATTTTACAAGTTTCTAAATGTTTTCTAGAAATTTGGCCCAAAAAGATGAGTTTTGAAAGGGTGTAATTCGAGTTTGAAGCTTAAGAGTGCAATCTGGAAATTCTAGATTCTGCACTTCCGCTCGAGCAGCATAATTGCGCTCAAGCGACCACTCTGTGATCTTGCACTTTTTCTTGAGCGACCAAAAGTTCGCTCAAGTGAGAAATGCGAGCTCCCAGAAGTTTTCACATTTTACAGACTGCTTGAGCGACAAAAGTTGCGCTCAAGTGGGGACCTCAGTCTTATGCTCGAGCGACTGTTGAGCAGAAAGTTCACACAACCAGTACTTTTTCAGGGTTTACAGACCGCTCGAGCGAGGGAAGCTGAGCTTGAGCAGCCCCTCACATGTTTGCATGTTCACTCGAGCGAAGGAAGTTGCGCTCGAGCGTAGGAAGTTGCGCTCGAGCATGACCCTTATTTTCAGTAAGTTTTGTTAAGGGCTCCAAAGTGCATTTTGGCATCCACATTGCATCCTAGGCATTCCTAGACCATGATTAAGACTCAATAAGAGGTTAAGACTTAGAAACACACTAAGAATGCAACAAAAGAAGTTAAGTACCAACCGAGTGTGTGTTTCATTATGTGTTTCAGCTGTGTGTGTGTAGTTCACGCACCACAAGTTATCTAAATTGTATGTTCTGCAAGTGGAGCCATCTGTGAGTAATAATTTCGTAAAGCTATGTTTACGTCTAAGTAATTTCTTATATGATATGATATGACAAGAAATGTTCTATTTATGAAATATTATATTCTGTCTAATAAATGATTGTTCAATTTTTGACAAGTATTCGTGGCATCCTTAGCACAAGACCCTTGCCTGAAGCTAACAATACCGTGGTTTACAAGCAAGACCCTTGCCCGGGGATAATAATACCGTGGCCTCATCGGCCTTGCTTAGGGGTAATAATACTGTGGCTCAAGTATATTATAAGTTTTCGGTACCGGAGATTCCCTATAGGACTAACAAGCAAGTTAATGCTAATGGATATACCATATGTAACGAAGCATGAACTCTGACTTCTGTTTGTAGATTGAACAAGAACATGAACATAAATTTGTTTCTCATATGAACTCTGATTTCTGTACCAGTTATGGACATCATTCATTTAAATCATTTACTCTGTTATTATTTACTGGCTTTCGCTCACTTTATTATATTATGTATGTAGATGAACCAACGCATGACCAGACTTAACCTGTTGCCTGGAGTTTTGGATCAGCCAGCCACTGTGCCTCTCGGGGAGGTTCCCTTTGAAATGTTTAATTTGTAACCTTGCTACAGATATTTTTGCTTGTTTTGTTTATCTGTGTATTGGGCTAAGTTCCCTTTTGGCATTATCAGTGTACTTGGGTGACGTAGGACTCATGTATTTATGACGTTATATATATATATAAGTTGTTTTGAAGTTTTCTGTCTCATATACGTTAACACAGCTCTATGGACATTATATATTTTCTATATTTGCTTCTACAACCCCTTATTATATGTTATTCTGTTAAGAGGCCTTTGGTAATTCAAGGATTATTGGCCGGTTACGACGCTAAACCTATAAGGGCGAGTTTAGGTCGTGACATCTATCCACCGAACCAATGACATAAAGAAGAAGTGGGACCAATGAGAAGGGGGGATAATGTCTCGCTAAATGCGTTGTGCTCTATGACAATCCCTCAAAGCATGGATGGTTGTTTCACAATAATGATCACATAGAGTGTAGGTTGCCTTCGAACTGAGACGTCTCCAAAGCTTCAACCCATTTGTTAGCAATCTATCATATCAGGTCAGCCACAGAGTGTGTTTCCATCTATTGGGAGAGTGATGTTTCCATAAGTTTTTCACTCTGGTTGGATGATAGCCGAATTTGAAGAAGGGTTTAGACTAGTCATAACAGATTTGACCGTAAATATACCTTTGGTGGAGTGTCGCCATATGAGTTGGTCCTTGTTATGTGTTTGAGGAGTGAGCATCATTATCCTCATCATATCCAGCACATAATTTGGAAGCCACACAGAGAGTTGAGCCAAATTTCATCCCATGCCTGCAATCTAATAATCACACATCAACTTACGTAATTCTTCTACAATAGGGGGATGAAAATCAATTTGAATTAGAGGTTGATCCCCTATCCATAAGTCATTCCAAAACTGTATAGATTGCCCATTACCTATTCGCCATTTTGCTCCATTGTTAATTAGCTGAGCCCGACAAGGGAGGATAGTGATATAGAGAGAAGTCATTCCCATGACTTACTTGCAAGTGGATAATCAACTATAAAAACAGTCAAACAAGAAATATCTACAAACCTAACAACTTCAATTAAAGAAAGAACTCCATAATAAGAATAAATAAACAATTAGGAAAGTTCTTAATAGGAAAAAAAAATAGTCAATTTTTATATTTGGTAAGGATTAACCTTATGATGTCTTAATTGAGAATATATAAGAGTATCAATTGCCAAGTAAATTTTGGCATAATGGGTGCAGAGATGAAAATGAATTTGTAATGTGGGAAGGAAAATGTAATATATGATTGGTTCAAATAAATAGACTTCATATCTAAAAAGTGTATTAATCCGAGTTGAAATTGTCAACTCTATTATTTTGCACTAATCAAATACAATGTTAATTGAAATGTAGACATACTTTATAGGTCAATTTTTACCTTTTAAGTATCAAGTAATATCTTAAGTATCAGTTGAAGAAGCTCTAAGACAAGAGCTTCTATTTAACACATAAATTCCCCTCAATGTACACATTTAAGTGAATTTTTTCAAAATTACAATGTTATGCCTTAATCAAATTTCCATTAAGGACAAACTCTTCTCTTCGTCCAGTTTCTTAATACATATCTCACCAGCTACCCCACCACCATCCCACCAGCCACGCTACCGCCGACAGTTATTAGACACTGCCTCCTAACCCAACCTCTAGCACACCTAGCCTCTCCTCCGTCCTGCCACCTTCTAGCCTCTAACCTCTTCACCCCACCTTTCACTTCCTTAATAGATCACACCACCCCTAAACCTTAAACATTCTTCTTCTATCGTTCAAACTAGTGTCAAACAAATGCCGCCATTCGCATATCAATCATTGAATATGCCGCCATTCGCATATCAATCATTTGCGACATTGGGGCGTTCACGGTGGATGGGGTTCCCATTATATTCACACACACACACATACACACACACACACACAAAATGATGAAATTGGTCAAATTCATTTATCATTTATCCAATTAAAATACGGTAGTTTGAGTCAGATTGTGTTTGTTAAAAACATTGAATATCATAATGTATGCATATATCACATGAAAATTGTGTTAATTAACCTGCTACATATTAGAAAGTCAGTAGACACATTAAGAGGAGAGATTTGCACCGACAGTACGGCCGAGCTACGGTAACGTGGGTTAGTCAAACCTTACGGTGCCGAGCTGTTTCCCTGATTGGCGCGGCCCTCCGGCCCGTTATTATGCGGTCGAGGATTGGCCAACCAGCATGAGCGAGGCTGCCGCTATGCCTTGAAAGACATTCGGCTTGGCGCACCTTTATCTGACACAACCGAGCTATCGATAGTCCGAAAAGAATCTAGGCCGAGAAGGGGACCGGCATGCTTTACCTTCAGTTGGCTCGGAAGGAATTCGGACCGGGATGATGGTCGGCGTGCGCCTGGCCGGCTAAGATCGGTAGCTCAGTCGTGTTGGCTGCAGTTGTGATTTTTCGAAGGGATAGGCTGGTCGTGGTACTCCGATGAAGTGTGCCACCTGGGCCAATGACGTGAGGGAGAGGAAATCTGCTCCAGGCACGCGTTAATACCGTTTGGCAGTTGTGCATGTACTGGTTGGGGATTTGGCCTTTACACGCGTAAGGTGGTAAGAGGCGAGCACTGCTACCTGTCCAGGGAAGGACAGCAGGGGTAGTGCGCGCATAATCCAGAGGTTGCATGGCCAGCCTAGAAAAAGGAATGGAAGAGGAACGTTAGAGGTAAGCCATTGATGCCATCTGAAACACACTCTCTCTCTCTAACTCCCTTCTTCTTCCTCAAGTGGTCTGACTTGATCGTCGGAGGGCCTATCCGGCAAACCACCACCGGGCAGCTCACCGTTTCTGTGTTGCCAAGTTAGACGCCGTCACGAGAAGCTTGAGTTCAAGGAGTACGGAAAACACTGGATATTTCGCCCCCGTACACACATGAAAAAGAAATAAAAGAGAAAAAAAAAATCCCAAAGAAATTAATTTAGTTCAACTGCATATACAGAGTACCAAAGAAGATAGTAAATTAAAAGTTCACTAGTTAATAGTATACAACTGTGAACTTTTGTATTTTTGAGAGCCAACACCCAACTAACTCCCTAAAAGAGAGAGAGTACCACTCTCAACTCAACTCAACTCTAGGTTCTATACATTTCTTGAGTAATGATATAGATATCTCAAATATTATTTTTAAATTTATTAATACTGGTACAATATTGAATTATTAAAATGGTCACTTTGCATCAAGTCCTATTTGGTGGGATTACTTACAGCTAAGTCCTATCTTAAATATTTTACGAGGCATTTGACCGCAAGTCTCATCTTAGGGATTTATATTTCATTAAATCTTAATTAAAAAAATATTGTGTTAAGTTTTATTAGTTAAACAAATCCAAAATACCCATACGTATACACTGCACTTCTTTGTTTTTTACTCGATCAGTACCTCACCAGTTCGTCGCCAACGTTGTCTTCTCTGATTTCTCCAATCGATGATTAATCAGGATCAAGTGAGCCTTCTCTAATTTCTTCAATCGACCAGCAAAAAAGAAATGCACTCTATTTTAGATCTCAAAAATTCAAATTAAACCAAAATTCTCAGATTAGCAAATTGATAAATTTTTCAGTTTTAAAACTAAGAATTAAATTTTGTGCGTGTTCTCTCTCTCTCTCTTTATGTGACGAGCTAATAATTTTCATAAAAATTGAACAAAATTAAAAAATTTCGAAGTTTTAAAATTGAGAAGTTTCTGAATTTCACATCATATCTTTCATGCCCGCATATAAGCTCCTGAATTACCTAACCTTGCCTTGGATAAAAAGCAAAACGGTCCAGTGGATGGAAAACTTTTACAAACAGGATTTTATGGATTAAAAACATTGCAGTGGACTTGTACTAATATTATTAGTCCTTGAAATTGGACTTTGTAATAATTAATCCTATCATGTTAGACTCAAATTTTAGAAAAAAAGTCAGTGCCTTAGCCAATAAGGTACACTTTTTGCAGTTTTTTTAACCTACAATGGAATGAAAGAAACAGAAAATACAAAAATATTGTCCATAATTATATGTCAAAAGGATGGAGACTTAAAAAATCCCTAATTTTCTAATGAGTAAACAACCGGATTTCTAGGCAGCCAAACAAGGATTAGAAATAGTTTAACCTCTAATTGGAAATGTCATCCACAACTCAAGATCCATAATAATATCAACTAATTAGGAATTATTGAATGACAAAAAAATTCAAATGATGCAAACACAGATCCTATAGTTTATATGGTCAAGTTTTTGACCAGGTGGAACTTTTGATCCTATTCCTCTGCACCTTATTTCTCCTTCTAAAAATAGAAAAATTATAAATTAAAAAAAAAAATTCAAATTCAGAAAATCAGCTTCCGCCTCACCAGCTGTGTCCAATCATAGTTTTTTTTATATTTTTTTATCAGTCCTGCTACATACTACTAAATTTCTACTATTAACACTATCACTAATGATATGGCAAACCAAAAAAAAAATTAAGACACAAAATACATGTGGTAGTGGTGCAACCACTAATTAGTGGTCTACATCATTTTTTTTTTATTTATGTTACAAAGTGGTTGCAAAATGTTTTTAAATGGGTGATTAATGTATTTTTTTTAAGAGAGATTTGGTCAAAATCTTTTCGTAATAAAACTTAATGTGTTAAAGATAAACATAAAAAAAAAAAATTCTTCAAAAGTCCAATACTTATCACTATTATCAAAATATCAAACTTTAAAGTAATAAAACTTTTGATCAAAATGTCAGTTTTTAATAAAATTAGTATTTTTTAGAATCTTCTTATCAAGATCTATTAAATAAAATTCATATTAACTATGAAATTCTTAAAATATATATATATATATATTACCGTCGAAATTGATGTAAATAGTAACATATTACTCTATTTGACAGTAACATGTTACTTTATCTCATAATAACATATTACTCTGGTAATATCATCCAAGAAAAAAAAAAGATGTTTTAGTTTATCTTTACTCAATTATGTGTTTCTTTCTTAGGAGGTTTATGAAGCAAAATAAATTGAGTTGTCATGTTCACCAAACAAGGGTCTAACGGAGAGATCTTGGCTAAATTTTCCTATTTTCTAAAGAGTAGTGTTTGGCTGATAAGTCATTTCGCAAAAGGTGAATATAAATTACACTAACATCTCTTGAGATTTGAAATATATACATATTGAGTTATAAAAGTTTGGCAAAATTATATTAGATTATCTTGAAGTTTTAATAATTCACATAATACTTACTATCTTTTTATTAATAATTCGTTAGACCATCTCTAATAGTTCATTAAATTTAAAATTTTATAAAAATCTATCATTTTTCCTACTCCAATGATTTCATCAAATGAGTATCAAATTGAGGACATCAAAAATCTTTCATCAAATTGAGGACGCATGGGACCTTTCATCATTTCACTGTTCATAACTGTTGTATCTTCACCATCGGATGTTCACCCTTTTGCAAAAATTTGTGAAAAAATTACACTACTTGGTCGACCGATATTTTGATGAAAGTTTAAAATACTCTATTGTAGCACTTAATATCCAATGGAGTTTTTATTCAAATTTTTACTCAAATTTAATGAAAAAAGATACACCGTTAGAAATGCTCTTAGTAATGTATATTAGAAAAAAAAATAATGTTATTATTTTTTTTACACTGAATTGTTTATTTACCTTCTTTATCTAATTTTTTACACACCATGTGCTGACCATTTTAGCCTTATTAAAAAGAGATTAATTTTGGTGGTATCAAATTTATAAAACTTATTATATTTTTTAAATTTCAAGGATTGTTAGTGTAATTACCCCATAAAATATGGATTAGAATTGTGTGTCATTCAATCTTTGCAATGCTTTTACTTTGATGTTTAGTACTAGTCAATAAACGATATCAGATGCAATTTTTAGTAAGTTGAAAATTAATAATTGGACAATAAAAACTAAAGCACTTCTCTTCTTATATTTTAATTATCAATTTATATATTAAAACTGAATTTGTCTTGGCTTTATTTATTACAATTTAGGTCTCCTTTATCAAATATATATTTTAGTTAAAAAATTAAAAAATCACTATAAGTATCATATCACTCTCTTTTTTTTTTTTTTTTTTTATACAGCTTTTCATAAAAAATTAAAAAAGGGCAAATTACATATACCTCTCTTGAGATTTGACTAAATTACAGATACCTCCTTGAGGTTTCAGAAATTACATCCCGCCCCCTAAGGTTTGTATTTTCATAACAATTTATCCCCTGAGGTTTAAATTTCATAAAAAATTACCCTCTAATTTGTTATGCAAATATAGCATTCAAGAAGGAATTTGTAATTTCTCAAACCTCAGAAGGGTATTTGTAATTTAGTCAAACCTCGAGGGATTATATGTAATTTGTCCATTAAAAAATTATTAAAATAGCATATTCCCAAACGAAACGTTATTATAAGTTAAAAATTGATAAGTTAATAGTAGAAGTTAAAAATACTTCTCTCTTAATTTTTAAATAATTTTTTTTTAAAACTTATTTAAGTTAAACTTTTTCTTATAACGATAGGTAGTAACTGTTATAAATAAAATGAGACATACTTCTAAAATAAAAAATTATTAGTAACTCAAATCACAAGAAAAACACAATGAAGTAGTTTTGCTTCCACTTTAATCTTGCACAGTTAGATTACCCATAATAAAATCACAAACAATCCTCACGATCCATAAAATATCTCACGACAAATATAATGGAAACTTCACAAATCTGTCACTCTCTTCTAATTTTGGTAACGGGCTAAACCACACAAGCCACACAATTTATTTATATATTTTTTAGAAAAAATCTAAGATAACTTAGACATTTTATATCTATTTATATTGAGTTAAATAATTAAAATATTATTTTTTTCAGTGATTCTAGTCAAGGAAAATAGAGTGATAGTTTAGATTGAAAACAAACTAATAGATGAGGGTTTAAATTGATATAATTAAAAATTCGTAATTTATTTTATTACAAGGGTTAAATTCTGAATTTTTTTTATTTTATAATTTCCCCTTATCTTTTTATGATCTGAAAACTTTTTATTTATTTATTTATTTACGTGTCTTTTCTAAAAATAAAAGCAGAATACAAAAAAATAATGAAAAAACAACACAACACTTATAACATCCATTCAATTTATATTTATGAATACTGATTGAGTTTGGATAAAAATAAGTAATAAAATAAGCTATCCATCTATTGCCATTGGTTATGGTTCAAAAAAATCTATTGCCATTGGTACTATTATTACCCCCACCGCCTCCACTACCACCACCATCACCTTCACCCCACCACCTCCTCATCTACTATCATTGTCACCACTATGACCACAACCACCTTCATCACCAACCATCATTAACCATCATTTCCACCACCTCATCTCCTCCTTATACTCCTTCACCACCACTGTTATGCCCACCACCTTCTCATACTCTACCACAATCACAGTCACCCTACCACTAGGCCAACTTTGGGGCGAAGTCGCCGCTTTAGGCCTCTAAACAAAAAGGGTCTCAAAATTTTTTTAAATATTATATTAGCCTATAAATAAAGCCTAATTGAATTTAAAAAGCCCTAAGTAATAAGTGGTTAATATTGGTGAATTACTTAAAACTAAGGATGATTGTTTTTTATCAAAAAACACACTAAAAAGCTTATTGATATGTTGAATTATTTGAAAACTAACGGATGGTTGTTTTCCTAATACATGGATTATATAGAATATGGACCTAAAGGTCTCATTAAAGTAACAATTTTCCTAATACATGGATTATATAGAATATGGACCTAAAGGTCTCATTAAAGTAACAATTACACAAAAAGATAATCATTTTCACATTTGGGTTTAATTTTTTAGGAAAGAAAGTGGATTTCTCTGAATGTAAACTTACACATTTGGGGAATCCGCACTATAGAAGTTTTGAATTTTTTTTTCATTCTGAAACAAATCTCACATTACAAATAAGAACATAATACTCCAATGTAACATTCTAATAACAAAAAATAAGAGCATAACCTTATATTTATAACCAAAAAAGAAATAGAAATAGAAATAAGAGCATAACCTTATATTCAATTTTTAAATAATATATTAAATCTACCTTTCCAAAATTAATAGGATTAATTGGTTTATAAAAAAACTCTTGGAACTAATCGGATTACCATTCTTCAATATAGGATTTATATATAAATTTTCCTTATACGAATTATATATAATTGCTTATAGGAAATAACTTTTAAAATTGAAGTTGATTAAAATTTTCCTTTACGCTGTGTTTGGTTGGAAAATTTGAGAAGAGATTTGGAAAAAGAAAAGAAAAATATAAGTGAAATGTAAATAAAATATACCTATATTTCATCTAATTTCATACACATTTTCCCTTTCTAATAAAATTTTTGACTTAAAAAAATGATTTAGTTGCACAATAAAATTTTTAACTTATAGCCGCGGCCAAAATTGGATAAATTTTTGATAAATTGGATTATCTAAACATGATTAGTAATTTTACATCTAAAAATGTGGAAAGAATTGATGTTTAAGTGATACTTTGTTACAAGTTATTCACTATTTATTTAGGAAAAATTTTATTTTACCTCTCAAACTATATCTCGATTATCAATTTAACCTCTATACTTCTCATAATTTCAATTTTACACTTAAACTATTTAATTTAAGATTAATTTCACCCATGCTGTCAACTGCTATCTCTAATTAGACAACACTTGTTGTTATCTTCATTTGAGATTTCATTTTACTTCCAAATTATCTCCAAAATATCAATTAAACTCATGAAATTTGGGGGTTTAATTGATATTTTTGAGATAGTTTGGAGGCAAAATAAAATTTCAAACAAAATTTCAATGTCATGTCAGTAACTTCTGTTTAATTATAAACGGTAACTAACGACAAGGGTAAAATTTATTCAAAATTAAATAATTTAGATGTAAAATTGAAATTATAAGAAGTACAGTAGTTAAATTGATCATTGAGATATAATTTTGAAGGTAAAATTAAATTTTCTCTTTTATTTGATCCTTCAACTTGGATTGTTTTAGTTATTTTTAATGTACACTATGTTATATATTTAATTAAATTAATATACACATATATAAGGCTCTATATTGGGAGTTCCTTTTGGAACTCCGAAAAAAGTTCAAGCCGACCCTGCTATCACGCAACATCCTAATCCACTCCCAGCACCCCCACCACCACCATCTCCACCACAACCCTATCACCACTGCGAGTTGATTTGTCATACTCAATTTATCTCAACTAAGTACTTAAATTCATTTATTAAATAAGTAAATTTAAATTGAATTACTTTAATGTATACTTATTTTGATCCGTCAAAATTCTTTTAAAGAAAATTCTCAAGAGATTTTATTTGTACCCACAAAAATCATTGAGTATATTCAATTTCTCTATATGCTCTATTAAATTATTTAAAATTATAATTTACTTTCAATATACCCTATGTTTTCTTTTTCTAAATTATCTTTCAAGATATACTCAAATAATAAATAAATAGAAGATTTTAAATTATACCACATTAAAAAACTTCTCATTACAGTTATTTCTTTTAATCACATCAAGAACGACAAACACTGACAAAAGGAGTGACGAAACATACGCATCCCTTCATCTCATCTCTACCTCATCATTCTCTTATAATCTGATAAATATTAATATATAATAATATCAAATAATATATATACACGTTCGTTTGAATACTCTAGAACAAGCGAGGGGTCAAAGTAGAACAAGATATTGGCCCTCAATTAACTCAACTTTTTAAACCCAGTTTTCCAAATGACTGTCATCTTTTATTCTCATTTTCTTTTCTTTTCATTTTTTGGATGAAAAAGAGACCGATCTATATATATTTTTAGGCAGTGTTTAGTTAAGAGATTTGTAAAATAATTTAGGGCAAATTATACAAATAGTCCATATAGTTTGAGGCTTGTGTCACTTTGGTCCCTGACTTTTTAATTGTGACACATTGATCCTAAATTTTGAATATTATTCCAAATAAGGACAATTGAATATATAATTAGATTTTTCAAGAGTAAAATTGTCAATTTGATAAAATATAAACTAATTTGACAAAAATAAATGTCAAACAAATATTTTTAAATTTTTAAAAATTATTTCTACCTACTAAAAATAAAATTATGTAAAATTAATAAATCTTTTAGACATATATTTTTTTTTTTACCAAATTAATTTTTATTATGTGTTTGGATGATGATCATGTAAAATTAATTTTAAAAAATTAATCATGTAATTTTTATTAATTTTACATAATTTTATCATTGGTGGATAAAAATAATTTTAAAAATATTAAAAATATTTTTTTGACATTTATTTTTGTCAAATTAGTTTATATTTTATCAAATTGACGATTTTACCCTTGAAAAATCTAATAATATTTTCAATTGTCCTTATTTGGAACAAAATTCAAAATTCAAGGTCAAATGTGTCACAATTGAAAAGTCAAGGACCAAAGTGACACAAGTCCCAAACTATAGGGACTATTAATGTAATTAACCCAATAATTTAAAAAGGAAACGAAAAAAATAAGTAAAATTTATTCATATTTTACTTAGTTTTACATACATTTTCTCTTTCTTTTTTCAAATCACTTACCAAATCTCCCAACCAAACATAACGTTACTGAACTTTTAAAACTTTTTATCTTTTTATGAAGAACTATTTTGGATTTCTATTCTCTAAGGAATAACACAATAAAAAATAATGGTATTGATGATAATGGTAAATTTTGATAAAGTGAATTGGAATTTTAGAGTGAAGAAGAAGATGAAGAAAAAATAATTGAATCTTAGAAAATAATATAAAGAGAGTTGAATATGAAGCACATGCATAAGCGATTTGAATGTACTTTGAAAAAAATTAATATTTTATTTTGAAATTTAATATATATTATTTTTATTAGTAAATTTATATTAAAATATAATAAGATTTTAAAATTTTCACTGAACATATTTAATTATTGTTTTAAGATGGGGAACTCGCCCATTTTGTTATCTCCTCGGTGACTATCGTTGGTCCATGAATTAGAAACAAAAAGGGTCAAATATGATATAGGCTTGAGTCTAGATTCTTCATTAGGCTACCTTTGTAGTGTAGGTGGGCTTTTCACAATCCAAGCTCTGTTTTTTGGTGGGTTTACAATTAATAATAAATGCCTACCAACCACCGTGCCACTATCAAACAAGAGGGAGTTTACTCATCCACCAATGTGATTCATTCTTTTTAGGATTGCTACCCTCTAACTCCTTGCCATGGTTAACTTAACCCTTATTATAAGCCCTTCTAACCATACGTGCATATATGTATATAGATATATTAGGAGTGCCTATCCATATGGGTGTGCAATTACAAAATGTCTAAGTTCATAGATGTATAGTTATTGCTCTTAAGAATATTTTCAAAAATAGAAATTTTGTGACATCAATAAGAACTCTAGCCTTGCTTTATAAATAGTATATAGATATATATAAACTTTGAAAAATGATTTGTGGCACTAAAAAGTTGGGTACTAATGCTCTTAATTTTCATTTTAGGTAACTGTTTTGTTTTTTTTTTTTTTTTTTTTTGCCTTATATGGAAATTAGGGACATTAGTGTCCAACTTTTTAGTATCACAAATCAAAACCGATAAACTTTTATTTTGTTTTATTTTTTTAAATAATGATTAACTTCCTAATTATTCATAACTTGCAAGACTTGCTTGTCGAGTTTCTAAATGCACTTACAAAATTGGTTAGACACTACACATTTCATAGTTGTCTTTTAATGTCATTATATTCCTAAATTAAATTATTAAGAAGGACAAAATCCTAAAATCCTATCCATTTTAGCTTTTGTTGTTGCCACTACCAACTTTGACAATCATCGCAATTCCTTCCTCAACTCTACTACTCTACAACCCATCCTCACCTCCAATCGCTACCACCAGCGGCTCTTCATCTCGAATAACAGCAATCCATCCTCTTTGTACCCTCCACAATTGCCACCTCCCCAACGTTACTACCTTGACCCAGTCTCTTTCTCTAGTGCCACATATTGGAACAATTTTCTGTGTAAAAAATAACTTGAAACAAATCAAACAAATAAAAATAAATTACTTACCGAATTTATTTTACCAAACTAAGTAAATATTTAAAAGATCAAGTCGAGTGTGTGACACTATATCCTTAAGACAGATTCGCCTCGCTGTGGTGCGTACGAATAAAATGCATCTATTTTCCAAGATACAATGATCTTCACAAATTGTAGTAGCACTCCAAACAACTTGTACGACAAGCCAAACCTGTGTTCTACACTCTCTTAATTTTTTCTAAAATTATATGAAAAGTATATATGCAACAAAGCAAAACTGGACAGCAAAAATAAATTTTTAAAATCATTTTTGGATGTAAAAAATTGCTGGAAATGGCCTCTATTTATAAGCAAAAAGGTGACCAAACAATCTGTCCGAACAGGTGTGAATTTTGAATGAACAGATTGGTTTTGAATTCAACAAGTGCAGTTTCAAATTTGAACAGATAACTGTAGCAGTTTTGAATCTGTCTAAAAATTGCTGGGCAGTTTTGAATTTGCCTGGCAGTTAAAAAACCTATTTAATAGTTGGGAATTTAGTGGAATTCGGAGACACAATTTTTGGACAAAAAATTTTAATTTAAATACGTTTTGAAATTCAAATAATTTCCTGCAAGAATTTGAAAAAATTCAAATAAATTTTGTTCAAAAAATTAATGTTAGAGCCAACTCGATTCACAACCTACACCCGTACCCGACACGGCTCAACTTGTCGAACAGACGGCGGCGCGCCGCATGATGGTTTGAGCCAAGGTTCCACAACTCACACATGCGGCCAAGAAGAAGTGTCAAAGCGGACGACGGCAGCCAAGACGTGGTGGTTTGAGCCAAGGTTCCACAACCCACACTCACACCCAGCACGGCTCGGCCGGTCGAACGAACGGCGGCGGTGGTTTGAGCCAAGGTTCCACAACCCACACCCGCGTCCGGCGTGGCTCGGTCAATCGGATGGACGGCGATGCACACACGTAGTGGTTTGAGCCAAGGTTTCATTTGTCCATAACTCTTCCCTTCTACAAACTTGGGGTGCCCCTTGAGACCCAATCCAAGTGTTGCCATCTAGAGCTTATATACATATAGAAGCTCTCTTAAAGTTTCAATATAAGACAAGCCTTACAAGGAAACCCGCATTTAATTATTTAATTATTCATTCCACGAATCCGAAAATGATGTCAAGTTCCTATTCACTCATAAATAGTTTTGACGAACTGTCTTCACCGTGTGACTTGCCATGCGGCAAGGAACACGTCATTTCTTCGGACTCACTTCAAAAGACGTGTGAGACCTATTCAATTTTGGGCTAAAAAATGGCCCAAATAAGCCTATAAAAAACTAAATTTCCAACAATACCATGACCTAGCCCCAGTATTTCTCATCCTTTTCATTTTTCTCCTTTCTTAAACCTTAGATCTAAATACTTTAGATCTCTCTCTCCCTCTCTAGCTTTCTCTCGCAAGAATTTCAGTGGATGAGTGGGTTTGTAATGGGGAGACACCGTGAAAAGGTTCACGATAGAAGAAGTAATTTGCGGTGAAAAAAAAAAATTGGATTGAGGGTGCTAGTAATGCCAGAAAAGGGTAGGAATGAAGTGTGGTGGTTGAGTGAAGAAGGACTTAGAGTAGCAATTGAAGGGGGTGGTGATTGGAATAGAATTTGGGTTTCGGTGTTAGGTACTGGTGATATTAGAATTAATTAGGGTGTTGAAAGAAAAACAATAACATTCAAATTTGTAAATGAAATGTTCAAAGAGATTAGGTATTTGACCAAATTTTTGTGCTGAATTTAGATGCACCCTTTGTGAAGTCACTAAAATGACTCTTTTACCATTCTTTTGACGAGAGAGGGGGAAAAAGTTAAGGGATCAACCTGTAATGAATGAATCGTTTTCTTGCCAAACATGATATCTAATTTAAGTTTTATAACTACAAAGAAAAAATCAAAAATCAAAAATCAAAAAAGGGGAAAAGGAGTTAAAAAAGAAAAAAAAAATTGCCCACTCAGCATTCATTAAAAAACAAATAATATCAATACACATTCATTTTATATATTTCCATACGTTTTCAAATATTTTCATATCAAATCATTATTTCTTGCAATACGTGTAAATTTAAAATTCTTTCATTCATTTTGAACTGTTCTTTTTTTAAAGGGTTATTTGAAATGATTGTACTTTTTTATTTTTTACAAATAAAAAATAAAAAAATATATATGTATAAAAATAGAGAAATAATGTAATTCAAAAAAAATAAAAAGATAAATAAATGTATTTTTTTAGTGTATCCCAAAATCTCAACTTCAAATAGTACAAGGATTAAGTGGGGCAAATTTTATAATATATATTCCATTTTAAAGTATGTATCATATGTCCTAATTATAATATTTGTAATATTTGGTTATGACTTGATGTATGATTCATTGTGATTATTATTTTAGTAATGATCTAAAAAGACTTTGATTATTATAATCTCGAAATTTTTCTTCCCCAATCAAAAACAATAACAATAACAATAACATAACAATAATTTTTAAGCTAATATTAAACATTAAAAATTAATATTCATTACAAAAAAAAGTTTAATTTTAAATTTTTACAATTGACCCTGACGAGTTTTCAGCTTTTAAAATCAAAAAATTTAAATTTAGCACAAATCACAACAAATCAAAATTTCTAATTTTAGCACAAATTATAACAAATCAAAATCTCTAATTTAAATATTAATCACTGCAAATTAATATTTTTAATTTTAGTACAAATCAAATCCCTAATTTTAGCACAAACAACAACAAACCAAAATTCCTAATTTTAATATAAATCACTACCAATTAAGTGCTTGTTTGGCAATGACTTTTTTAGTTGGCTTTTTAATTTTTTTAACTTTTTTAGCCTGGGACTTTTTTAATCGTTTGGTATTCTTTTTTGGCTTTTTGGCTTTGGAATTGTGTATTTTATTTTTATTTTTTGCTTATTTTGTCCTTTTGTGATTTTTTGACTTTTTTTTTTGTCATTTTGTGATTTTTTAGTCTAAAACGTTTACCAAACGACCCCTAAGATATATAATTTTAGCATATCAAAATCTCTTTTTTTAACATAAATAATAATAAAAAAAAATTACAAATCAAAACTTAACAAATAACTATAAATAAATACTCATAATTTTATTTAAAAGTAAAAAATAATAAATAAAGTTACCTATAAAAAATGAAGAGAAAATACCAAGGTTGTAGTGTGGCCCCAAATGTGTGTTGTGTGATCTTAATCTGATGAATCACGAGTCGGTAAATTGTAAAGCAATAAAGGGAGATAAAGAAAACAAAGAAAATACGAAAACACTTAACAAATACTGTGAATAAATAAAAAAATAAAGAATTTCATACACTTTTAAAGTTTTAGAGTTTTAGCTTTGCCGTAATTGGAACTGTGTGCACTCATCCCAAAAAAAAAGTTGTGTGTTAGTGTTTGGTTGGGATTGGGATTAAAAAAAAAAACAAGTGGGTGCGTGTGGTGTGTTAATGTATTTGGATAAATTGGGAGGGTTGTGTATTATGTATAGAAAGGGCACTGTGTGTAAGTAAGACCCTACCAAAAAAAAAATTGAAAAGTCAGGGGGTACGTGACCCCTCTTGCCCCCATGTCCTTCATCCACTTTTTATACTTTATATAGTATTTAGTTATAACTCATTAAATTTGTTAAATATATTAAAAATAGTTTAATTATAACATTTATGAAAATCAACCCATAAATATTAAAGGTGCAACCCTTCAAGTGGTTTAATGAAAATGCATTGCGGAAAAATATTTAAAAAAAGTACCGTGATAATTTGTGATTGGGTTGGTGACCAAGATCAATATTATCTCTTAATAAAATCAAATTATTTAAAAAAACATAAACTAAATCTGCCAATGTCAAGTATTAGATTGAACTTTAATGTTTTGCATGAAAGTTTATCCAAAAAAAAAAAAAACCTAATTCAAGCTTAAATGAATGAATAAGGGTTAGATTTATCTCAATTTCAAATTTGAACTTGAGAGAATTTGAGAGAGTTGTGAGACCTATTACAAGTCTCATTTTGATAACTTAAATCGTAAATTTGGTAAAACTCTTTTTATATATCATCCATGAAAAAATTAGGCCGATTCGATAATTATAACATTTTTATTATATTGTATATGTCTATTAAAAAAAATAGATACTATCTTTTCAAAAACATATGTAATGTCTAACTTTTTAGATGCAAACACAATAAAATACAAATTTTATAATTATTGGATCAACTTAATTTTTTTGATGAATGATATATAATGAAAGCCTTACAAAATGAACGGTTTGAATAAACAAAACACATGGTGAACTGAATTTCTTGATTCCCCTTACATTCAAATTTAAATTTGAGAAAAATCTAACCGAATTACTAACATCAAAAGGCATAAACAAACAAAAGCATTATTGTTAATCACCAATAAACTAATATGTTAAGCATGATTTATGACATTTTGAGTTGTGCTAATGAGGACTAATGGTCATTTTATAAACAAGCATGCTCTTTTTGCCTTATTTTTCTAATTATTATTATTATTTTCCTAACGCAAGCAATATGGTTAGGTCTTGTTTGGCAATAAAAGTAAAAATGACAAAAAGGGGTTAATAAAATGTTGTCTCTATTTTGTGGAAAGCGGTGCAAATTTCTACTCGCCCTAAAAGCGAGTGGACTCACGCTCCAATTACATGTGGCGCTATGGTGTATTTTTCACGTGAAGCGAAGCACGTGATCAAAAACACCCTGTTGTGTCGTGATTGGTGCATGTGTTTCACTACTGCCCATGCCTTGAAAATACTATACTACCCTTGTGAAATGGCAAAGACTCATCACAACTTTGAAGATAAATCCTCTACGATTGAATGTTGTGCTAAATTTCTACAATCATTCTGATCAATCATTGACGGTCCATTTTGGAGAGAATGTTTACGATTAAGAGCATCTTCAATGCTTATGTGCCTGTTTGGTAGAAATTATTTACAGCTTATTTCAGCTTTCAGCTTAATTTAAGCTATTTTGATGTGTTTGGTTTAGCTTATAACTTATAGTTTATAGCTTATAGCTTTGTGGAAGTTAGAAATCAGCTTATAGTAGGGCAGGAGATACTTTGAGAATAAGCCGAAAATCAGTTTAAGCTGAAAGTTATAAGTTATAAGCCGTTTAGGCATAAGTTATAAGCACTTTCCCACAGCTCTACCAAACAGAACCTATGTTATTAGTCATGTCAAAATCAAAAAAATAATTTGGCTTCACAAAACTGGTGATTCAATAGTGTGTCATTACTTTCGTTAAAAATGGCAAAGTCAAACTTTAAATCAAACTTTATTTAAAATTTGGGAAAGTTATCTTGTTGCCAAATGAAGGAAAGAAAAAGAGATATGAGGATAAAGAGTATCAAACTATGGGGGAAAAAAATAGTTAGATTTGGCAAATAGTTATGCCAATTGATGGTTAGTCTTTATTGGAGTGGTATAGTCAAAAATTAATTTTTGTACACTGTAGCATGCTAAAAAATAACTTTGGCAAAATTATTTTGACTTAGATCATTAAAGATGTTTTAACAAGTATGAAAAAATTAACGATGCTTCTTTATTTTATTTTTTTGAGTTATATTGCTAGATTGATTGCTCAAGATATTTCGTCTCCACAAAAATTTGATGAAAAAATAAGTAACATTGATAATGATAATGTGCTTCATGACTTGTTATAGACTTGCTATATATACAAAATAATGGTAAATTTTACATGTATAGATGACATTTATTGCTTTTTTGTTTTTGCTTTTTTCGTAGATATCATTTATTGCGTTGATGCACATAATATACTAAAAAAATAGTGAATTTACCCACTTGACAAATATAATTTTTATTTTATTTTAAGGTATTGAACTTTTCAAAAGTAGAGGTAATTATACAATAATGCTACATCCTCTCAATTTATCACACTTAAATCACCCTCAATGATATAATATTGAGGTTAAATCTCACATGATGAAATGTTTGATAAATCAAAATTAAACATTTGTTAGACAAATATTAGAGATGATTTTTAAATATGATAAATTAAGTGTTTCAAGTATTTTTTTTTTTGAGTTTTGATTGGGACCTCGAATCCCTTTCCCCCGAATGTCCCTAATCGATTTAACGTCGCTGCTTCATCGTCGATTTTTTTTTAGCAGACGAAGGAAGAAGACAAAGGAGGGGAGGGGAGGGAGGACTGGAGGGGGCCTAAAAAATGGAGGAGGAGGGGGCGGAGGCGGTGGAGGCCGGCGAGAACCAGCGACGATCGAGGCAAAGCTGACGGCAGAAAGAGCAATGAGGTGACTAAGCGACGAGGCAGGCGACAAATGACGGCAGCATCAAATGATCTACGACTCTCTCTCTCTCTCTCTCTCTCTCTCGGGAGATTCGGGAGAGGAGGGATTCGAGGGAAAAATCTTTTCCGTTTTTTTTTTTTCTTATTTAGTAGCTTCGAAATACAACGCGACATTGAATAAGTTGTGCTATCAACTAATGATGAAATTTTTTATAAATGGATAATATTAACTGAGTTTTGATAGATAATAAAGGAGTGTCTTGAAAAGTGGGTAGAAAGTTGGCTTTTGATTTGTCACCAAGTTTTTAACTTATTTGGAAGTGATTTGGAAGGTTGGTAAAAAGCTGACTTTTTTTATTTTTGGTTTAATATTTTTTAAAAGTGTCACATCACTCCAAAATGAATAAAATATTCTTATTTTTTAATTTTTGAATTAATTAATTAAAATATTCCAAAAGATAATTTGATAAATTTGAATGTTACTTTTTTTAGTCTTCCCAAACGGAATTTTCAACGTTTTGCAACTAGTTTGGCGTTTTTGAGCTCCTAACAAAACGCAACTTTTTGTTAAATTGCCAAAACGGCACTAAGGGATAAGTGATGACTTACGGTGTTTTGCACTTCTACACTTGTCAACAAAATATAATCAACGTCACATGCTAATTTAGGAATACATAAATAATTTTCAAATTGTACTATTTGGTACAATTTATTATAAGTTAAAAATTGATAATTTAAAAGTATCCATCACCTAGCTTTCAAATAATTAGTATTTTTTTTTATAATTTATTTATGCCTGATAAGCTATGTAAGTAAAAATTATACCAAACAATTTAGTAAAAACTTTCAAAATTAAAAAAAAAAAAAAAAAACAAAACAAAAACGGCCTGTTTGGTAACAATTTGGTTTTCAGTTTTCAGTTTATATTTACAAAAATTTACAAAACTGTCATAAAAATTTATTTGATAATTTTTTTGGTTTATAAATGGTTGTCTCAGTTTATAAATTGAGGAAAAATTATAAACTTAAAAAATGAGTTTACGTTAGTTTTTAAATAAAAATTTAAAATTTTGACTAACAAATTTTTTTTAATTAATTTTTTTTCAAATATTTTTTTAATTAATTTTTTCAATTATTTTTTTATTTATTTTTTTTCCATTAATTTTTTTAAATTATTTTTTTTCCAATTATAATGTATACGATCCTATTGTCATAAATAACAAAAAAATAAATATAAATATTTTAGGACTGAACAAATATGTTTTTTAGTTTATATTTTTAAATTTTTTTAAATATTTTGTTCAAACCAAACGCGTTTGTAGTTTATATTTTTCTAAAAATAAACAAAAATCAATTTATAAAATTTTTGAAAATATAAACAAAAAATGTAAATGCTGGTAACACTTACGTTTTCAGTTTTCTGTTTATATTTATAAAAATTTAAAAAATTCAAATAAAAACTTGTTTGGTAAATTTTTGATTTATAAATCAGTGGTCTCAATTTATAAATTTGGCAAAAAAATGTAAACTCAAAAAATGTATTTCCGTTTTGAGTTTTCAGTTTTTTTTTTTTTTTTTAACCACCCAACACTAGCCACCACCCGCCACCATTTTCCATCACCGTCTTCCGCCACCACCACCCGCCACCCACTTACTACCACCATCCACCACCCACCACCACTAGCCACCAGCCACCTGCCACCCACCCACCACCACCACCCACCTGCCACCACCCACCACCACCCACTCGCTACCACCCACCACCGTCACCCACACACCCACCACCGGCCACCACCCGCAACCACCACCCGTCACCACCACCCACCCACTCGCTACCACCCGCCACCGTCACCCACCCACCCACCACTCACTCACTACCACCCGCCACCGTCACCCATCCATCCACTCACCACCACCCGCTACCCATCAACCACTGTCACCACTTTCCACCGCCATCTTTCGCCGCCACTTGCCACCACTTGCCATTTCTCACTTTTTTTTATATTTTTAAATTTTTTTAAATATTTTGTCAATTATCAAACGTGTTTGTAGTTTATGCTTTTCTAAAAATAAATAAAAATTAATTTATAAAATTTTTATAAATATAAATTAAAAACGTAAATGTTACCAAACAGACGTAACTAACTTAGATAATTTAACCTAGCTAGCCAGCCAAATGTAGGGGTTGGACATGACAAAATAAATTGGAGTTTATTGAGCTCAAAAAAAACCTTTACATGGTAAAATAATATTATTTAACAACACTACGTGTATCATTATTATATATGTATTTTTGGTTGCAAGGGATGGTGTTGAATAAAGAGGTAATTTTTTTATTTTTATACGGGTTCGATAATCCATTTCATTAATCTTATGTTTATCGCTTTTAACTTCATAAAAATGCCACCAGATTTCGTCAAGAGAACCATAAATTTGAGGACCAATTCTATGATTCTAATTTATTTGAACGAGTACGGGGTGGATTTCTCAAAAATATTATTATACTAGCAGTTATGCAATGCATGTGTTATTTGATGGTATGATGTATGTTATAAAAAAATAATTTTAATTTTAATTTAAAATTAAAATATAATTTTAATTATTTATTTTGATAATATTAGTACTATCGTTTTATAAAAGTGTTACTTGTATACGCACACACATATATATTAATTTTAGTTAAATTATTTATGCATTTTTGTAATATTAGTTCTATCATATTATAAAACTGTAATTATCATATAATAGTTTTATATGATATCTATTAAATTATAAGAAAACAAAATAAATACTTATTTTGATATAAAAATAATAATTAAATTTGAACAAGAATTAGCAACATAAAATTAAAAGTGATTCTAACTATTTAATTTTCTTTCATATTCATTTGGAAAATGAAAATATGTAAAAATAGAAACAATATAAAATTTATTGAAAAAATTAAATATAAATATATTGTAATTGATAATCATATAATGATTTTATATGATATATATTAAATTATAAAATTATAAAATAAACACTCTTAATTAAATTAAAATATCAACTATATAAAATAAATTCAATAACGATTAATCAAGAAAAAATCTTGTAACAATATCTAAAGCCAAAAAGAAAAAATAAATAAAAACATCGATAGATATATGTCAATGTGTGAAATAATTAATCATTTGTAATATAATGCCAAAACATAGAAAAACTTAGGTATGTTTGGTTTGAGTTTGGGAGATGAGTTTGGGAGATAAAAAGTACGAAAAGTTGTTTGGTTTGGTTTTTTTGGAAAGATGTTTTGAAAAATTATTTTGAGAGAGAGTTTTGGAAAAAGTGATTGATTTGATGTGTATGAGAGAGAGATTTGTTTGGAAAACTTGTTTGGTTTACAAGTTTTGGAAAAAAAATTTGGGAAAATTTGTTTGGTTTGAGTTTTTCTGAAAACTCATTTGTAGAGAAATTTTCTCAAAAATTTTTGGGAAATTCAAACCAAACTAATTGATTGTTCAGCAACTGAAAAAGTAACTCAAACAGTAAATTTAAATTTCAAAGCTTTTTCGAGAGTATTACTGTTGTGTAAGTTTTTCCTCGTGTGAGTTATGATTATATAAAATGATGTAGAAAAGATTTTGTACAATCAAAGTATAATCTATGTAGAATTTGTAGTTAGATTTCATGTAAAACTCAAATTGGGTTTGTAAAATAAGTATTTTTATGATGGAAAATATATAGAAAATAAGTATTTCTTAAATAGAGTTCATATAAAATAGGTAAAGTTAATATAATATAATTGAGTTTGAGTTTGTATAAAACTCTATGTGTAAATAGAAAATACATGCATATGACTTTTTTAGAAGGAAAAAAAAAAATTAAGCCCATAGAATGTGTCATCTAAGAATGTGAAAAACACTATATATGTGTGTGTGTGTGTGTGTGATTATATAAAATAATGTAGTAAAGATTTTGTACAATCAAAGTATAATCCATATAGAATTTGTAGTCAGATTTCATGTAAAATTCAAATTGGGTTTGTAAAATAAGTATTTTTATGATAGAAAATATATGAAAAATAAAATATTTCTCAAATAGAATTAATATAAAATAGATAAAGTTAGTATAATTTAAATTGGGTTTGGATTTGTGTAGAACTCTATATATAAATAGATTCGCTATATATACACTAATTGGTGCACTAACTAGTATACCAATTGATAATATGGTATAATTTAAGATATTTTTAGCATTTGTAATTTGTATAATAAGTGAGGTTAATAATAATACCATAACTAGTGTTGGTATATTAATTAATATACTAATTGATACATATAATACCACTCTATACAAAATAATGGTAAATTTTACATGTATGGATGACATTTATTGCTTTTTTGTTTTTGCTTTTTTGGTAGATATCATTTATTGTGTTAATGCACATAGAATATACTAAAAAAAATAGTGAATTTAACCACTTAACAAATATAATTTTTTTTTATTTTTTTATTTTATGGTATCGAACTTTTCAAAAGTAGAGGTAATTATACAACAATGCTACATCCTCTCAACTTAGCACACATAAATTACCCTTAATGATATATTGAGGTTAGACCTCACATGATAAAATATTTGATAAATTAAAATTTGACATTTGTCAGACACATCATTAGGGATGATTTTTAAGTATGATAAATTAGGTGTTTCAAACATTTTTCTTAGGACAAAATACACAATTAGTCCATGTAGTTTGCCTCGCATGTCATTTTGGTCATTGTCATTTTAATTTTCTCGATTTTGACCTTAAATTTTGAATTCTGCATCATTTTGGTCCAATTGAAAACAGAAGTTAAGAAATTGGACAGAAAATTTGCACGTGAATAACATGTTATTGGTTTCCAAGGGCAAAATAGACATTTTGCTTTCCATTTCCCTTTCCCTTTCCCTTGTAGTTTCTTCCTACGCCTCTCTCTCTCTCTCTCTCAAAACCCTAGCTGCGCCACTGCCTCAAAGAAGTCGAGATCAAGCACCGGCGGCAAAAGAACCTCACAGGTTCCACTACCGTCTTCACCTCCACCACTCCTCTTCCTTCTTCTATCACACTTTCTTCGATCGTCTCTCTCTACTCTCTGTCACTAGCGCCAACTCTCGTTGACGCAAAAAGATAATGTAGAAGTGAAGGATTTGGAGAAATGTGAAGTGGGTTTTCATCATCATCAACCACATGTGTCTAAAACCAACCCCCCAAATCAAATTCACATGTCAAGGATGCAAAGATTGAGTGCCACAAATCCTCTTAGACTTGTCATCAACAGTGGAAACCAGAGTCCCCCGAGTGCCCCAAGTCCCTCTTTCTCATTCTCAACTTCACTCCACTCCCTCTCTTGCTCAATTTCGCTCTACCCCTACTCTAATCTCACAAGTACTCAATTGATCCTCACATCTAACTAATCAAATATCACATTTTTTTGTGCGAATTTTTGGAAATTTGATTTGAATTTTTAATTTTTCTTTTTGGGTTTTTCTTGTTTTAACTAACCATCTTTAACAACACTGAATTCAAGATCTTATACCAACAAATTCTCTCTGTTTCTGTTCCTTTTGCACTTGGTGGCTGCTATTGGGCTAGTTGTTTTTCTTGTGTTTAAGGAGGTTCAAGGCCTATTACAAATTGGTTTAACTCAAAAAAATGAGAAAGGTGTATTGGAATTTTTTCTACCTCAGGTTGAGGCTGCTTCTCTTTTGAGCATCACACTAGCATTTTCATGGCAAAAAGTTGTTACACTATGTTTGGAAATATAGGAGAGAAAAGAAAAGAAATGATTACTTAAATTATAAAAAAAAAGAAAAAGAAATGATTGTGAATTCTACCTCAGGTTGAGCCTGCTTCTCTTTTGAGCATCACACTAGCATTTTCATGGCAAAAAGCAGTTATGTTTGCGAACCTAGGAGAAAAAAGAAAAGAAATGATTACTTAAGTTATAAAAGAAAAGAAATGAAATGAAATGATTGTAATTTCTCTCCTTCTTGTTTAGATAAGTAAGAAATAAAGAAAAGAAATGATTGTGATTTATCTCCTTCTTGTTTAATTAGATTTCATAAGAGAAAAGTAAAGAAATTATTTTATGTTATATTACCAAAATAACCTTTTTATGTCTTCAATCATTTTCTTTCATTTATTTTTACAGGGACAAAATTGGTATTATGAAAATATAAGAATCTATTGGTTTCTTTTTTCTCCCAATCTCTCTACTTTTGGGAAGATTGAAAATGAGAGTTATAAGAGAAATGAGTTTCTCTTTGTTTCTCTTCATTTCTCCTCATTTCTCTCCACTTAAGTTATCCAAACAAGTAAGAGAAATACATATCTCTCCATTTATTTTCTTTTCTCTCCAAATCACTCAATCCAAACATAGCGTCAGAGTGTGGCCTACATTCATGGTTCATTTCATAATTTGGAGTAGTTTCATCATGTCCTGACCTGCTGGTAGGGGTGTAATTTTGGCCCAGCTCAGCCTATGTCGGGTCTTGCGGGCTCCTACCAAAAAATCAGGTTGGGCCGGGCCGACCCACGAGTTAGAAAACTAGGCCTAGGCCCTAGCCCAAGCCCAGGGGTATTCGGGCTTTGGGCAAACTAGTTGGCGAGGCCCATGGGCTCGGGCTCGGGCTCGGGCTCGGGCTTTAGATGGCCTAAACAAATTTTTTTTTATTTTTTTTATTTTTTTCCACCAAAATTTTATTATTTTTCATTAAAAATAACACCGGACATCGAGTGGGCCGGGCTTTTGGGTGGGCCTTAAGTGGGCCAATGGGCTAGGCGGGGTTTCAAAATGATAGCCCAAGCCCTGGCCCAAAACCTCGGGCTAGGCTTGGGCTCGAGCCTTAACGGGCCGCGAGCGAGCTTCGGGCCGCTCGTGGGCCACGGGCCAAAATTATACCCCTACCTGCTGGAATTCTCCTTCTTTGCTTCCAAAAAGCCCCCACTGAGGGCGTTGGAGTCCTATTTACTACATTTGCTATTGGTGATGGCTTGTATGTTTGTTGGGTTTCTCACAGAATTGCTTTTTCTTGTAAAGTCTTGATTAAATCACTTGAACCCGTATCGAAATTCCCTGATTTGAATCAACCCACTTATTGGATGCTTGAGGCTAGATTCATGTGGATGTCTCTATGGATTCTAGCTGTGATTGGGTACTTGAATTTTTACTTCCAACCGGTGCTTGATCTCGACTTCTTTAAGGTAGTGGCGTTGCTAGGGTTTTGAGAGAGAGAGGTGTAGAAAGAACCTGAAAGGGAAAGGGAAAGCAAAATGTCTATTTTGCCATTGGAAACCAATCACATGTTATTCACCTGCAAATTTTTGGTCCAATTTCTTAACTTCTGTTTTCAATTGGACCAAAATGATACATAATTCAAAATTTAAGGTCAAAATCAAGCAAATTGAAATAACAATGACCAAAATGACACACAAGGCAAACTACAATGACTAATTGTGTATTTTGCCCTTTTTCTTATTTAGTAGCTTTGAAATACAACGCGGCATTGAATAAGTTGTGCTATCAACTAATGATGAATTTTTTTTATAATTGGATAATATTAACTCAATTTTGTTAAATAATTAAGAGATAAGTGATGACTTACTGTGTTTTGCACTTCTATACTTGTCAACACAACATAATCAATGTCACATGCTAATTTAGGATTGCGTAAATAATTTTCAAATGGTATTATTTGGTGCAACTTATTATAAGCTAAAAACTGATAATTCAAAAACATCCATCACCTAGCTTTCAAATAATTAGTTTTTTTAATTTATTTATGCCTAATAAGCTATGTAAGCAAAAATTATACCAAACAATTTAATAAAAACTTTCAAAATTAAAAAAAAAAAACAAAACAAAACAAAACAAAACAAAAAAAAAAAACTATAAGCAACTTAGATAAGTTTACCTAGCTAGCCAAATGTAGGGGTTGGACATGACAAAAGAAATTGGAGTTTATTGAGCTCAAAAAAATCTTTACATGGTAAAATAATACTATTTAACAACACATGTTACGTTTATCATTATTATATATGTATATGTTTGTTTTGGTTGCAAGGGAGGGTGTTGAATAAAGAGGTAATTTTTTATTTTTATAATCCATTTCATAAATCTTATATTTATCGCTTTTAAATTCATAAAATGTCACTAGATTTCGTTTGGAGAACAACAAATTTGAGGACCAATTCTATAATTCTAATTTATTTGAACAAATACAGGATGGATTTCTCAAAAATATTACTATACTCCAAAAGTCAACTTCTATTCAAAATTAAATGCTATGTAGGCTACCACTTGACGTAAAAGTTATGCTATTATATTAGGATTTGAGTTTATATCAAAAGTATAAGTTATATCTAATAAAATATTCTTATATTGTGTGATTATTAATGTGTTATTTTCTATCTAATTTTGGACATAAGTTAAATTTTTGGAGTAAATTAAGAAAACTTGAAATATAAAGAGTCAAAGTGAGAGAGAGAAAGAAAAAAAAAAAAAAACTTCAAAAGTCAAAATGAGAAAATAACCAAATATAAAAAGAGCAATATGTAATTCACTTATCTTTCACTAAGACAAGCCTGAAGTGAGCCCACAACGATGAAATTTGGACCCCATTTTAAGAGTTGGACCAGAGACAAATTGGTTCTTGAGAGCAACAAATTGGTCTTTAATAGTTTGATTTGTGTACTTGAAAAAATATTTGATTTGATTTTGTTAGGTTTTTATTCTTGACAATTTCGGTTGACAAAATTTCTTTCTGTTGTATTTTTTTTTGCATTTTTTATTTCAATGAGACTATAAGTTTTTAGACACGAATCTAACCCGAATTGTGTCTTGCAGAGAAGTTTGTGATATTAATGCTTTTAAGATTGTCACTTCGCTGATTATGACGGGGATCGAGTTGTCCGGTCAGTTCGCGGGAGTCCAAGGGGCAACGCCCTTTGGTGGGTTCGGGGAAGCGCCCAGGCAGGGTCGAGGGGCAACGCCCCCGAAACAAAATGCAAAATTGCCTGTTTGTCCTTGCTCGCTCAAGTGAAGGAGTGCTCGCTCGAATGAAGGACTGCGTCTGCATAAAGACCTGAAAGAGGTGTTTGTTCGCTCGAGCGAAAAATACGTGGCTCGAGCGAAGCCACTTATGGAAAACACGCGTTTTTGGTTCCTCGCTCGAGCGAGCCTCGCAGTTCCAGATTTCTATAAGTACAAGTTTCTGTCAGATTTTAAGATTACTCCTTCAGATATTCTTCTTGGATATTAAAGTTTATATCTGGGGATATTTTGTTAGTTTTCTTTGATATTTTGATTGAGTATTTAACTCATGGTTTAAAGAGTATACATCAAAGGATTATTTGTTTGTTCTACACAAAAGAGAGAGTTGTTCTTCGGTGGATTCTGAAGAATTCGAGCCTGAAGTTTTAGTGGATTCTGGAGTGGCTCATTATCAAGACAATTCCGAGGTGAAGACGGGGTTGGAAGAGGCACATAGGGTTTGGTTCAATTTAGGTGTTGTAACAACCCTCGTACTTATTACCGATAAACTACTGAATTAACTACTGGTTACTGCTAAACTGAACCGATAATGACTGATAATTGAATTAATCAATCTTGAATGGACGATTGAAATCAAATCGAAATCAATAAGTTTATATATTGAATCGCATATTGCATCTGTTTGATTGATTGATTATCTGCTTGAATTCATATGTTTAAAGCTGCTAATTGAAAGCCTTATCGGTAATTGAATTAGGAACCGTTTAGAGTTTCGGGGTCAGTAGAATATTTGTGATTTAATGGTATATTTATCTGAAAATTGATTAGGAATGATTAAATTAGATTAAATTAAGTCAATTGAAGAAGTTGCCATAATTGCGGTATTGCCATTGAGTGGCTTTTGTTTATTCTTATCATTGTAGAGCCTTATACACTTAATTAAAACAACTTTTCCTCAGCCAAATTGAGAGCCCAACCGACCCTTAGAAAGAGAGAGGTTAGGAGAGTTGATTTCATCTCCTTTTGCTTGGCATTGCTTGAAGAATTGAAAGATTTATAACATAGATTGCTAAATTGAGACTTAGGTAAGTGAATCCATCTTCTTCTTGTTGTCTTTGAGTTCCATCTTGCATGTATCATGGTGATAGAGAAGTTAAGTCATGAATTTGCTCATATATGTTGAATTGGAACTCCATTGTTGCATGCATGCTTGAATTGGTGCATTTTGAATTGAATTCATGTTGGAATTGTACATGCATGTCTATGTTTAAGCCAAAGTCCATGTTTTCATTTCGTTTTCCAACTATTGAGCTCATTAGAGCAAGATTTGAACCTTGAATTTGGTTAAAAACTCATGCATTGCATGTTTTGAAATTGTTCTTGAAAATGGGTTTGAATTTTGGATTTAATTGACTCACCTTTGGGGCTTGGATTCATAAATTGGCTTTTGAAACTTGTTATATATTCTTTTGGGATGTATTTTCCAGAATTTGGGCCCAAGAGGTCGAGAATTGAGTTGAAAATACTTGGTTTGAGCTTGGAAGGCAAATCTGGAAATTCCAGATTTGGCTTCTTCGCCGAAGCGATTCTCGCTCGGCGACCAACGTTTCCTCTGAGCCACGCTCGAGTGAAGGATTGGTGGCTCGAGCGTAAAAATCGAACATCCAAGATTACTTTTCTTTGTTTCATCAGACCGCTCGAGCGAAGCCTTTGATTTTGCAACCTCGCTCGAGCGAAGGAAGGCTCGCTCGAGCGAGACCCCTATTTTCAGCAACTTTTGAAAAATACCTTCCAACTGTATTTTTGCATCCTCATCCCATCCTAGGCATTCTTAGGCCTAGTTTAAGGCATCTTAGTGAGGATTTAGACATAGAACCACACCGAGAAAATTTAGGGATTTAATTATCATCCTTCCCGACTGTGAAACTTAGTGTGTGTTCTATTTGTTAACTGTTTAGGGTTGGCTCTCGGACGCCGCTCTGTGCTATTAGCCCAATCTCTGTGAGTAACGATTGTGTAAAGATACGTTCAAAATGGTTATCTTTTGAATACTGAACTGAACTGTTTATTGAACTGATATTGTTTACTGAATGAATGTATGTCCTGTATTCTGAATTGTACTGTGGCATCCTTAGCACTTACTGTTTCTTATTCTGAGCTCTGTCGGTTCCTTGTGGAACTATCTTGTTCTTGATTGATGGCCATCATTCTTGTTGGGTTCTGTTAAGGCGGTCCTTTTGGACCTCTTTTATAGGCTAATGGGTGTACCACATATGGTGATTGATCAAATCTTGAAAGACAAAATCTTGTTTAATGAACGATTTCATTCTTGTAAGGACATTCATTCATAACCTCTTTACGTATTATGTTATCCATTGGGCTTTAGCTCACTGTTTATATATATATATATAGGTTCTCGTGCACCGGAGCTAGGAGCGTGGGTGGTCCCTAGTTTTGTCAAGCCTTTATGTGCCTCACGCGAGGTTCCGAGAGTTGCCATGCTATGGCTTGGGGTGTTTTTGTGTCCCCATCGGTCTCCTTCGCTTTTGTACTCATCAGATAGGCATCTCTTGTCTTCTTGTCTTGTTATCGAGGATTAGGTCCGTCTTGAATGTTTGTATATGATTGTATAGATTTGTATGTAGATCTTGTATGAATGCATGAAAAATGTTTTTGGCATCTGATTTTCACACTCAATGGACACTAGTTACTTCTTGTATTTCCGCCAGTGCCTTCTGTTTAAGCGTATTCTTGTTAAAGAGCCTTGATAATTCGGATTATTGGCGATTCTGATTGCTAAACCCATAGGGCCGGGTTTGGGTCGTGACAGGTGTGGATTCACTAGGTAATTGAGAGTATAACTGTGTAATTCCTTTATATCTTCTTAGTGGATTGTTTTGTGGCTGTTGCCCGTAGTTTTTTTTATCACAATTGGAATTGGAGGTGTTCCAATTATGGTTTTTCCACGTTAAAATCGTTGTGTTGATTTATCTTGATTGTTTGATTGGGATTGTTATATATTGCTTAAAATTGATACATAATCACAAATCAACATCCAGGAGATTTCTAGATTTTTCAGATTTCATAATTAGATGATAAATAACATAATTAAGATAGAAAGAAACATACCAAAATAAAATAAAATAACAATAGATGGTTATCTATATATTTTTGCCTTTTGAGAGAAAAAATTTGCTAATTTCTTTCAAAATGAAATATTTGGTGAAAAGAAAAATATCATGTAATAGTTTGTTTGTTTTTTATATTTATTACAAATGATCAAGATATACAAAGTTATGTGATAGAATTTAGAAATATGATCGAGGTCCTAAGAAAACCTTTTACAATTTGACTTGTAATAATATGACATGTCAAATTTTAATTTGAAATACACTCAATTATTTAGAGTTTGTTTCTCTTACGCTGTGTTTGGTTGGTGAATTTGAGGAGGGATTTGGAAAGGGAAATGGAAATAGAAAATGTGTATGCTACTATGTGAAATGTAGGTATATTTTTTTCACATTTCACCTACTTTTTTCATTTCCTTTTCCAAATCCCTCTTCAAATCCCTCAACCAAACATAGCATTAGCGCATCATTCTCTTGAGAACTCTAACATTTTTCTGAATTTAAAGTTTTAAATTGTAAATCTCTGGTATTTCTCTAGAATTTAAGTATAGGGCAATGGTTAATATTTCATTTATTATTCATTTTAGGCAAATATTATGGTACACACTTAAAAAAGAAAATGATATAATTTTATACTTTTTGAGGCATAACTAAATAAAAAATGTCGTTACTCAACACAATATAAGATATAACTAAAGACGCCATCAGTCATAACTAAAATAATATTATAACTTAAAAAAATAGTAATAACTAAAGAAAAAAATATAATTAAGAGTTTATATAATACATGAGTGTATATATTAGAATTTCCCTTCATTTTAAGGTCATTCTAGAGGTTGGGTTTAAAAATTATTTGGTAAATATGAAACAAGATAATGTACGTATTTATAAATTAATCAAAACACAGAAGATTAAAAACGTTAGCAAATATATTAATATATTAACAACACAAAACTTTCAAGTAGGTCGCATTAATTAACGTGAAATTCACCTAATATTAGCAGAGATGGTGTAGTTGTTGTGCGGGCATTTGGGTTTATTTTGGGATCTGTTTCAATTATTCAGACTGTTCACTTTATAGGGTATGTTGAGTATAATATTTGTAAAAAATTAAGTTGATCATCGTCAATCATTTCATCGAATTATATTTTTATCTACAAAATAAATAGCAAATTTGATTTGAAGTAAAAAAACTAAATGTAAATATGATTCGATGAAATGGTTATTGATATCCGATCAATTTGATTTTTTTTAGCTAGATTCTACTTAATATATCCGAAAAGGTGAACAGTTCGAATCATTGAAATGAGTTCAAATGCCCGCACAACAGTAACTATTATGTCTTCTACACAACAATGACACCATCTCCAATATTAGCACATTTGCTTCCTTGCAAATAATTTAAGTGAATCAATTGATTTTTATGAGATACATTAAGATTTTGACCCTCGGGTTATAAATCTAATTTTGAAATTTTTGAAGTTAAAAGAATACTAATAATTTGGGTAAATTACACTGACACGTTCTCGAGATTTCTGTTTAATACAGATTCAACTCTCACATTTGAAAAATTAGATTCCCCTACGTGAGATTTGTAATCTCATTACAAATTGCTCCCTAGATTACTGATGTCATATCTTAAAATTTTCTAAATGACCATTTTGTCTTTTTCCTTACCATTTCTTCTTTCTATCATCATGAATACATATACAACTTTATATTATTAAATTCTACCTGAACATATTCTTATTAAGTGATAATATATAAATATAAATTTTATATAGAATTTTTAAATACAATGATATAACTTAATAATGACATTTCACTTTAAAACAAAACACACACAAACATTATTTATATTTACAACAATATCACTATCACAATATTTTTATGATATTTTTTGTATAAATTTTTATATATGAATATAATTTTTTATTTTTATTTCTACCATTATATTTCGATTAGATCAACTTAATGTAGATATATTTTAAAAGTATAAAATTTGTACAAAAAACTTTTTTTTTTAAAAAATCCATTAAATACAACAAAATAAGATAATGTATTAAATTTTTTTTTTTTTTTTTATATTTTTGTGTATCTAGTGAATTTTTTTTAAAAAAATCACAAAATATTATACCTTTTAAGTATATCTAGATTAGGTGTATAAAAAATAAAAATAAAAAAAAGCTTAAAATATTAAAAAAAATTAGTAAAAATAAAAAAAAATACGAAAAATAAAAAAACTCAATTTTTTGTGTGATTTAAACCAAAGAAGATGATTGTTATTTTCCTTGAAATGACATGAACAAAATATATGTATTATTATTTTATTATTTTATATGTATAAAGGCTAAAGGGCAAATATGTCATTTTAATTTGATAAGGGATAAGTGTAATTTTTCAAATATGAAGGGGTGATTTGTATTAAATAGAAACCTCAGGGATAGTCAGTGTAATTATAACAGTTATGGTTTAGTCTCGACCCATTTCATGTTTTTAGATCCATAATTTCATATCTTTAACTGTTATTTATGTCCTTTATCGTCTTGTTGGTAGTTGAGTTGGTTTGTTAGTTATGTTTGAAACAAGTTGGGAATTAGTTTTTTAAAAGAGTTGTTGTTATATTTTCTACTTCTTCGCTCAAGCGGGTGTTTTGGTCACTCAAGCGATTTTTGAGATCTCCCAGTATTTTGCAGGTCTACAAAAGTTCTGAGAGTAGGGTATCTTTACTCGAGTGGTATTTCTTGCGCTCGAGAGGTTTTCTTCAGTCTACAAACTCCTAGGAAGGGGCTATTGTGCATTTGAACGGTGTTTTGGTCGCTCGAGCAGTCTCACTTATTGTGTCTTACACTCGAGCGGTATTTTGGTCGTTCGAACAATCTGCGCGTATATCAGTTCAGAAAAAGGGATTTTTGAATCACTTTTTCATTTTTCTCTCTCTAGAATCTTCCAAACCCTAATTTCTTCATTCTCTCTCTCTCTCTCCCTCTCTATAGTTTTTGCTTAAAATCTCAAATACTCCATTATCCATTGATTTCTCTGCTATTGCTCCTTGGAGATAAATGTAGAACTCGTCAAAAGTTTCATTCTAATTTGAGAGGATATCATTTTCAGCTCTGTCAAAGTTTCACCCTTGCTATTTTTTTCTTCTACTCTTAAGGTGGGGATTTCTTTAACCTTTAGTATGATCTTTAGCTTGGTTGTTTGCTCCCTGGATAAGGTTAATGATTTGTGGATTTTTGGGTTAAATCTAGGGTTTAATTGTGAAATATAAAAGAGAAATTTTTCAAATAAATACTTAAGAAGGGTTGTGGAAGTGTATATATTGATGGGTTGTATTAAAATATGAGAGGATCTTTCTTTAAATGTGATATTTGAAAATAACTGAAGTTTTGTTTAAAAATTATTGATGTTTGTTTTATGAAAGAAAAATGAAGGATGCTGGATTTTGAAAGGATATGAAAAATCGTATCTGTTGATGATGATAGTAGAGTTGAATATGTATTATTGCTCCCATTTTGAAATTTATGGGATTTTATATGTTATTAGAAAATTATCTGTCGAGTAAAAATATCTATTTTGAACTATCGGTGGAGGATAGTCTTGATTGTTATAGAAATTATATGAGGATTAGGTTAAATTAAAACTAACTTATCATACATTGTGCATCGAGCATTGTTTCATACTTGAACATTGAAAATGTATTATTTTGAGAAAAATAGGTATATACCTTAGTGAATTTGGTTAGGGAGTGTGGTTGTGGTTTATATTGTTAGCCTGTATGTCCTTGGTGAAAGTCTAGAAACCTGCGCGGTTAGGTATTGATCCTTCTAGTTAGTACTGGTAAAATGACTTTGGTAGTACTTGTATAACCTATTGGCAAATACGTACCTAAAGATTTCTAGTATTTTGTATCTACTGCCCTATTTTTTGATATAAAAAGGATATTTTCATGAACTAATATATAATCCTAACATGGCAGTGTTTTGAAATGAAAATGAAAAATGCTTGACAAATGGCATACATGTGCATTCACCTCATGACATCGTTAAGTTTCACAAATTGTGTTAAAGTATCTCTACTGGGTTTTAGCTTACCCTATGTAGAAAACAATTTTTAGGTGCCAATGATGTGACTCCGCCAAGGACATAGCTTGGGAAGACTTAGAACCAAGAGCTTCTTTTTTTTTTTTAATGTAATTATTTTTGTACAAGCCATGGGCTTTAACTATGTTGAGTTGATCTCACTTTTGTTGTACCCAAGTACTAACTTGGAAATATGTAACCATTAGGGTATGAGTTTATTTGTATCTCTTTTGTATTTCTATTTATGCACACATATCATATACTATAGATTCATGATTTAGAATTTATGAATGTATACATGCATATGTCATCTTTTGTAAATAAAAAAGTGATATCAATGAAAGGTTAATATTTCACATACTTATGTTTTCTATTGGATATCATGGTATGTATTGTCCTTATTATTTCAGAGTGTTACAGTAATTTATCCTAATAATTTAAAAGACTAATATTATTTTTACCTATCTGTCTATTGTTCATATTACCTATTTGTCCATATGCCATTTATTTGTATACTTATTTGTCTATATGCTATTTATTTATCCACCTAATCTGGCTATATATCCATATTACCACCACTATCAATCACCGCCAGTCACTTCTAGTAACTTTTTCAACAACTTTTAGACACCAATGAATTTTCTAGCGACCGGTCGATGATGGTTCGCCAATCTCGCGACAGTAGAGTAAAAATGAAACAAAATTTTATTGTCATTCTTACCAAGTAATTTTATTAATTATATCTTTATCACCAAAACAAAGCAATCTTTGAACCTAATGCCATACATACAAAAAATATGGGAAATTCTAGTTACACACCACTAGTCCTTAATACATACCACTAACAGATTAAATTTGTATTACAATAATATCCTCAAACGAAAAGACCATTAAAGACAATATGGGGATGTATTATACCCATTTAAAAAATTATATAAAAATACAAAATACTCTTCACATACCATCATTTATAGACATACAAACACTGTATTTCTTCATGATCTTCTAAGACTCATTATCTTCACCATTATTATCTAACACACTAAACTCATGATATCATGTATTATCAATTAGCTTATTTCATTCTCTTCTCCATTATACTTATTTTCCAAACTAAAAACATTATTGCCTTTGAAAATTTAGGGTTTAAGAACATTGAAATCAATTGATTTTGAAGATTTACGCACCATAGATAACACTCAGGCGTTGTTTGGGAAGTGATAGATTAGTATACTTTTTGACTTTTTACGAAAAAACGTAAAATATAAGTTAGGTTCGAACAATGCAATAATGAAAATATTAGTTTACTACTTAGCTTTTTTGTTTTTTGTTTATCTCTTTCGTGTAGTTGTTGGGAAGATAACTTTTTTGGTCACATGTTCAGATAAACAGAGTTGAACTTTTATACAATATTCGATTGTTTATTTTTAAATAAAATTATTTGTTAAATTATTAATGTTGACCAAATATTAAATGTTCATACGTAAAAAATTGAACAGACAAGTTTGGGAAGTCCATAAAAAGCCAAAAAGCTAAAAAATTACTCAAAAAGTTAAAAAGTTAACACTATTCACCAAAAGTCAAAAATTACGGCTGCATAACTCTCAATCCTAATTTTTCCCTACACACTTATTTATACAATTTTTTAATACACATTTTTCTATAAAATGTCAAAAAGTTAACACAAACATCCATATTTTTTTCCTCAATTTTTTAGTCCAAAAAGACAAAAAGTGCACTTATTTAGGACACCCCGAACAACCATGTGCAATTTATTATTTCCACACAAACAAAGCTGTTATTCATTTAATTTAAAAAAAAAAAAACTTATATTTTATGTTATGTTTGAATTTTAAATTTATAAAAAAAAATGAAAATAATTTTATTTATTTATGTATTTTTTTTTCCTTTTTATCATTTCTTTTTTTAATCCTAAATTTAAATTATTTCTATTTTTAATTTAATTCCTTAAGAATTTTATTTCCCAAATTTAATTCATTTCAATAATTTAATTTATTTTTAGTATATTTTCTTTTCTTTTTTAAGAAAGGGTGAATGTATTCAATATTTTACAAAAAAGGAATAACGTATAAAGTTAACGAGTTAAAATCGTTCAACATATAAAATATAAACTTATTTATTTTGTTCAATATAAATATTTTGAATATATTCAAATTTTTTTTGTACGATAATATTATATTCAGATAACCAGAGTTGAGCCAAAATCAAAATAGAAATTGCTATAGAAGTTGAATCAATAACGAAATTTAAAAATAGGAAAAATATAACAAGGTGAGAATAAAAAGTGTGAATCAAGGGTGAGAATCGCAAATCTTCAGAGATCTTCAACTTCAACAATACATTGGTGAAACAATGGCGAGACAGCGACAACAATGGAGATCTGAAACGACGACAATGCACTGGTGAGTCATCGGCGAAACAATGACAACAATGAAAATCTGAAATGATGACAATGCATCGGCCGAATGAAACCCTCCGTCGACGATGAAGATCATCAACACCTACAATAGCGATCTCTAGTGCTTTGAAGATGAAAGTTTTTGGGTGTAGGTTGTGGTGTGTACTCAAACAAACAGATGGTACGTTGTCTTAGGGTTAGTGATGAAAAGTTAAGGTGCGAACTAAGGTATTTTTAAATCTTAAAAATTATTATGTGTGTGTACTAATGAGAGAATTAGTGGTGTGTAAATAGAATTTTCTCAAAAATATATATATATATATATATTCACCAATTTTCCCTAAAGTTTTTCTTGAATTTAAATAATGACATGGCAAAAAATAAAAATGAAAAAGGTGCACCTTAGCTAAATTAGACATGATGTTACCGAATAAAAACCATGAAAGGCCGCCTAACCACAAAAGCAAAATCAAAATAATTGAACAAACTGCCTAGGATGCGGTGCGGGTGCGGCCATCAACAAGAGATCACCTTTTTTTTTTTAGAGTTCGACGCAAACTCTTACATTCACATGCGCTACACTCAATCCTAGCCCAATACAAAGTCACGATCCGTACCAAAACGAAATTACCACAATACCCTTCATCCTCATCTCTACCTTTCCCAGTTCTCATAGGACTGGATCGTCCAATCCAAACAAAGGGCTTTTTAGTAACTTCACATGGTAATTATTTCCTAGAAGAAAGAGGATAACAAGAATATAATAATAAAAATTAAAAAAAGCGAGCCCGATTAATACTCCGCCGGGAATAATTTAACGGCGATCGGAGGAATTTCCGGCCGCGATTCTGCCTCGATATTTCCTATATATACCGTCACTACACCCCTCTCTTTCTCTCATATTTGCTTCTCTCTCTCTCTCTCTCTCTCTCTGTATCCCTATCTAACCCTTGCCTCTCCAAACACATATACAACTCTCCAAACACACATACATATTTATATATAATTTATGTTATATGTGTGTTTTCTCTCTCTAGATTCGGTGCTCCTGAGAGGTAAAATTCTCTCTCTTCGAATTTTTTTCTAAATTTTATTAGTTTTTGGGGGTTCATTTATAATAATCATGTTGATTTAAATTGAATTTATGACGAAGATTAAACGCAAGACAGATCAAAAGAAAATATACAGGATTGGAGTGCGTTTGACTATTTTGAATCTATATGTGTCTTTTTGAATCTCTTTGTGTGTAGAGTCTGTGATGTACTGATATTGAGCTCGATCTGGTTGTGGATTATGCGCGAATTAATAATTAGATTTGTGGGTTTTGTGTATGTATGGATGGATTGGCTAATCGATTTGAGGGTTTGAACTGGTGCGAAGAAAAGATGGCTGTTTTGATTCGGGAAACCCTAAAAAATCGGGGCTTTTTTGGTTTTTGGGTGTAGATTTGGATACTAATCTGGTACTCCTTGTTGGAGATTTGGGAGCTAATCTGTGCAACTGTTTTGGTTGATTAGTGATTGTTGTAGTGTGTATTTGGATTTGCTTTGTCATTTTGTTGTACATGTACATTGGGATTCTGATTTGTTTGTGGTTAATGTATGTTGCTGCAATTAGGGTATTTTTTTGGTGTTGTAACGCTGTGCATAATGCATGCGCAATAAATGAATGAGATACGGATTAAGGACGTGGAGATTGGAGGGGGGCTTATTTTAATTTTCCCCCAAAAAACAAACAACTGCGTTGTTAGGTCTTTAGGCTCAAAGAGCACATTTGGTCGATGCATTTGTATGTATAACCTATTAACTATTGGATTTTGTTCAGATGTGTGAGTTTCAGTTTTATCCTGCTTTTGTGTTATCGATCATAATCTCTTATTTTTAGAATGCTTTGAAGGATTTGCTTGAATCTGTAATGAGGAATGTTATGCTTATGATTCTTAGTCATGTCCTGAAGCACAAGGTTAATTTTTTTTCCCATATCCCTGTTATGTTGGTCGTATTTTAATTTTTTTGAAAATCGATGTGTCCAATGTCTGTGGGACCGTGTGCTTGTTTCTTAGCTTGTTGCATTCTTATCTGTTTTGTTTTGTGTTTAAAGAGGACTGGGAATTTGAACTTGTTTTAGATAAACATATGTAGTGTCATGGTGTGTGTATCCTATGTCTATCAAGAGTACAGAGTTGGGTTTCACATATTCTTTTATTTTTTACTTATTTTGTTGTGTTAGTTCATAAGTGCAGTTTAGGGTTTTTATTTCGAAGAGAGAAGGTTCCATGTTTACATGTAAAAATTAGCGTAGTATTTTTGTTGGTTTGTTTACCTATGTAAATGTTAAGTTAAGCTCTCATTGATCAATTTGCTGAATTTGACTTGCAGAAGCCATTATGCTTTCAGCATTCATTTGAACACTTCATAGGTCTGAGGATTTGTTTTCCATTTGCTTATACTTCCATTTGTATGCATTTGTATATGAAATGGGTTCTAGAGAAAGGCGACTATTTGATCTTAATGAACTTCCTGGTGAGGATGAAGAGACCGATGGTGTTCCCTGCTTACAGCCTCAAAGGGCCATTCCTTCTTCAAATACCAATACTACGGACTTGTTTGCAACAGCGCCTGGTCCTCAAATAATAACAAATAACCATGCTTTCTCTCATGCATCTTCTGTTTCTGGCTTTCAGCCTTTTGTTCGTTCAATTAGTTCTCAGGGGTCTTTAGTATGTGCTGAACAGATTAGGGGTGGGAATTGGAGTTCTGAGGTTGCCTCATCATCTAAGACAACTAAAGGTGATGGTTTTAAAGCAGCAATACCAGTAGAATTGGGTTCTGCAGAAGTTAAGGCTGTTGAGAAGGAAGAGGGAGAATGGTCTGATGCAGAAGGTTGTGCTGATACATATGGAAGCACTTGTATGCCTGAACAGTCTCTTAGTGATTATGGCAAAGAATTGCAGGAGAAGGGAATTGATAATGTCATGGATCATTGTGATCCTGGTGCGAATGTGGAGAGTGTCTCTCGAAATGATGAAAATATCAGGGATGAAAACAGTGATCATACTTATTTAGGATTGGATCTAGACACTAATGATCAGAAAAGCAACAGTAGCCGAAATTCAGAAGGCAATTGTAAAGGTGATATATCCGTCGATGGCCAGGAAGAATCTGGGTTGGTTCCAAAACAAAAAGACATTAAAGGAGTTGAAGCAAGTCATGCACTGAAGTGTGCAATTAATCCTGGAAAGCGGTCTAGGTTTGACCAACACAAGGAAGCAATGCTAGGAAAAAAGCGTAGTAGGCAGACCATGTTTCTCAATTTGGAAGATGTCAAGCAAGCTGGTCCTATCAAAACTTCAACCCCAAGAAGGCAGACTTTTCCAGCACCTGTTACCATTCGTACAGTGAAAGAGGCACGTAGCACTCCTCCTGCGGAACGCACTGGAGAAAAGCAGAGTCAGCCTATGAACAAGGATTCAAAACAGGTTGATTTATCATGTAATGAAGGAAATACTTATTTGGAATCTAATGATTCTAAATCTGAATGTAATGGTGATATGAATTCAGGACTTCTAGGTAGGCCTAGGAGGCTGAATAGTGCCACAGATCTTGCTGCAGAGCTTCGCCCACCTTCCATACCTAGACAGAGTTCATGGAAACAGCCCACAGATTCAAAGCAGCTGAAGAATTCACAGGCGTCTACTAGGAAGACAGCATTAATTGGTCAGAGTTCCACTGATTCAAAATTAGGGACCAAAAAACTTCCTTCAAAGAAGCAAACTACAGTGAACACCCAATATCAAGATACATCAGTGGAACGTCTTTATGGAGGTGACCAATGAAAAATTTTGGCACCATCCAGGTATGAAAATGTTTATTTCCTTCAAGTTAGCCCATAATTTTTTGACTATTTGTATTGAATTACTGGTGGGATATTCTTGAGATTTCCCATCTTCTTGTCTTCTTTGTTGGTGAAATTATGTTGTCATTTAATATTTTATATTAATGGTACACGTAAGCTTTCTTTCTTTCGGGAATAGCAAATTTGGTATTTTTGGAGCAACTAACTGCCAAGTCTTTTGTTTTTTATACACGTTTTTTGTTCTTTTCCTTCATACCTACCGACTATATTGGCTGTTTTGAAGACTGATTTTCCTTGATTTATGACAAGAAAGCTGAGCTCCTTATGGTGTAACAATTAACATTCATGGATACATAATTTATTTAGTTGGATTTCATCATTGTATTGCCAATGGAAAATGCTAGAGACCCCAAATGTTTTACTAAAAAAATTACGATACCCATGTGAGTGTTTGGTAGATTTTTTGATAAATTTTTTTGTATCGCTAGCATTGCTCATTGCCGATTACCACCTACTCTCAAAAAAACTTCTAATAAGAGACTTAGGCATCGTTTGGGAAACCAGCCGTTTAGCCAAAAAGTCAAAAAGTTACTAAAAAAGCCAAAAAGCCAACAACCCATACTAAAAAGTCAAAAATTCTCTTTTCTCTCTACTTTTTACACATCTTTTCGTAAAAAGCCAAAAAGTCATCCCAAACATACTAGTTTTTTTTAGCTCATATTTTAGCCAAATAGCCAAAAAAATTACTAAATTAACATGTTCCCAAACGAGGCCTAAATTTACCACCAGCTGTTAGCTCGAATGGCGCATCTCCCATCACCCAAACGAAAAGGTACATGGTTTAAGTTTTGGTTGGCACATGGGTCGTGTGCCCTACTTATTGGGAAAGAAAAGAGTGGGGAGACTGAATTCGACGGGTACAATTATACATTATTGCCAAAGAGTTTCAGTAATCTACGAATAACATGAATTCATCACTTCAAGAGAGGGAAACTAAGTTTGATCAATAACTGTGATACACTATTTCTGATTGTTAATAGGAATGTTAAGCTTTAATTCGATATTGTTTGTTAGGATGTTCCCATTGCATTATTGGTTTATATTTTATGGTTTAGTGATCAAACATATATTGGCAGTTTACATTTAACATCACTACTGATAGGTTTTTTGTTGAAGAGTTTTAATAATATTAGAATGTAAGATGTATACCCGTTTCTTGCATCTTGTCTTGTGGAACATGTAAAGATGCTATAGTGTTATGTCTTTTTGGCTTTTGGATAGTGTGAATTTAATTATGAATTCTGAAGTGGTTTATGCTAGTTTCCAAATTACACTTTATCTGGTAATCATGTAAGAATCATTTTGTTATGAACTTCATTCGAATTTTGTTATTGGATCTGAGGTTTTAGTTTAGACATTAATTCATCAATGTACTGTTTCAATGTTTATTGGTTTCTCTTTGTGAGAACATGTTCTGTTCCTCATCTTTCTATCATCTGTTAACAAATCAAACATCTGTGCATCAGAGGAGGCTGAACTCCAGTGTGTTCCTGGTCGGTTTGATTCTGTGGAAGAGTATGTTAGAGTATTTGAGCCCTTGCTTTTTGAGGAATGCCGTGCTCAGCTTTACAGCACTTGGGAGGAGCTAACTGAAACAGTTTCTAGAGACACACATATAATGGTCCGTATAAAGGGTGTTGAAAGACGAGAAAGAGGTGTGCTCTGCTCTTCATATTACTTAAAATGTATTTAGTTTTTACTTTGCTTGTCATGCATGCACTCCCTCTGTTCCCATGTGTTTTGGTCTTCTATTATTTTCTGGATGTCCCAAAATGATTATCCATGTAGAAAATTAATGACGTGGATTTTGTGAACTTTAAATTACTGTTTTTTAATTAATGTAAGTGCATTTATTATGGTGAAGATATGGTTAGCTTTGAAATTTATATTGTACTAGTTGGGTGTGAATGCGTTAAATGACGTCTCCTTAGAAAGTTGGGTTTTCTTTAAATGGAGTGTTTGTGCTTTGAAATAATCTGTGAATGTTGCTGACTTTGTCATGTTGGATGCCATTCAAATTTAGTTGGTTAGTCCTGCAGCATTTTATATTTTTGTCCAAAATTTGATACTGAACTTTAAACCTGTTGTTTTTAATTCACTAAACATTCATATATAATTGTACTTTGACATTATCAACTTATTTTCATGTTAAAATGGTTTTGTTCTTGTACTCTGTTCCCTTAGTTAATGGGTTCTGAAGATGTTTCTAGGTATGACAACTCACGGATCAGAATCTTATTTTTTGGTTTTCTTTGCTTCAATTAATTGAGCATTCTTTTTATTTTATTTTATTTTTTAAATCATTTTCCCCTTAATGTTGCCTTAGGTTGGTATGATGTGATAGTTCTTCCTGCAAATGACTGCAAGTGGAATTTTAAGGAGGGTGATGTTGCAGTGCTTTCAACCCCCAGGCCTGGAGCAGGTTTGTTCTGACATTAATTGGTTTATTCTTCTTGCCAAGTCTTCTCTATTAATACTAGTTTTCTGCAAAAATATATTACTTAAACTTACGCTACACTAATCAGTGAGATCCAAGAGGAGCAACAATTCTGCTATTGACGATGATGAGGACCCTGATGTTAGCGGACGTGTGGCTGGAACAGTTAGGCGATACATACCAATTGATACTCGTGATCCTCCTGGGGCAATTCTTCATTTTTATGTTGGGGACTATTATGATCCTAACAGGTTACCCTTTTCTTTTCTTTTCTTTTTTTTCTTTTTTTTCTTTCTTTTTTTTAATTTTATGCTTAGTAAATAAATGATTTCTTGTCCGTTATATTGATGATGACTCATTTCTTTTTTGTTGTGTTTTTTCTTTGAATAATTATTTACAGCAAGGTTGATAATGATCATATTCTAAGGAAATTTCAGCTCAGAGGCATGTGGTTTCTAACTGTGCTTGGTTCACTTGCAACTACCCAAAGGGAATATGTTGCTTTGCATGCATTCCGTCGCCTCAATTTGCAGGTTATTGCATAACAAATTTATTGCATTACATGATTGAATAACAAATTTATTGAAATGGAATCAAGCTTTTAAAGTATGCTTCCTATTAAGCTCATGTTGCATGATTTATTAACAAATTTATTGATATTTCTTTTTCATAGATGCAAACTGCTATCCTTCAGCCTAGTCCTGAGCACTTTCCAAAATATGAAGAGCAGCCTCCGGCAATGCCTGAATGCTTTACGCCAGGCTTTGTTGATCATTTACGTAGGACCTTCAATGGACCCCAGCTAGCAGCAATTCAGTGGGCTGCAATGCATACAGCTGCGGGTACAAGTAGTGGGACGACAAAGAGGCAAGATCCTTGGCCTTTTACTCTAGTTCAAGGGCCTCCAGGCACAGGTAAGACACACACAGTCTGGGGAATGCTAAATGTCATCCATCTTGTTCAGTATCAACACTATTACACTGCACTGCTTAAGAAACTAGCTCCTGAAAGCTATAAGCAAGCTAGCGAGGGCAGTTCTGACAATGTCGCCACTGGATCTATTGATGAAGTTCTCCAGAGCATGGATCAAAATCTCTTTCGCACTCTTCCAAAGCTATGCCCAAAACCTAGAATGCTTGTTTGTGCTCCTTCAAATGCTGCTACTGATGAACTGCTTGCACGTGTTCTTGATCGTGGGTTTATCGATGGTGAAATGAAAGTTTATCGGCCTGATGTGGCCCGAGTTGGGGTTGATTCGCAAACACGTGCTGCACAGGCAGTTTCTGTTGAGCGTAGAACAGAACAGCTTTTAGTGAAGAGTCGTGATGAAATTTACGGTTGGATGCACCAGTTAAGAGCCCGTGAAGCTCAGTTGTCTCAGCAGATGGCTTGTCTACAAAGAGAACTCAATGTTGCTGCCGCTGCTGGTCGAGCCCAAGGATCGGTTGGTGTTGACCCGGACATTCTTGTGGCTCGGGACCAGAACCGAGATACCTTGCTGCAAAACCTCGCAGCGGTTGTTGAGAACAGGGATAAAGTTTTGGTGGAAATGTCCCGCCTTCTCATTTTAGAAGGCAAGTTTCGTGCTGGTGGAAACTTCAATTTGGAGGAAGCTCGTGCTAGTCTTGAGGCAAGTTTTGCCAATGAGGCTGAGATTGTTTTCACTACTGTGTCAAGTAGTGGTCGAAAGTTGTTCTCTCGGCTAACTCATGGTTTTGACATGGTTGTGATTGATGAGGCAGCCCAAGCCAGTGAAGTAGGTATTCTTCCTCCCCTATCTCTTGGTGCAGCACGATGTGTTCTTGTTGGGGATCCCCAACAACTTCCCGCAACAGTAATCAGCAAAGCAGCTGGAACTTTGTTATACAGTAGAAGCCTTTTTGAGAGGTTCCAGCAAGCTGGCTGCCCTACTATGTTGTTATCTGTGCAGTATCGAATGCATCCTCAAATCAGGGATTTCCCCTCCCGATACTTCTACCAGGGACGCCTAACTGATAGTGAAAGTGTTGCTAATCTGCCTGACGAAATATACTACAAGGACTCTTTACTGCGGCCTTACACGTTTTTTGACATTACCCATGGTCGGGAGTCCCAAAGAGGTGGATCTGTCTCTTATCAGAACGTACACGAGGCACAATTTTGTCTACGTTTGTATGAGCATCTTCAGAAAACTTTGAAGTCTTTAGGTGCGGGAAAAGTTACTGTAGGCATAATCACTCCATACAAGCTGCAACTAAAATGCCTTCAACGGGAGTTTGAGGACGTTTTAAACTCAGAAGCGGGGAAGGATATTTATATCAATACTGTGGATGCTTTTCAAGGTCAAGAACGTGATGTTATTATAATGTCTTGTGTTCGTGCTTCAACTCATGGAGTGGGCTTTGTGGCGGATATCCGCCGAATGAATGTTGCTCTCACTCGTGCAAGAAGAGCTCTTTGGGTATGTGTTTTCTGTTGGTTTAGTCATCTCACATAACAAACATATATGATTTAGTCACTCAGAAACTAAATGCTTATGGTGGATTTATGTATTGAAACAATTGAACTTGATGTTTTGACAGGTTATGGGGAACGCCAATGCTTTGGTGAAGTCTGATGATTGGGCTGCATTGATCACTGATGCCAAAGCAAGGAACTGCTATCTGAACATGGATTCTCTTCCCAAGGATTTCTTAATGCCAAAGGCCCCTGCTTATGTGCAATCGGGTAAAGTCTCCTCTAACTTGAGGGGTTTGAGATCTGGTGTGAGACACAGGTCGTTCGATCCCCATATGGAGTCTAGGTCCGGAACACCATCAGAAGATGATGAGAAATCAAATGCACCGTTGATATTGAAGAATGGGAATTACCGATCCTCCAAGCCACCAATGGAGAACGGTTTGGATGATCTTGATCAGTCAGGTGATAAATCCCGAGATGCCTGGCAATATGGAATTCAAAAGAGGCCAATTCCAGCAGCAGCAGGGGTCACAGGGAAGAGAGACTTGTAGCAACTGGTTGACGTCTAAAATTTGTCTTTGTGCCATGCATGAGCTTCAGAGCATTATTAAAGTTTGAATTTTGAGCTTCCGAACAATCAGGTTGACAATCATTTCTAGGTTCAAAAGCAGCTGGAGCTTTAGCTTCTTATCCCGATTACTTCAGCAGAGCACAATGAATTCGGAACAAGTTCGTACTCAGATCATGGACAATACTTGCAGTGGATTCAAAAAGATCTGGAAAAAAGGTGGGATTTGAAGAGAGGACAGCCAGCTGGAGAACGATGTTGGTTGCTTTTGCAGATCACTGACTTTGGTTTAACAGATTGCTATAATTTCTCACAAGGTGCAGTGGCCTGCTGTCTGGTAGGTTGTTTTTCGTCAAACCCTTCATCTACAGCTCATGGGAGTCGAAGGTAATACATTTCTTTTTTATTAGTGGTGATTTAAAATTATCATCTGAAGACCTTCAAGAGTTCACTGCGAGTACCACATGCCAAATAACTCAGGAACCAATGCATGGGCGTCAAGACGCATTTTGGGCTGAATCGGTGAGCTGCATTTTCTCCATGATGTGATTTTTCTGGCTGAACTTTGACGTGTTTCACATTGATGAATTTGAGTGAAGAAAAAAGCTTCCCAGTTACACATTTGACTTCTTTTTTTTTTTCTATTTTCTCTCATCATACAGCTACTGGCCTCTGGATCTTGAACCGTGATCGGAGCTGCTGAGCATAGCAAGCATATATACATTTACAATGTACACATTTTTGGGATGTTGTCTAGGGGGATGTTTAGAATCTTGGTAGGATTAACCTTCATTCTTCTTCGATTTAATTTATTTATTTGAAGGGGGTTTTGAGATGCTAAACATGCCTCTTCTGGTGGGTATAGTCAACATTCTGTATAGGAAGATAGTACAGTATTTGTATTAAGCCAAAATCGTTTTAGCAGGGGCCGGTAGACTTGATTTTGTACATAATTTTCAGCTGTGGATTAATAGGAATTATTTTTATGATACATTGCCCTTTTTTCTTTTCCTTTTTTTTTAACTGAATTTATTTTTGTCTGGAAAATTACATTTTGTTTGTTTTCATGTTGCACTTCTTAAGGGTCTTTGTTGAGTATTAGGCTTTGTTTGTCAAGTGATTCTTTTAGTCAAAAAGTTATTAAAAAAAATTAAAAAAAATTAAAAGGTCTTTTGAGAAGTTAAAAAAAAGTCCATTTTTAGCTTTTTATTCATTTTGGGTCATATCATCTCTTATATTTTTTATTAACAAAAAGACAAAATAGACTAAAAAAATTTAAAAGTCAATTTTTTATTTACTTTTCAAAACATTACTAAAAAATTAACAATATATATCAAAAAGTTAAAATTTTTATTTTCTCTATATTTGTTATATATATTTTTTGTGAAAAATTAAAAAATTATTTTAAATATATTAATTTTTTTACATTATATTTTAATTAAAAAATTAAAATATTTTTGAAAAAATCTGTTCTCAACAAGGCCTAAATGTCTCATCTGTCAATTTTCCGGTGAAAGAGATGGGGACAATGTATTTCACTCTAAAAGGCCATGATTCGAGTCTTTTCTCGTGATTTGTGTGGTGTGTGTGAAAGGTGGTGTTTTGGCAATTGTTGCTTTCCTGTGTAGTTTATGCAATTTTGGCATTTATGACAGGATCATGGCTTTTATTCTTCCTCTCAAAATTCATGAGAGCAATTAATGAGTTTGTTGTAAATGTAACTAAAGATATAAGAATAAAACTATATGCGCCCAGATATAATTGTGCTCTTTTATTTTATGCCTCCGTTTGGAAAGCAGGTTAATTTTTTAATTTTTTTAATTATTTTAATTTGAGATTAAAAAATTTAGTTTGAGAAAATTTTTTAACTTTTTTGTGAGAGAAAGAATGCAATGATTATGAGTTGGATGTGATGTTTTGTCTTGTTGGACTAAAATAGCCTATTTTGTTTTATATGACTATTTTAGTCCAAATCTTGCTTCTCAAACGGAGGCTATATATAAATTTAAAAGGAAAATTTTAATATACATCTTTTTAAAAAGAGCATATCATATACATTTTAGTTATGTTAATTTTTTTCTTTTAGTTATAACCAATTTTCTTTTTTACTAGTGGTATTATTTTAGTAATGACTAATAAATTTTTTAGTTATATCTCATATTGTGCTTAGTTATATATATATATATACATATTTTTAGTTATAATTCAGAAAATTAAAGTCATATTATTTTTCTTTTTAGTTATAAGATGCATATCGTGCACAATTTTTTAAAGAGTGCGCACTATAGTGTTTCCTAATTTAAAAAGGTTATAATAAGGGGACATTTATTCATAAATCTCTATTCACCTATTTATGTTTTACTTAATTCAAATTATTTTCTTATGTTCTAATAAATCTTATAGGTGACATAGTTATCAAAATACTCAAATGAGTAATAATAAGGTGAATTGCATATTAATGTTCACATCACTAAGTTAAGACTTTTAGAATACAAAAATATCTTATGAATTAATTGGAATACAAGTATTTGAAAAAAAAAAAAAAAATTCTAATAAATTCTTCCATAATAAGTGCTCTTTTAATTAATAAATATTTTTATTAATTACAGTGCTTTCTTTTCCATTACCAATGGATCTAGAATAATAATATATGTACTAATTAATATATGTGTATTAATGGATGATGTGACACAATTTTAGAGATTTTGAATACTTATAATTTATATAATAGATGAGATTAATAATAATATTATAATATATATTGATACATTAATTAATATAATGTATATAACACCACCGTTGGATTTAATTTGCTCCTTTTAATTTCAAAACTATACATTTCAACCCTTTTAACAATGAAGGAGCATCATTTTTGTTGGGGTAGTCTTGAATCCAACTATGTGGCAAGGATATTTTTAATATTTTAATAATTTTGTCTTGTTGCTCTAATGCTATGCATTTATAGTTAGGAAAATGATACAAAGTTTTAAATCTAAAATTTTAGTTTGAACTTTTGTGATGTAAGAAAAAAAAAAAAAAAAAAAATCAATAGACAGATAGACAAATAAGACACAAACATCACATCGCGGGTGGGAGCCAAATGCATTAGAACTCTTCTAGGGCTCTATATTTAGAGCTTTCAATCTTTTTTTTTTATAGTTAATGTATTGCATCTCTCTTAACTAAAGTTGTAACTCCTTTAGATTATAATGAAACCGTAGTTATTGTAGATATAGTCTAAATTTTTGTGTTTTTATGTGTTTGATTTGAATTCCTTTCATTTATATTTGTGTTTCATGTTTATCCTAATTAGGTACTCTATGGTTTAAAAAATTAATAAATTTTAAAATATATTCAAGTATGGTTTGCTTACAATTGTTAGAGAATGTCAATATATTTAATCTAAGAGAGAAAGAAAAAATGAAAAATAAAAATGCAAGGTAGGCTAAAAGTTAAAGAAAATTTTAAATGATATGAGATTTATTTGGTTTTGACTGAATTTATAAATATTAAATATAAGTGTTAACATACACTATTATAACATCACCAATACTACTATCACCACCACCACAACCATAATAATGTCACTGTCATTGTCACTGCCACTACTATTATCACCACTTTCATCACCATTGTTATTATTTTCATAAGTACTACTATTATTGCTACTACACCACCATCACCATACCTTACCACTATAGTCATCACTTCCATTACAATCACTCGCCAACCATTGCCATAACCACTACCCCAATTATCATCATCATTATACCACCATTACCATCCTATTTTTATTTTCACAATATTACCATTTCACCATCACCACAATCAATGGCGGAGCCACAGCAGGTTTAGGGGTTATGTGCCCCCCTTAGTTTTGAATTTTTTTTTTTTTGCATTGTCTACACACAATATGTAATTTATTTAATACTCTTGGAGCGCCATGTGATGTTATTTATATGGTGGTCTAAATCAATAATATAGTATCAAATTTTATTAATGGAACATAGTAACTCATTATTATTAGATAATTGGAAGATAATAGGTGAATCACTTAGTATGAGTTACGATTTCTTATATCCAAAGTACCATGTTATCAACACCACATAATATTCTGAGATTATTTAATAATTTCTATTCAAAACACATTTTTATAATCAATACTATGTCTCTAATATTTTTCTATCAAATAAAAATTATAGAAATGCTATAATGATTTGTGCTATAAATGATTTGTTTCTATTTTTTAAAATTAAGAATTTTAATTTGTAATTTTTTGTGCTAAAATTGAATACTTACATTACTATTATGTTCTAATTATTCTACATTATTATAAAATTTTGATTAGATGCTATTAATAATAACTAATTAAAATTTTATACTTAAATTTAACTCATAAAATTATTATTATTATTTTATTATTGATCACCAAAAAAAATTAAACTTATAAAGTATCCCATCTACTTTAATTTTTGAGCTCCGCCACTAATCACAATCATCATCCCTCAATATCCAACGCCCTTGTTATTGACACTATGGCTAACACCACCTCCTCCTTCACCACCACCAACTCATCATCATAATACAAAAATTGAAGAATACAATTTAAAGATAATAAATTTCAAATTTGATATTGTATTTATTAAAAAATTTGTTTTAATTTGGCATTTAAATTATCAAACAGGTTTTCAATTTAACAAATTTAAAACTTAATTTTTAATACTTTTAATCTTTAAATTTCAATTTTAAACTCTATCAAGTAAAAATATACACAATAATCTTACGTATCATGAAAAAAAAATCATAAAATGTTTCATGAAGATTTTTTATTATTTAATTAGTATATAATATTTTATTGTGTATAATTTAAGGATGAAAAATTTTCATAGTATTTTATTTTTTATTTTTTATGATGCTTAACATTACTTAAAGACAAATTACATTGACACCCTGAGATTTGAGTTTAATATAGATTCCTCTTTCACCTTTCAAAAATTACACTACACCCCCTTTTGTCATTGAACTGAATTAATAAAAAAAAATATGAATTTACTTTAATATCCTCACACTTAAAAAAGAAAATTACCTTATAACAAACCCTTCTTCAAACTTGCTTTGGTAGAGCATATGAAAGTCATTATAACTTATGCTCTAAATTTTATAACTTATAACTTTCAAATTGATTTCCAACTTATTCTAAAGATTTCGCTACTCAAAGTTAATAATTGATTTCGACTTCTAAAAACTATGTTAAAACCAAACACATCAAAATAACTTAAATTAAACTAAAAACTAAAATAAACTGTAATTAAGTCCTGCCAAACAGACACTTCCTCTAGTACTCCACTGCCGACTCTCTCTCTCTCTCTCAGACCGTTCTCTTTTCTTTCTTGTTTTTGATTGACTGACCGTCCTTCATAACCGATCCACCTCCCTCATCTCTCAGATCTTCCACCATAACCCATCGAGACCTACCATTCTCTACCGCAACCATCGAACCCATCACCACCAAATCAATACCCAAATCCTCACCACACCACCATGTCCGAAGCTCTGCCAAACCTTCAGTGTCGCGATCACCGACGAAATCAGTCTCGCCGTTCAGCACAATCAGGCCGTGGACAGTCTCGCTGTTCATCGTTAGTGCTGTGAGATTGGGTTTGTTGTTGTCTTAGTATATTATGTGTCACTGGTTGTATGTAGTCAAGGAATTGTCCAGTTCATGATTATCGTTATTTATTTCATTGTCATGTGTTGATGTTGATATTTCGGTGCTCATTCATTTGTTTGTTGTTAGTTGATTTTGGGATTTTGAACTCAGCTGTTTTGCATTGGGTTATTTCACCAAAAACTTTAATGCACATTACATATTTGATTAATTGATTCAAAGAATTATTTTTTTCAACAAAAGTTGTCTTTGATTTGTGCGGTGGTGATGTGGTAAATGGTATGAATGATAAGGGAGCAAGGAGGAAATAATGGCTAGCTGTTGTGTTGTATGTAGAGAGAAAGAAAATACAATGGTGCTGTATTTGGTTGGGAGATGTGAGGAGAGATTTGAAAAGAAAAAAGAAAAATGTGTAGAATTAGGTGAATTATAAATATATTTTATTCACATTTCATTTATTCTTTTTTATTTTTCTTTTCAAATTCATTCTCAAATCATCTGACTAAACATAGTATAAAATGATAAAAATAAAACAAGGGTAAAATTGGTATTTACAAGACATTGTGGGTGCTTGAGAAGTGGGTTTTTATGTAAGTTTTTTTAGTTGGAGGATATTATTGGAGAAAATTTTTTTGGTATTTGGGAAGATAGTTGGATTTTTTTGTAGTTAGATATAATGCTTGTAAGAGAAAAAGTGAAATGATTGTGAGATTATATATGATATTTTGTTTGTATTTATTTTTTTGATTTTGCAAAAACTTTGGCTCTTTTGACACAACTCTCAAATTATAGTTCCACCCATTGATTGGAGTGTATTGTTTGTTTAAGCTTTCAAATCATAATTCTACACTCATTTCTCAAAACTCAATTTAAAACATAATCATTACTTTTCAAAACTCATAACCAAACACATAATTCAAAACTCTTTTCAAAACTCAATTCAAATCAATATTTTAATTTTTTAAAAATATTTAAATTTTTTTTAAGATTTTAAATATTTTAATATTTAAATATGTTACGATTTTTAAAATTTTTTAATTTTTTGAATATTTTTAAATATTACGATTTTAATTTTTTAAATTTTAAAATATTTTATAAAAATAAATTCAAATTCTATTTTATAAAAATATTTTTAAATATTTTAATTTTTTTGTTATGTATTTGGTTACGATTTGAGTGTAGAGTTGTGAAAGTAGTATGAAGTTTCGAGTTATGTGTTTGGTTATGAGTTTTAAAAATAATTTCTTAATTGAGTTTTGTTTTATGTGTTTAGTTACGATTTGAGTGTAGAGTTGTTTTTAAATTTAAAATATTAACATTTTAAATTATTTAAAATTTTTGAATATTTATTTTAATTTTTTACTTATTAAATTTTTTAGATTATTTAAATTATTTAAATATTTATGATTTAAATTTTTTGAATATTTATTTTGACAAAAAAATTATTTCCTTTGTAGTATTTTCAATTAAAAAATGAATTAATGTTATTTTTTGTTAATAATAAATTTTTTTAATTGAATTTTAAAAAGAATTTGGTTATGAGTGTTGATCAGAATTTTTAATAATGTGAAAGTAATGTGTTTTGTTATGAGTTATAACAATTTGAATTAAGTTTTGAAAACTCTTTCCAAAACTTATAACCAAACAAATTTTCTTACTTCACATGTCAAATCAAACTTTCAAAACTCAATTCTACACTCAATTCAACACTCGATTCAAAAACTATAACCAAACAAATTTTCTACACTTAAATCATAATTTCACAACTCACAAACTCAAAATACAACTTATACTTTCAAATCATATTTACAAAACTCTACCAAACACAACCTTTGTCTTTTAATGAAAAAAATCAAAAAAATTTTTTTTCCAAATACCGCTATAAATAGTTGACATCTACAAAAATTACTAGTTGACTTAACGGTTAACAAAATAGAGATTAATTTATAATGTGACTTTAAATCTCAAAGAGAGAATTATAATTTTTAAAATGTAAAAAAAAAAATTTGTATTAAGTATAAACTTTGTGACTGTAATTTATCCTCACTTAAATATGTATTAATTCTAGTTTGATATATGTTCACAATTCTGTAGCCTAGAGGCCGTGGCTATTGTTCCCCACCAAAGGCATTATTAATTTTTGTTTTCTTTTTTGGGAATTTGGAGCCCATTTGTTTTGAAAATTTGTGTGGAAAGAGAGGGAAATAGTATAAAAAGTATTTTCTTCATTCTTATTTGACACATTCGGTTGACCATATCTGTCAGTTGTACCTACTAGTCATCTCTCTCTCTCTCTCAGTTGTACCTACTAGTCATCCCATTCTCTCTCTACAGTTTGTTAAATAAAAATACTTGAGATCACTAATTAGTGATATCACTAACGATGATAGTAGATCCTATCCACTGCCATAGTATTTTTGCGCCTTGTTTTTTATTTTATTTTATTTATAAGTGGATGCCAACTCATTAGTGGTGCTTTAGAGCACCACTTTTAGTGGGATGTAACATTGTTGTTTATTAAAAATTGACATTTTAATTTTTTGATTTTTTAGTGATTTTTTTACAAAAAAAATTGACTTTTGTAGTGTTTTTTTTTTTTTTTTTAACTCTTTTGAGAGTTGACATTTTATCAAGTTTTCAAATTGTCCCCCCCCCCTCTCTATATATATATATATATTAAAATCTAATATAATAAAAGAAAAAAAATGATTGAAAGAAAAAAAAATGGGAGAAAAAATCAAGTGAGTTTTATTTTTTCAATAAAATTTTTATTGAGTCCTACTAACACTATATTGACACTATTGAGAGCTAATTTATGTATTAATAGGACTTAATTGAAATTTCATTAAAAAAATAAGACTTATTTCATATTTTTTCAAAAAAAAAAAATGCAGCAGTTTTAGAATATTCAAGTTGCTACATTAGTGTAGATCAAAAGTTCATCCTTCGGTTCATTAATCTTAACAATATTACCACTTAAAATAAATTTTATTAAAAATTTTATGACCCATGAACCAATCCAACTCATTCCAAGCCTGAGAATGAGCTGACCCGACTTTGCCCTAAAATATGAGTTTAGCGTAGGACGAAGGGTAGAGCTTGTGGCTTGACTCAATGGACTTTTCAAGTCTAATGTATTAATTAAATATGTTTATAAGAAAAATATTTTGTATTTTACATAGAGCATCTTATTATTAATTTTTATTATTTTAATCCAAATTTGAAATCAAAGTCATTAAAAAAGAGACATCCTTAGGGTTTGAGTTTAGATCTTCTATGATTGAATTATAAAATTAATTGTTAAATAAATGTTATATTTATCCAAATACTAGTAGTTAGTTTTACGAACACAAATAGGATAATAGTAAGGTCTCCATAGCATGACACATATTGATATTGACAAAGAATTCTAAAACAGACAAAAACATCTTTTTAATCATTACTCTACTTTAATTTTGTAAGATATATGTATCAAAAATGTTAGGGACCTTTAATTAGAGGTGTCACTAGTGATGTGGCAGTGAGTCCCACCCATTGTCACTGTCAATGCTATGTCTGTTTGTTTGTTTGTTTGTTTGTTTTTTTTTTTTTTTTTTCACCTCATTAAAAGTGTGTTTAGAACCTCTAAATTAGAGGTCTCTAGCATCACTGTATATGTATATATATATGTTTGGAGGATTCAGACCTACCTAAGGATTAATATTAAAAAAATAAAATTACCTATTTGACTCTGGTGGTATGAAACTAGAAAATGTTAAAAGAGTTGTACAATAAAGGAAAGAAAAATTTAAATACAATCTATATTTTTGTAAGTTTTTTACTACTTACAATTGTATCTAAAGATGTAGAATTCATCTGATTTTATAAGGACAGAAAAAGAAAATAAGCAATAAATGATTTGACTATTCTAAAATTATTTGAGAAGTATTTTTTTAGTAACTTTACTTTAAAATATGAAGTAAATAAAGTTAATATCTTTTAGATTTTTTTTTATATAAAAAAATATGCAAAATGTAAGATAAAAGGAAAGAAATCTTATATATTAGTTGACTTTCATTTTTGATTTTAACTTTTTAATTTTAATTATTTTGGTAAGTACAATATACCCTTCTCAAACAAACTATCTATATATTTAAATAGTAGCTATTGTATCTTCTCAAATAAAAGCTTTTATACAATCACACAATCATGTTAGACACATCAAAGAGTCGTTTGACAATTGATTAATTTAGTTAAAAAAAATTAAAAATTATTAAAAATATTAATAAGTTAAAAAATTTTAACTCATAAAAAAAATCAAGAATTCCTTCTCATTTATGTTATTTTTCACACATTTTTTATATAATTTTTTTTTTATCTCATACTTTAATAAAAAAATAACGGAAAAAGTTACTTTCTCAACGGGGTTAAGTTGGCCTCGTTTGGAATCTTTATATTTTAGTTTAAAAGTTAAAAAATTATTAAAAAAATCAAAAAGTCTATAATCTATATCAAAAAGTTAAAAATTCTTTACTTTTTACACATTTTTTTGTAAAAAATTAAAAATTATTTCAAATATATTAATTTTTTTACCTCATATTTTAGCTTAAAAGTTATAAAATTATTAAAATAGCATATTTCCAAATGAAGCATATGTAGACAAAATTAGGAATAGGATAATATTGGAGATACCAAATTTATTATCAAATAAATAATCAAATATGTCACATAAATATAAGCTTGTAATTTTGTGAATCCCACGTCCATAAAAATAACATTTAGGGGTTGTTTGGGGTGTCTTAAATAAGTATACTTTTTGTCTTTTTAGATTAAAAAATTGAGGTTGAAAATATAGATGTTTGGGTTAATTTTTTGACTTTTTATGAAAAAATGTGTAATAAAAAATTATAAAAATTGATTTGTAAGGAAAAATTCGAATTGAGAGTTGTATAGCCGTAATTGTTGACTTTTAGTAACTTTTTAATTTTTTAAATAATTTTTTAACTTTTTTACAAATTTTCAAACTTAGCCTTAGATTAAGAATATTCTCATAGCCCAAGTATTGTCTTCACAAGGCCAAAATAAATAAAATAAAAAAATGCTACGGACATTTCAAAGAAGTTAAGTCAAAAAAAGTAAATTTAAAAAAATCGAAGTAAAAGTCCAATGACAATCATTTCAAAAGAAACTTGGGATTTGTAAGATCTATCCTCCTATTTTAATAATTTAAATTGTTTATTTTGTATTATTTTTAATATATATTATTTAAAAAAATTAATTTGATTTAGAGATTGTTTAGGATGTCCTAAATAAATGTACTTTTTATCTTTTTAGACTAAAAAATTGAGAAAAAAAATATGAATGTTTGAATTAACTTTTTGATTTTTATAGAAAAATATGTATTAAAAAATTATATAAATTAATGTGTAGAGAAAAATTAGGATTGAGAGTTATACAACCTTAATTTTGGACTTTTGGTAAATAGTGATAACTTTTTAACTTTTTAAATAACTTTTTGACTTTTTTTAACTTGCCAAACTTCACCTTAATAATTATAAATTTTTTATTTTAACAAATTTATTTTCAAAAAATAAGCAATAAATATATCTTTAAAATAAATTATTAATTTTTTTAAAAATAAATATGATAAATAAAAATATTACAATTATTGATGGTCCAATAAAATGAGAGAACCCTTAATTTAGGGCTGTGCTACATCCCTTAATTTTTGGCCCCCTAATCCCCCTAAATTTCAAACCAAGGCAAAAAAAAAAATACTCAAAATAACGTCGTTTTAGACATTAGAGAGATTAGAAGAGATTTTTTTAGAAGAACAAATCATTTTTTCCTACTTTATTGTTGACTATTTTTGAGTGTCCTGAAAAAACAAGAGCCTTCGTGAATCGTGTGGATGTGTGTTAGCTTTTTAATTTTAATTATTTTAATTTAGAATTAAATTTTTTATTTGAGATGAATTTTTTTAATTTTCATAAAAAAAATTATAATTTAAATATAATATTTTTATCTTATTAATTTTTTAAATTATTTTATTTTATTTTTGACTATTGCCAAACGAAGCCAGAATCACAAGCTCAATTTTGGCTGTATTTTTGTTCTCCCATGGCTTTTGTGCCATTGCATATTATAGAGGGAGACTCGGATCGTTGAAACCAACGCAAAACCCATCTCCAATGGTGGTATCTGAGTCTACCCTTTTGATTGTTGACTCGGATTCCATGGTTTTAGGCCTCTGAAGATCTCCCAAAACTTCGTCTTCTTCTTCGGAACAACCACAACACCTGGTAAGCTTCTTTCTGTTTCGCCGGCTCATGTTAGCGCGTTCACTGCTGTTTTGCTCCCTATTCTCACTCTCTTATTTATTTGCTTCTCATTTTTCAGTCAGAGGGAATGTCTCTGACAAACCCATTTTGTAGAATTCCCTATAATTTTCAAATTATTCACTCTGTTTGATTGTCTTTATTTTTTTTTATTTTTTTTCTGGAATACAAAAAAAAAAAAAATTTCAGAAAGTGGGTTGATTTCAGATTTCTTGTTTTTGGAAGCAAAAGTGGGTTGATTTCAGATTTTTTTTTTTGGAAAACAGTTTTCTAAAACAATTTGCCAAAGAAATTTTTTTCCCATGAAAACAGAAAACAAAAAGTGAAATGCACAATTGTTTTTGAGTTGCCACAATAGTTATTTTCTGTGGTGGCTCTTGTGAGATTCTTTGATGACAATTTTTTCACAATCAAGTTTAGCTGTTGCACCGAAAAAAAAAAAAAAAAAAAAAAAAAATTGAACTTTAGTTTTTAGGCTTGTTTTGCAGTAAGAATGGCTATCCATTGGTGGTTAATGCTTATCCAATAATGTCATTATACTTGGCTTCCTCATTAACTTAAAATTCAACTTTTTTTGGGAAGCCCGAACGACTTCTCAATTTGATTTTTGTGGCATCAACTATGTCAATTTGTCACTGCCAAACTTCATTTGAATTTTGTTGCATCGTGCCTATGACATTATAATATGTGACCTAATGTTCATTTTGGGTCACTTAAGTGCCAACAAAGAGTTGAAAGCAAAAATATTGTTTTGAGAACTTGGTGCAGTTGTTGAGAACATGAAGCCAATTGTGGATGACCAAAAATTTTCTAATACTGTGTTTGGTTGGGGGATTTAGAGAGGGATTTGGAAAGGGAAAGGAAAAATATGTGTAAAACTAGGTGAAATGTAGGTATATTTTATTCGCATTTCATCTAACTTTTTCCTTTCTCTTTCGAAATCCCTCCTCAAATCCTCTAACCAAACACAGCTGTATGAAAGGGTTCATGAAAGTAGTTAGAAAATTTGAAGATCTTCGAAGATCCTTGAAGAACAACTTCGAATTCTTTAGAAGATTATGAGAGGCTTAGATTCTTCAATAATCTCAGCTCAGGAACACAAAAACAAAGGAGATGATGGAGATAAGAGATTGGGTGAAGAAGAAGGCAAAATGACTAGAGAGAGAATAATGGCAAGGCTCTCCCATGGATCTCCCACTTTCACTCTCAAGGTTGATAATGGAGAAGGGAAATTAGTTCTTTCCCAAGAGTTTAATCTCCAAAATCCATCCCTTGTAAAGCTATGGGTGGGTGCTATTTATAGGCACCTCATGATGTAGGATGGAGCCCATGTGCAAGGCACATGGGGGATATTCTCTCTAACCACCTTGTCCGAAGAGGTGACCTCTCCGAGGAGGTGATTTCTCGAAGAGGTGACCTCTCCGAGGATGAGAAAACCTCAAGAGGAGATCAACCCCTACGAACCCTTCTTCTTAGCCACACCTAACCAATGATCCCCAATCATCCCACAGGGTCAGGGGTAGTCCCAGAGGACGTCCTGCCGCAAAATATTGCCGAGTCTCAAGGACCCCCTAGATCGTGCCACCTCGACCCGGGTATAGGCTAGTTTAACCGAAGAGTGAATTTATCTCCACTCACCGTCCTCGGGATCGGGTCCTTTGTTCGGACTCCATTACGCCCATGGTTCTGGTGCGTAGATCCCGGAAAGCTCCGAGCCCGCAAGTATTCTGGGACTCATTAACGGAGTGACTTCTAGATTGCGTTTGAATCCGTTCGAAGCCAAATGCTTCGGACGTCTAGGTTCGTGGATCCGAACCCTTTCGAGTCCAAGTGCCTCGGATCTCTAGGCTTGCTTAATACCCTTTCGAGTCCGGGCTCGAGTAAGTCTCTAGGTTCATGGATCGGAATCCTTTCAAGGCTTAGTGCTTCGGATCTCTAGGCTTGCTTAATACCCTTTCGAGTCTAGGCCCGAGTAAGTCTCTAGGTTCGTGGATCCGAACCCTTTCGAGGCTTAGAGCCATTCAGCCCGTTTGACGGTGATAAATCCGGGCCCACCAATCTTGGACTTGTGATAAATTCGGGCCCACTAATCTTGGGCTATTGGGCCTAAATAATTTAGTGGGCTCAAATTAGCTCCTCTTACAACAGCGTAAGTTGTTTGATTTTCCTGGAAACTACAAAAGTGGGGAAATTGAAAAATAAAATGTCATAAAAGTATTTATTTTTTCATTCAACTTGTGTACTATGAGGAAGTGTTCCACAAATCAGAGAGATTAATCTTGTGCCAGTTGAATGTTGAAATATCATAATTTGAAATTGTGGAGCGTTTGACTTGTTGCAAGCATGTAGGGTTGGACGTGGTATTAAATTTGGCCTCACACAACAATGGGAATCAAGGGAAGCTCTTAAGTGGATGAAGGGGAAATTGTACAACTGTTATTCACTAATTCTCCTATTGGCTTTAAGGGTTCTGATTGCCAAACTTTTTTGTGTGTTTCAATACATTTACATGCATACGCTGTCTGTAGTAGATGGAATGTTTCTTAAAATTTCAGAGTTGGTAGAATGTCATGTAGAATATTGTTAAATTATAAACAACCAACTCATCTAAAAGTTTAAGCTATTAAAGAGAGGTCTAACTCATTTTTCTTAGCACTCCCCTCCAAGGGCATAGTATGTGAAAGTCAGTGAACCCACTGAACATTGAGAGATTTTTACTAGTATTTATGTGAGATATCATGTAAAATTTTAGGGAGGTTTTATGAATTGACACACCTAAAAATTGTTAGAAGACAAATATGATGGTGTCAATTTTGGGAAACAAAACTTAGTTGAGCAATAACGTTAGGGTGATTATATTCTCCCACCACATTTTGTTTACCACCTGACTGACATACGTGATGCTTATGTAATTATTGTCTAGTTGAGAGCTACTCTTCCTTGTTAGTATGTGATGCTTATGTACTTATATATAAGTTTAGTTTTCTGCTCTCTCACGAACATTCTTGTGGACTGAGTATCATGTGAAAGTTGATTTTGATAAGTTTTTGTATAACTAAAAATTTGGCGTAATAATTTTGATGATGATTTGTTGAATGATCCCACTAAATAGAACTTTTGGCTGGCCACTGCTCCCTCACATGTAGCCCCTTCTATGTGAGAGATCCACATGAATGTTTTTTTGTCACATGCGAATGCGTTCTTGCTTCTTGCTTCTTGTTATAAGCTGCTAAGTCACCAAGGGAGGTGATGAGTATTGAAGGAGGCCTTACCTACTCTAATATCATGTTAAATTGTTAACAATCGCGGTAACAACTCAATTAAAAGATTAAGCTAGTTGAAAGAGGTGTAATTTTTTTTGGGGGTCTTAACACGCATTTTTTTTTGTTGATAAATAATAAATTTTATTAAGAAAGCATCAAGAAGATGCAACAAAACCAAGACAACTAAAGGAAGAAAACAAAACTCGCCTAACCAATTACATCATCCAAAAAATCTAAGAAAGAAAATATATCCGGATCCACTTTACATTCCAAACCAACTATACAAAGTAACTAAGAACCGATCCTCCAACCATGACACCGAACACTCACGTCCTTGGAAGATTCTCCTATTTCTTTCTAGCCAGACTGACCACATTAAACAAAAAGGCACCAACGACCACACTCGTCAATGATGCCTCCCAACCTTAGTCCCCTTCCGACTCCACAACATGTCCATAACCCCTTTGATCGCACTCCATGTAAACCCAAAAGAGAACAACCTAGCCCCCAAAGTCGAGAAGCAAGAGAACAATGGAGAAATAAGTGGTCAACGGTCTTCGCATCTACACAACACTTACAACACCGATTCAACAACACATACAACACTGATTCAGTAACACATGCCCTCGACAAACCAGATTATCAATAGTAAGATTGTGGCCCAAAGCAATCGTCCATAAAACGAAAACCATCGTAGAAAGAACTCGAGGCACCCAAATACTCCGCCAAGGAAACACACCTTCCACCTCCCCCACCAAACACCGATAAAAGGACCGAACAGAGAACTGACCTTTAGCACCCACCACATTCCAAACTAACACATCTTCTCCCATATGTAAAAGGCCCAACCCATACACAAAGGCGAATAACTCCCCCAACTGATTCACTTCCCAATCCTGAACCTCACGCCGAAACTGGATGTCCCAAACCACCACCTCCCTTGCCCCCAAATAAGAAGCAACTGTGGCCTCCCGATCCTTGGCAATGCTAAAAATTAAAGGGAAACGCACCGCCAAAGCCATTGCTCTGCACCATTTATCCTGCCAGAATCTAACCTTCTCCCCAGCACCCACACAAAAAGTCACCCTCTCTCAAAACTTCCCCTTTCCCAAGCAAATTCCTTTCCACAAGCCCCGCCCATGTGATCCCATCACTTCCCCAGACCGCCAATCCCCCTCACCAACACCAAATTTAGAAGCCACCACCCTTTGCCATAAAATGGGTCTTAACACACATTTTATTATCCTAAAAGTTTTCATCATCCTCTTTTTCTTTTGCTCTTTTCTGTTAGTTTATTTTTTGCCTAAGTCTTGAATTTAAATAGTGTTCACCCCTTTGTTAAGCAAGGATTTATGACAGGACAAATTTATAATACAATCTGCCTTTGCAATCTATGATTTGTATTTAGTTTATGAAGAATTTAGTTTTTGTTTTTCCATTCCAATGTAGACTAGCAAAAATTGTTCTTCACATAATGAAATGTCATTTGCTTTGTTTATGTTCTTCTCTTCACAGATGTAGCTACAGTAATCCCCCGTCTTGGATTCGTTAAATCTCACTTTTTTTCTTTTTTGTGTGTGTCACCTATACCCCCCCCCCCGGGTCTTCCAAAAAAATGAAAAAATAAAAAAAAAATATCATGCAACAAGGGTGGGGAGTACAAGTATTATGGTACTTACTAAATGTCTCTTGCTTGTTTATTGATTTTGTTGGCTAGTACTTGTTTCTTCAAAGTTCTAATTGTCAACCTCCCGGAAGACTTCTTTGAAAGCTATGAGTGCAGATTCAAATAAATCCCCTTCAAATGGATGTGAATTAATATTTGATGAGAAGCAGGAAAAGGTATAAAGCATATTTTATGTATTCTTCTCTAATTTGTAAGTGTATCCGTAAGTATTTATATTCTGTGTTTAGCTTAATGTTTGTCCATGCAAATGTTGCTATCAAAGGAAAAAAAAAAGATATTTCAGGATCAAAATTCTTCCAATGTTTGCAGATTAATGAGTTGAGGAGTTTGCTTGGGCCATTGCTTGATAAGTCATCTATTTATTGTTCTGATGCATCAATCTCTAGATATTTAAGGGCACAGGCCTGGAATGTCAAGAAGGCAACTAAAATGATGAAAGAGACCTTGAAATGGAGATTGGAATACAAGCCAGAAGAGATCAGATGGGTAACCACTTAGCTCACTATTAATTTTTTGTAATCTTTTAAGTCAGAATCCTTGAATCTTTTTTATTGCATTTGACTTCTGCTAAAATTGGCATGGGATCTAATTTCCTGCGATTAGACTTTAGCATTCTGATGATAGTTCTAGGCCTATCTTTTCCTTCTAGCCTAGGTTTCAATTTTTCATGAGTAACCTCAAAGTTGGCTCGTGGTCTCATACTTGACAATATTTTCATCTTTACAATATTTTTAACCTTCCCTTGTTATGTAGGATGAGGTTGCTCGTGAGGCAGAAACAGGAAAAATATACAGGTCAAATTATGCAGACAAGCATGGGAGACCAGTTCTTGTCATGAGACCAAGCTGCCAGGTTTCGTCTGATGCTTACACCTGCCTCTATGTACATATGTTGTAATGCAACTAAGTTTTTAGTAGGATTAAATGAATAAATGCTCTTTGATTCCTTAGCTATAGATTATGTGAATTGTTAGATACATGACTTTTTTGACGTCCAAAAATGGGTTGAATGGTTTTCATCATTATGAGTTTATCAATCAGATTGCTACTCTTGAGACAAAACCCAATGCCCTAATCTTTCGAAAACACCTCCTATGTATGGTATATATATCAACGATAAGTATCTGATTAGTAGTGCCCCACCTAAACACCTAAGGCTTTGAAGTAATGGGGTTAGCTTGTCATGCAAAATCCTTACATTTCACTAAAAATAATTAAAAAAAGTTGGGTGTTCAAATTTCCACTTGTGTAATAGGCTTTATTTCCCTTATATTTAATTGAAATTTCTCTCTCCCACTATGAGAGTTTTTTTTTTGTAATAATGATATGTTATATTTGATCTCATTGTGAATTCATTGAAACCCACGGCAAAAATGCTCACCCACCAAAGTCTTTTACAAGATCAAAAAAGTCTTTTATATCTAACACACTTTTTGGCTTATTTACTATTTGAATTTTTCTTCAATGTCGTGATTTGATTTTATGAGATATTTATTATTGTGGTTTAAAAACTTATAAATGTTTCTCATAGGATTCTTATGCAAATTGTTTTTGCTTTATAATTGGGGTTTTTGCTATATTTTGAAGTTCCAAAAAATTTAGTACAGGTTTAATCATAAGATAAATTCTTTGATAAAAGATGATCATCAAGAACTATTTTGATAGATGACTATTCACCTAGTTTGGTTCCAATTTTTGAACTTAAATTTTCTGAAAATTGAGTTTTTTGTTTTTCGTATTTTTTTGTTTTTAGTAACTTTTTGTAATATTTAATCAAATTTTTTACTTTTTAGATGCATCTTAAATGCATCTAACCTTAGTACCTAGATGTATCTAAAAAGTAGAATATTTGTAAAAAAACATTTTAAAAATCAATAAATATATGAGAATACGAAAATGTACTGAATTTTCATATATATTTTTTGTATTTAGTGAATTTTTTTAAAATTTTTTCTACAAATATTATACTAGTGTATTTATTTATGTTAGGTGTATCTAAAAACTGAAAAAAAATTCTTCAAATATTAAAAAAATTCAAAGAAAACCAAAAAAAAAAAATTCAGAAAAAACTCAATTTTTTGAAAAGTGAATTCAAAATTCTAAAACCAAACAAAGTAATTCTTTTTGTTTGTATTGAACTTTTTATGTTTGATTTTGACACATTGCAAATTAGTCCTAAAAAAATGTAAATATAGCTCATGTTATTTGTCTAAATTTCTGGCTCTGTCCCTATCATTGCCTATTTTGCATTTGTTTCTCACAGAGGTGTTCTGCTTATAAATTGATATTTGGCCCGGTTACGTTGTATTGTTATTCCTAGGATTCAAGTATTAAAAGAGGACTACCATGCCTCTTGTTGCTCTGCCTTGACAACTTTTTCAAGTTTGTGTTTGACTGCAGAACTCAAAGTCTGTTAAAGCACAAATTAGGTACTTGGTGTATTGCATGGAGAATGCTATTATGAATCTGCCACAAAACCAGGAAGAGATGATCTGGCTGATAGACTTCCATGGTTTCAATTTGTCGAATATCTCAGTCAAATCAACAAGGGAAACAGCCCATGTTTTGCAAGAACGTTATCCTGAGAGGCTTGGTGTTGCAATATTATACAACCCGCCCAAGTTCTTCGAACCATTCTGGACGGTACACCCATTTTGACCTTTCTCCATTATTTGATATAGAATCATATATGTTGAATAATATAACTGGTGATATAGATGGACTTTGGAATTGATGGTCTGTGCAAACGTCTTGGACCCACAATTGATGGAAATCTCCTAGTATTAGATTTTAAAGAAGAGTTTTAGTTGTAGTTGCATAAAGCGGGGGGGGGATTGGGATTGGGATTGGGAGTGAGAGTGGGGACGAGATGGAGGAGGGGGAGCGAGTGCCCTATAGAAGAGTTTAAAGTTGAGAGCAAAACCAGCAGTAGGAGCGGGAGGGAGGTGACAGACCAAGGAGCAAGGCTCCACTAGGAGTTTCCTACCTCTAAGGTTTTAGTTTTCAACAAGATAGTGGTATTATACATTTCCTTGGTATTTCAAACAATTTTTAAACTTAATTAATTTTGTAAAGGTATTCTACTTATAAAATAAAAAATTAAGTTTCTCTATTTCTATTGAACTTTAGTCTTTAGTAACCATTGAAAGTTTAAATCCCGTATTTACATGAACTCTTCTATTTTTCCATATTTGGCCTCTCACATGGATGTCATGAGAGATAGAAATTACATACTTTTTCTAAAACCTATTTAATTTCAAGTATATTTTTAGATAATTTACAATATTTTATCTAAGAATATTATACAAGATGCAATGTATATTGGCGTCCACGACATGTTCCTGTACCCACATCTCACTTTTCGATACATATCCTAATATCTCAAAATTTAGGTTTATGAGCTTCAGCTCTCCTCTGGGAAGGTTTTTTTTATTTTTTTATTTTTTAAATTGCAATAAAATAAAAGTAATCTTTCTTGTTAAAGTCTAGGAAATATTCCCCCATACTTGGGGAAGTCAAACAGCCGTCAGCTAACCCATTAACAATTTGATAGAGATGAAATCGGCAAATTATCTTGTGCAATGGAAGAATTTATAAGATTATGATGACGATTGCATTGCATATAATTCCAGTTTCATGAAGTGTGCTCAACAAAAGGTTGCCAATGAAGATATGTTATGTTTAAAACTATTTGATCATCTTACTTTGACTTGCATATCTCCCGGGTGATTCTGACTGTTACGATTGGGTACACATTCAATTATACTGTTTATAACGTGCCTTTTTCGTTAATCATGGGTACTTGATTAGAGTAATTTGTTTGTGTTGAAAGGTTTGCTGTTACTTCACAATATTGTATGATTGCAGGTGGTGAAGCCCTTTTTAGAACCCAAGACAGCCAACAAAGTCAAGTTTGTTTATTCAGATGATCCTAATACCATGAAAATAATGGAGGACCTATTTGACAAGGACAAGCTCGAGTCTGCCTTTGGTGGTAAAGATAATGCGGGTTTTGACATCAATAAATATGCCGAGAGGATGAGAGAAGACGATAAGAGGATTCCATCATTTTGGGGGAGAGGGAATGCTTTTGAGGCAGCCCATCAACCATCCATTACAACTGCCACCTGTTTAAATCCTGCTAAGTCTGAGTCGGATTCTGATGTGTCAGATGAAAAAGAAGATAAATCTTTATCTCATGAAGGTGATGACAAATAGAGCAGAGTACGTGATTTAGCCTAGACAACTATGTAGCAATTTACAAGTATCAAGTGCAAGCCATCATTAAACTTGCTTGTCTAGGACAGTTTGCTCTTGTTGAATCTTCTACTGTTCTGAATTTATGCTTCACAATTATGACAGAAGGTTGATATTATAGCTTTTAATAATACTCAAACTCCCATTCTATTATCGTCATGCTCGTCTCCTTTAAAGCTTCTCCAGTACTGAAATACGAGTGAAGATTGCTATAGCTGACTTGACGATAATACCTCACTTTTACTAGATTTGTGACACAGGAAAGGCTCAAAATATACTTGACGACTTTCCTTATGAATGAGTTCTTAGGGGTCTTTACTTTAAGTTGATGAGTAAGCTTCTTTAAACAGGTACATTCTAAACTTTTGTTTTCTGGGTGATGAACACACTTGAATGTCTCTTTCACAGTTGACCCACACACCATCTATGAGTTTAACATCTCTCACCTTTGATATACTTGCACACTAATTTCTTCATTTTCTTTTTTCTTTTTTCTGTACTTTGTTAAAGGTTGGGTACAGTACCTGTTTGTGTTGGATTTGAAGCAAGCTGATGGAAGTTTCATGGTCTTCCAATCTAAACTTGCTTTGGATCCGAATGAAATAAGATGGGAACATCAGCCCTCACAGATCCACAGTTTTTTTTAACATGAATCAAGATGATCAACAAAATGCTCATATTCCAGAATCTTAAACATTTTTGCACATTAAGGTCATGTTTGGATCTGAATGAAATAAGATGGGAATTGGATGTCCAGGGTGATTAAGCTGCAGATATTCATTCCTGCAACCATTCGTAACCAAGCTATGCAGTCTCATCCATGGTTGGATAGTTGCCCCCACCCCAATTACCAAACACGGCCTGAGTGTTATGCTAATTACATTTTGTTTTTAACAATCTACACCCTCAATAATACTCAAAAGTGCAATTAGCTTCGTAAAAGATAAATTTGAACAATCTATCCTTCAAAAGATGTTCAAAGGTCTAACTAGTTCCCAAAAAAGATGTTCAAAAGTAGCTTGCTACCTAAAAATGGTTCAAAAATACAATTTACTACCTGAAAGATCAAGTAGTTGGTATATTACTAAAATTGATTAAAATGGATAAAGCAATTTATTCAAATTGATCTTTTAGCGAGTCAATTGCACTTTTGAACCTTTTTCACGGATACTTTGCTTTAGTTGATCTTTCAGGTCTTGTTTAGATCATGAATTTAGATAAAAATTTGAAAAGAGAAAGGAAAATGTAAGTGCAATGCAAGTAAAATATAACTTATTCACCCACAAAGTAAAATATAACTATATTTTATTTACATTTTACCCGCCTTTTCTTTTTCCCTTTTCCAAGTCTGCCCAAATTCATGATGCAAACCCAACTTTTGCAGGTCAACTGCATGATTTGAGCATATCTCATGGTGAAAATTGTCAAAAAAATACCATTTTTTACTTTTTCAAATTCTGGACTAGGCAAATAAAGCGGTTGATGCATCACATGATAAGACCACCAAACACATGATAACAAACTGTGAACATCACAAGAATCATGTAGTTTCAAAACTTATTTCAAACACAGCATATAGATTCAATTTTCACAGCACAATCAAAACACTCTATTCGTACAATCCATTTGAAGCTAAATTTGATATCTGGTGCAAAATAAACCTTTCATGTGTATATAGTGACTGGAAAACACCTTCCCATCACTGATACTACAATTCTTCGGCCTAGCAAACATCTTTCTTCCCTGTGATCAAAAATCCCTACATTATGAAGTCTTTGAATTTCACAAAGGGATTCAAAAGTCTGAGATTAATATCATCTAATTTCAGTTTCTATCATATGGTTAAATTTCACAACCTATCATAAACATGTAACCCTAAAAGAAACAGAACTAGGCTTGATTAGTGAAGCATACAAAAACTACAAAAGAGCAGTAACCAGCTTTATGATCTACCACCGAGAACTGGATATAACAGTTTCAGAGAACGTGCTTATGCATAACAGCTTTTCACCTTGAACATGACACAGATATGCAGATTGGAAGTGCAACAGAAGGTAAGACCCTGCAAAATGATAAAAGCTGAGAGGCTAGGAAAGTATGAAGAAGGGAGTTAGAAGCAAACGAAAATCAACAAAATTCATATACCTGACTGATATCATCATCACTGAAACATCTCATCTAACTTTTGCCTGTAGAGAGCCAAACTCTGCATTTTGGGAAAGGGGGAAAAAGATTAGTTGCCCAAATTATTAGTAATAAAGAAGAAACGAAAGACATATAGCACTCTCTCTCTCTCTCTCTTATCCTTTTCGGTTGCACATAATTTCAAGTTTATCATCTGATGGAACTAGAAGTTCAACTACCTAAACCAAAAAACAAAAAAAGGCAACATTGTCAAGAATAAATATTCATCACTTGGTACCTAAGCCTTCTTTTTTTAACTAAAGAATGTGTGCCAGGTTCCAGCCAGCGCATCAGAAAACAGTTGGATTCTCAGAGAAAGGCCATTTGATGAGGCAAATTTAGGCTCCTCTAATCTAATGTATATTGAAATTTTCACAACCAGGAAACAAGGTAAAGAGTTTCTATCAACTTCGCACAATAATTGAGAAGCACATCTTCCACTACGTATCTATAAATATTCAAAGTCACCGCTGCATTGCTATTTCTCCATGAAGATTCTCCACCAACAAATGGAGGGACAAAGCTCCCATACAGAACACACTATACAGGCATAGCATAGGTATGGAGTATTAAACTATGGATTGAATTTTTTTTCTTTGAGAAGTAATTGGACAGAACAACTGATGGAATATTGTAATCTTATTCAAGAAAAACAAAAAGGGAGAAAAGTAGAATGTCTCCATTTTAGTCATAGAAGATCAAATATTATATATTTTATGGGGTTTATTACAGAAGTACAAAACATTAATTTCACACATGGCATAGACTAATAGGAGATTCACTTTTCCATACGGAAGTATGTGATTCATTGTTAGGACTTAAATCATCATTCTCCACTAAATTTAAGCCATTTCAAAAGTTACACTTAAACATTCGAATATATGGTGGGGAGATGTAATGCAATATGAACAAAGACTATATATATATATATTTTAATACAAATCCAAAATTTTATTTTCTTGCTAAGGAAGATAACAATTTTTTTTTTTTTTTTTCCAGAAACCTTTAATACTAGCAATCTCAAAATGTTCTATAAATGAGTTAATAATTATCTTCATTCTCTTCGTAACAACTACACAGAGTCCATTTTCATTGAGTAAGCAACATTTCAAATGTATCTTTTTAAGCTATGACCATGAGAATAAAGTAATTGTGAAGGATACAGTGATCAAAAGCAGATTCAAATACAACATGGGGCAAAGTTGCATACCTTAGTGTAAGCATAAACCCCTGCCTCGGTAGGTCCAACAGGGCTTCCCTTCTCATAAATTTTCCTCTTTGAATATGTAAAGCATAGGTATCCCAGTTGATAGTTCTAGGCTAATAACCTGATAAAAACATAAAATATAAAAAAAAACGTCTACCATAAAAAATCAGAAATTGACACAAAGTGGGGGGTTTTTTTGTTTGTTTTGATCAGCTTGACACAGAGCAAATTAATACCCCACTAAGATTAAATTCTCACCTCTTGGGAAGTTAATTTGTCAAGATACATAATAATGGACCTCAATGAGTTCCCATGGGCGGCTATCATTACATTCTTTCCAGATACAAGTTGCGGTTCAATCTGTAACAATAATATTTCAAATATCAATTGCTAATGAATAAGAGGTAAGCAAGATAAAAAGATAAAACAAATAAGCACATAACCTACTCACATGTTCTTTGAAGTAAGCAACAGCTCTCTCAGCACACATTTCCAAACTCTCGCCATTAGGTGGAGGTATGTCATAACTACGGCGCCACTCATGAACTTGTTCCTTTCCATATCTATCAGCTGTTTCTTGTTTGTTAAGACCTTGTAGTTCCCCATACCTAAAGAGAAAAACAGTTCATATGTCAGATACAATACAGGGAAGTGTGTAATGAGAATAGGAGGCAAGAGGAATAACCAGAAAAGAAGAAACAGTGACGCAATTTACATTCTTTCATTCAGTTGCCAAGCTGTGATAACTGGAATACATTGCTTTTTGGTTTCTTTGCTGAAAATTTGACTCCATGACTTCGCCTGCTCACTCTCATCATGCATAATGATAGGCACCTGCAAGCAGATTGATATAGTGGATAAAAAGATTATAGGAATCAGGTTCAGGATTTCTGAGATGTTGAAACAATAATGAAACTTGGAATCTTAGGGCTGTGTTTGTATCATGGATAGAGCTTTGGAAAGGGAAAGGAGAAAGGTGAGGAAAATGTGAATAAAATATAAGCCAAATTTTTTCTCCATTTCACTTGCGCTTTCCTTTCCCTTTCCCTTTCCAAATCCCTATCTAAATCCAAGATCCAAACATAGCCTAAATAAAGTAAAGAAATTACAGTTTGTATGGACCAAATCCCATTATTCCTATCAATTACTTCTCCCTAGATGCTTAGCATCAACAAGTATATTCAGTGAGATATATTATCAGCTTTCAACATCTGAGATCCCAAAAAAGAAAAAACAAAGAGCATTTGGTGCCAACAAGATTTTTCAACATATTACCTTCTTGCGACGGTGCTCCGTCATGGCAAGCATAGCAGTCATCTGTGCACGAATCAGTGCAGATGTATAGATTAAGTCGACAGGTATGTTGCTGATTCTCTTACCAGCTTCAATTGCCTCTTCCACACCCTTCTTGGTTAATGGCACATCTACACAACCCGTAAACAAGTTCTTTTCATTCCATAAAGACTCGCCATGGCGAATTAGGATCAAGGCCACTTCATCTGAAAAGGAAAAAGGAATAGCAATTAGAAGAATCCATAAAAAAGGATCCACTTCACGTCTGAGTAAAGAAGAAACAGAAGGGAAAAAAATTGAGGACACCTCAAAAAATCAATACGTGCATGCCAACTTCTATTATTTCCTTCTTCTTCTTCTTCTACTTTCTTTTTTATTTATTTTTATTTTTATTATTTGTATTCTTTTCTAATTGAAGTCAAATTGAAATAAGACAATATTACTTGATTTCTTTCGAGAGTCAGTGGTGGTGGTATTTGATGGGGATGAAACCGGGTTGAATACTGAAGTCTGAGAAATAGAGGCTTGAGCAACAACATAACTCCTCTCTCTAGAGCAATAACTTCCTCTCCTCGAGAGCCCAATATTGACTCTGAAACCCTTTGAGATCAACTGCAATGAAGTATTCCCATTCTCCTGCTGAAAGCCAGAGTTGATGAAATATCCATGGGACTGAAGGGTCCCAATGGCTTGGTGAAATGCCGTAGCAGACATTCTGAAAAAAAAATTTAAAAAAAACCCAAGAAATTATGCATACATACAAATTAGACAAATGGGTAGTGCCCATTTTGTGAACAACACAAAGTATAGTCTCCACAGAGACTGGCACATACTTCAGTGCCTGTAAAAGGAAGAATATATTCAACTCAAAATGAGGTCACTGATTCAAGGAACAGGTTCTTTATATTTCCATTGTCCAAACAGGAGGGTCAAAAAGGAAATAGGAAAAACAATAAGGAAAGAAAAGAGAGAACAATAACAAGGAATTGAAAGTGAGGTGAATAAAGACATTAACAAAAAATAATAATAATAAAAGTACAGTGAATTAAACAATCACATAATTAGGGTTTCATGCATTCTTGAATTAACCATGAACAACCCCAAAAATCTTGAAGAGCACACACAATTAAATCAAATATAAAAGTCAACCAGCTTACAATAATTTCAAAGCAAAAAAAAAAAAAAAACAAAATCTTCCCCCATAGAACCCACAAAATATAATATTGAAATTGTTAAAAAAGGAGGGAGGTACATAATCACAGAAAATCAATTACAACCCATCAATTACATACTTCTTCTTAACTGGAAATTAACAAGATAAATTAGATCTAATTCCAAGAATTTCTTTGTCACAAACATTTACACACACACACACACACACACACACACTAACATGAACACAAATCTTGGAAATACAAATGCATTTTGAGACAGGTGATCCAGGAGAGCAATAATAAATAAACCCACATACATAAATCAAAAGAAAAGCCTGACAACACAAACATACCAATCTTACAGAAAACAAGAAAGAGAAAATTTAACACGGAATGAGTAGAGAGATCTTACACAGTAGTTATAGATAGGTGGGTGGATTGACGAAGAAACCGAGGAGGAGAAGAAAATGATTGTTGATAAGTGATTAGGAAACAAGTTAATGGAGATGTTGAAAGTGATGGGAGTTAGAGAAATTATACAAATACATACATGGGTCTAAAACAAACAAAATCGAGAGACACACGTAGAAGAAGAAATGCTTGTCTCTAACACACGCACAGATGGGTTCGAAAAGGGAATCGAATAGTGTGCCAATTCTCTTGCTAAATTCCAAACCCAGTTTATCAATTTGATACAAAAACATAGACAACAAAAATGTAGCGTCTCTTTTGGTCACGCGGGGTAGGTAAGGATCCTCCCTGTATTAATCAAACTATAAGCTTTCGCATTCGGGTTGTTACAGCATCACACCAAACTCTTCAATTTTTCAGTTCAATTAAAGTTATTTCATTATTTTAATTATTCATTTTTTAATATTTATTGTATCAAACTCTTTATTCTAATTTTTTTATTAAATATTATTATTTTATTGTATTTATTAGTTTTTCTTTTTTTTATTAAATTGATAAGTTATCAACCAAATAATTTTTAAAAAAAACAACAAAAAAAATTGCCTTTAACTAGTTGAAAGACCGGACTTCCGGACTGACATCCGATAATAGAAAAATAGCGATGAATAGAAACTTGCTTGTTGTAACGAGTTATTATAACGCTCAGAATTTTGACGAAGTTACAAGTGAGTTTGATACAATTGATTTTTTGAAATTTTTAACTAAAAAACAAGTTTAAAGAGCTTGATGTTGATGCAGATGCTCTTAGCGTTGGCGATGCGTGAATATATCATCATTTTATTTTTAAAAGTAAGATTATAATTGAATTTCAAATTTAAAGATTTGAAAAAAAAAAAAGAAGGATATAATTATCCATATAATTAATATAGAAATATTTTAAAACTCAAAATATGAGATATAAATATTATAAAAAAAAAAAAAAGTTTCTCTTTATAATATTAGTATAGATAGATAGATTTTCATATTGTGTTCTTTGTTTTTGTTTTTGTTTTTGTTTTTGTTAATGAAAAATGTTGGGTTAAAACTATATTGGCAAATAAAATAAAATTAAAATAAAAAAATTCATCATTTCTATATAATTTTTTTTCTCTTTTGGGTGAAAGTGATTGGTGGATCGTTTTGTACACAAAAAATAAATACTAAACTGTACCAGATTTTTTAGAATAATGGTAAGTCTATGTATCGATCTATAGAGACAAATGTGAAATTAAACTAATTTAATTGTTAAATTTCTAATTTAATTTTGACTAGAAAGATGATGATTTATAAACTAACTAGCGTATGCCCGTGCCTGAAAGTAAGGTGCAAATAATGTTAAGATTAGAATATAATTGTAATCCCAACTTTATTTTAATTTATTTTTTAATTTGATAAAATCAAAATTTTATTATAAAATTTTGAAGTTTTCACAAAACTCCCCACGAAAACTCGCTTCTGCTTACATAATATATAGCTAGATAGATAGATATGCCTGCTATAAATACAATTTTCACGGGCATACATACAATGTTTCTTTTGCTTATACAATTACATGGAAATTGTAAGTATGCCCATAATGTCTTAGTGTATTACGGGCATACATACATTATATGAAAATATGTGTAAAATATATTGAACAAAAATAAAAAAATAAAAAAATAAACAAACAGAGAGAAAAATAAAAACGGGAGAAAATAAAAAAATAAAAATAAAAGAGAGAAGAAGGTGGGATCTTGAGATCATGGAAGGATGTGTGAGAAAAGGAAAAAGTAAGAGAGAGAAGTGGAAAAATAGAAAATGTACATGTAGTATATTTTTTTAAAAATATATCTCAGCCGTTATTTTATAATTTGAATAGATCTGAACCGTTTAAATGTCCTAGTAGGAAAAATATGTGTATGACAAATTCAAAAACTATCCTGCTTTATTATATAGATGTTGAAGATTCATATGAGGTCTAAATTTATGAAGTATATTCAATATATTTAAAAATAATAATTAATTGTTCAAATTCATTTAATTTGTGAATTATAAAATTAATTAATTTAATCTCCACTACACACAGTAAAACTTGGCTCCTAATTATGGAATCGCAGACTTTTCCATATAATATGAATAAAAATAAGTGAATAAAAATGAGAAAATAAAAAAATTAAACAAATAGAGAGAAAAAAAAAAAGAACAGAGAGATGAAGGTGGGATCATAGGATCATAGAAAGATGGGTGAGAAAAAGAAAAAATAAGAGAGAGAAGCAAGAAAATAGAAAATGTACATATAAGATATTTTTTGAAAAATATATTTCAGCCGTTATTTTATAATTTGAATAGATCTGAACTGTTAAAATGTCCTAGTAGGACAAATGTGTGTAGGACAAATTCAAAAACCATCTTGATTTATTATACAGATGTTGAAGATTCTTATGAGATCTAAATTTACAAATTCTATCAGGTATTCAATATATTTAAAAATAATAATTAATCGTTCAAATTCATTTAATTTGTGGACTATAAAATTCATTAATTTAATCTCAACTACACATAGTAAAAGCTGGTTCCTAATTCTGGGATCGCAGACTTTTCTATATAATCTAAATAAAAATAGGTGAACAAAAAAGAGGAAAAAATATATATATAGAGAGAAAAATAAAAATGGGAGAAATAAAAAATAAAAAGAAAAGAGAGAGGAAGGTGGGATAATAGATGGATGGTTCAGAAAAAGAAAAAGTAAGAGAGAGAAGCGGAAAAATAGAAAATGTAAATGTAGGATATTTTTTCAAAAATATATCTCAGCCGTTGTTTTATAATTTGAATATATCTAAGCCGTTCAAATGTCCTAGTAGGACAAATGTGTCTAGGATAAATTCAAAAACCATCCTGCTTTATTATATATATAATATCTAAAATAAACTAAAAATTTGACCTAGCAATTAAAAGTGAAATTAGGATTACTGATTTTTTGAAAAAAAAAATCTAGGGTAATGAATTTATCACTAATTACATAAATAAGGTCTTAATTTGAAAATCAATTATGTACAGTTTAAAAATATCAAATCATCATGTTCCTTTATAGATAATCATAAATAATGAACAATCATAGTTTGAAAAGCAATTCCGACTATTAAAAATTTAATAAAACTTGAAGGTCTAAAAAATTTTAGTTAAGTCTTAATGGAATTTAAGTTAATAAATTAGAACTTGTATGTAAATGTCTATTTTTTTGTTCATATGACTAACGAATTTATGATAAAACGAGAGTCAAATTTGTAGGACTTACAATATAATTTATCCGTGAATATATGTATATATAGTGGTGGGTGCAAAGACAACGTGTTTGCATTTTATATTTAAATTTTTAGATAGTTTAAAACTAATTATTAATTTTGGACCATTTGATGTTAAAAAAAAAAAATTCATTTGGTTTGGGAAGTGGGATGACTTTTTGATTTTTTAACATTTTTGGTTATTTTAGCCTGGGTTAAAAAGCTTAGTTTGGAAAGGGCTTTTTTGACTTTTTTAGCTTTTTTTGTGAGAGAAGTGTAATGATTATGCGTTGGATGTGATATTTTGTTTGTTGTGACTAAAATAGTCTATTTTGTCTTTTATGATTAAAATAGTCACAAACCATCTTCCCAAACGAACCCTTAACAGTTATTGAATAGAAATCAATGACATTCTTAAAAATAAAAAAAAAATAAATAAATAATAAGTTTATTTTTTCAAAAAGTCAATTTTTTACTAACTTCTCAAAATATTACTATATTAGCGTACATATTCTTTTTCTTTTTTTCTTTTTTTTTTAACTGTCAAATTCAAATACAGGTAGATTTTGCCCGTTTATTTTCAGAGATAGAATTGAGGGGGTTGATAGTGAGGGGATTGATAGTGAGGAGATTAAGTAAAATTGTATTTGTTTTGATGATAGTTGTTAGTGTTGGGATTGTTAAATTATTTTTATATAAAATAATAAAACAAACAAAAAAATACAAAAAGCATTAAACATTAATGTTTTAAAAAAAATGCCCAACATGTAAAAAAATTTTAAAAAATAAAAATAAAAATAAAAAATTTCATAAAAAATAAAATAAATAAAATAATGATTTTTACTTAACAAAAAATACAAAAAAATTAAACATTAATGATAAAAAAAAATGCCCGACATGTAAAAAATAAAATAATAAATAAATAAAAATAAAAAATTTATAGTCCGCCGGACTGTTTTTCTAATATCAAGTTCTGGAGACTCATCCGAATCCCTTCGACAACTCAGAACAAACAAAGACATTAAATGGGACCCACAGCTATCCTAATCCCAATCCCCCTCTCATACCCCAAAATAGGAATGGCAACGGAGCGGGGCGAGGCCGGGGATTGCCCTCCCCGTCCCCGATTCCAGACGGTAGAAATTCCCCCGACCCCGACCCCGATCCTCGCCGGGGAAGCTATCACCGCTTCGCCCGCCTCTAATGGGGATCGGGTTTCAACCTCGAAATTCCCGAAAAAAAAGAAAATTCAGTCCCAAATCTGATTAATATTCATATTTCAGTCCCAAATCTGATTCAAATTTCGATCCCAAAAATTTCAATCCTAAAAAAATTTCAACCATAGATTCATATTCAACGACAACAACATACCAAATTTAATAACAAGATTAGATCATCATCATCAACAGATTTAAATTAAAAAAAAAAAAAATCTAAAAAAATAATATGAAAATCTCATCATCACCAACAAGATCTAAGTACATATCTAACAGATTCAATCACAAATTCATCATCATCAACAGATTTAAATTCAAAAAAATAATCTAAAAGAGAGGCGACTGTGAGAGGTCGACGGTGGAGAGTCGCTCAAAGAGAGGCGACTGTGAGAGGCTACGACGAGGTCGACTGTGGCTGCGGCGAGGTCGACGGTGGCTGTGGCGGTGGGTTCGATGGTGGTGAGAGAGAGGCGACTGTGAAAGTGAGAGTGAGAGTGAGAGAGTTGAAAGAGAGACGGAAGAATGAGAGTTGAGAGAGAGTGAAAGAGAAGAACGAGAGAGTGAGAGAGTGAGAGACCAGTGAGAGAGTGACCACGGGTTGTATTGTGTGTGACTAGGGTTTGGTTTATTATATATATATATATATATCAGGGGTATAAAAGTAATTTTACTTCGAAAAAATTCGGTTTGGGTGACGGGACGAGGACGCCGGCTTGAACACCGATCACCGCCCCCTAAAACAGATCGGCGATTAATTTTCAAATACTGTCTTCTCTCCGTTGGGAGTATTTTTTAAAAAAAAATCATTCAAATCAAAATTAAGGTCGGAGATCTCCGTTGGATCGATTTCAAATTATCATCCCTATTCCAAAACAAACGGGCTGAGAGCACCATCTAATTAACACCACCTCCCTCGTGTTTAAGGTAGTTGATATAACGTGCCTACTTGTTCTACGCAAATTTCATACACCCACCCCGCCACCTACCTCTTTGCATTAATAAGTCACTAATGGTGGCCGATGCAATTTTCCAGCAGTCTGCTTCACTTATATCAAACAAATAAGAAATAATTTAATGCTTATATAAATAAAATTTTTAAGGGCAAATTATACTAACCATTCTTATAATTTGAATTTTGAGTCATTTTGATCATTGACTTTTCAATTGTGTTACATTTGATCCTGAATTTTAAATATTATTTTAAATAAGGAAATTTAAATATATCATTGCTCAATTTTAAAAACAAAATCGTTAATTTGATAAAATATAAACTAATTTAACAAAAATAAAATGTCAAAAGGATATATTTTAAAAATTTTAAAAATTATTTATACCCATTAAAGATAAAATTATGTAAAATTGATAAATTCTTTAGATATTTATTTACTTATTTTTTTTACCAAATTAATTTTTATTATGTGTTTGGATGATGATCATGTAATGGATGATTATTTTTATTTTCATTGAATTAGTTTCTATTTTTTTAAAAGTCAAATATGACGGCAACTTTGATATCATTATTAAACAAATCCATTAAATCAAAAAATTCAAAACTAAAAATATTTTATATATTAAATATATCAGCTACACATTAAAAGTCTAATAACCATCCATTACATGTTCATCATCCAAACATATAATAAAAATTAATTTGATAAAAAAATAAATGTTTAAAAGATTAATCAATTTTATATAATTTTATCTTTAGTAGGTAGAAATTATTTTTAAAAATTCACAAAATATTTTTTTGACATTTATTTTTATCAAATTAGTTTATATTTTATCAAATTAATAATTTTATCCTTAAAATTTAATAATTATATCTTTAATTATTTTTATTTAAAATAAGATTTAAAATTTATGATGAAATGTATTATAATTAAAAAATAAAAAATCAATGTGATACGAGTCCGAAGACATAAGGACCAGTAATTCGCCCAACTGTCAAACAAAATTCTCACACTGTACATAAATGGTCATCAGTAAAGTAAAAAAGCACGACTATTTGGGATGAGTTAGTTCATCATCAGTTGTATACAAGTCTCGGGATTCACCTTCCTCCATCCATCTCTCCTCCCCGACCCAAAAAAAAAGAAAAAAAGACGAAAAATGATATGGCTTTCGTGCTTCTATTTTAAATTAAAATACACACTATTTTAATTCATAATTAAAAAAATAAAAAAACAACTCATATTATTTTAGATAATTTTTTTCTATAGAAAAGCCTATTTTTATATCATTTTTCATTAGGCAAAAAAAAAAAAAAAAACTCTCTATTGAGAGGTTAAACCTGCGTTTGGTTGTGTTTTGTAAATGTGATTTGAGAGTATGAGTTGTATTTTGAGTTTGTGTGTTGTAAAATTATTATTTGAGTGTAGAAAATTTGTTTGGTAAACAGTTTTGAAAATAGTTTTGGAAAAGAGATTTGATTTGAGTGGGGAATTGTTGATGTGACATTTGATATGTGATACAAAAATTTATAACTTATAACTAAACATACAACTCAAAATTATTTTAAAGCACATAAAAAATTTAAAAAATTTCAGAAAATATTTTTTCTAATTATATAAGTCAATTGAAAAAAATTTAAAAAAAAAAATAATAATCTGTATTCAAAGGACATCCGGGTGGATATCTCCTAGGACATCCGGGCGGACGACCCATGGGACATCCGGGCGGTCTTCCCCGTTTGCAAAATTTTCACAAAACAACGACTGATGCACAGAACTCTCTGCAGAGCTCGTGAAAATTGATTTCAAAACCATAACCAAACATCATACTCAAACACACGCGTAGAAAATTGATTACAAATTACAACCAAACAGAACCTAACCTTTTTCATGAGATGTCCTTTAATTTTTTGAAAAAAGAAAAATTATGCATGAACCATTTATTATTTTTAAACTGTTACAAGTGAAAAATCAAAAGAAAAAAAATAATACTATATGTACCAATTGATATATTAATTAGTGTATCAATTGATAATGTGACATAATTTAAGAGGTTTTTAAAATGTATAATGTGATTAATGAATGAGATTAATAATAATATCATAACTAATGTTAGTACACTAGTTAATATACTAAGGCCTCGTTTGGGAACAGGCTAATTTAGTAACTTTTTGACTATTTGGCTAAAATGTGATGTAAAAAAAATTAGTATGTTTGGGATGACTTTTTGGCTTTTTACGAAAAGATGTGCAAAAAGTAGAGAGAAAATAGAATCTTTGGCTTTTTGATATAGGTTGTTGGCTTTTTAACTTTTTTAGTAACTTTTTAGCTTTTTGACTAAAATAGCCTCTTACCAAACGAGGCCTAATTAGTGTATGTAACACCACAAAAAAAAAAAAAATACCAACACTGGCTCCCATAAACTAAAAACTCATGACCCCAATTATTGCGGGATATCATTTAGTTGGCTTTGAATATATTCGATTAATCTTATCGATGCAATCTTTATAAAGCTCAGGAGCTGGTTGGGTCAAATGAAAGAAAATTTTGATCTCTGATCACTTTGCTTAATTTAATTTAGTTAAATTTCTTTAAATGAAATCTTGACCATAAGATAATCATAAACTACTTAGGTGGAGACTAAACAATGCAAAGGGTTACACGAAAGAATATGCTCTCGCATTGTTGGTCTCTTCTCTATGGAAACCATGTGGTTGACCGATCTCTGTCTTCTCCGTCAAAGATTTTTTTTTTTATTCTTTATATTTCCCTAATCATTAGCAGATTAATGTTGTGTTTAAATTTAAGATTTCGATAGAAATTTGTGAAGGAAAAAAAAAATGAGAGAAATAAAAAATAATAAAAAAATTTATATTTAATTCACATTTTACAATATTCTTTTTTTCTCCCCAAGTCTCTTGTTTGGGATAACTAAAAGTCAAAAAATCAAAAAATTATTAAAAAAATTAAAAAGTCTACTATTCAAGAGTAATTTGCAGAGAAAATCACTAGGGCAAAATTATTATTTTGCCATTTGAATTTAACTTAGTTAAAAGTCAAAAAGTCAAAAGGGTAAAATTGTCATTTTGATAATATTTTATTATAGATTTTTTCATAAAAAGTCAAAAAATTATCCCGAACATACATTTTTTTCTCTACTTTTTTACCAAAAAGTCAAAAAGTATACTTATATAACACATCCTAAAATCTTGAATTTGAATAGAAAGACTATGTTTAGATTTTAAATTTGAGTCAAAATTTATAAAAATAAATCATATAACAAAGAAAAATGTCAAAAAAAAAAAACCTTTATTATTATTATTCTTTTTAGGGTGTCAATTCGATCTCCTCTAGTTTCAATTTGGTCAATTTGCTCAATTTAACGGATTGTGTCATACTAATTCAATAAATAACAATTGTTAAATTTGGTGAACGAAAAGTTATTACGTACTCAAACGATGTGTCAATTTAGTCCCTATAATTTTAATTTGCTCGTTTTTCTTTTTGTCCACCAAACTTAACAATAGTTATTTATTAGACTAATATGATATAATCCGTTAAATTAATTAACAAAATCGAACAAATTAAAATAATATAAATTAAATTAACACATCGTGTAAATTATAAAAACCACTGATATAATTTAAGTAGCGTTTGATAGAGTTTTCTAAATATGATTTGAAAATAAAAGTTATATTTTGAATTTATGAGTTTTGGAATTATGATTTGAGTGTAAAAAATTTATTTGGTGAATGAGTTTTGAAAAGAATTTTGTATTGAGTAGAAATTTTTTAATGTGACATGATATTTGATACAAAAACTTACAACTTATAACCAAACACACAACTCAAAATTCTATTTAAAACTTATAAAAAATTTTAAAAATTTTCTAAAATTTTTTATTTAAAATATAAAAAATAACAGTCGGAAATTGTAAAAAAAAATAAAAAAATGCGTTGTTTCTATCATCCGCTCAGAAGTTCGGGAGGACAATCGTTAGCCCAAATTTTTTCACATTAGACAAAATTTTCAAAAGTGAATGAAATTAATTTTTAAAAACTGTAAACAAACGTCAAACGTAAATAAAAAGATAAAAATATATTTAGAAAATATAACCAAACATAGCCTTACCTCTTTTTTTTTTTTTTTTTTTAAACACTACAGATCCACAATTTAAGTCCTACAACTCACCCATTTAGGCCTTGTTTGGGAAGACTAAATAAGTGCACTTTTTGTCTTTTTTGACTAAAAAAGTGAAGTTGAAAATATGAATGTTTGGATTAACTTTTTAACTTTTTATGAAAAAATGTGTAATAAAAAATTGTAAAAATTAGTTTTTAGAGAAAAATTTGAATTAAGAGTTGTGCAGCCGTAATTGTTGACTTTTGGTGAATAATGTTAACTTTTTAACTTTTTGAGTAACTTTTTAACTTTTTGACTTATTTGGGACTTCCCAAACTACTCAACGCAACAGCAAATTCAGGAGGCGCTCCAAATCAATAGGCTAGAATTTATAAGTAATTTATTTTAACTTTTAACTTAATTTAAGTTAAAATATTAAATTTAGTGCAACTTAAATTAATCAGCTTATAGCTTAAATCAAATTATTTTTCTACTTATCTCAAAAGCTGATCAAGAGATGCTTAAATTTTCGATTTAAGCGCACAGCTAGTGTAAAGGGCTAAAATTACTATGTGCTTGTCAATACCTAAATATTAATATTAATTAAAAAAGAAAAAATTGTATATTTCTAAAAAAAAAGAAAAAAATCAATATTAATTAAAAATAAATATTAATTGGTATTAATTGTTAATAAATTCATATTGTATATTTTTAAATTAATTAAAAATAAAAAATTGTATATTTCTGAAGAAAAAGAAAAAATCAATATTAATTAAAAAATCAATATTAATCGGTATTAATTATTAATAAATTAATATTGTATACTTTTGTAATGAATTAATTATTAATTGATACTAATAAAAATTAATTATTAATATTAATTTATACTAATTAATAATTTTAATATTAATTGAGACTAATTAAGTAATTAATTGATACTAATTAATAATTTTAGTATTAATTAATACTAATTAATTTATAATGAAAAAAATTGTGACAATAATACTTCCATTACATTTTTATCAAATGTATCAATTTTTATATTAATTGATACTAATTAATACTAATTATATTAACTTTTATTAATGAAATAATTTTTTTAAAATTAAAACTGAAAAAAATGACAAAATAATCATTTTTATATCATATAAGAACAGAAAGGACAATTATACAGTAAAAAATTATTTTACAGCTTATTAACCAAATACTACTCTACTGCTTAAATTCATAATCCCACAGCTGCACCAAACAGGTTAATAGCTTATGTTCATAGCTATAATTTGTTAAGTTATATAATCTATAATCATTTTTCCATAACTCTACCAAACGGGACCAATAATTGTTGGTTTAAACCATAAGACCCATCACACTTCTGTAGTTGAGTTTTAGAAGACAATACGCTACATATCGATTTTAAATGAAAACAACGATGTTTGATAGTCCGAATTTTTGTGACCCTAATAACTTGAATATCTCAATACATCATTTTGGTAATAAAACGTCATTTTGATACATTTGAGCTATTCAGACCACACAAATTCGAACTATCAAGTATTTTTGTAAAAAAAATAAAAAAAATTACTCCAAAAGCATTAAATAATTTTCACAAAGGAATTCAACTTTACAAGATTAAATTTGTAACAAAAAATTTTAAAAACAATATATATATATATATTAACATAACTTATCATGTCAATATTCTCCACAAAAAAATAAAAATAAAAATAAAAATAAAAATAAAAATAAAAATAAAAACAATTGTTCCATGTCAATATGAGCAAATTAGGGGAGACCTGGGTCTCAATATTTTTTCATTTTTTATTACTTTTTTTTCTTTCACAAACCTTTATATAAATTTATAATCCAAACATGACCTAAAATTGTTTTTCTATTCCCCTTTTGTCTCCTGTCAAGGTGTAAAATGGACCCTGGAATTTAAGGATGCATATCATCATCCCCCTCGTAAAGAAACTTCACAATAAACCAATTAAAAACTGGTGGCCTAGAAAAGATATAGAGATTTAACCCTTACAAGAAACCAATACAGGTCAATGGTGAAGGGATGTAAAGCATATCTTATGATTTAGTCCTCATTTTGTTTCTAACAATCTCATAAGATTTTCCATACGACGGACAAATAGAAAAGATGAAATACCAAGAAAATAAAATGAATCGAAACACTTTCTTAATGAAATGCAAAGCTACATTTAAATAATCTTAATAGAGTCTAAACAACAATGGGAAACCAAACAGAGTCTTACAAACTTGCATATTAACATAACCATTCAAATAAATAAAACACATAATAGCAAAGTCCTAACAAAGCTCAATGTTTGAAACCATGAGAGAGGTACCTAATCTTGGGACTCCAGCTCATATTGCTGGAGCAGTTGCTTGCAACCAGACAAGGGCTCATCCTTCATAAAGCCCATTGCATTGGCAAAACGGGTGTCTGAAGTCATTCCGTTGTTTCGGGTAAGGATCACACGTGCACGGTCCCGCCCTGGGTCTGCAGATTGACAGTCACTCTGTGGGCTGCTAACAAGCATTGCATCACAAAGCTGGTCCTTGTGGTCTTCTTTCACCATGATTTTGTATTTCCCTCCTGATTTGTTTCTCCGTCAATGCTGTATAGGAGTGTCTCTGTGTTTCTGTCTTTGCATTCGACTTTAACCTTGGCACCTATTTAACAAGATTACATGAACCATAAATAAGTTAATTGTCCAAGGCCTCAGAGAACAGATTCAATTGATCAGGCAGGTTAATTCAGCATGTAACAAATTCTTAAGGTTTAAGTTTGGATGACAACAATCTATGAAAATGTAATTTTGAGTCACAATGATTCCAGCTTTTAGAACAGTTCGGAATAGGAATGTGACTCCTGATGTCTATTTCAACAATGACATTCCCAAAACTAAATATAAATTTGATTCCCCCACTTCCCCATGAAAATTCATGTACTGTTAAACATTTAGGAGTTGTTTGAGATGTTCTAAATAAATGTATTTTTTGGATTAAAAATTGAGGAGAAAAAATGATTGTTTGGGATAACTTTGTATGAAAAAATGTATATTAAAAAATTATATAAATTAGTATCTAGGAGAAGATTGGGATAGAATAGGCGGTATGGTGGGACAGCATGTGCAGAGTGTAGACTGGGATATGATTCCCTACTTTTCGGGCATTGAATTGGAGGTGTTGTTCGGCCTGTGAGGGCCCACAACGGGTCCTGTTTTGCTAATCAAAACCATTCAATGTGTAGAACTCGTCGAATACTACATGCTTGGAAAAATCACGTTAATGAATATCGATAGCTATTTGATCGAATTAGTTTTTTTTTTTTCAACCGTTAACTATAACACCATTCATTTTGTAAATTTTAACTGATTTGATCATATAGTTACTGATATCCGATTAACATGATTTTTTACAGTTTACGATGAGTTATACACATTAAACGATTCAAATTATTAACACGAGACCCGTGATAAGCCCCATGGGCCGAACAAGACCGTGTCATTTGTACACCTAAATAAGTGCAATTTTTCCAAATAGTCAGCTCTGCCTGTGGGATGTCAGAGTTGTCTAAAATTTAATTATGTGTAAAATTAATTTTTTAATATTTTTTTTTTTGGTAAACAATGATAACTTTTTAAGTACTTTTTTGGTTTTTTGTCTTTTTTAAGACATGCCAAACCAGGCCTTAGAAGTAAAAAATAATAATTGGGTTTACAATACTTAAAATTTTCTCATTTTTCCATTGAACATTCCTAACATGACACAAGAATTTGTTTTCCCAAGTAACATGTCAGGTTTTCCTCCTACAAATAATAGCAATGGCTAAAAGCAGGTTTACCTTCGCAAACTCAACATTAAAGATATTTATTTGTAACAAATTCCAGAAAGCAATCTCTTGTACTCTATTTGGTTAACTATAATGAGATTGAATAGAATGGCCATTCCATATGCTCCTCTATAGAATGATCATTCTCTTATATTATGGACCAACACAATCAGGTAGTGGCTTTAGCTAGTAGGGGTAGACCTGGATCTAGTTGCTAATATGTGGCTCAGCTCAGCTCAGTCCAAGCCTGACCCAATTTCATCACTGCTCTGTATTGTGGAAGACCATGCAATGTAAATGCCATAGAGTAGGGCTGGTCTCGGATTTTTATTCAGTTGAGGCAAAATATCACGCACAATTGTTTTTTAAATAACCCAAAAGTTAGTCGTGATCTGTGATCTTAAACTCCAAGGCTGTGTTTGAATCAAGATTTGGGTCAGGATTTGAATAAGGCTTTTCCCTTTTCAAATTATTATACGTAAAATCAAAAACAGATTATTATTTTTTGTTTTTATTATTTTTTTTAACGGCGCATCGAACTAATTTCCAACCACAAGCAAAGCACCCCTACTCCTACACACCTGGATCGAACAAATCTCAGGCAACGCCCACAGGCGTGACCCCAAGGAGCGGATTACTATAATTATTATGTGCTAGCCTATAATTATATGAATTTTTGGTTTCTAGGATCTTGGGTCCCAAAACTGAAGTGATCATCTACTTATTTATACTCACTTAAGGCTAAAAACCTAACCATCAAATGCAGATCCAACCGATCTCTCTCTTTGGACAGTCCCAAATTACAGATCTAACGCAGATCAACCTCAGTGCACACTGAGAAATGACTCAACAATATATTACATTATACCTAAAATTATATTGATTATATAGATCTGAATATACAAGTAATGAATCAATGGAAAAAAGGAGCAGATGAGAAACCAAAATGCAAAGAGTGTACCTGAAATGGGGGTAGTGAGGGCGGTCTCGTAGCCAGCACGGCACGTGTCGCAGTAAACCTTACCCTCCAGGACGAGCGGGTTCGCCACGTGCCGAGCGGCACTAACGAGCGCCGGGAGCACACACAGCGCCAGCAGCAACACCATTCTCGCCATTGTTAGAGAGAGGGAGAGGGGAGAGAGAGAGAGGAGAGTAAAGTGCAGTGTTGTGTGAAGTGTGGGAGGAAGAGAAGGATCGAGTGAAGTGAAATAGTGGGGATGGTTGGATTTTGTGCTCACGCGGCAAATGAGGAGATGGTTTGGATCGGTCCAGTAAGGGGGTGCCACGTCGATGATGTGGTTTTGGGGAATTGAGGTGGGGTGTTTTGATTGGTGGGAGAGGAGGCGATTGCGGATAAGGCGAATGTGAGGGTTGTAGAGGGAAGGAAGTAATGGGATGGGTGGGAGTGTTTGAACGCGTATTCAGCTGGCAGTGGACCCCGGTTGTGTCGGTGGGTCACATGGAGAGGACCCGGATGAGTTAACAACCGTCAAACTGTTGGTAAAGTGAAAAAATTATTTAATGTTTCGTCAAGGTAACGTTTTGTGAGCCCAAGGCAGTGGCGCACTAGTAAAGGCCTGGCGATTCCAGTACTCCAGTTCAAAATTTTTTGGGCTAATGTTTTGAGCAGAAATGATACATTTTCTCATTTGGTAGCTTCAAAAGAGCATTAATAATGTAAAAAATTAAAATAAATATCAACCAAAACATCATGGTCTTGTTTTGTTTGGTTTGCAAAAAAGATTTTGGAAAATTTTTTTAGAAATTTTGTTTGGTTTTAATTTTTTTTAAAAAAATTTCAAAATCACTTTCTCTCTTCTACACATCAATCAATTACTTTTTCTCTTTCATCTCTTCTTTTCAATAACTTTTTTTCTCACATATATCTACTCAATTATAACAGAATATCAAATCATTCCAAACTCTCAAATTTCAAAACTATTTTCAAAATATACAACCAAACAAATTATAAAAATTTCTAAATTCTCTTCTCAAAATATTTTTTTAAAACTTATCTCCTAAAATCAAACCAAACAATGCTCATATTACATATGACTTATACATTAATTAGATCTATTAAAATTCTTAATTTAAAATTCTTAATCTTTTTTCATGTTGTGGGTGTAAGGATGTTAAGTCTTAAATTATTATTATCACAATATTTGGTGTTGGTTCGATACTCTCCGTTGTATGAATTTTAATTTAAGCGAAACTTATTTTTGGGAGTCGAGATAAGTTCTTAAGTTATAATTTTTTATTCAGAACAAAAAGCATAACATCTTAATGGGAGGATTTTCTTATAACAAAAAAAAAAAAAAATGTTGTGTTTTAACTTGGGGCTGTTTTGGCAAGTTTCTATTTTAATTTAAAAAGTTTAAAAAATTAATTTTTTATTATAAAAAATTAAAATAACAATAATTAGTGTTTTTTGGTTTTGATTTTTTGAATGTAATTCTTTGAAAATTAAGTTTTTTTTAATTTTTTGTATTTTTTTTTGGTGAATATTTTTAATTTTTTTTAAAACTTTTTTAGATGCACCTTACTTAAATATATTTAAATAGTAAAATATTTGTGAAAAAATATTTTTAAAAATTAATAAATATACAAAAATATGAAAAATATACTGAATTTTCATATATATTTTTTTGTTGTATTTTTGGTATTTGATGAATTTTGTAAAGATTTGTTTTCATAAATATTATACTTTTTTAAGTGTATTAATGTTAGGTGTGTCTAAAAATTTAAAAAGTTGCTTAAAATATTTTTAAAAAATTAAGTGAAAACAAAAAAAATATAAAAAATGAAAAAGTATAATTTTCAAAAAAGTGAATTTTGGAAATGAAAACCAAACAGAGTGAATGTTATTTTCACTGAATTTGGGCTTGCTTATTTGTGCATCTCGGTTGACATACCGGTTGACAAAGGTCACAACTGTAGTTAACAAGGGTGATGCCAGTTGTCCGGGAAATCGTCCAGGCAATCATTTGGCTTACGTAATTTAGACAATTCAGGCAAGTCTAAATTCGATGGATCAATTATTTTTCTTAAAATAGTTAAAATTCTTAAAATAAATTTTTATTTTTATTAATTAAAACAAAAGACAACTAGTTTGGTTTGGATTTTCAGAATTTACTTTTTAGAAAATTAGACTTTTTTTTTTCACTAAATTTTTATAATATTCTAAGTAATGTTTAAAATTTTTAGATACACCTAACATAAATACACTTAAAAGATATAATATTTATGAAAAAAAATCTTTAGAAAATTCACTAAATACCAAAAAGATATTTAAAAAAAATACGAGAATTTGGTACATTTTTAGTATTCTTATGTATTTATTAATTTTTTAAAATATTTTTTTACAAATATTTTATTTTTTAGATACATTTAAGTAAAGTGCATCTAAACAAGTAAAAGAAAATTACTTAAAATTTTAAAAATATTCACTAAAAAAAAAAAAAAAAAACTTAATTTCCAAAAAAATTAATCTAAAAAATTAAAACCAAACACACTATATAATTTTTATATTAAATTTTCAAGAGAAAATAATACATGTGTTAGAAGGTGGATGGTGTGGATTATTAATCTAAGATTACCAAACATAATCTCTCATTAGGTTGTGTTTGATTTAAGGATTTGAAGAGTGATTTGAAAAAGAAAAGAAAAGATATGTAAAATTATGTGAAATATATGTATATTTTATTTACATTTTATTTACTTTTTTCTTTTTCCTTTTTAAATTTCTTCCAAAATCTTTGAACTAAACACAACCTTAGTAGAGAGTAAAAGTGGACAAACGTCGGGCCAGGCCCGTAGATCTGTCCAAATCCGGTTCAAAAAATAATTATAAACCTCAAACCCAACCATCGGTTTATATGTTGAAAAAATTAAAACATTCTATAATTAAATTCAATCTAATATTATATTTCGTAAATAAATTTACTCACATCATTATAAGGCCTCGTTTGGGAACAGGCTAATTTAGTAACTTTTTGGCTAGTTGGCTAAAAAAGTAGGCAAAAAAAACTTGTATGTTTGGGATGACTTTTTAGCTAATTACGAAAAGATGTGCAAAAAGTAGAGAGAAAATGGAATCTTTGACTTTTTGGTATGGGTTGTTGACTTTTTGACTAATTTAGTAACTTTTTGACTTTTTGGCTAAAAAGGTAAGTTTCCAAACGGGGCCTAAATTGAAAAATTTCTTAAACAAATTTAATCATACATCACTATAAATGTGAATTTTAATAAAATCAACAAAAAAAAACAAAATTAGATCCAAACAAAAAAAAATATTAATGTATTATAAATAGATAAATAAATAAATAAATAATTTAATAATGTGCCGTGCCGAATTGGGTTGGGTTAAAAATATAAATCTCACATCCAATCCATTAATTTCAGACTTAAAATATTAGTTTAGCCCGTCCCCATAAATAACAATATTTCTAAATCCCAAAGAAATAAGACTGAACCGGATAAAGTGAATGACCACCGGCCGATGTGCACCCGCAATAGAGAGGGTGGGACGGGCCGTGATCCTCTTAACTCAGTTTAATCCGTGATTCTGTTAACTCCAGTTTAATTCAACTTGTTTGGCATTTTTTTGGTTATTGAAATTTTTTTTTTTTTTTTGTTACAGGAAAATCCTCCCACTAAATGATTTAGATCAATCTAAGTTGGTTTGGCTTGATTTTTTTAATTATTGGTTCAGTCCTAATTTAAAAAAATTAGAGAATAAGTCCTCATTTGACAAGTGAATTGACTTTAAATTGGGACTAAAAAAACACAAAAAAATAAAATATGCTAAATAAGTCAATAAAACAAAAATATCACATTCAAATTATAACCATTTCACTTTTTTTTTTTTCATAAAAAAAAATCTTCTCAAACGGAACTAATTTAATCAGGCTATACTTGTTTTGGGAACATGGTTAAAAACAATTTTTTGGTCTTCTTTTTTTTGGGAGGGGGGGTTCACATCTCTTCTCTACCTTTTTGCATATTTTTTCAAAAATAATATAAAATTAAGCAAAAAGGCAGCTTTTAACATATTTTCCCAAAACAAGCCTAAATTAGCCAAAAAGCTCTTCCTAAATAAACCTAGTCTTCTTAAATTGGCTCCGCATTTAGGTCTATGGTTCTGGATTTCAATTGAACCGGACTGTACAACTTAAATCATATATATATTTATTTGTTAGATATTATGTTTGTTTAAGTTAATGGTGAAATAATGTGTCTGTTTATGTTTTGAAAGTTTATATTTCGAAAGATCATAATTCATGACAGATTAATATTGACCAATGTTTGCTTAATTTTATATGTTTGCTTAACTAATGAATATTATAAGAATATTTTATTTGATGGACTTCTTATTATTATTTTTAAAATTTACGATGAATTGAATTTTTTTAAAAAAAATATTATATAATTTTTCTTGTGAATAGATTATGTGAAATTGTAATTTCAAATCGAATCAAATTGTATTTAAATGATTTGATTCAAATTGATTCAATGATTTTAATAATTTGATTTGATTTCAATTTTTATAGAACGATAAACAATGTATTGATTTTGAATTCATCCTAAACCGATCTAAATTAGACTGTGCTCACCATATTGATGATCAAGTAAGTACTTGATCAGAAAATATATAAGTACTTGACGAAATGAGTAATTGTTGTGTATTTGACTGGCTGTTCGTCCTTTTTTTTCTTTTTTTTTAATATTAAGAGATTGTTTAGAATGATTTAAATAAATATATTTTTTTAACCTTTTATAAAAAAATATGTAAAAAAGTAAAAAAATGATATGATATAAAAAAAAATAAAAAGATAAAAAAAAAATGTGTTAATATACAAAATGCTAAATAGTGCCTAAAAGTGCTATTGAGATCTAGCTCTTTGGCCTCGTATGATAGAGTTGTGAGAAAATGATTATAGATTATACCTTAACAGATTATAGCTTATAGCTGTGAATATAAGCTGTTAACTTTTTTGGTACAGTTGTGAAATTATGGATTTAAACAGTAGAATAGTATTTGATTGATAAGTTGTAAAAGTTTTTACTGTATAATTGTCCTTTTTGTTCTTATATGATATAAAAATGATCATTTTGTTATTTTTTTCTAGTTTTAATTTTAAAAATTATTTCATTAATACAATTTAATATAATTAGTATTAATTAGTATCAATTAATATAAAAATTGATACATTTGATAAAAATGTAATGGAAGTATTATTGTAACAATTTTTTTCCATTATAAATTAATTAGTATCAATTAATACTAAAATTATTAATTAGTATCAATTAATGGCTTAATTAGTCTCAATTAATGCTAAAATTATTAATTAATATCAATTAATATTAATAATTAATTTTTATTAGTATCAATTAATATTAATAATCAACAATTGTTATTAATTAGTATTAATTAATAATTAATTCATTACAAAAATATTCAATATCAATTTATTGATAATTAATACCAATTAATATTGATACCAATATAAAAATTGTTGATTTTTTTTCTTTTTCTTCATTTTTTTTCTTCTCTTCTATCTTTTTGTTAATTTTGTTTAATTTATTAATTCATTACATATTATTTTTATTAATTTAGTCGGAAAACAATGCCGGAGAATAAGGGAGAACAACATCGGTGGCTAGGGTTTCAAAGCCGGAGAACAATGCAAATCACGATCGCGATCACGACGGCAATAGATCGCAATTGGTTTTAGATCGTAATCGCGATCACACACAGAGAGAGAGAGAGAGAGAGAGAGAGAGAGAGAGCATGGGTCAATCCTGACAGTAGCAAACAATGCCGGAGAACAACGTAGCCGGAGAGAGAGAGATGGCAATGGTTAGGTTTTCAGATCGCGATTGTGATGGCGGTGGTGACGGGAGGTGATGACGAAGTAGATCATGAGAGAAAGAGCGAGAGAGAGAGAGAGAAGAGAGATGGCAGTGGTTAGGTTTCAGATCGTGATTGCGATAATAGTGGTGATGTGAGGTGATGACGGAGCAGATTGTGAGAGAGAGAGCGAGCGAGAGATAGAGAAGAGAGAGAAAGAGAGAGAGAGAGAGAGAGAGAGAGAGGCGATTTTCGACGAATAAATCAGAGCTCTCTCTCACAAACTGCTTCCGGTGAATAAACCAGAGCTCTCTCTCACAAACTGCCATCTCTTCTTTCTCTCTCTCTCTCTCTCTCTTTCTCTCGCTAGTGAGGAAATGAACAGTGTATTGAGAAAGAGAGTTTATATATTTGAGTTTTTGGTAATAGTTGAAATTGATGAGGGACATTTAAGTAATTTTGCCTCTCAATTTTTAGCTTCCCGTTTAAGCTAAAATGGAAAAGCAGCTCCTCCCTCACTCAAAGAAAAAGCTAAAAATCAACTTATAAAAAGCTATAATCTACATCATTAAGTTACACCAAACACACAGTTGTAACTTATTTTAAGCTATAAGTTGACTTAAGTTCGAAATAAGTTGTGCCAAACAGGCACTTTGTATCTGACATTGATCGGTCTACCTTTAAAATATGTACTTTTATTCTTTGGTCGACGATTCTATATGTTGTTTAGTCGATTTGTCCTTATCGATCTTTGGTTTTTTATTTTTTGAATAAGTGATTATGTGATGGAGATTAAATTTGTGTAATATAGAATTTATATATATAATAAATCAGAGTCACAAGATAATAATTTCTGAATGATTAAATTTAGATTCATAATATTGTTGTTCTTGTTGGACCTGCTTCTTAAGTGGGCCGGCATAAACTCTTTGGATCTTTGTGGGTCATTACGTTTTGTAACTGATCAGCTTACCTCCATTCTGGGCTTATCTTTAAATCATGAATTTTTACCTCCCACACAAACAACTGTTAGAAAGTCTAAATTTGTTTACAATTAAAATTTTATTAAGCAAAAAGGTATTTTCAACAAGAAACTTTCTCATAACTGTAATGTCTCAAATTAATTTTTTTATTTTTTTAAATAATTAAAAAATTATTTTTTTGGCTTGCTATCATTCAAGCATTAAAAAAAAAAAAATTAATATCACAAGATTTAAGACTTTGAAATGAAAAGTAAACAAATCCATTTCAAAATTTAAATTTGAGGACTATTAAATATGGGAAGTAATCTATTACTTTAAATTTGAAGTTGGCACAATATAAATTAAAAACTATCATGATCTATCCCATGATTTATGAGTTTTAAATACAAATTTAAAATTATCATAATTTATCTTATCATTTTTTGTATTAAGAAGCAATAAGGATGACATTGAAATTATCTATCTATCTGTATACTAACAAAAAACTCGTACTATGCACAGAATAAAAAAAATTATATTTTCTTAAAAACAAAATATTATAAAATAAAAATAATTTATAGCATTTACTCGAACTCTATAAAGCAATATTTATTAAAACAGAAATAGTTCAATATATAATCTTATTATTTCAAAATGTAAATAGGCAGAATGTTAAAAATAAATTATTTCAAAAAATATTGTTTGGTTCAAAAGCACAAAATTTTAAAAAATATATTAAAGAAGAGTAAAACGAACCAAAATAATAATTTTTTAACATTTGCATTTAAAATAAATAATGTTAAGATAATCAATAATCTCATTACACATGTATTTGTTAAATTCATATATGTGATTTATTTATTTTGTAAAGGTGTGATTTATGGTATTCGAAACTATAACTAAGTTTATTAATAAGTGTAATTTAATCTGGCTATAGAAAAAACGTGGTAAGATCATAGTCACCCTGTTTGGTTTTCAAACTCAAATATAATTTTTAAGTTTTTTGTTTTTCATATTTTTTTTTATCTTTAGTAATTTTTTTTTTCAGATTTCAATAATTTTTAAATTTTTTTTTAGATACACCTAATCTAGATACACTTAAAAATAAATTTTTTGAAAAAAAATGAAAAAAGATAACTAAAAATGAAAAAGTAAAAATAAAAACAAAAAAAAGAGTCAAAATTTTCATATCTTTTGTCTTTAGTGATTTTTTTTTTTTAAATTCATAAATATCTTATTTTTTAGGTGCATTTGACTAAAATATGAAGAAAAAATTTATTAAAGACAAAAAAATACAAAAAAAGTAAGGACTCAAAATCATTTTTCAACAGTTAAACCAAACAAATCCAATAGTGTATTTTTAATAAATAAATAAATTATTAATAATTTTTGTTACATCTGTACTTTCTATGTAGGAAGTTAAAATATAATTTTGAAAATCTTTTTATATTAGTGTTTGGAAGAAAAAGTAATATCATATGATTTAAGACTTTCAAATGCAATCTATTAGTTTAAATTGAGAGCTATTTAATATGAGAAGTAATCTATTAGTTTAAATTTGAAGTTGACATGATATAAATTGAAAATTATCAACATCTATCTCATAATTTATAAGTTTTAAATACAAAATTAAAATTATCATAATTTATCATATCATTTTTTGTATTAAGAAGCAATAAGGGTAATATTGAGATCTATCTATCTATCTAGCTATACAATAAAACAAGATGATTTTTTAAAATGTCTAAGATGCACAATTGGTTAGTATGGTGTAGATTGACCCAACTAAAGGTTGTGAAAGGAAAATTTAGTTCCCTCTTATAGTATAATTATGTAAGGTATTAATACTTTTCTTTCTAAAAGTCATAAATTAAGAAAGTATATTGACAATTGACTTATTGGAAATTAACAATTTAAAATTTTAAAATATATATTGAATATGCTAACCAGAGCCAATATATATATATATATATAAATAATATTCTCTAAAAAGGCAAATATTCACAAATTTGGTTGGAGTTTTTGGAGCTTCCGAAGCCTTTGGTGTTGAAATATCACTTTGTTATAATATATATATACTAGTGGTAGCACCTGGCCGGTATATCAATTTAGTTCTTGATAATAAAAATTGATCCCAATTGTTTGGTATTGTTTTTTATTTTTTGATATTTTTTGTTTTAATATTTTCAAAAATTAAATTAATAAGAAGTTTTTTAAAATTCACTAATTTTATTCATGTGCAAAAATAATTTTTGAAAATTTAGAAAATAATTTAAAAAGTGCTCACTATAAAATGAAAGTATTTTCATAAATTTCAAAAAGAAAATTAAAGACAATCTTCTATATCAATTCTTATTTTTTGTATTTTTAAAAATTAAAAATAAAAAAGAACGGGATTTTTAGTTTGAGATCCATAGTAATATTTTTATAGAAAGATAAAGAAAACATAATTTTCAATATTAGTTTAGGTCCTCCAAAACACATGGTGACAAAATTCTATAAATTTTTTAACTCATTTAAAAATTTTAAAATTCTATAACTTTTGATCTAGATCTTTGTTTTTTCATTTATATAAAATTTGTATTTTTTGAATTGTTTCATTCAGATCTGTAAAATAAGACCCATGATGAATACAAATTTTTTTAAAAGAAAGTTAAAGAAATTTCACTGACCTAAGACAGATCAATGAAATTTCGATAATCAAGTCTAAGTCATTGAAATTTCGATTAGTCAGTGAAATTTAGAGATGTAAATTATAATTTATTAAATTTTAAAGTTTTAAAATCACTTAAATAACGTGAAAAGTGGGATAAAGGAGCTAAGCTATTAAAATAATAACACCAAGGGATCTTAACTCGGAAGATAAATTATCTTAGATCTCTCTTACTACTCAAACTATATGGAGGATGTATTACTAATTTTTCCAAAAAGAAAATACAAATTATGGAATCAAACACAAAATATACATAAATAAACAAATAATATTTTTTAAAAGTGAAACTATTTGTAAAAAAATTTGGATCCTACTTATTAATGTGTGAGAGGGTAATTTGTGAACAAATTGGGCCGAGCTAAGAAAAGCCTTTTTTGAAAGTTAGGCCGCGCAATGGGCCGAGATGGGTTGTTAGGCCGAGGGTAATTTGTGAACAAATTGGGCCGAGCTAAGAAAAGTCTTCTTTGAAAGTTAGGCCGCGCATGGGCTAAGAAGACACTAGGTCGGCCAGAGATGGGTTGTTATGGCCTGGACCTAGCTATTTGAAGGTAGTCCTTTATCGGACAGAGATGTTGTCAATGGAGAGGGTCGAGCTATGTGTAGCTTGGCAAGGTGCAATTCGGTAAATCGGCTTTCGGTCACACAGCCTGAACGACAGGAGACCGAGATAAAGCAGCTCGGTCAGGAATGTATATTCAAGCATAAGGGAGTGGCCATCTCACTTGGCTTGCAGTGATGAGGGTGTTTTAAGGATAAGCATTATCTTTGGGTATGAGACTCCTAGGAGGACTCTGCTGAGTAGAGTAAAGTCATACTAGGATTGTGTAAACCATCTCACTTGGTTGGTAGTGAGTAGAGTGTTATCAAGATAGACACTCTTTACTGGGAGTGTGATTCCTAGGAGGACTCTTATAAGGAGAGTTGGAATCGTACTAGGATTATGCCAGGCAGAATCCATAAAAACTTATAGCAGGACCTATGTATAGATATCACAATTTTCTACTATAAAATACACAGAGCTTATTGTTTATTGTCTAGTTGCTGACTTAGGCATCAGAGGGATTTCCGGCACACACCTGTCGGCTAGCTCACGTATGTGTTTTCAGGTAGTAAAACGACGACGTTTGGAGGAGTACAAACTTGATCAACAGGATTATACGAGAAGTTTATTTTGTGCTCGTAAAGTTGGCGCCGTTTGTGGGAATTGCAATCACAAAGAACAAACCTTTTGATTAAGTTTTTTTTCAACTGATTTCAATGGCGCACAATGAAGACTTGCCACACTCTGCCATTGATGGGCAAACCCCGGAGGAGGGCGGAAGGCGTGAAGGCTTACCTTTTATCCCGCCTATGGTAGAGTTAGATCCCCAGTGACGAAACTCACGGAGGGATTCCTGTGAAAGACGGGGCTCTAGTCCTCGTCGCTTCCAAAGCCCTGAAAGGCAGAGGTGAAGGTTAGATCCCCAAGTTCTAGAAGATCGGGTAAGGGAGCAAGACGAATTGATACGGAGGATGGCAGCAGACATGGAGACTATGAAGTGCCAGATAAAGGGCAAATGGGCGGCGAAAGAAGAGGTGGGCAAGAGCAGGGAGCACCCTCGCCACTCAGAAAATCGTGACAGACAAGTCACATCATCACAAGCTAAAAATAGAAGCCTTAGGTCAGGCGATACACAATTGAGGACTTCAAGGACTCGTTACTCCAGGTATGAGAGAACGAGGATTGAAAGGTCTTACATAGAAGGAAACAGCTATCGGCCCACACATTTGCACCAAATGACATCTAGGCACACGGAGTTGCCTAGGTCGGTGGACCTGCAGACAGTGCTTGAAGAAAGGGCTTGAAAGAGAGAAGACACTCAGGCTCGCGACCTTTGCAGAGTTTCCGCATTACAACGGTTGACTCCTAGTGTAACAACCCTCGTACCGATTACTGTATAACCACTGAATTAAATACTGATTATGGCTAAACTAGACTGCTAATGACTGATAATTGAATCAACTGAAGTACTGAATGAACTGATTGAAATCGAGACTGAAATTGAATAAGTTTGTCTGTTATATTGCATATTGTATCTGTTTGCTTGAATGACTATCTGTTTGAATTCGTTTGTTTAAACTGTTAATTGAAGGCCTTATCGACGGCCGATTTAGAAACCGTTTGATGTTTTAGAATCAGTAGAATATCTCTGAATTTATGATATATTTATCTGAAAATTGATTAGGAATGATTAAATTAGATTAAATTAAGTCAATTAAAGAGTTTGATTTAATTACAATCTTGCCATGGTGAGTGGCCACTACCTAATCATCCTTGAGCCTTGTATACACTTGAACCAACTTATCTCCTCAGCCTTTTTCTCCTTGTTTGCCGACCAAGAAGAGAGGTTGAGAGAGAGGGACTTGTTCTTGTTGATTTGCTTGAAGAATTACTTGGAATTGAAGTGTAATTGGCATAATTTAACCTCCTCACCTTGTAATTGGAACTCTAGGTAAGGAACTCATTGTCTTCTTGTTATCTTGAACCTCACCTTGCATGTTCTAGGCTCCATTGCAGAATCAAACCATGTTTTAAGTTCAAGAATGTTGGATTGTAACATAATTCTTGCATGCATGTTAATATTGTTGGGTTTTGAGTTAAGTTCATGGCAATTTGTCACATGCATGTTCATGGTATTGTTATAGTCCATGTTTTCATTTTGTTTTCAAAGAATTGAGCTCATTTGAGCATGATTTGAAGCTTAAAATTGTTTTGAATGCATGCATGTCATGTTTGAGCATTGTTCTTGAAAATGGTTTGAAATTGAGTTTGATTGAAACACCCTTGGGCCTTGATTTCTTAAATTGAGCTTTAAAACTTATTATTCTATGTGTTTGAAAGAGTTTTCCAGAAAATGGGCTCAAGAGGATCGAATTTGGAGCATTGAAACTTGGTTTGAAACTTGGAGGTTGAATCTGGATTTTCCAGATTTTGGCCGTCCGCTCGAGCGGGGGAAGTGCCGCTCGAGCGGGGAATTCATGCTCCCAGCATCTTCTTCGAATTGTTTCTGATCCGCCGAAGCGGAGAGTTTCACGCCGGCGAAATCGCGATCCAAAGATCTTGCATCAGGTATCACCGCCGGCGGGGACCTTTGTTGGCTTGTCCGCTCGAGCGGGGAAACCTGCGCTCGAGCGGAGGCTCTGTTTTCTGAAAATTCTGAAACTGTTTCTGTGCGCATCTTTGCATCCTCATCCCATCCTAGGCATTCTTAGGCCTAGTTTAAGGCATCTTAATGAGGATTTAGATATAGAACCACACCGAGGAAATTTAGGGATTTAATTAACATCCTTTCGACTGTAAACTTAGTGTGTGTTCTATTTGTTAACTGTTTAGGGTTGGCTCAGGGACGCGCTCTAGCTGCTATTAGCCCAATCTCTGTGAGTAACAGATTGTGTAAAGATATGTTCAAATGGTTATATTTTGAATCTTGGAATCGAACTGCTTATTGAATCGATATTGTTTATTGAATGAATGTATGTCCTATACTTCAAATCAGACAGTGGCATCCTTAGCACCCATCGTTATTGATCATTAGAGCTCATCGGTTTCCTTGTGGAACCATAATCGTTTGATGGCCATCATTATTGTTGGTTCTGGAGGCGGCCCTCTTTGGACCCTCTGTTTATAGGCTAATGGATGTACCACATATGACTGATTGATTGAAATCTTGATTGGTGAAATCTTCGAAGATTGAAATCAGATAATGATTTGATTTCATTACTGTAAGGACATTCATTCATAACCTCTTTACACGTTATGTTATTCACTGGGCTTTAGCTCACTGTTTATATATATATATGTAGGTTCTCAGCAGCCAGACCAGAGCTAGGAGCGTGGGTTGGTCCCCAGTTTTGTCAAGCCAGCCTATGTGCCTCACGGCGAGGTTCCGAGTTGCCATGCTATGGCTTGGGGTGTTTTTGTTTCCCCTATCGGTCTCCTTACTGTATTGTACTTTTGTATAGATCGCTTCTTTGACCGTTATCGAAGGATTCAATTCCGTCTTGTTGATGTATATGATTGTATAGAATGTACCTTGTGTTGAACCGTATGAATGCATAAAATGTTTTTGACATACAGATTTCCACAGCTCAATGGACACTAGTTATTTACTGTATTGGCTTCCGCCAGCCCATACTGTTTGATCAGACATCGCTCAAGAGGCCTTTGGTAATCCGGACATCGGCGATTCTGATGCTAAACCCATAGGGCCGGGTTTGGGTCGTGACACCTAGAACACATGGGAGTGTCGAGGTTGGAATGCCAAAGTCGCACCTTGCCTATGAACCGGCAGATAAAGCGTTGGCAAGGTTGCATAGCTCACCATTTGTTCCGACGATAGAGAACGCACCATTACCCTCCAGCTTCCACTACCCTAAATTCACTATTTATGAGGGAAAGTCGGACCTCTACATGCACTTGAGCCACTTCTGCCAGGTTATAGCGGTGTATCGGCAAAATGAGACCCTAATGTGTATCCTATTTCCTTCCAGCCTTGGTGACCTGGGTCTAACATGGTTTGAAAGGTTGCCAGAAGGTAACATAGCTTCATGGGCGCAACTAGCCGAGGCATTTGTGACCAGATTCAGAACAAACACCAAGATGCCTGTAGAGATTAACCAGCTTCTCTCCATAGATATGGGCGAGAAGGAAACATTGAGGTCTTACAATAACCAGTATTGGGAGACTTTTAATCAGATTGGAGATTGCCTCATAAACCTAGCTATCGCACAATACAAACGAGGTTTGACGGCTGGCAATAAGTTGAGGGATTCAATGACAATGACGCCGCCCCTTACTATGGAAGCCTTGATGAAAAGAATGCACCAACATATCCAAGTAGAGGAAGATGGGGCTCGTACCAAGGCAGGGTCCAACACAACAGCGATACCAGACAAAAAGCCTTTGGCAAGAGTTAACACGGTTGACAAGTGGGACCAATCGCTCCAAAGTCTTTGCCCAACTGGGGGCAAAGTGGGTTGGCAGGTTTAACCAACTCTTTCTAACAAATCTTTGCCTGACTGGGGGACAATTAAGAAGGTTGGCAGGTGTGACCAACACTTTTTTCTCCTCAAGCCGAGATAAGGATCTAGGCTCAAGAAGGTTGGCAAGTTTGACCAACACATTTTTTCATTCTTCAGTTGAGATAAGGATCTAGGCTTAAGAAGGTTCGTAGGTTTAACCAACACTTTTTTCTCCTCAAGCCGAGATAAAGATCTAGGCTAAAAAAGGTTGGTAGGTTTGACCAACACATTTTTTCATTCTTCAGCCGAGATAAGGATCTAGGCTCAAGAAGGTTGGTAGGTTTGACCAACACTTTTTTCTTCCTCAAGCCGAGATAAGGATCTAGGCTTAGGAAGGTTGGCAGGTTTGACCAACATTTTTTATTCTTCAGTCGAGACAAGGATCTAGGCTCAAGAAGGTTGGTAGGTTTGACTAACATTTTTTTCTTCCTCTAGCCGAGATAAGGATCTAAGCTCAGGAAGGTTGGCAGGTTTGATCAACAATTTTTTCATGCTTCAGTCGAGATAAAGATCACGGCTCAAGAAAGTTGGCAGGTTTGACCAACAAATTTTTTTTGGATTCTTCAGCCGTGATACGTATCTTGACCAAAGAAGGTTGGCAGGATCTAGGCTAAAGGGGGTTGGTAGGTTTGACCAACAAAATTTTTTAGACTCCTTGCCCAACTGGGGGGTAAAAGCGGTTGGTAGGTTTGACCAACAAAACTTTTTTGCACCCTTCAGCTGAGATCAGGATGTAGGCTAAAAGGGGTTAGCAGGTTTGACCAACAAAATTTTTCAGACTCCTTGCCCAATTGGGGGGCAAAGGGGGTTGGCAAGTTTGACCAACAAAACTTTTTTGCACCCTTCAGCCGAGTTCAAAATCTAAGCTAAAGGGGGTTGGCAGGTTTGACCAACAAAAATTTTTAGACTCCTTGCCCAACTGGGGGTTAAAGGCGATTGACAGGTTTGACCAACAAAACTTTTTTACACCCTTTAACCGAGATCAGGATCTAAGCTAAAGGGGGTTGGTAGGTTTGACCAACAAAAATTTTTAGACTCCTTGCCCAATTAGGGGCCAAAGGCGGTTGGCAGGTTTGACCAACAAAACTTTTTTGGACCCTTCAGTCGAGATCAGGATCTAGGCTAAAGGCAGCTGGCAGGTTTGACCAACAAAATTTTGTACTCTTTGGCTGCGATGACAGTTATTTCGGCCAAAGAAGGTTGGCAGGTTTAACCAACAAGTTTTTTGGATTCTTCAGCCGAGATGCGTATCTCAGCTAAAAAAGGTTGGTAAGATCAGGTAAGACCAAGCTAATTAGTTTGGCTAGACATGTAGTCAGAATGATGCAAAACATTGAAAAAGAAACACAGCAACCGCACCAAGAGATCGAAAATTTTCATTAATTGGAAGATGATTACAAAAGATGGGACATATAGCCTGGTTACACAGAAAGAACGCCTTATCGTACGATTGCAACCTCGAAGGATATAAATGTTGAAGGCAAAAAGGCGGGGCTGTTCAAATTTTTGAAGGTACATGATGGTTGTAACAGGAGAACGAGGATAATGAGGGGTATGCAACGTATCCTAGGAATACTGTCGTGTTAGGATGTACTGCGCAACTGACAAGACTTATTGGGGCCGAACGAATTGTGAAATCGAACAACTTTTCTAGCTCGGCAGAGTTGGGCATTCTCAGCTCGACTGCAACTTTTCTAGCTCGGTAGAGTTGGGCGTTCTTAGCTCGGCTGGAGAAAAATAATCCCAAACATTCTACACAGAGGGAATTAAGGGGCAATTGAGGGGGTAATTTGTGAACAAATTGGGCTGAGTTAGGAAAAGTCTTCTTTGAAAGTTAGGTTACGTAATGGGCCGAGATAAAAGCTGATGTAGCTCGGTCATGAGTTAAGAAGACACTAGGTCGGCTAGAGATGGGTTGCTAGGGCCTGGACCTGGCTATCTGAAGGTAGTCCTTTATCGGACCGAGATGTTGTCAATGGAGAAGGCTGAGCTATGTGTAGCTTGGCAAGGTGCAATTCGGTAAATCGGCTTCCGGTCACACGGCTTGAACGACAAGGAACCGAGATAAGGTAGCTCGGTCAAGAATGTATATCCGAGCATAAGGGAGTGGCCATCTCACTTGGCTTGTAGTGATGATGGTGTTTTAAGGATAGTCATTATCTTTAGGTATGAGACTCCTAGGAGGACTCTGCTGAGTAGAGTAGAGTTTTACTAGAATTGTGTAAACCATCTCACTTGGTTGGTAGTGAGTAGAGTGTTATTAGGATAGACACTCTTCACTAGGAGTGTGATTCCTAGGAGGACTCTTATAAGGAGAGTTGGAATCCTACTAGGATTATGCCAGGCAAAATCTATAAAAGCTCATAGCAGGACCTATGTATAGGTATCACAATTTTCTACTATAAAATCCACAGAGCTTATTGTCTATTGTCTAGTTGCTGACTTAGGCATCGGAGGGGTTTTCGGCACACACCCACTGGCTAGCTCACGTTTGTGTTTTCAGGTAGTAAAACGACGACGTTTGAAAGAGTACAAACTTGATCAACAGGATTATACGAGAAGATTATTTCATGCTCGTACAATGTGTATTATTATGTGTCTTAATTTGAATCCTCTTTTTTGTAATGTCCATCAAAATTGTATAGATTTGAATCTATGTGGCTACGTTTGGGAGCTTGTGAACATGTTTTTTCTGACTCATGGGGTGTTAACGACTCAGAAGATTCTTTGCAAAGTTTACAAGGTAATATTGAAAAGACGAGGAATGCTTTTTGAAGGTGGAATTGGAACACTTTTGGGCATGTCCAACAATAGTTAAAAAAAGAAGTTGTCTGAACTTCAACAACTAAAATCCTAAGCCCTAACTGAATCCTCCATGACCCATGAAGTTGCTTTGAGCAGTGAGCTTGATGAATGGTATGAGCGGGAAGAATCTCTTTGGAGTCTACGATCCAGGGCTTCATGGTTCAAAGAAGGAGACTGCAACACGGTATTTTTTGATGGATGTGCTTCTAAGGGGCTGTTTGGGATGTCCCAAATAAGTGAACTTTTTGACTTTTGGAACTAAAAAGTTGAGGAAAAAAAGATAGTTGTTTAGGATAACTTTGACTTTTTACGAAAAAATGTGTATTAAAAAATTGTATAAATTAGTGTATAGGAGAAGTTTTTTGGCGAGTAGGCAGTACGGTGGGCAGTGCAGTGGTAGCATTGTGCAGAGTAGTGTATAGGGGATACTTGCATTCTTTTCGGGCATTGAATTGGATGGTGCTATTCAGCCCGTGGGGGTCTACCATGGGTTCTGTTTGCTAATCAGAACAGTTCAATGTGTAGAACTCGTCGAGTACTATATACGTATAAAAAATCATGTTGATCGGATATCGATAGCTATCTGATTGGATTAGTTTTTTGTCAACTGTTAACTATAACACCATCTATTTTTTTTTATACAAAATTGATTTGATCATGTAGTTAGTTATATCCGATCAACGTGATTTTTTGCAGGCATATAGTATTCGACGAGTTCTATACATTGAATGATTCAGATTATCAAAACGGGATTCGTGATGGGCCCCCACAGGCGGAACAACACCGTCTTGTTTGTGCACCTGCTTATTCCCTTTGTCCAACCAAAGTCAGCTAAAGTACAACTCACGTGAGAAGTGAGTTGTACTTTTTTTTTGTGTTAAATTAATTTTTTTTATATTTTTTTGTGTGAATAGTGATAACTTTTTAACTTTTTTAGTAACATTTTGGCTTTTTGGATTTTTTGAAAGATGCCAAACCAACCCTTAAAAAGAAAAACAGAATTGACCGATTGGTAAGCCATGACAAAAATTGGTGGGCTAGTGAGGAAGAGATTGGATCGATTCTTACTGATCATTTCAATTGTTTATTCACTATTCCAATCTTATGATTATGGGGTTGTCATAGATACTGTTGAGCTTTGTTTCACCAATGAAATGACTGATATTTTGGGTATGGTCTTTTCCTCTGAGGAAGTACATTTTGCTTTGGATGTTCAAGCAGCCTTGGATGTTCTCAATGGCTCCAAATCTTTGACCGGTGTTAATAATACCTACATTGCTCTCATTTCCAAGGTAAAAAGGCCAAAAAAATGCTTTGGAGTTTCATCTCGTTTCATTGTGCAACGTAATCTATAAAATTATGGCAAAAACTCTCCCAAATAGACTGAAATTGATTCTTCCCCAAATAATTTTGCCTTCACAAAGTGCATTTGTACCCAAACGTCTCATTAGCGACAACACTCTTGTGGTTTATGAGATGTTTCACCATTTTAAGAACCAGAGGCTAGGCAATTAGGAATTAATGGCTTTCTAGCTCGACATGAGCAAAGTATATGATTAAGTGGAATGGAGTTTTCTTTTTGCAATGATGCGCAGATTGGGTTTCAATGACAGGTGAATATCTCTCATTTCGAATTGTGTGTCTACTATATCCTATAAGATCCTTGTGATCCAATCTTCTGCTGATTCTTTTTCTTCATCCAGGGGGTTACACCAAGGATGCCCTCTCTCTTCTTACCTATTTATCATTTGTGTAGAAGGTTTTCTAGCACTTCTTTGCAAGGTTGAAGCAAAGGGTCAAATTCATGGTGCACAAATCTGTCGGGGTAGCTTAAGTATTTCCCATTTATTTTTTGCAAATAACAGCCTCCTATTTGGTTCTGTAATAGCAAAAAAAAAAGTTCTGAGTTTCAAACAAATTTTGGAGGTGTATGGTTTAACGTTGGGGTAACAAATTAATCTTGCAATGCTTGTGGTGTCTTTCAACAAAAATACCTTGTCCACTCTTAAGGCACTTGAGGTTGTTGAGACAACTGATCTTGGTACGTACCTTGGTTTTTCCACCATTGTGGGACATTTAAAGAAGGAAGTGTTAAATAATCTCAAGGATCGAATTTGGAAATGAATTCAAGGGTGGAAGAAGCAACTCCTATCTCCAGTTGGGAATGAAGTTTTATTAAAGGCAGTAGCACAAGCCATACCCACTTATTCTATGTCTTGTTTCTGGCTTTTGGATACTTTATGTGACGAGATTGCATCTTTAATGGTAAGCTACTAGTGGGGTGGGGTGGGGTGGGGGGGGGAGCTGATTCAAAGAGAAAGATTCATTGGAAAGCATGAAAGCGGTTGTGTAAGAGCAAACTAGATGGTGGCATTGTGTTTCAGGACTTAAAAGCTTTTAATCTTGTGCTTTTGGCAAAACAGGGTTGGCATTTTATCACACAACCACACTCATTGGCAAGTATGGTTTTCAAAGCTAAATATTTTCCAGAATGCTATTTCTTTCAAGCTTAGTTGGGTTCAAATCCGTCATATTCATGGTGGAGCATTTGGGAAAGCCATGATCTTTTAATGTTAGGAACTCGGTAGTGGGTTGGATGTGGGCAAGCAATTTGTGTAGGCAAAGATAAATGGCTCCCCAATATTCCATCATTTCGTGTGATCAGCTCTGTATGTAGAAATTTGGAAAATGAGACAGTTGATGTACTAATTGATCAGGAAGATGGCAAGTGAAACAATGCGGTTATTTAACAACTTTTTCTTCTTTTTAAAGCAGAGCTAATCCATCGGATACCTCTTAGTCCATACTTACCAGTGGACAAACTCATCTGGCACTATACTAAACATGGGCACTATTATGTCAAATCTGCCTTCCATTTGGCGATGGATTTCTTGAAATCACCCGTTTCGGTGTCAGACTCCTCGACTTGTATAGCTTTTTGGAAATGTATCTAGGGTCTGGGTGTTCCAAACAAAATTAAACATTTTGTGTGGTGGGTTTGTACAAACATTCTTTTGGTGAAAATAACTATTATGAAACGAGGTATCGTGGCTGATCCAATATATTCTCGTTATAACGAGTATGTTGAAATTAAAGTTCATTGCCTCAGAGATTGTCATTTTGTAGACGAGGTTTAGAGTCTTGTACCTAGATTAAGGGATTGGAGTTTTATGAAAGGAAAAGGTGATTCGCATGAATGGTTCTTGTGGGCCTAGGAATCTATAACAGCTTGGGTTAAGACCCAGCCCTTTTATATTCTTTGATCTGGGATTCGATATTCATTGTTGTTGTTTATACTCCTTGTTGTCTTGTTGTGATGTGGAATTGATTGTTTGGAGTTATTGGTCGTGTTTTGAATAAGTTGGAAATTATAATTTCAAAAGGATTTTTGTTTGTTTATTATTGAGTTCGCTCGAGCGGTCTTTTGTTCTTCCCAGTATTTGTGTTTGTAATATGAACTTCTGAGAATAGGGTGTTCTTCACTCGAGTCATGGGTAGGTCACTCGAGTGGTATTCTGTGTTTGATGCTCGAGCGATTTTTCTTTCGTTCGAGCGGTCTCTTTGTAGGCCTAAACTATTGGGAGGGTGTCATTGTGCGCTCGAGCCATGATTTGTTTGCTTGAGCAGTTCTTTGTGTTTGACGCTCGAGCAGTGTTTTGGTCGCTCGAGCAGTCTATGCGTATATCAGTACAAGAAAAAAATATTTTCTTTTATTTCTTGATCTCTCTTTCTCTCTTTCTTTTTCTAAAAGGTAACTTTATCAGATTTCTTCACACTCTCTCTCTAGTTCTTTTCTAAACACCACTATATACTCAAATTCATTGGTCTCGCCGTCGTATTGCTTTGGGAAAAAGTGTAGAGCTCGTAGAGGTAAACATTCTAATCGGAAAAGTTTTAGTGTTTGGCTTCGTCAAATTTTGGGTCTCGTTCTTCTCTTATTTTAATCTTGAGATATGGATTTCTTCAATCTCTTTGTATAATTCTTAATTTTGTTATGTGTTCCATGAAAGTGTAGCGAAGTTGTAGGTTTGATTTAGGGTTTAATTTGGGTGTGGTTTTGATTTAAGTTGGATTGAAATCTTGGAAATCTCTCATCTAAATGTGTTTTGGAAGGAATAGATCATTTTGTTGGAAATCATTGGTTTTTGAACTAAGAACAAAGGAAAAGATGTTGAGCTTTTGAAATGATAATATGAATATATCTGTTGATGATGAAAGTGGAGTTGAATATGTATTATGACTCCTATATTGAGATTTTGAAATTATACTTGTTGTTTGGAGATTTATCTTTTGTATAGAGATATTTGTTTTGGGTTGTCAGTGGAGGATAACTTTGATTGTTGTAGAAATTGCATGAGGATTAGGTTAATTAAAATCAATTACTCATATATCGTTCATTAAACATTGTTTCATATTTATACATTGAAAATGTATCATTTTGAGAAAAATGGGTGAATACCTTGGTGAATTTGGTTAGAGGGTGTTGTTATGGTATTATCTATGTTGGCCTGTGTGTCCTTGATGAAAGTCCAGACACCCGCATGGTTAGGTGCCGATTCTTCTGATTAGTACCAGTAAAATGGCTTTGATAGTACTTGTATAGCTTATTGGCAGACATGTACCTAGAGATTCCCAGTGTTGTGTGTCCATTGCCCTGTTTTCTGATTTAAAAAGTATTATTTTATGAATTGATTTATAATCGTGGCATTGCATTGTTTTGAAAGAGAAAAGTGTAATGTTTTGATAATGGCATGCATATGCATTTACTATATGATTTTGTTAAGTATCATATAGGATGTTAAGGTATTCTCTGTGAGGCCTTAACTTTTTGTAATGTCCTCATGTCACGACCCAACCACAGGGGCTTAGGGCAGGAATCATAACTCACTAATTTATTCTAATTGTGGCAAATTAAATGGCGCAGACGGGGGCAAATGGAAATAAAAATAATTAAATAGAAAATTTATTTCATTTTACTATTTTAATAAGAGAAAATACATTTACAGGGCTTTTATTAGTTTATTATTCAGTGACCGGTCCTAAGTAAAAACAAATGGAAACAAAAATAAAATAAATAAAAAAAGAAAAGAAAAACAAAATAATGGTTCAATATCAAATTCTCGTACAGGTTCCACTACGTGAGGTTATGGGTCTCCCTTACATCTTATCACTTGAAAGGGTAACAGCTATAAGCACATAGCAGAGTTAGAAATATTATGCCAAGAGTATAGGGAACACAAAATAACCATGGATAGTTAGTTAAGCTAAAACATTTACATAATTTAATTTTGAAATAACAATTTATTCAAAGTGGCAGAAACTGAAATACAGAAATCATGTAAATAAATAACCATAATCACGGTACAGAATAGGACATTACAGAGGTCACTGAAGTGACAGTCAAAACAGAGGTCAATGGATCTATGACAATAGAGGACCACAAAGTAACCAAACAGAGGCCAATGGTTATTTAAGTCCTCCAAGGCGTGGGACTCTCGTGGTGGTACTTACAAAACATAATTATTTATAAGGTCATTGTCAAATACTTTCTAAAATCTAAATAAACATATCCATGGGTTTCATTTTAAACAAGTAGAGTTCAAAAAATAATCAACGTAATTGAAATATAAATATAATTTATAAAACATAACTTGTATAAAATAAATTATGGTAAATCAAAACATACGTAAAATATATTACGGTGACTCAAGGTATAATATAACTTACCTTGATATTAACCCTTAGTCTTTTCTTTTCACTATCACCAAACTTCTTACTTCTTACTTTCCTATCTCCACTACCCTTGCATTTTTCTTCTCTTTTTTTTTTTTTTTTTTTTTCTTTCTTCTTCCCCCCTGCACTGATCTTGATCTTCTCTCATTTATAAGGAGGCAAGCCCTGTCATTACCCACCACATGTCCACAACAATCTTCCTCAGATTTGGATTGAAATCTCTTAGATCTATACTTATCACATTAACTTCAGATAATTATATTTTGGTTCTAATTCTTTAAAATAAATATAATCCCCTTCGTTTGATAAAAACACAAACTAATCCCTAATTAAATGACACTTTATCGCATATCACAGAAAATTAATTTTTTTATTTTACTATCACTCCCACTAGTATTAATATTATTATCATGATTGGTTGTGATATTAATTAAATATTTAGGGTGTCACATTTCTCCCCTCCTAAATAGAAGTTTATCCCCAAACTTGACATACCTTGGTTGTTGATAAGGTGTGGGTATTTGACTCGCATTTGACTCTCCGTTTCTCATGTAGCTTCTTCGATACGATGATTTCGCCATAAGACTTTTACCAGCGGTATGGTCTTGTTTCAGAGAACTTGATCACGATGATCGAGAATCTGCACTGGTTGCTCTTCATAAGAGAGGTCCTCTTGAACTTCCAAGTTCTCATAGTCAACAATATGTTTTGGATCTTGAAGATACTGTCGAAGCATTAAAATGTGAAACACATTATGGACATTGGATAGTTTAGGTGGTAGTGTAAGGCAATAGGCTATAGGACCAATCCTTTCCAATATCTTGAATGGCTCGATGTAACATGGGTTTAACTTTCCTCGCTTTCCAAATCGGATAACTCCTTTTGTTGGTGAGATCTTAAAGAACACATGATCTCCTATTTGAAATTCCAAGTCCTATCTCCGTGTATCTGCATAGCTTTTCTGGCGGTTTTGAGCAGTGCGAATTCGTTGTTGGATGAGTTGAATTTTCTTACTTGTGACTTGCACAATCTCGGGGCCTAACAGTTTCCTATCCCCGACTTTCGTCCAACACAGAGGTGATCGATATCTCCTTCTATATAGAGCTTCGTACGGTGCCATTCCAATGCTTGCCTGGTAGCTGTTGTTATTGGTGAATTTCACTAAAGGTAGGTGCTCATCCCAGTTACCTTTGAGGTCCAACATGCATACACGTAACATGTCTTTCAACGTCTGGATTGTTTTTTCGGATTGTCCATCAGTTTGTGGATGATACGCAGTGCTAAATTTCAGTGTAGTCCCCAAAGCCTCCTGCAATTTGTTCCAAAAGTGAGGCACGAAGTGGGGGTCTCGGTCAGACACGATTGAAATTAGGGTGCCATGCAACGAATAATTTCCTTGATGTATAAGGTAGCAAACTTATGAAGGGAGTACATGATTTTGATTGGCAAAAAATGCGCCAACTTCGTTAATCGGTCTACTATAACGCATATTGCATCGTTCTTCGAAAATAACTATGGTAGCCTGATCACGAAGTCCATAGTAATGTGCTCCCATTTCCATTCAGGAATAGAGAGTGGTTGCAGTAGTCCTACAGGTCTTTGATGTTCTGCTTTAACATGTTGACAATGCAGACATTTGGAGATACAGCTTACTATGTCTCTTTTCATTCTTATTCGCCAGTAGTGTTCCTTCAGATCCTGGTACATCTTTGTGTTGCCAGGGTAGACTGCAAATCTCGAGTTATGAGCTTCCGCCAATATCTTCTTCTTGAGTTCTGGAATGTTGGGTATGCAAATTCGATTTCAAAATTTCAGTATCCCATTACTCATAGTGAAACCAGGATCATGCGTACTCCTTTGTTCCCTCGTACTTTTTCTTCAAAAGTTTATCTTCCCATTGGCGTGTTTTAATTTCTTTAATCAGTGTAGGTTCTACGGTTATATTGGCGAGCAGTCCATTGATCTTGCGAGAAACGAAAGTACATGCCAAGCCTCTGGTCGTCTTTCGGCTCAGTGCGTCTGCCACCACGTTAGCTTTTCCTAGATGGTGATGGATTTCTACATTATAGTCCTTTATAAATTCTAGCCACCGTCGTTGTCTCATATTCAGTTCCTTCTGTGTGAACAGATATTTAAGACTCTTGTGATCAGTGTAAATCTTGCAGGTTACACCATAGAGATAATGATGCCAAATCTTGAGGGCAAAAATCATCGCAGCCAATTTCAAATCATGAGTCGGGTAGTTCTTCTTGTGAGTCTTTAATTGTCGCGAAGCATAAGCAATGACTTTTCTGTTTTGTATGAGAATGCAACCCAAACTATTGTATGAGGCATCACTATAAATTACAAACCCATCTGCTCCTGTAGGGAGTACTAGTATAGGAGTTGACACAAGTCGACTTTTTAATTCTTGGAAGCAACACTCTTGTTTGTCAGTCCATTCAAAGGGTGTGTTCTTCTGAGTTAGCTGAGTCAAAGGTGATGCTATCTTTGAGAAATCTTACACAAAGCGTCGATAATAGCTAGCTAGACCCAAGAAACTTCGAATTTCTGACACATTAGTAGGTCGTGTCAGTCCACGATTGCTACAACTTTTTGGGGGTCAACAAAAATGCCATATTTGTTAATGACATGACCGAAAAAGTGTACACTAGTGATCTAGAATTTGTATTTCTTCAACTTGGCATAAATTTTGTTATCACATAGTGTTTGTAGAACCGTTCGCAAGTGCTGCTCATGGGCCTCTGGTGACTTGGAGTATATGAGGATGTTGTCAATGAAGACGATGATGAACTCATCAAGATAGGGTTTGAACACTCAGTTCATGAGGTCCATGAAAGCTACTGGAGCATTTGTGACGCCAAAAGGCATGACAAGAAACTCATAGTGCTCGTAACGAGTTCTAAAGGCAGTCTTTTCGTTTTGACTTTTAGTTGGTGATAGACAGATCGCAAGTCGATTTTTGAGAATACTTGGGCGCCTTGAAGTTGATCGAACAAGTCATCGATTCGTGGCAGAGGGTACCGATTCTTGATGGTGACCTTGTTCAGCTCCCGGTAATCAATACATAATCTCATCGTGCCATTTTTTTATTTACGAACAATACTGGAGCTCTCCAAGGTGAGGTATTAGGTCAAATGAAGCCTTTGTCCAGTAGTTCCTAGAGTTGAGTCTTCAGCTCTTTTAATTCCCCATTGACATGCGATAAGGAGCTTTTGATATTGGTTGTGTGCCAGGTTGGGTTTCAATAGTGAATTCGATTTCCCAATCATTTGGGATACTAGGTAGATCTTCAAGAAAGATATCCGGGAATTCTCGAACTATGGGGATTACATCAACGGTAGGGGCCTCTTTTTGTGTATCGATCACATAGCAGATATAACTACAACAACCCTTTCTTAGAAGTCGTTGGGCTGTCATGGAGGATATAATACAGGGACGGTTGGAAACTCCAGTTCTATCAAAGACAAGCTCGAGTTGGTTTGGTAACCTGAGGGAGACCTTTTTGAATTTACAACCAATAGAGGCGTGGTTGGTAGCTAGCTAATCCATACCTAAGATCATATCAAAGTTTCCAATGCGGAGGGGAATTAAGTCTACGTATAAGGTTTTGCCTTTTAGGGATATAGCACAAGATTTGTATACATCAATATTAAGGACAGAATTACCAGAAGGAAAAGACACAGACAATATATATCCTAAGGGTTCGGGTATTGATGGCAGCTTGGCAGCAAAGTGTGGTGCAACAAAAGAATGAGTTGACCCAGAGTCAATGAGGACATGAGCTAAATGACCACAGATAGAAGGTGTACCTGACACAACATTTTCGGTAATTTCTGGTTTTCCAGGTACTAAAGCAAAAGCCCTTCATTGGTTTTTTTGGTCCTTCCTCTCTCTTTTAGATCTTGCGGGTTTTCTAACTAGACTAGAGGGGCTGGCTGTAGGATTAGTCAACACTGGACAGTCCCTCAGCAAGTGGCCCACTTGACCGCAGTTAAAGTATGCTCTTGTGTCTCGATGGCATTGTCCCTAACGAGCCTTCCCACAAGTAGGACAAATTGGAATAGTGCCACCTCAGGGATTGGTAGGACCTTGATTTCCTGAGCTGGTTGTGCCCATATGCACCTTTTTGGGAGGCGCAACACTGAATCTTCTATATTCTTTTTCCCAGAATCGCTTCTTTCGGCTTGGTTCCCCGGAACGTAAGGCTTTAATCCCCTTTTTTGCAATGTACGCCTAGTTTACCACTTCCGCATAGGTTGGCAGTTTCAAAACGTCGAGCCTATCTTTAATTTTAGCATCCAATCTTGCTTCAAACTTTCTTGCTTTTCGAGCTTCGGTGGGGATAACTTATGCCGTAAACCGAGCGAGTTGTGTGAATTTGTTCTCATGTTCGGGCACCATCATGGTTCCTTGCTTTAGATGTATAAATTCTGATGCCTTCTGTTTCTGTAATGAATCTGGGAAGTATTTTTCGTAAAATACTTCTAAGAATCTTGCCCAAGTCACAATTTCTTCTTTCTCTAGAGTGAGAAGCCACCATTCCTTTGCATTATCTTTGAAAGTGAAAGTGGCGAAAATTACCTTCTGTCTTTCGGTGCAGGGTAGGGCGCAAAAAATCTTTTCTATGTCTTTAACTCAAGCATCTGCTACCATTGGGTCTGGACCGCCGGTAAATGTGGTGGGTTTCAGATTTTGGAACTATTTTATGGTAACTGGCTCCTCTCGCCGTTCCGGCATCCCATTGTTGATGTTAGTCTGTAAGGCTTGCAAAAAGCTAGTAACCGCTCTTTCCATGATTCTTTCCATTGATTCAGTGCCACTGACTGATGACTCGCTTCCGTTACCATTATTGGCCATTCTACAAAGTAATAAACGAGGCATTACATCCATAATGCAGTATATATATATATATATATATATATAAGCATGTATAGCGCAATCTATATCTATATAAAATACCAACTTTACTATTTTTACAATTAATATTACATCCTTTTTTCAAAAGTCAGAATATGTTTGTGTCTTATCCCTATGGTACAACAAAAACACCAAAAAAAAAAAAAAAAAAAAAACACTAAAAGGGATTAGAACACATCATGGTTAGCGTACAAAAAGGTTTTCTTTTACCAAATCTAGAGTGGTGGGTCAAACGGGCCAAACAACCATGGGAAGTAGTGTTGCATAAAAAGCTCAAATTCCCATCCTAATTGGACCACACTAAAACACATCCACGCTGCCTGGACTGCGAAAATGGGAACGGACTGTATGTATCCGAAAAATACTTGATCAACAATCCAGCTGGGTATCTTGATATATGATAGGTCATTACCAAAGTCAACATTTTGAATATTAATAATCTCTAACGAGTTAGGGATAGTGGTAAAAATGTAGTCCTTGGAGTACACATTTCCCCTTCTTGCCACAAAATCTGGGGGCAAAGGGCCTATAATGTAGTATAGGCGGTCATATCCTGGGGCAATGCCGAGGACATGAGTGGGTCCGAGAAAGCAGCTGCGCGTATAGGCACGGCCCTGCCTCCATAGTAAATATGGGACATCAGTAGGATCAGTTTGTATATAAATTGGCCGACCCATCAATTGGGCAAGGCCTAGATGCAATCTTCTAATTATACCCTCTGAATCTCCCCATCCTTCAGGTGAGGCGGGGGTGGGGTGCTCTGCTAAAATCTTATTCAAATTAATGGCCCCGAGCTCCTCCCAAAATGCCTTGTCAAAGTTAATCTCGGACATTTCTACATCACCAGAAGAAACGTGAGATTTTACATAAATAGACTAACGTCGCAGGTAAATATATATATATTTTAAATGAACCATTGCTCTGATACCACTTTTGTCACGACTCAACCCCAGGGACTTAGGGTTGGAATCGCAACTCACTAATTTATTCTAATTGTGGCAAATTAAATGGTGCAGGCGGGGGCAAATAGAAATAAAAATAATTAAACAAAAAATTTATTTCATTTTACTATTTTAATAAGAGAAAATACATCTATAGGGCTTTTATTATTTTATTATTCAGTGACCGGCCCTGAGTAAAAACAAAAGGAAACAAAAATAAAATAAATAAAAAAAAGAAAAGAAAAACAAAATAATGGTTCAACATCAAATTCTTGTGTAAGTTCCACTACGTGAGGTTATGGGTCTCCCTTATATCTTGTCACCTGAAAGGGTAACAGCTATAAGCACACATCAGAGTGAAAAATATTATACCAAGAGTATAGAGAACACAAAATAACCATAGATAGTTAGTTAAATTAAAACATTTACATAACTTAATTTTGAAATAACGATTTATTTAAAGTGGTAGAAACTGAAATACAGAAATAATGTAAATAACTAACCATAACTACGGTACAGAACAGAACAGAGGTCACTGAAGTGACAATCAAAATAGAGGTCAATGGATCCATGACAATAGAGGACCACAAAGTGGCCAAACAGAGGCCAATAGTTATTTAAGTCCTCCAAGGTGTGGGACTCTCGTGATGGTACTTACAAAACATAATTATTTATAAGGTCATTGTCAAATACTTTCTAAAACTTAAACAAATATATTCATGGGTTTCATTTTAAACAAGTAGAGTTCAGAAAATAATTCACGTAATTGAAATATTAATATAATTTATAAAACATAACTTGTATAAAATAAATTATGATAAATCAAAATATACGTAAAATATATTACGGTGACTCAAGGTATAATATAACTCACCTTAATATTAATCCTTAGCCTTTTCTTTTCACTATCACCAACCTTCTTACTTCTTACTTTCCTATCTCCACTACCCTTGCATTTTTCTTCTCTTCTCTTTTTTTTTTTTCTTCTTCCCCCCTCCCAATTTTGCACTGATCTTGATCTCCTCCCATTTATAAGGAGGCAAGCCCTGTCATTACCCACCACGTGTCCATAGCAATCTTCCTCAGATTTGGATTGAAATCTCTTAGATCTATACTTATCTCATTAACTTCCGATAATTATATTTTGGCTCTAATTCTTTAAAATAATTATATTCCCATTCGTTTGATAAAAACACAAACTAATCCCTAATTAAATGACACTTTATCGCATATCGACAGAAAATTAATTATTTTATTTTACTATCACTCCCACTAGTATTAATATTATTACCATGATTGGTTGTGGTATTAATTAAATATTTAGGGTGTCACACTCCAAACGCTTATAGTTGAAGAGTTTCAATAAGAAACCCTGTTTCTCCATTTCTTACAAATTAAACCCTAGAAATCAAGAATGACTACACGAGCTAATCGTTAAACCCTAATTGACTCTAAGAACTTGGGAAAAATTTTAAAACCCTAAATTAATAATTTAGAAACTCTAGAATGAAAATTTATAAGCGAAAAACTCTAGTTTCCGATAATAGCCATTTTAGTTCGGTATCTCGCCTTTTGTTGTGAATCGGCATCACGTGACTTGAATTAATTTTCCTAGCATTATTTATTAAATATATGACTTAAATATATGCTTTATTTCAAAATTTCAGATTCAACACTTTTCTTTCTTTATTATTGCATTTTGGCCCCCAAAACCCTAATATTTTAATCAAATAAGATACAACTAATATTTTATTAATTTATATATAGTATCTACTATATTTTATTCAAAATAAATCAAACTCTCACATGTGGAAATGGTGGCCAGTTGTGAATAGAAGAGAAGGACAAAAAAAAATTATTTTTTATATAGTAAATCTTGAATTAGATATTTAAGAAAATCTTTGAAAACATGTAAAAATGTGGAGCAACAAATGCAATGTACTCTTGTCTCCCAATTAACTAATAAATATGATTAATTTTTCTTAATCAAGATTAATTAACACCAATCCTAATTGGATCCAGTTACAAACCAACCAAACTAGATCAATTCTATAAAAATTCAACCATTTTCTCTCTCCTCCTTGGCCTATAAATATAAGGCTTTAGCAACTCATATTTGTCACGACCCAAACCCGCCCCTATAGGTTTAGCGCCGCAACCGGCCAGTAATCCGTGGATTACCAAAGGCCTCTGAACAAATTAACGAATAATGAGGGGCTGCGGAAGCAAATATATAAAGTAAACAAGGTCCAATGAGCTGTGATGACGTACATGGGACAGAAAATACAAAACTTATTTATATACATAAACATGCTAGTCAGGTACACCCATATGTACAAAGTATTTACAAAAAGTATTCCCAAGATCCGACGTTGCAAAACACAAACATTGACTAGCACGAAAACAAAACTGCCATGGCATCGGGCTTCAGGCGGAACCTCCTCGAAGGCGCAACAGGTGGCTGACCAAAAACAAAACAGAGGGCCATCAACTCTGGCCTGGGTCTTGTGTCGGCTCACCTACATATATATATATAAATTGTGAGCGAAAGCCCAGTGAATAATAACAGAGTAAAGGGTTTGATGAATGATGTCCATCACAGAGTCAGAAATCAGAGTTTATATCAGAACCCATAATCTTAACAAAACAGAGTCTTATGCATTTCCAGATTTCAAATCAGAACAGATTTAGATACATGCTCATATTCATATTCATATTCATATTCAGATTTTGTATAAGATCATATGTGGTACACCCATTAGCTAACAGATCAAATTGGTCTAGAGACCACAGACAGAGTTGGTACCAACAACCACAAAGGTCCATATCTTGCGCGCAAGTAACCCTGGTATTATTACCCCTAGGCAAGGGCTATATGCCACGGTATTGTTACCCCCGGGCGAGGGCCATATGCCACGGTATTGTTACCCCCGGGCGAGGGTCATATGCCACGGTATTGTTACACCCGGGCGAGGGCCATATGCCTCGGTATTGTTACCCCCGGGCGAGGGCCATATGGACTAAGGGTGCCATAATACGTTTCAGAAAATTGGACATTCATTCATAATTCATAACGTAGCATTTCAGAAAGCAGATCATATCATATCAGTTAGAAAATACTTAAAGTTAAATATAACTTTACAGAGTTATTACTCACAGTGGGCGTTGATACAGGTAGACGGAGTCAAAAGGGTCAAACAGATTGCGGCACGTGACCTACATAACACATCACGGATACACACTTGAAACATGCAATCCAATTGTACGAAACCCACATCAATGATTCTAAGTGTGTACCTAACCTCTTATCCTTAGTATGGAGCCTTAACATGGCCTAGAAATGCCTAGGATGGAATGAGGATGCAAAAATGCACTTTTAAACACTTTACAAAATTTTCAGAAAATAGGGGTCCCGCTCAAGCGTGGCTTTCTACACTCGAGCGGACATGCAGACAAAGGGGCTCCGCTCGAGCGTGAATTCCGTCGCTCGAGCGGACTGTGTGCTACAGTAAAAATGCTGGATGCTCAAAATTTACGTTCGATAGACGCTCAACCCTCGCTCGAGCGTGAGACACAGGCCTCCGCTCAAGTGTGAAATCCTCCGCTCGAGCGTACTGTAAAATAGTGAGAGATGCTGGGAGCTCGATTTCCCGCCGGCGCCACTTTTCTCGCCGGCGGAGACAAAAATCTGGAATTTCCAGATTGAACTCCAATGCTCAAATTCAACTCTTAACCCTTCAAAACTCAACCCCTTGAGCTCAATTTCTGGGAAAACAAACAAAAATCATAGAATATCAAGTTCCAAAACTCAATTTGAAAAATTAAAGCTCAAGGATGAGTCAATTTGAACATAAATTCTATAAATCACCAAGAACAAAGTTTAAACAAACATACATGAGTTCAATTTCATTTCAAAGCTCCAAAACATGATCCAAAACAAAATTAAACTTAGAATCTTGATGAACTCATGAACTTTAGCAAAAACATGCACATGCATGTGGAGATTTGATACCAAACAACTTCAATTGCTATGAATATGCACATGCATGCATGTTACACCACCCAATTCACAATTTCAAGCTAAACTTGGACTCTAATCTTCAATCTGTCAAGGAATATGCAAGAGCTAGTTCAATTACATAAATGAGAGGATGTATTCCTACCTTAAACCTTCAATGTCAAGCTTAGAAGCTCAAGTTTGCACACAACTCTTCATTTCCCTTAAATTTCCAAGCAATTCCTTGAAGACCACAATTTTCTCCTACTTCTCTCCCTCTCTAGCCGTTGGTCTCACAACAAGGTGATGGAAACAATGTTCTAAGACTAAGTTCTATGGTTGTCTTAGATAGTGGGCTTCAATGGTACTATTGTAAATAATTGAACTCATAATTTAATGTTATTTAATCTAATTTAATCGCACCGAATCGAATTTTAATGGAACCCACCATAAAATCACGTAAAATCTAATTGGTCTAAAACAATAATCAATTTCGGAATCGGGTGCCGATAAGGCTTCCAATTCGCAATTTAAAGTTTAAAACACGAATAGATATTTCAACACCGAACAGATAAAAACACATAAATCATGCAATACACGTGCAACTTAATTCCGGGTTTCCTCTTAATTATTGTTAGGCATAATTAAGTGCCAATTAACGTTAATCAGGGTCGGGGTTATTACAATATTCCTTACACTTCACACACATAGCAACCTGCTGAAGTGAAAAAAAAAAAAAAAGAGAGAGGGAGAGCTTGTAAGTTTGAGAGAAAGAGGAAGAAAAAAAGAAAGAAGGAAAGTAGGAAGAAAACTCTAAGCAACTAAGATAAATCTCATACACCTCTTCTCTCAATAAATCATCATGTTTTTTCCCTTCATAATACGTGCTAAAAATGTATTTCATATGATACTAAGAGTTACTACATTTTTTAGATGATGTGTGGTTTGAAAATGAAATGTTCTTCTTCTTCTTTGTAATTTCCAGTAAGCTTTTCTCAAGGTTTTTGATTTTATTTCTATAGAAAACCTTCACCAACTCAAAATATGTTTTAAAGGGGTATTAATTGACATATATAGAGTATGTGAGAATTTTGGCTAAGACCATGGATGTGTTTTTATGACTCCTTTTATTTTTCTAAATACTTACTGTAAAGAACTTGTTAAAACACAGAATTTAGAAAATTCTAGAAAATTATATAAAAATGGTCACACGTTCATTTTTATAACAAAATCTTCCTCTGAAGGTTAGCTTTCAAAAAAAATTTATTTCAATGAAAATGAATGAGTATTTTAAGAGAAACACCAAATTTTGTAATAGTTGTCAAATCTGGACAGAGCCTGTGTATTTCTTAAATATCTAAAAATAAAAAAGGGCCACTTTATTTCTGTAAAATTATTCTGAAACTCGACTTGATTCTATACAAATCCTCAAGAAGCTATATTTCTGAAACCCTTAAAAAATAATTTTTCTATACTTATTTTTGAACCGGTGTGGTGTTGGAAATCTGAACAGTGTAGTTCTAGTTGTAGTTAATGCTTTTGTGCTATCATGACATATTTGTTGTAACATATGTTATACTTGCATGCTTGAGTTTCACCTTGAATGGCCTTATTTTTCTTTTACTTGTGCTAACCACTAATGTGCAATGAACTTAATGTGAGAAGGGAAACAATAAATGGGTTGGTAAAGAGGGTTGACGACCACACTAGTTATACATAATAAATGATGAGAATGTTAATTTGATATTAGTAGTGGATTAAAATGAGCAAGTCTTGTGCAAGTGGTTGTTTTGGAACCCTTGAATAGAGCAGTTGTATTCGGACCCTAGGTAGTTTGGTGTAAAGAGGGATTTGGGCAAGGCCCATCTTTACCATCTCTTTTGATGCCTTGTGGGTGGCCCTGCGCGGTATATAACCGTTGGTAGACATTCGAGGTAAGGTCTACAACAAAACAATAAAAGAGAGAGCATACCGAATAATTCGCGTCCAATTCTTGGAGTTGGGAGGACGAAATCTCTTTGGGAGATTTCTAGACTACTAATAACTAACCTTATAACTTGTGTTATGAACTTAAATGCTATGACCCACTTTCCTCTATTTTTTGTAAATGCTGTTGTGTATTGGACTAGAAAAAAAAGGATAAGGTGTGTGTGCGTTTACTGGGCATTCAAAGCTTATGGCATATCATGTTAGGTGTCGAAGAGGAGCTTATAGCAGGAGATGACGAGCTGGAAACTTTCGAAGACATTTAGCTATCTTAGAAAAGTTAGAAATTTCCCTTTTGATGTTTTGTAAAGTTCATATAAAACATTAAATCTTCTTTTGGGATGTAATGTTAATGGAACGAGCTTTTGTAATTAAGGATATTTGTAATTATTCTATTATTATGTACTTATATTCCAACACCAATATAATCCCTGATGCTGTTTAAGAGGCATTTCAATACCTCTTAAGATTTGTTAAAAGGGTAGTGCGCTACTTAAGAAAGCTGGACTTAGAAGGGAGGCTAATTTGATTTCTCTGACGATCTGGGATCTTACTTGGTTGTTGGCCATAGGACTCATTAGTGACTTTCCCTTGACTACAACCTGGGGTTGAGCTGCCCTTTTGGACCTTGGCTTCTCGATCTCGTTTAACTTTGAGATCGGCACGGTATCTTCGGACTCAACTTCTGTGATAGTGGCCTTTGCCTTAGCCTTTTTTATTCTTTTAACTCTAGGCTTTGGCTGGGACTGAGAAGGAGAAGAAGAGTGAACTATTACTGCGTCCAGGATGCCGGCAAGAAGGTCGTCAGGAACAATTTTTGCACGACCCATTTTGTTAGCGGTAGCAGCGATGGTGACTTTTGTGCCAAAATGGATTGCTGGTAGGGCAATGGATGGGTTTGCTGGATTGTGCGCTGATGAGTTAGAGTCTTGGCGTTTGCGACTACGAATTCTACCGGCAGAAGCGTTTAGAGGAGCTTGGCGTCGGCGCTGGTGTTGGGTTGGAGGGATTAATTGAAGGGGTGAGGTGGATAGTTGGTCTGCAGGATTGGATAAGGAGGCCTGATCTGGCCTTGGAGATGAAGTAGCTGGAGGAGTTGAGGCAGAAGGTAAAGTTTTGCTGTGTCTAGGGATGTCGGGAAGAGGGCTCCTGTACATTGGGATGAAGTTGAGGAGGACTGAAGCCTTGCGCACTTCAATAGGCAAGCCAATATGACGTACCAAATCCTTGCTTGACACGTAGTATTAGCCAAAATCCTTTTCGGGCTGAGGAAGAGCTGTAAAGACACAAAGAGAACATTAGAAACAAGAAGATTATTAAGTAAGGTAAAAGAGAAAGGGACTTTGGGAGGGGACTAGGTCCTTACCCTTGTCATCACTAAAAACTTTGCAGCGTAAGGGGAAGAGGTAGAGTTCATTATCTGGCGCGAACTCCCAATTGCCCGAGACAATTAGGTAGTCGTCTGCCGCACCTTTATTAGAATTTGGGATATCGGTTATCAACTTGTATTGAGTAGATCTTGGCTTGAGGTAGTAGGTGTAGCCTTTGGTGGTTTTTAAACTACACATGGTGTAGCAGTACTGGATATCAGAGAGGGTGTTTCTGGCATTCTGCCGACGTACCAGTTCGGCAATGCCATTGATGATCCTAAAAAAGTTAACGACCAACTACATGGGATTGAGTTTATAATAGTGGAGGACTTCCCTAAAAAGGATATCTAGGGGAAACCTGACTTCACCTTCAACAATAGAGACTATTGGGAATGTCATGTAGTCCTGACTAGACATAATTGAGTCGCCCTCCACCTAAACATACCCATGATGTCGGCTTGATTTCATAAAAGATTAATTGGTATAGGTTTGAAGACCTCGGATAAACCCCAAATAGGCATTGAGGTTAGGGTTTTTGAAGATCTAAGGGGAATTTGTTTCAATTTTCGTAGAGAACAGGGTTCTAAATCAAATCCCAAACCTAAGTCTATCAAATGCAAGAATCTGGAAACCAAGCAAGAAGGCTAGAAAAGGAATATAATTCAGAATCAAGAAGCATCAAGGGCAAGCAAAATTTAAGAATTAAACAAATAGTGCAAGAACAATGCCAGACATTCGAAGAAACATAGATATGACAAGAACAGTGCCAGACATTCAAATGGAGTCAATACAATGTACCAAGGATGTGATTAGTAATATGAATGGCAATCCCAAAACTAACTGAAGTACAAAGCACTGAATGAGTGTGTGAAAGGCAGTGTACAAAAGTCACAACAAACAAACATGATTGGCACTCTAGTAATGAACTTCAAGCACAACAAAGATTCAGGAAACAAGGAATGATTTATGAAAATAGAGGCAGAGTATAGCTATGAGTACATATGCAAAATGGCAACGAACAGAATGTAAACAAGTGACAGATTCAAAATAAATCAAAAGAATAGTGAACTTACCCAGTGAAATGAATACCGATATGAAGATCGCCGGAGTCAGACGATGAAATGATCGAAAGCAGATGATGAAAAGTACACTGAAGGTGGTGAATACGACAGTTGCAGAGCTTGAAGGAGTGACAATGGAAGTTTTGGAGAAAAACTACTAGAGAGAGAAAATCTGAGATGAGGCAAATTGAATTCGTAAAAGTGAAGAGACGGGAAGAGATAGAGGAGTTTTGTCAAAAATACGAGAAGGCAAAAAAACATAATGAGATGCCTTGGACGACGTGCTTGTTAGGCGGTGTGTGCATAAGCCACACAACTTGATAGCGTGTGTCAGGTACAAACCAATGAGAAAGGGACGCGTAGGGGAAACGGTTGAAAAGATCGTGCGTGACAGCTCATATGCAGTTAAAGCTCCTGAAATTCTTGAAAGAATATGGCAAACACCTCGGCTAAAGGTGCGATCTTGGTTAAAAAACTAGATTCTTGGTTCTTGATCCTTAATAAAGGTGGACAGTTGAGTCCTAGGTACTTAAAGCTGACGAGTAATGAAATATTAGCCGACATACTATATGGGCAAACGATGTAGGTTTCATTACCTCAGGTTGTTGAGGTAATAGAACTTAGGGGGTAGTTGTGGGGACTTTTTTTTGTTAATGACAACATGTGGCTAAGGTGACGCTGAAGTGTTAGTCGAGATGTCACGTGGCCTGGTCATAATGCTGAGGTGATCTTGGTTAGGCCGTGGTTATCTGCGGAGATACCGGAATCCGAGATGAGTAGATAAGGGGAAAGACTCCTAGATAGGGGAGGATTTCAGTCTGGATAAAGATAAAACTCTTAAGGAGTTTATCCTTATCTAGCTGAGAGTTCAGGATGAACATTGAGCCTGAGTCCACTGAAATGAGGCTTCTACAGAGATCAGGTCAGTGCTGGCTATAAAAACAAGGCACCCCTGTGGGTCTCAGGTATGTGTGATATATTATGAGCAGTAATTTGTGAATTTCAGCACAATTTGCTATCTTTGAGAGATATTGATTATTGACTTGATCATCGGAGTGCCCTCAGGTGGACGAACCACCGCCAGATTCTCATCTTCTTGTACAGGTTGTTGGGCTTAATCTATTCTGTCGATACTCTCTAACTGAATTCCTCATTTAATTATGTGGTCGGAAATCAACACCAACAAAAATATATAAAACAATTACATTAAAATAAAAGTAAAGGACTGCACCATAAAATTGAATCCACCACTTTCACCATAGTGGACTTTTAACAATTCAACCTTTTAATTGTGTTAGTGATCAAAAAGACTTAGCTTGGACCATTCGTCTATTTAATTAATAATAATAATAATAATAATAATGAAACTCAATAATATTTAAAAAAATAAAAAATAAAAAAATTATGAGGGAGCCATGTCAAAAAATGATGGAATTGGCGGGTATGTGATTTTTATTTGAAAAATGAGTGAGACTCTTTTTTAAAGGATCTTTACAATCTCTAAAGTGATTTACATCATTCATGATGTGTAAAGTTCACTCATCTATGTATAGAGCTCATATTATAAATAGCGTAAATCACTTTAGGGATTATGATAGTCCTTCAAAAAGGAGGTCTTTATCATTGTTGTTTTTATTTATAGAAGTATTATAGACCATCAAATGATACACCCAAATTGGGAAGGACCTTCCTCTGTAAGACTATTATTTATACCTTTTCATACTTTATTTGTTGGTGTTATTTTAAATTCATAATAATGCTCAGAATTATTTATTATATTGATTTAGTAATAAAAATTAATTGTGTAAAAATCAATTTATTAGAGAGAAATACTCTGGTGTGCAATGCATACCATATGTAATCTTACATAAAATTATGCAAAATTTCACAAATTCATATAAATGATCACACAAAAATGTATAAATTGAACACAAATTTACGGAAGTTCATAAAAATTTATATGATTACGTGAATTTGTATTGAACTTACACATTTTTGTAAGACCACTTATGTAAGTTAGTAAAAACTTATATAATTTTGTGTAGTAACACAGTGTGCGCAATACACACCCAATATTTTCCTTTATATAGATATCCCTAAACACATGGACAAATTATATATATATATATATAATTTTTTTAAATGAATGACCATGATAAATGAAATTTAAACTGTCTATTTTATAAAATAAAATATAATTTATTCATTTATTCATTATATAATCGTGATTTATAAATGTGTTTTTTAAAGTAATATTTCAATTTTTATTTTTTATTTTTTGAGTTTACAGGATTGTAGTTTTATTTACCTTTTTGAAGTCAATAAAGTCCGTGCACCCAACAACAAATAAAATTTGATTTTTTTATTTATTTATATTATATATACTAGCATAATAAAATAATAAAATAATCAAATTTTATATCACCGTGTTATGTACATAATAAAATAATATATTATTTATTAAAAATATGATAATTACATTTAATTTTTTTATATTTTATCTCTCATAAATAAAATTTTATATATAAGTTTAAAGATTTTATTTCAAATGTTCATTTACTATAACATATAATATAGATAGATTAAATTATTGTATTGACAATTAATAATAAAAATTATGCTTTGTTATAAATAAAAAAAATGACATAATTCTAACATTTTACTATTTTAGAATAAAAATGTATGAATTTTAAAAAATTGTCATATCGGTTTTTGAAAGGGAAATAATTAAAGAAATTTTAAAAACTTAATGAGTAAGAAAGAATCATCGTAACATGTAAAACTACTAAAATCACGGTTAAATTAGCAAATAATTCAAACCAAAAATAGTTTAACTTAATCAATTAGGTCAAAAGACCAACCAACTTACACAAAAATTAATTAATTAAAACATTTAAATTTTATTTTATTAAAATTTAAACTGTCACTAAATATGGAAATCAATATATTAATTTAAATTTAAAATTGACACAATATAAATTTAAAATTTTATTAATCTATCCCATAATTTATAAGTTTCAAATACAAATTTAAAATTATCTCATAATTTTTTTTATTAAAAAGCAGTAATAGTGACATTGAGATTATCAATATATTTATATATTTTACAAAAAAGTACTTTTAATGAGAGATATTAGAGAGTTTTAAAATCTCATACAAAATAATTTTTAAAATCAAAACCTCTATGTGAGATTGTAAAATAAAAATCAATTGAAAACTAACTAATCGGAATTTTCTTAATTGTTTAAAATTAAGAAAATCAAAAAAATTAGTATGAGATATAGATCATAAGGTTTCTCACTAAAAATCTCTTTTTGTTTATATAAATGGAAGCATAAGATTCACTTTATGTAAGTGAAACAATTCACTTTTTCTTTCTTTTCTCGATGTGGGATTGAAAAATAAAAATTAAATGAAAGCTAGCCAATGAAAATTTTTTTGATTGTTTAAAATTAAGAAAATTCAATAATTTATATAAATGGGAGTATAAAATTCATTTTATGTAAGTGAAACAATTCACATTTTTCTTTTTTTTCCAATGTGGGACTGTAAAATAAAAAGTAATTGAAAGTTAGCCAATGAGAATTTTCTTAATTTTAAATTTAATAATTTAAGAATGGGGGTTTGGAACTCCTAGAAATCTTCTCTCTAAAACTCCATTTTTTGTTATATAATATATAGATAAGTGAAATAACTCATTTTTCCTTTCTTTTCCCGATATGGGATTGTGTAAAATAAAAGTTAACAATTTTTTGAGCGGGAAGTTTATTTCGAATTAAACAATTTCAGCCGTTTAATTTTTAATTGGGTAAATCTTTATAGCAATTTTGGTTTAGACCCGATCCATTGTGTATTCTGGACTCGGGTTTCACGGTTTCATATTGTTGTCCTTGTCTTATTCTTTTTTCCCTCATTGAGTTTGGTTATTGGATTGTTTTGGTTACGTTTGGGACAGGTTGGTAGCTTGGTTTTCAAACTCTTGTTACCCAGAATTTTATTCCTCTACTTGAGCGGCATTTCTTATGCTTGAGCAGGCTTTGTGAACTCTCAGTATTTTTGCAAGTTTGCAAAACTACTAGGAGAGTGTATTCTATGCTCGAGCAATCCTTTCTGCGCTCGAGCAGTCTCAGCTCGAGCGGCCTTTCTTGTGCTCAAGCGTTGTTTTCCTGTCTGCAAAATTACTGGGAGTGTGAATTTTGCGTTCGAGCGTCTCTTCCTACGCTCGAGTGGTATCACTTTGTTTCATTGTGTCTTAGCGCTCAAGTGTCACTTATAGAGCTCAAGTGAAACAATTTATTGTGTCTGATGCTCGAGCGTCACTTCTTGCGCCCGAGCGAACTGTGCGTATATCAGTTTGAGAAGATCACTTTTTACATCACTTTTTCATATCTTTTTCTCTCAAAACCCTATATCTAGAGCCTCTCTCTCTAAGACTCTCTCTCTCTCTCTATATATATACTTTTTTACCTAGATTTAGTAGTGTAACAACCCCGACCCATGATTAACGTATAATCCATGATTAAGAAGGCTTAATAAGTAATTAAAGTGGAATTTGCATTAATTTCATGTGTGTTGCATTATTTGTATTCATATCTGTTTATCGTAGAAAGATCTGTTCATGTTATTGTTTTGTTCTGCAAGTTGACGGCCTTATCGGCATCTGATCAAGAAATTGACTTGACTTACCTGTTAATTGGAATTTTTAGGAATTTATGATAGGTTGAATTGAAATTCGATTTGGAATCGAATAATTAGAATAAATTAATTATTAAGTTGAATCAACTTTGCTCTAATCACAATTAATTAGCCTAAGCTAATCAAGCATATAAATAGGGCACTTATAGTTGAGAGACTCATTCCTACCATCTTGAGCAACAAAACGTGATGGAGAGAGAGAATTGGAATGAGAGCAACATGTTGAAGAAGACTTGGAGGATTTGACATAGAAACTCACACAATTAGCCAACTAGAGTTCAATTAAGCATCTAAGGTAAACAATCAAGCCTATAGTCTTGTAATTTAATTAGTTAGTGCATGCATTCAAAGAAACTAGGCCATGAGATGCATTGAACTACGAAAGTAGTAAAGAAGAGCATCTTATGCATGAATACATAATTCTCATAATTTTGCAAGTTGATTTTGAAGAATTTCCACATGTATGTCCATATCTTGGTTTTATTTAAGGAACCCAACATGTTTTTGATCTCAATATCTCATTTGCTAATGATTTGGAAACTTGGAGCTCAAATCACTTCATGCATGTCATATTCATGTTATGTTTTCACAATTCAAGTTTGAGTTTACTCAATTAACAAGCTTATGGGCTTTAATTTCATGAAATGATCTTTAATTCTCAATGTATTTCAAGTTTAGACATGTTTTCTTGAGTTATGACCCAAAAGAACAGGATTTATGACTTTGAATTTGAGTTTTGATGCTTGAGAGTGAATTTGGAAATTCCAGAATTTTGCTCTCCACTCGAGAAACATAATCTGCGCTTGAGCGACCACTCTGTGATCTTGCATTTCCGCTCGAGCGATCAAAAGTTTGCTTGAGCGTAAAATGCAAGCTCCTAGAAGTTTCATGTTTTTGCAGACCACTTGAGTAACAAGAGTTGCTTTCGAGTGAGGACCTGAGTCTCATGCTCGAACAATTATCGAGCGAGCATCGAGTAGAAAAAGTAAGCAACCAGTACTTTTGCGGAATTTACAAACCGCTTGAGCGACAGAAGTTGCGCTCGAGAGACCACTCATATTTTGTATGTTCGCTCAAGCGAAGGACGTTGCGCTCGAGCGACCACTTATATTTTGCATGTCCGCTCGAGCGAAGGAAGTTGCGCTCGAGCGAGATCCCTATTTTCAGCAAGTTTTCTTGAATGTTTTTAAGTGTATTTTTGCATCCTCATTTCATCATAGGCATTCCTAGGCCAAGATTAAAACACAATAATGAGGATAAAAGTAGAAACACACCAAGATAAGATGGTACTAAGTTAACAATTCGGGGTGTGTAATTCAGTACGTATTTATTTTATATCTGTGTAGGTCACGCACTGTGAGCTATTCAATTTGTCTGCTTCTGGATCTATCTGTGAGTAATAATTCTGTAAAGTTATGTTTACTTTTAATTATTTTTTGATGATATGAAATGATCAATTTTATGAAATGTTATGTTTTGCATTAATAAATGATTGTCCAAGTTTCTGAAATGTATTCGTGGCATCTTTAGCATCATATGATATGTGTCCCTTTATGGGTCATTGGAATGCCTTTATGGTTGTCTCTTTATGGGTCATCGGAAACGTCTTTGTGCACATGAGTCATCGGAATGCTTTTATGGCCGTCCCTTTATGGGTCATCGGAAACGTCTCTGTGTACATGAGTCATCAGAATGCCTTTATGACCGTCCCTTCATGGGTCATCGGATTTGTTAATGCTAATGGATGTGCCACGCACGCACTATAATATGAAATGTATGAACTTTGAATATGAAGACGACTACGTACATGAAACTGCTTCCGTTTTGACATTCGATCATGAATATGACTTTGTTTCTTTTTGGACATCATTCAGTAAAATTTTTATTATGTTATTATTCACTGGGCTTCTACTCACTATGTATTATTTATGTATGTAGGTGAGCATGTGCGTGACTAAGCCTAAGCTGTTGCTTCGGGAGTTGGGTCAGCTAGCCAACGTGCCTTTCGTAGAGGTTCCCTTTGAGATCCGATCAAGTTTTTGAGTCTCTGGGACTTTTGTACTTTTGTACTTTTTGATGTTTATGTTTTGTCTAAACATATTTTGGAAGTTCTGTATATGTGGCTTTGGTGGCGTATGACTAATGTATTTATATAACGTTACTCATATATATTGAAGTTTAAGCTTTTGTTCCACGTATGTCTGCACAACTCTATGGACTATGATTATTTCTATATTTGTTTCCGTAGCCCCATATTATATGTTTTTCAAGCCAGAAGTCTTTGGTAATCCTAAGATTACTGGTTGGTTACGACGCTAAACCTATAGCGGCAGGTTTGGGTCGTGACAAGTGGTTTCTCTACCCTACTCTCTTTGTTAAAAAGGTAAAGCTCACTTAGAGCTTCATTTTCATATGATCAAAGTTGAGTTTCGGCGTTGTTGAAGTTTCTCTACTTTCTAAATTGTCTTCTAGCTTTGAATAGGGATTTTCTACACTCTTCTATGGTTTTTAACTTACTTTTTGTGTTGTATAAACAATATTGTGATTTTGGGAGATTTTGAATAAATCTAGGGTTATGGTTTAAAATCAAAAGAGGGATTTCTCTAATGTATTCTTGAAAATGGTTGTGGGAGTGGAATTGAGGTTGAGTGTAAACAAATTGTTGATTTTGACCATTGGGTTGGATTTTGGAAGAAAATGGGTTTTTGCCCTAAATGCCCTAAAGATTTATTTTGTATAAATAAATGAAATTGATGATGAAAATGTGAAATTGGATGGATGTTCATATGAATGGTGGAGTTGGATATATATTATCACTCACTTATGGAAATTTGAATAGTTTATCTGTCTCGGAGATTGTATATCTGTTTAGAAATAATTATTTTGGGCTATCGGTGGAGGATATCTATGATTGTTATAGAAATTGCATGAGGATTATGTGAATTAAAACTAGTTTCTCATTCGTTGTCATTGAATATGACTATGTTTTTAAATATATTATATATGTATGATGTTTGAGAGAAGAAAGAGGATGTACTCCATGTTTGAGAGAAGAAAGTATTCCATTAAATTAAGTTGGCCAGAGTGTCCAGGGTGAAAGTCCCGAAAATCATGAGTATATATAGGTGCCAATTCTCGTAGATGAAATATTCGTAAATTAACAAATAAAAGTGATTGTATGACAGTTGTACTGGATAGAAACCTATTAATTTGTAAACTCAGTTTGGTTACCTGAATGAAATGGAATTGATTTCATTAGTTGAAATATACATTTGGTACTGCATGGTTTGTAAAGAATTATAAAACGGTTTATCAATGACTTTGTATATGCACATTACCCTTATATCTTTGTTAAAATGCATATATTGTGTTTGATTTTCTCTACTGAACTTTGGCTCACCTATGTTAGAAAAACATTTTAGGTGCGGATGATATGCTTCCGCCAAGGCACTAGCTTGGGGGAATCTAGAGCAAGAGCTTCTTTCGTTGTGTTTCTTTTGTATAGCCAATGGGTTTAATTGTATTGGACTTAAAGTCCACTTTTGTTATAGCCAAGCCTTGTCTTGGAAATATGTAAGCCTCAGGACATTCTTATTTGTTTATCTTTCTTTTTCTCTTTTAACTTGTAACATATGCTATAGATTCAGGACTAGACTTTGTGAATATATGATGTGTATGTTTCTCTTTTGTATATCATATTGGATTTAATGGAAGATATTCTTAGTATGGTGGTTGTTATATATTGGACATTATGGATGGATTACTGTAATTATTTTCGGGACGTTTAAATTTTTAATTTATTTTGAATTAAATAAATCTAACCAATATATTTTGATAAAATCACTAAAACCGCGGTTAATTCAGCGAATCAGTCAAACCGAAAATGGTTCATCTTACCGACTACGTCAAAGGACCAATCAACTTATACAAAAATTAATTAATTATAACTTTTAAATTTTATTTTAATTTTAAAATTTAAACTGTCTTGAATTAAAACATACACAATACTACAATATTAAACGGGAGCATAAGATTTATATAGTGAAACAACTTTTTCTTTCATCTTTTTCTTGATGTGAGATTATAAAATAAAAGCTAACAGTTGTTTGGACGGGAATGTCATTTCTAATCAAGCAATCTTAATTTATTTCAAATCAAACAAATCTAGGCAATATATTTTGATAAAACAGTTAAAACCGCGATTAAACCAGTGAATCAGTTAAACCGAAAACGATTCAGCCTAATCGATCAAGTCAAAAGACCAACTAATTTATAATAAAAACTAACTAATTAAAACTTTTAAATTTTATTTTAAAATTTAAACTATCTTAAACTGAAATATGCACAATACTACAATATTACATGGGCATAAAAGATTCACTTTATATAAGTGAAACAATTCACTTTTTCTTTATTTTCTCGATGTGGGATTGTAATTATTTTAAAGTTTTTAAAATCAAAACATCTGTGTGGAATTGTAAAATAAAAGTTAAATGGAAGTTAGTCAATGTGGATTTTCTTAATTGTTTAAAACTAAGAAAATCAAAAAAAAAAAAAAATTGGTATGAGATATTGATCATAGGATTTTTCACTAAAAATGTCCTTTTACTTATATAAATGGGAGTATAAAATTCATTTTATATAAGTGAAACAAATCACTTTTTTTTTTTTTTTTTTTTCCCCCCGATGTGAGATTGTAAAATAAAAGGTATATAGAAACTAGCCAATGAAAATTTTCTTAATTGTTTAAAATTAAGAAAATTTAATAATTTTAGAATGAGGGTTTGGAGGTTCTAGAAGATTTCTACCTAAAAACCCAATTTTCCCTATATAATATATATATATATATATATATAAAGTGAAACAAACTTTGTTTTTTTCTTTTTTTCCTCCTGATGTAGGATTATAAAATAAATCTTAAAAGTTTTATTTCTATATGATTAAATGGAAGTTAGCCAATGATTTTTTTTAATTGTTTAAAATTAATAAAATCAGTATGAGAAATCACGATTAAACTGGCGCATTGGTCAAACTCAAAATGATTCAGCCTAATCAGTTAGGTCAAATGACTAACTAACTTATACAAAAATTAATTAATTAAAACTTTTAAATGTTATTTTAATTTAAAAATTTAAACTGTCTTGAATTGAAGTATACACAAATACTTTACTATTAAGATTCACTTTATATAAATGAAACAACTCACTTTTTTCTTCTTTTTCCAATATGGGATTATAAATAAAAATTAACAATTATTTGGATGGAAAAATTATTTCTAATCAAGCAATCTCAGTCTTTTAATCTTTAATCCAATCAATCTTTAGTTTATTTCGAATTAAACAAATCTAATTAATATATTTTGATAAAACCTCTAACATTGCGGTTAAGTGAATCAATCAAATCAAAAATGATTTAGCCTACTCGGCTAGGTCAAAATTAATTAATTAAATTTTTTAAAATTTAAACTATATTGAATTGAAACATGCACAATACTACAATATTAAATGGGATGAGAGTATAAGATTTATTTTATACGAGTAAAACAACTAATTTTTTTTCATTTTTTCCATATGTGAGATTATCAAATAAAAGCTAGTAAATAGAGATTTTTTTAATTTTTTAAAATTAAGAATATAAAGAAAATTATTATGAGATATTGAAACTCACATAAGGCTCCTCACTAAAAGCACCATTTATAATATTAGATGGGATGTGAGTGTAATTTTTATATGAGGAAAACAATTCAAAAATTTTTTTTTTCTCCCGATGTGAGATTATCAAATAAAAACTAATCAATAAATTTTTTTTTAATTATTTAAAATTAAGAAAATAAAAAAAATTAATATAATATATTAAAACTCTCATAAAATTCATCACTGAAAACACAATTTTCCTTGTATAATATATGGCTTTGTTTAAATTGACGCTGATTTGGCAAATGAAAGTGCGGGTTTACTGGGTTTTGTCCACTATCAAAGTCCACAAATCCAGAGTTCAAAGAAAGAAAAAAAAAAAAAAAAAAAAAATTACACAAATCCAATTTGGGTTCTATTTATAACCTCTTTTTATTTTTTATTTTATTTTTAATTATTATTGTCAATGATGATGATGAGATCTGCAGAGCATATGGTCCAAAATCGATCTCCTCCAAAAAATATAACACAATCTTCTCATAGGACTGGGGTCCTGGTCTGAGATTCTTTAATTGTAGAGGATAAACTAATTAAATTATTTGAGTTTTCAATACATTTCAAATTTTGTTCTTTTTTGAGTTACTCGAATTCAGTTTGTAATTAATTCAATTGAATTTTTTTTGTGATCAATTCAAAAGTATAAGCAAATTAAACAAGAACATATTTTTGAAACTCGTTAATAGATTTTCCAACACTGAAATTAGGCTTTCCTTATAAGAACATATTAATATGGAGTTTAAGAGTAAAATGGTGTTGCCAATCAATTAAAAATCCTGATGAATTTGGTAAAAACCTTTATGAGCTACTGTTTCAATTGTCTAATCTTCACTATAATATTTTCCATTAACGGGTAATATTAATATCCCTATTAATCCAGATGAATTTGGTAAAAACCTTTATCAGCTACTGTTTCAATCGTCTAATCTTCACTATAATATTTTCCATTAACGGGTAATATTAATATCCTTATTATATTGAGATGCGGAGGTGAAGAAAGAGAAAAAAAAAAAAAAAAAAAATACCACTAAAGTTGACCCATATAATTGTTTAGGTAGAAGTCCGTTTTTTAACCTAGGCAAAGACATTATCCTCAAGCTCAAGAGTTGAATGATATTATGTCAGATGATCAACAAAGAACTTTCCACTCCGAATTGGTCGATGCTTCTAGAGATTGACTTCCAAGTGCTTCCTTTTGGTTTGTTTGGACAATTAGGTTAAAAGTCAATTTATTAATTTATTAATTTTTTGATCATATTATTTCTGTAATTTTTTATACATTTTTTAAAGAAAATAAAAAAAAAAATTAAAAAATTTAAAAACAAACTTTCAACCTACTGAGCAATTTATAGGTGCCTACTGTGCCCATGGCATATCAACCTCACTGAGCAAAGGTAGGGGACATTTTGAATCCATTAAGATGATTTGAAGTATTTAATTTGCAAAGTTTTTTGAGTAAGGTTTTTATATAAAAATTAAAATTGATCGGATATTGATAATCATATGATTGAATCATATTTGTCTTAAAAAAAAACAAGGATAGAGTTACCGATACTCAATCAATATGATTTTTTTATAAAAATAATTTATTCAATATCTTTTACAAAAACAAATAATTCAGATCATCTTACGAACCTAAAGTAGGCCCAACCTCTGCTCAGAGTAAACACCCAGACCCTAATTCTCGCACATAATAATATGATTTTTATAATCTTTTTATTCCAAACAAAAACGAGCATCACCATAGCATAAATTTAAAAATAGTATACTTTGTTCTAAAGACTGACACATAGAGAGAAATAACAGACAATGATTGCAATGACCCCAAAAGTCATCCTTATTTAATTAGGGGTTAATGTGTTTTAATTCACCCATATCTATTGGAATTGAGAATGTTTTATCTTATTTTGGGGTATTGAGTGAGGTGGTGGTATGATGGTAAAGTAGGATTGGATCAAGGACTATAATCCGGATAGTTATTTTGCGACCAGCCGTCACTCATTTGCCCTTTTCTTTTTCCACACTTTGAATTTGAATGTGAGGTTAGAACCATTGGAAAGCTTATTTCTGGGGCTTCAATTTGGACACAAGAACGACCTAAAACGGAGTTCGGATGGGAGAGTTATACCTGTTCAAAGTTTCGCAATCTGTGCTGAAAACAGGTCCGCTCGAGCGGGAATTACGGGACAGCAGCTTAAAAAGAGATTTTTTTGATCATTTCTCACACTTTCCTTTTCCCCTCTTCTCTCCTCTCTCCCTAGGTCCGAAAACCCTAGAGTTTTGGTCCCAAATCCTCACCATTTCTCTAAGTTTTGATCAAGATTTTCCACCAAGGAATGAAGAAGGCATGAAGATCAACATTTACAACCGATTGAAATTCCGAAATTATGGAGGAATCTCACCAAGGCTTGCTTAATTCTTGAGGTAAGGAATCTTGAGAGTTAAATTGATGGGTTAAAATGATGAACCATGTATCCTAGGTGTTTAATCAATGGAAAAATTGGAATGAAAGTGATGGGTTAATAAGTTTGAATTTTTGTTTGAATTTCAATGTTTTCTTGAAACCCTAGGTTGGGTAATGATGTTAATTGATGATTTGGCCCAAATTGGAAATAGAATCATGAAATTAGTAGGTTGAATTACATATGTGTAAGTTTAATTAGAATTTGGAAATGTTTGAAAATTATATTTAAAATGTGCGAATGAACCTTGTTATGAATGATTCATGGTTGATTCATGCTTGATTTATGAGGGCTTCTCATTAATTAATTATTTTGACATTATATGTAGTGTTGTATGCAATTATACTTCACTCTTTGGTTGTATATCATGGGATTATGTTATATATATGTGTTATGTTTCAAGAACGTGAAGAACTTGAATTCAAGAATGGGATTTGAGAGAGATATGGCTTGTTGAAGCTTCTAATCTTGTTTAATTTGTTATGCTCAAGTAGAATCCATGTTATGGTGATGTTAGGTTAAAATATTGTCTTAATTTTACCTTGGATTGCATGAAAATGGCTTGGAAGTGGAGTTAGGGTGTGAGATTGAAAGCTCAAAATTTCAGGATTTCGCTTGGTCCGCTCGAGCGGCGGAAGCCCCGCTCGAGCGGAAAAAACAACCTCCCAAAGATTTTGTAAATTATCCGCCGGCGCCAAAGTGGCGCTCGAGCGGGGGACTCATTTTCAGGAAAAATATTGTTTGTTCAGTTTTGTGTGCTTGACTCTCTGGTATTTTTAGAATATGTTTCTGATAACTTTAAGATGAATATAAATTCATATGAACTGTAATGATACAAGGATTGGCTTTCAATGATTTAAGAGGAAAGAGAACTAATTTACAAGTTCTGATTGCGTGCAGGACACACTCAGGGAGGAACTAGCACGTTATCACAACACAGTGAGTAGTAGTACAGTAGTTGTACATTTAATGATCATTAATGACTCTTCTTGTTAATAAATATCAGGAATGTCCTGTTAAGTTAGCTAAGTTAATTCATGTGACTAATGTAACGGTTACAATTAAGAAAGAGAAGTCATGAGTTATCAAGGGTAGACACTTTCAAAGAATCGGAATAATTGGAAAGCTATGTGTTTTTGCATGGATGGGAAATTATTCAGAAACCACAACATAAGGGCAAAGGTTTCACATGTTTATGTAACCCTTCCACATGAGGAAGTGAATTATTCTATCTTTGTTAAGCTTTTACAAGTTCAAGTATGAACAAGTTTAAGTAAGGTTGCAAGTTCAAGTATGTTACAAGTTTACGTATGTTCTACGTTTAAGTCTGTTACAAGTTACATATGTTATAAGTCAAGAATGTTAAAAGTTCAAGAACAAGTTCAAATACGTCACGAGTTCATGTATGTTACAAGTTCAATATGTTATCAGTTCATGTATAATTCAAGTATGTTTCAAATATGTTTCACGTATGTTTCAAGTATGTTTCAGGTATGTTTCAAGCATGTTACAAGTTCAAGAATGTTTCAGGTATGTTTCAAGTATATGTCACAAGTTTAAATATGCTTCAAAGTTAAATAACATTACAAGTTACAAGGGCTTTATGCTATTTTCAAGGGCTTCATGCCATTACAAGGGCTTTATGCCATTTTCAAGGGCTTTATGCCATTACAAGTTACAAGGGCTTTATGCCATTTTCAAGGGCTTCATGCCATTACAAGGGCTTTATGCCATTTTCAAGGGCTTGATGCCAACTTTCAAGTATGCAAGGGCTTTATGCCAACTTCCAAGGGCTTTGTGCCAACTTTCAAGGGCTTTAAGCCAAAATGTTATGTTCAAGTTGATATGTATAAGATGTTCAAGTTATATGTTTTAAGATGTTCAAGCTAAAATGTTCAAGATGTGCAAGATGTTTAAGTTGATATGTTTAAGATGTTCAAGCTAATATATTCAAGATGTTCAAGTTGTTATGTTTAAGATGTTCACGCTATATGTTTTAAGATGTCCAGGCTAAGATGTTTCAAGATAGAGCCTAAGATCATTACGAGGTAGCACAAGGGCTTATAACCATTATGTTTATGTTGCAGGAATGGGCCTGAGGCCGTCATGTACTTAGCACAGAATCAGACTAACTATGTGAACTCTGCATTTTTATATGCGCTGATATGTATTATGTTTTAAGTTAAGCATCATTTTAATTATGTATTACTATTCACTGAGCCCGGCTCACTATCTGTTATGTCTGTTTCTGTAGGTCACCAAACAGGTGGTCAGTTCTAGCCAAGACGCCGCTTTCTTTGTCAACCCTCATATGTCCAGGCACTACACCAGTCATTGATTTTGTTAAGCAGTTAAGATGTTGGTTAACTTATGAGTGTCCATTTAAGGTTGATGTATATAATTTCCATATTTACTTTTGTATATGCCCAGTTATAGGGCAGGGAATGTAAATGTGTATGCATAAGCTCCGGGTTATAGTTTGGAATTTTATCTATCCACTATAATGCATGTGATGAATGAGATCCTGGCATGTAGAAGTAGCTCAATGGAGTTTGTTTCTATTGTCAAATTTTGGTATTTAATGCTTCCGTTCAGGCCCCATATGATATATATATAGCAGGTTAGGTGTCCGTTCTAAAGTAGTCATGCCCGGACTTTTAGGGGCGAGTCTGGGGTGTGACAATGATCTTTTCAATTGCACATGTAATGGGCTTATACTCATAGTGGTTTGCCATAAAGGAACATGGTAGGTAAGTTGTGACATTTGTGATATTTATAATTAAATAATTTTTTGTTATAATTAAAAAAATTAATGTTTAATAATTAAATATTACATAAAGTATAATTAAATATATTTTTTGTTATAATTAAAATAATAATCACAAATATTATAATTGAAACATATAGGGGGCGTTTGGTACAGTTGTTAAAACATATTATAACTTGGGGTACTTACCGATCAGTCCTATTAACTAGACTTATTTATCTACAGGTCCTAACTAATAAATTTAACACTATAAAAATAAGATATTGATAAATTTATCACTATAAATTTATTCATAAAAACAAAGAGACTATAAATTTATCACTATAAATTTATTCATAAAAATAAAAGACTGATAAATTTATCTTTATCACTTAATAAATTTATCAATAGGACTTAATGGGTAATAAGTCTCAAAAGCAGGACCTATTGGTAGTTTGCCCTTATAACTTATAACTTGAAAGATTATAGATTATAGTTTTAATCAAAAGCTGTTAACTTGTTTGGTATAACTATTAGGCCTCGTTTGTTTTGGAAAATAGAATGGAGGGGATTGATAGTTAGGGGATTATTAGTGAGGAGATTGATAGTAGGGGGATTAATAATGAGGAATTGTTAAATTATTTTTATATAAAATAATAAAACAAATAAAAAAATATAAAAAATTAAACATTATATTTAAAAAAAAAAATTCCCAATATGTAAAAAATAAAAAAATTTCTAATCCCCTCACTATTTTCTAATACCATCTCTACCTCCTCCTTACCAATCCCCCTTCCAAGGGTATTAGTAATACCAAGGGACTAATAGTCCCAAGGCTATCTCTCCAAACAAACAATGGCATTAGTAATACCTTGGTATTACTAGTCCCAATACCCTCCCTATAACCCAAAACAAACGGGGCCTTAAATTATAGATTTAAGTTGTTAAGTAGTATTTGTTTAATAAGCTGTAAAATAGCTTTTTATTGTGTAATGTCTTTTTTGCCCTTATTAGATATAAAAATTGTTAACCTCTTTCATTTTCTTCATTTTTTTTTATTACATGCCAATTAATATAAAAATTGTGATTTATTTTTTCATTACAATAAAATGCACAAAATCAATTAATTAAAAACTGTGATTATTTTTTTTCATTATAATACAAATTAATAATATAAAAATTGTTATTTTTTTAATTTATTTACAATTAATATGAATTAATAATATAAAAATTGTTAAGTTTTTTTAATTTATTATTAATTCATTACAATTTATTAATTCATTACAAATACAAATTGATTAATTTTAATTTTTAATTTATTAATTCATTAATTAATAATATTAGTTAATATCCATTAAAAATTGTTACAAATACGGCCGGCAACCCTAGCCACCGTCGGCCGCCCCTTTCTGCTCATTTTTCTCATCCCACCGCCAGCAGCCTTTTGCAAAATCGGAGTGAACACGGAGAGAGCTAGGGTTAATCGCAAAGAGAGAGAGAGAGAGAGACAGAGGGGCTTGTCATTGATAGCGAAGAGAGAGAGAGAGAGAGAGAGAGAGAGAGAGAGAGAGAGAGAGAGAGAGCTCTGGTTCATATCGCCGGAAATTGCCTCTCTTTCACGTTGGAAATCGCTACTCTGCCTCTCTCTCAAAGAATGAACAGTGATCTTTGTGGTTTATATAGTGACAATTTGGTAATATTTCAAATTATTGAAGGGCATTTAAGTAATTTTAGATCTCCTTCTGCATAATCCACTTGCAGAAGCTGCTCCCAGCCGCTTTTGCTTTTGGACTTTTTTATGTAGGAAAAAAAATCTATGGAAGCTCAAGCTATTGGCCTTAAGCTTAACCAAACACTCTATATTAGCTTTTTAGAAGCCAAAAGCTATAATCTGTTCAAATTAAGCTAGACCAAACACCCCCACAGTATACACCTCAAACTAATACCAACATATAATGAGTCATAATCAATCATAACTAATATCACAATAGATCATGAATAATGTTTGGGACTACTAAAGTAGCAGCTCTAAAGTTGCACTAATAAGGTGGCATTGCTGTGGGACCTATCTTGATGTGATAGTTTGACTTTTGTTTTGTTTTGTTTTGGTTTTTTTTTATCTTGCACTACCAGCTCATTGGCATTACTATTCCTAAATTAGTGATATATATCATCACTGATAGATCATAAAACAAAGATTACAAATATCATAATGGGAACATACACTACACACCTCAAAATAGGTAAAAAAAAAAAAAAAAAAAATTCTCTATAAAAAAAGTGTACTTTTTTTTTCATATATATATATATATATATGCGCGCGCGTGTATAGCATGTGAGACCCATCAACACAGAGTAAGAGAGAGAAAGAGAGTGGCATTTGAGAAGGATCAAATGGCAACAAGCTCAAAAAGACAACTACTTGGCCTTTGTTTCTTTCTTTGTTATATGCCTTCTCTTTCAAATGGAAGAGTCACTCCCAATTTCAAAATCAGAGCAGTGAATCTTGGAGGTTGGCTGGTTACAGAGGGATGGATCAAACCATCTCTCTTTGATGGCATCCCCAACAAAGATTTCTTGGTTTGTAGACATATACTTATTACATATTCTCTAATCTTCAACCTATGCTGTATTGACAAAAAATTACTTTTTATTTTTATCCACTATTCCATTCCATTTTTCTTTTGTTTTTTGTAAATTAAACACAACCATAATTTGATTATGATAATCTCTGACGTTATTGATGTATTGTTATTCATTTTTCTCAACTTTTGAAACTGACTTTGAAATTTCACTAGGATGGAACTGAGCTGCAATTCAAATCAGTAACAGTGGGAAAATACCTTTGCGCCGAACAGGGTGGAGGAACAATCATAGTTGCCAACAGGACCTCTGCTTCAGGCTGGGAAACATTCAAAGTAAAAACCCAATTAAAATTAATTGTTTTATTATATACTCCGATCATCAAAAACAACTGTGTTTATCTGTTTTTGTTTCGTGAAGTTGTGGAGGATCAATGAGACGACCTTTCAGTTTAGAGTGTTCAACAAACAGTTTATGGGACTAAATTACACAACTGGAAATGGGATTGATGTGGTTGCCATCGCGAACACGTCATCAGAAACGTTTCAGATTGTTAGAAATTCTGATGACTTGAGCCGCGTTCGGATTAAAGCACCCAATGGGTTCTTCTTACAGGTTAATTCCCCTCTTTGTTTTTTGTTTTTGTTTTATTTGTTGTTGTTTTCAAAGATTAATGTTTGAGGCATGCCATTCATTTTTGATCAGGTATATTTTGTAGCAGCAATGGTAGGTATCATGAAAATAATTATGAAAATTTTGTGACTCTTAGATTACATTAGAATAAAGTACCTCACATTAATTAAGATAATTCAATGATCATAACTCTTTCGTGATCACTTTCATAAAAAAAATTTCATGATTCCTAACTTTTTTTTCATTTTGTAGAGGGAATTGATGTTTATGTTGTCTTGAGAGACAAAAATCATAAGATGGGTTAGAGAATTTTTAGTGTGGTGGTGTGCCGTGCCGTTTAATGGCACTTTGATCACTTAAGCATTTATTTATTTATTTATTTTTTTAATTTAAAAATTTAATAAGACAAAATATCATATCTAAAAGTCATAATTATTTTATTTTTCTCTCACAAAAATTAAAAAAATTAAAAAATCTATCTCAAACAAAACTTTTAATCCTAAACTAAAATAATCGAAAAGCTAAAAAATTAAAAATTCAACCAACATCTGAACAAAAACTTTTTTTTTTTGGGTTTTGGTTTTTTCGGTTTTAAATTTAAATGGTCACATAGCTATACACATCGCACGTGCCCACCACCTAGTAGCTGGGGGAGTCTTTCAACCACTAATTATTAAATAGCTATTGTCTATGTAGACTCTTAACAGAAAATAAATCATAAAAGACATCGCTGTCATTCTTGAATAATTATGAAATAGTTTCATATTACATTGTCTATTTAAATCTATTTTAGAAAGTGGGTTAAAAGTCATTTCCCACCTTTTAATGTATTTTTTTCTTTCACAAAAAAGTTAAAAAAATCAAAAAGTAATTTTTAACTATTTTTTCAAAATACCCCTTAGTATTTTGTCTAAATGATGAAGTAGAATTTTTGAGTATAAATCTCAGAGTGCTTTTTCCTAAATCAATCTTAGATTATTTTTCTATGGTTGAGATTTTTTTTTAAGTGATTATCAATATTATTGTACTCTCAACTTAGTATTATTGTATCCTCAACTTTTATATAATTAAATCAAAAGTAATACAGACCCCCACCACCCCCACATACACGTGGGGGTCAACGAGAAGAGGACGAAAAAAAAAAAAAAAAAAATAGGACTAATCAGCATTCACTGGGGGTGGTGGGGTCACCCCCAGTGGGAGTCTCACTCATTTTTGTAATTAAATCTCAACCATTCAGAAAAGCATTATAAAATTACTCTACGAAAAATTATTTTAAAAGATCCAGATTGAACTTTTTTTTACGAATGGTATGATTAAGAGACAAAGACTGATATTCTTAGAGTGTATTTCACATTTGTCGGAAGTACAACGTAGATAGTGTATTACACGACTGTTACGATTGCCTTACATAACAGGCAACAGACATGTGTGACACTAATTAGACATGTGTGACACTAATTAGACACTCTTAACTAATTCGTCAAACTAAACCGTGGCTCAAGAGGTGATTGCATAAGTTAGAAGAAAAAAAGAAAGTAAGAGAAGAAATTATCATTTTTCTGACTTTTGTTTGAATAAATAGGAGAGAAAAGAGAATAAGAAAAGATAATATAATTATTTCTCTTATTTTGTTTGGTTATTACATACCAGACCAAAAAAAAAAAAAAAAAAAAAAAAAAAAAAACAAAACAAAAAAAAAAGAAACTATTTAATATTATATTACCAAAACAACCTTTATTTATTTATATTTCTTTGATATCTAAAGGGACATTTACGGCATTATAAAAAAAGTAGTGACTAGTTTTTTTTGTTTTTGTTTTTGTCTCCTTCCAACATCTCCACTTTTAGAGAGATTCAAAATGAAAGTTATAAAATAATTGAGTTTCTCTCTATTTTTTCTCATTTCACTTAATTTATCTCATTTCTAGTTATTCAATATAGTTAAAGTGTGCGCAAACTGACCTAAACACACAGTTATAAAAAATAAACAAGTGATATGAATCGAGAGAGATGCATTTTATTTTTCTTTTCTTCCTATATCACCCAATCCAAACGAATTGTTAAGGCTAATATGAGAAAGAGGAGTTTTATCTATATTAAAATTTGAATCTTTTGTCTACTGATGAAACATAATAGTTTTGATTAACTCTGTTAGATTCAAATGAATCTTTCATATTCTCAAATTTTGAACACTTTTTTTAATATATATATTTTTAATATATTAATGCAATGTATGAGCATTAAAAATGCAAAACATAAACTCTCATATTATGAATTTTTAGGTAAAAACAGAGGAACGTGTGGCAGCTGATTCAAAAGGAGATGGTGGCTGGGGAGATAGCGATCCATCTGTTTTTATTATGACAATAAGCGGGAGATTGCAAGGAGAGTATCAATTAACAAATGGCTATGGACCACTCAAGGCACCACAAGTTATGAGGGTAAGATGCTCTAGCGAGTTACAAGTTGTTTTTTTTCACTAATTGATTGAATTTGACTAAAGGACATCATAGGTTCATGTAGTTGAGAGATTTTGATTTCATGATTAAGGACTGTATAGTAATCCTAATAGTTCTTTACATTAAACCCACTAAAACTCATAATGGCATGGCAATTTATCGACAATTAAAGTAGGATTTTGATGATGTGTTGTTATCGCATCCTTTGAGATGGATATCTCTGTTTCTTGCAAGAAATAGAGAGAATTCAAACCATGTCTATATTAAAATAGAATTAACATTGAATATCACGAGCTGTGAATGAGGATTAAAATGCAATTAACAAGAGTTTATCGCTGAAATTAAGAGTTTGTTTGGTTGTTTTTTCATTTTTCATTTTCCAAAAACACAATTTTTTTTCTTTTTCTTTTTCACAAACAGCACAACTTTTAGGAAAAGTCAAAAAATTGCTTTCTCACTAAGTGAATTTTTTTTTTTCTTTAAACTTTTCACTTTTTCTTTTGAAAAATACGAAAAACAAAAAAGAAGAAATCAAATCACACCCAAAGAAGCCATAATTATTTTTGGAACTGAGTAAAACAAATGAATGAAATCAAAATTTACAGTTTATATGAAAAGAAAAATTGATGGATTTCAGGAGCATTGGAGGACATTCATAGTTGAAGAAGACTTCAAGTTCATATCAAAGAATGGAATAAATGCGGTGAGAATTCCAGTAGGGTGGTGGATTGCCAGTGATCCAAAACCTCCACACCCTTACGTTGGGGGATCTTTGAAAGCCTTGGACCATGCCTTCCTATGGTCTAGGTATGTACTTTTTTTTCTTTTATTTTTCTTTTTCTAAAAATAAATCCTGAATGCACATAGTTATTGATAAATTATGTGTATCAATAAGACTAAATGTGTAATGAAAATTATTAAATTCAAACACAATACCAAAAAGAATCAAACTTAAAATGTTTAGATTCTAGTGCAGATAGATTTTTCACTCAAATACTTGCATTCCTCACTAACCTCAAACAATTCATTTGGGGGCTAAATATTTTAGCTAAAAAGTCATTTTAACCATAATTTTTTGGGTAAACTACCAATAGGTCCTACTTTTGAGACTTATTACTCATTAAGTCCTGTTGATAAATTTATTAAGTGATAAAGATAAATTTATCAGTCTTTTATTTTTATGAATAAATTTATAGTGATAAATTTATCAGTCTCTTTATTTTTATAAATAAATTTATAGTGATAAATTTATCAATCTCTTATTTTTATAGTGTTAAATTTATTAGTTAGGACCTGTAGGTAAATAAGTCTAGTTAATAGGACCTACACGTAAGTACCCCTAATTTTTTTTACTTTTTTACACATTTTTTTTTTAAATGTCAAAAAGTTACTAAAACAATCTGTTTCTAAACAATTGTGGCTTAAAAGTCAATGTATTGACTAAAAAAATTTATTTTATTAAAAAAAATCTTAATTCAATTGATGAATTCATTTTTGGTTTGAAAAAATCACTTATTTTGAAAACAAATTTTCATTCATTTCCCGTTCCCCCAGCCTTTTCAGGCCACAACTCACCTTTGGCCACTAGTAATCACCTCCCATTAAAATTCACTTCTGGCCGCGGCCAACCTTCTCACTTTTTTTCAATATAAGTTTTTGAAAACATGTTTGTGCTGAACATGTTATTTTTTCCGTTCTCACAAAAAATAAACATAAATATGTTTATTAACTTGGTGTTATTTTGCTTGCAGAAACTATGGCATTAAGGTTATCATTGACCTACATGCTGCACCAGGTTCTCAAAATGGTTTTGAGCATAGAGATGGATTTCAAGAATGGGGATTGTTTGACCAAAATATACAACAGACAGTTGACGTTATAGACTTCTTAACTGCCAGGTATAAGCATACAATCACATGTTTTGCGGATATTGCATTTTGTGCCATTATATTAGTATGAAATAGTGCATCTCTAACTGGTCATGTTATTTTAATCATGTTAATATCATATTTTCGCGTGTTATAGTGTCAGAAGATTATAACTGCGAGACACTTTCCAGTAGTGCGCATATTATTTTTTAGCATGATTCAATTTCAACCATACGGTAAGATCATGTGTACCTAATCATATGTATTCGCAACCTTTTAAATTAAAATCTTAATTAAAAATTTTGTAATACAATAATTAATATTTTAAAATTTTCAATTTATTATCTTAATTCAAACTTTAAATAAAATAAAATTTGATAGCTAGTATTTTTTTTTTAAAAATGCTTATAATATACTGGTTGGTGTTTTTATTTTATTAAGTTTATTGAATTTAATTTGACTCAAATTGCACTTTATTTTCCATTATTCCAATTTAAACAATATTAACACTAAATTTCAAATTTCATTTTCAATTTAGTTATTCCATTTAAATTAGACATTAAAATAAATTATTTTTAACACATGTCACTTACATAAGGAGTACATGTATAAAAACTTAGGGTTTACATTGTTTAAATTGAAATAAATATCAGATTGAAGTTTGAGTCAAACTATAAGTTAAAAAATGTAATTTCTACTTATATAAAAAAATAGATGACATAGTATTTTTTTGGGACAATATAATAAATTTTAAGAAGTCAATGGTTAAATAAGATTTCCCTTAAAAACCAAATTATTGGTTTAAAAAATTCATTTTGTTAAAAAAAAAAAAAAAAACTAACTTGGTTAACAAACCTATTTGTTACCAAAAGGACACTTTAACCATTCTAAAAAACATGAAAAAAAAAAAATAATAATAATAATTTTTAGATTAAGCCAAATAAATTAATTTTTTTTGTAAACTTATTTTTAATGAGTAAACTATTTAATTAACTCTTAAAAAAAGCCTAATTTATCACGATGTTAGAATATAATTTTATTTTGTTTTTTTTATATTTTATATTTTTTAATGTTCATCATGTGTCTGATTGGAGTTGCACTCTAACAATTTAACTTTCACACACACACACACACACACGAAAAAGGGGCAAAATTCACCTCATTAAAGTTTGAAAAAAAAATACAATAAAATTATATTTTTGATATAAGAATTAGATTTTTTTCCAGTTCACTATGGATTAGACCATGTTGTTTGGCCTAGCGAGGTCTATTATAGGTCTCATCTATTATTGATAAAAATAAAAATAGAAAAGGTCAATTCGATAATCATAATTACGTTACTTTATTGTATGTCTCTAAAAAAATAAATGCTTTAATTTTCAAATAATATTTGTCATTCATTTTTTTACGTGGAGTTGTTTAAGATGATCTAAATAAGTGCACTTCTTAACTTTTTACGAAAAGATATATAAAAAATAGAACGGTGATGTGACCAAAAAAAAGATACGAAGATAAAAAGTGTGCTTATGTAGTACACATAAAATAATGTGGCTATGGTTGGTCGATGATTTATATGTTATGGTTTAAAAATGAATAGTTTGGATCATCGAAATAAGATTCGTGGTGGACTGCACATGCCCAAACAACTTGATCCAAAATCTACTAACATCTCTTTTAATGAAGTTAAATTGACTGAAACTAATGCAAATAATTGTTAAATCAACTCCAATCAAATTTACAGAAATTTTTGTTTTTTGATTGTTATGTGATCTTATAGGTATGCTAACAACCCAAGCTTTTATGCTGTTGAGCTGATCAATGAGCCTTTAGCACCTGGAGCGTCACTAGATAGCATAATCAAGTACTATAAAGCTGGTTATGAAGTTGTTCGAAAGCACTCCAAAAGAGCTTATGTGGTTATGTCAAACCGGTTAGGACAAGCTGATCCTAAAGAACTCTTTCCTCTTGCTAGTGGTTTAGAGAGGACAGTGATTGATATACATTACTACAACCTCTTCTCTGATGTTTTTAACAACATGACTGTCCAACAAAACATCAACTTCATCAACACCAACCGAACAGTTGATTTGAATTTGGTTACTATGTCAAATGGGCCTCTCACTTTTGTGGGTAATGTTCCTAATGTTCTTTTGTATAATTTCAGTTATTATATTTGGCAATCAAACTCATGCAGCTGTAATGTAAATTTTAAATTTTTTTTTAAAAAAAAAAAAAAAATTTGCTAGCGTCTTTGATAATGTTTTATGTTTATAGTTTTCTATTTTTTATTTATATTTATAAATTATAAACAAAAACTTGTTTAATATGTATTTTCATTTTCAAAAACTTATAAACATTTTGTAAATTCTTTTAACAACTACCTCCCACTAATAACTACCTCCAACCACCTCCTTTCACTAACTTGGGCTGTTAGTCACCACCTTTGACGGTCGGTTACCATCTCCGATTGTCAGCAACCATTCATGGCCATCACCAAGACCCTCCAATGGACAGGAACACCCTTCGAAGGGTGCATTTCCAGCAATTGATAACCACTTTCAATCATCATCTCTGAGCATCGTCAACCATTTTGAGCCACCCTCTTCACTTGTTTTAAAAAAAAAAAAGTTCTAAAACATGCGTACCAAATATGTTTTATGTTCACCTTTACTAAAAATAAACTGTAAACATTTTCGTAAATGTTACCAGTATATGTCAAATTGTCAATAGAACTTTTTTGGTCTTTTCATTTACTAGAAAATGAATGAACCTTTTGTTTGAATTTGCAGGGGAATGGGTTGCAGAATGGAAGGTGAGTCGGGCCACGAAAGAGGATTACCAAAAGTTCGCTGATGCCCAATTGCAAGTGTATGGGCGAGCCACCTTCGGCTGGGCTTATTGGACTCTCAAGAATGTCAACAACCATTGGAGTCTTCAATGGATGATCCAGAATGGTTATATCAAACTCTAGATTTTAGTACTGCTTGTAATTCTCAATATGTTAACCACCCTTTAAAAAAAAAAAAAATTGTAATGTTTTTTGAAAAAAAATAATATTGGTAGTTTGCTAAATTAAAATGACCAATCAGCTATTTAATTAATGAAATCAATAAAGAAAAAAAAAAGAAGTATAACTTTAACTTTCACAAATTTTCTAAAATAATGTCGATAAATTCTTATTAGCGCCGAATCTTCTGTCCCAATGCACTATCTTAACTTTCTTTTTCATTTTCCATGTGTTGCCACTTTCGTTATTGCTTAAAACTATTCTTCATTTCGTCACTATATGTTGACGGAATTAGAACTTGAAAAGCATATTCTCTCACTAAAAATACATTCAAATAATTGTCCCTTGCAACTTGAAATAGGGACTTTTTGTAACAAGTTTTGGAGTGATTATACCTTATTTTAATTTGAGAGTCTGCATCAGACTATTTAATACAGTTTCTACTTATAGGTTATTAGGCAGAAATAACTTAAATAAAAAAACAAATTATTTGAAAGTTGAGGTAGAGATACTTTTAGCTTATGTTTTTTGATTATCAATTTTTAACTTAGAAAAAACTCCACCAATCAGGGCAGTAGACATTTGTGAAATTATAGTATCAATCCTGTGGGGACATATTTTGTGAATGACAACACGTGGCCAAGGTGGCATCGGAGTGTCAGCCGAGGTGCCACGCGTATTGGTCATGTTGCCGAGATTATCTTGGATAAGCCGAGGTTATTTGCGGAGATACTGGAATCTGAGATAAACGGATAAGGGACAAGAGTCCTAGATTGGGGGAGGACCTCAGTCTGCATAAAGATAAAGTTCTTAGAGAGTTTATCTCTATCTAATTGAGAGTCCCAGATAAGCATTGAGCCAGAGCCTATTGAAGCTAGGCTTCTACAGGGATCAGGTTAGTGTTGGCTATAAAAATAAGGCACCCTCGTGGGTCTAAGGTACGCTTTTTGTATTCTGGCTTTGTGAGTTAAGCACTATTTGTTATCTTTGAGAGATAAACTGAGTACTGACTTGATCGTCGGAGTGTACCCTAGTGGACGAACTACCGCTGGAGCCTTATCTTTCTGTGACAGGTTGTTCGGGCGCAATCTATTCTGCCTGTGCACTCCAGCTGAGTTCCCTGTTTGGCAGTGTGGTCGGAAATCAGCACCCATAATTTGGCGCCGTCTGTGGGAAGCGTAAGGAGAATAGATGGCCAACGACGGACAGAAAGAAAAGATTGGGGGCGACATCCCTAGTGGGAGTGGTAAAAATGCCGATCCAAACGTAGAGGACAACTGTAATGAAGAACCTCGGGAGAAGAATCCCGGAGAAAAAGATTTCGGCTAAGAGGGAGACGTACCAAAGAAAGCGTGTCAGGGCAGGTATTACAATGAAAGCGACCTCCAAGTATGGAAAGATAGATGCCTAAGGAGGGACGACGAGATGAAGGGGATGGCAAACAAATTGGCAGACCTACAATTGGTTGTCAATTTCATGATGCAGAACAACATCATGCAGCCACTGTTCCCATTAGAGGACACGCCGATTCCAGCGGCCAAGAACGATGCCCAGAAAGAGGGGCATAAAGCAATCCTCGCAGTCCCTCAGCATGATAGGACAAGGGAGCATTCGCATCGGCCTTCACGGGAGGTCGGACGAGAAGAATCGATGAGAGAAAAGTCTCCAAAGACACATTGTGCCAAAGAAACCTACGTCAAAGAACATCGGCATGTTCAAGAGAAGGAGCTTTGTTTTGACACGATGAATGGAGGCAGGTCAAAGAGGACTAATAACGACACTGGGGAGCAACGCACCAAAAAGGTTGAAATCCATTGACAGCTGAGCTCCTGGACGGACTAAGGAGGATTTGAGGGATTACCTCCAGAGGAAGCGTCAAGATGCCGAGGTAACATCTCCGGTCAAGCCGAGAACGTCGTTCTCAGTAGAATTGGACAAGTTTGAGGCCCCAAAAAGGTTCCACATGCCGAGATTCCAGATATACGATGATAAGTCTGATCCCAACTTTCATGTCGGCTTATATTTGAACTCAATGGCACTATATACCGGGAATGAGCCGTTGCTCTGCAAGGTGTTCTCCTCATCCTTTGGGAAAATCACATGAGATTGATTTCACAAGTTGCCGAAAGGAATTGTGAAAAGTTAGGAAGGCCTACCCGAGATGTTTGTAGCCAGCTTTGTTATAAACAAATTGCAGCCGTTGAGGGTAGACTCGCTAATGGCTTTAAGAATTAGCGAGGATGAAAGCCTTAGGGCTTATGCCAAAAGGTATTATGAGGCATTTAACTGAATACCAGGGTGCAACCAAGAGGTGGCGATCATATCTTTTAAGAACGGTCTAAACGATGACTGTCTGCTTCGAAAGTTGTTGGCAAAGACACTGTCAAAAAGTATGGAGGAACTTATGGCCAGAATCGAGAAATATGCGAGAGCAGAGGAAGACACGCCAAGAACAAAGGCGTCAAAGCAAGGAAAGAGGAATGGCTCGCCGAAACGAGGCCGAGGTAATACAAACTTTAACAGACAAGAAATGGAACTGAGGGCTGCACAGGCAGTCACCACAGTGTTCCGGATCCCAGTTTAGAAAGTCCTGGAAAGGATCAAGAATCAGCCTTACTATAGAGCACCAAAGAAGATCCTTGACAAATTTATGGAAAGAAGCTTGGGGAAGCACTGTGCCTACCACAATGAGGATGTACACCTGACTCAGAGATGCAGAACCCTAAAGACACATCTGGAAGACCTAGTAAGATAGGGTCACTTAAGGGATCGGGTCGATGAGGCAGTAACAAGGAAGAGTAAAGTAAGCAGCGAAGCACCACCTCCACCACCACAAGACGCAAGCAAAGCAGACCTCGAGTGATTAATGTGATTCACTCGAAGGTCAATGAGAACGAGGTACGTGGAGAGATTCAGAGAGTGAAACACGTACAACATGTGTATCAGGTCCAGTAAAAGAGGCCTAGGGTAGACGAGTACCATGGACCAATGGTGTCTTTTACTAAAGCCTACCTAGACATGGTGCAGCATCCACATAATGATGCTCTGGTGATATCCCTGAAGATTGGAGAGTGTCAGGTAAGGCTCATTCTGGTTGACCAAGGTAGCTCTTATGACATCATGTATGTCTCATGTTACAAGGAGCTCGGCCTTCACCAAGATAAGCTGGAGCAGTCTAATAGTCCAATGGTCGAGTTCAATGGAATGCCAACATGGCCCCTGGAAGCACTAAGTTTGGAGAAGAAGGCAGGCACCAAGAAGGTAAGCATAGAGTTCACAGTAATTAACACCCCCTCCCCTTACAATGTTATCTTGGGAAGGCTATGATTGCACGCAATGAGGGCTGTTCCCTCAACACTACACCAGCTGTTATGGTTTCCAACGAAGCATGAAATTGAGGAGGTCAGAGGGGATCAGGTGCAGACAAAAAATGGCTCCATGGCAGCAATGAAATCTACCTGCAACGTGCGAGAGGCAACAGAGACCGTAGAGATTGAGGACGAGGACATAGAGGTGTCTTGGATGACGCTAGCAAAGAGTCGGCCGACAAAAGCGAGGAAGCCTTGAAGAAAATTCTGGTCCAGCAAAGGAATGGAGAGTGCTTCTTTCTCTTCGGCTCAGGTTTGGCTGAGGAAGAGGAAAGGGAGTTAGAAGCGTTCTTGCGAGCAAACATAGAGGTGTTTTCCTGGACGCCATACGAAATGCCTGGCATTGACCCCAAGGTTACATGCTACAGACTGAACGTAGATAGGTCAGTAAAACCCGTCATTCAGCGAACGAGGAAGCCGACGTTGGTTCATCTGGAGGCAGTAGAGGAGGACGTGGACAAATTATTAGAGGCCAAAGCCATCCGAGAGGTAAACTACCCTACCTAGCTGTCCAATACTGTGGCTGTGAAAAGAAGAATGAGAAGTGGAGAGTCTGCGTGGACTTTACTAGCCTAAATAAGGCTTGTCCCAAAGACAGTTTCCCACTCCCCAAGATCGATCAATTAGTGGATGCCACTTCAGGACATAGAAGGATGAGCTTCCTGGACGCTTATAGGGGGTATTATCAGATAACAATGTACCCCCCTGATGAAGAGAAGACTGCATTTATCACCCCAAAAGGGCTGTATTGCTACAGAGTGATGCCTTTCGGGTTGAAAAATACAAGAGTAATGTACTAGAGGTTAGTGAGTGACCAAGATGTTCAGATATCAGATTGGCAAAACAGTGGAAGTATACATCGACGACATGGTCATGAAGACTAAGGAACCTGAGGGCCATCTGTCCAGCTTGAAGGCAGTGTTCGACATCCTTAGAACATATCGGCTCTGACTCAATGCTTTGAAATGTGCATTTTGGAGTAGGGTCTGATAAGTTCTTAGGATACCTGGTTATCAGAAGGGGCATTGAGGCAAACCTAGATCAAATCAAGGCCATCTTGGATTTGAAAAGCCTAGAGTTAACAAAACAAGTGCAGATGTTGACTGGAAGGGCCGCAGCCCTGAATAGATTCATAAGCAGAAGTTTAGATAAGTGTAAACCGTTTTTCAATCTGTTGAAAAAGGCCACCGATTTCTTGTGGACAGAGGAATGTGAAGTCTCCTTGGTTGACTTGAAAAGATACTTGACCACAGCTCCAGTTCTCTCAAATCCGATACCTAGAGAGGAGCTATTCTTATACTTGGTGGTTTTAGAGCACGCAGTAAGTGCAGTGATAATCAAAGAAGAGAATGAAGAATAAATGACAGTATATTATGTGAGTAAAACCCTCGCAGGAGCAGAGACCAGGTATTTACCCCTGGAGAAATTGACATTGGCCTTGATTGTGGCCTCCAGGAAGTTGAACCATTATTTCCAAGCCCATAAGATTGTGGTATTGACTGAGCACCCCTTGAAATCCCTATTACAGCAAGGAGATTTAACAAATAGTGTAGCCAAATGGGCAGTGGTATTGGGCGAATACGATTTAGAGTTCAGACCCAAAACAACAATGACCCTATTTAGTGTAGCTGTCAAAACAGATTATAGATTATAGCTTAACAGATTATAGATTATGACTTTAATCAGAAGCTGTTAATCTGTTTAGTGTAGCTGTTAGATTATATATTTAAGTTGCTGAGTAGTGTTTGTTAAATAAGCTGTGAAGTAACTTTTTCAATTAACTTTTATTTTTTGTTATTCACTACTTATCTACATTTCTCATAAATAATAATAATAATAATAATATTCTATAGTCCATTTGGGTCTTTTTCTATTTTTAAAAAAATAAAAAATAAAAAAATCTAAGAGTATAACCGTAAATTAACATGTCCACAGCAAAAGTTGATAATCAGAAGCAAAGGGTGAGCAACTTCTCAGAATCAGCCTTTTTGACTTAAAATAAGTTGTTAGAATCAGAAGCTGTTTGAAATAAGTTTAACCAAACAGTCCAAAATAACTTTTCAAAAGCCAGAAGCTATAAGTTGGCTCAGAAAAGCCCAAACAAACACCCTCAATCAAAGGCCAGGTTTTGGCCGACTTCGTGGTCGAGTTCATACTTAGTGCCATCCCACGTCGGGCTCCAGTGAGCCGCGACTTAGGATGTCCAGGAGAACAAGAAGCGACCCAGCTGGGAATGAAAAACCCCATAGCAGAGCAGAAGGAAGAAGAGAGACTCAAGCCCTGCGACATTTACATCGGCGACTCCTTCTGCCTGTTTATTGATGGGAGTTCAAACCATCAAGGAGTAAGGGCAGGAGTAGTGCTAGTATCGCCAGATGAGCAGATGCTAGAACAATCTATTTGACTAGGGTTTAAAGCCTCAAAAAATGAAGCAGAATATGAAGCACTGATCGTAGGATTAAAGTTGGTAGTAGCAATGGAAGCCGACGAAGTGGTGGTCTTCTGTGACTCTTAGCTTATTGTGAACTAGACAACATGAGAGTATGTAGCCTGAGACGAAAGGATGATAACCTATGTCAAAGAGGTTGTTAGACTGCTAGCCTTATTCCAAGACTGCAGGCTACAACAAGTTAGCCGAGATGACAATAGCCATGCCGATGCCTTGGCTAACCTGGCTAGTGTAATGAAATCAGGAGAGGCGAGGACAATAATGATTGATTACTTGTCAGGCCCAAGTGTGGAGCCACTAATCATAGAGTACGAATCAATGTGTGTGGAGATGGGTCAAAGTTTGATGGATGCAATAGTAATGTTCCTTAGAGATAGGAAGCTACCAGATGACCACAAAGAAGCACACAAGACCAGATTGAAGTCGGTTAGGTTTAGCTTGACAGTAGAAGGAGATCTCTACAGAAGGTCTTTTACTGGTCCCCTTTTGAGATGTGTGCATCCCTCACAAGTTGAAGACTTATTGTATGAAATTCATGAAGGACTATATGGAAGCCATGTTGGGGGCAGATCTCTTGCTCATAGGGCCATTACTCAGGGGTACTAGTGGCCCTACATGCAGAAGGATGCTGAAGCCTATGTTAGAAAGTGTGAGAAGTGTCAAAGGTTCGCCCCTTTGATACATCAACCAGTAGCAGATTTGAACCCAGTGTCTAACCCTTGGCCATTTTCCCAATGAGGAATGGATCTTGTTAGACAACTACCCCAAGCAATTGGACAGAGGAAGTTCCTGCTGGTAGCAACTGACTATTTCATAAAGTGGGTAGAAGTTGAACCCCTTGTGAAAATTCGGGACACTAATGTAAAGAACTTCATATAGAAGAACATCATCACAAGGTTTGGGATCCCAAGGGCAATAATAGCAGATAATAATACACAATTTGACAGTAAGCTAATCAAAAACTTCATTGTAAAGTACAAAATCAAGAACTATTACTCCACTCCAAGTTTCCCTCAGAGTAATGGTCAGGCAGAAGCATCCAATAAGACTATCTTGGATGAGATCAAGAAGAGGCTGGAAGCAGCAAAAGGAAAATAGGTGGAAGAATTGCCCAATGTACTTTGTGCATATCGAATTACGCTGAGAAGATCAACTAGGGAATCCCTATTTACCATGGCTTATGGCACAGAAGCAGTCATCCCACTAGAAGTCGACATCCCAGGGATCAGAACTCAAGAAGTAGAGAATGGGACTAATGAGGCATTCCTGGCCCGAGATCTAGACCTACTTGAGGAGAAAAGAGAGAGAGTAGCAATTTGGCTAGGGGCATACCAGCAATAACTTGCTAGGGCTTATAATAAGATGGTCAACCCAAGAGAGTTTAAAGTTTGGGACGTGGTGCTAAGGAAAGTGGTCAGCAACAAGAAGGATCCTAGAGAGGGCAACCTGGGCCTAAATTGGAAGGGACCTTATAGAATCATCTCGGTAGCCGGCAATGGTGCATATCGGCTTGAGGACAGTGAAGGCAAAGAGTTGCCAAGACCCTGAAACACTTGCAACTTAAAGTTTTTCTATCATTAGACTTCTTTGTTTTTCAAAATTGATGTCATAATTTTCTTAGTCGAGGTAGTAATAAAAAATTTTTAGCCTAATTTTTTAAGAATGTGAAATTTGTGTGATAGGATTGATCAGTCCTTTGGCGATGTTTCTAATTGAAACATGACAAATAACTTAGACTTATTATATGACAAAGTTGAATTATACTTGCATATAATAAAGTTGAACTAAGTTGACGATGTTTCTGATTGAAACATAACGAATAACTTAGACTTATTATATGACAGAGTTGAATTATACTTGCATATAATAGAGTTGAATTAAGTTGGCGATATTTCTAATTGAAACATGACGAATAACTTAGACTTGTTATATGACAGAGTTGAATTATACTTGCATATAATAGAGTTGAACTAAGACTTGCTATGTCAGCAGAATTAAACTTGGAATGGAACTAAGTGCATTAACAGAGAAACTAAGGTTAAGAATCTCAGCTAGTCTTTGTTTGAATCTGACTTCGGCGAAAGATTATACGTGCTTAATGTGAACATAAATGAAACTTAGGTTCACATTAGGGGGCAGAGAGCTGGAGAATGATAAATGAGCTTAAAACTTTGAAGTGCTTTGGACTTGCTGAAATTTAACACTTGTTGAAATTTCAGAAAAATTTACAAGTTGAAGTTAGTCGAGGTTATATTGAAAGAAGTATCCGATAAACGTACTTGCCGATATGACCAAGTTGCCAAACTTGGGAAGAATAGAAGACGGAAGTCTTGATAGAAGACAATAAGTGAGAGTGAAGTGGCAAGATTAAAGAAACAACACTTGTAAAAATATTTCAAAATATTTTTAAGTGTTAAGCCAAGGCCGGGATAAACAATCAGAAGTATATCCAAGGTACTTTACTCCGAGGAGATTATACAGTTAAATGTATACTTTAAAGACATGCAAAATTATTCTAAGTATGAAAGTGGTAAAAATACATAAGAGAAAAGAAGGCATTTCAAACACTTAGAAGAAAGGAGGAAACTTGCTTTCGGTAAAAGATTACTTGTTCAAATTATATAAGCGGCACATCAGTCAAATATGAAGCTAAACATTGTTCAGATAAAAACAAAATACAACTAAAAGAAGAGACAGTACAAAGAAAAGATAAAACATCCTAAGTACTAGGACTAATTTGTGATTTCTCAACCTCGGATGGCGGTGTTGCATTCTGTTCAACCGCTATCTCGGTGTCTATCTCTAGCAAAGTCTGATCCAGACTCTTCTCAACGCACCGGACCTCGACCACAGAGGTAGTTGGTTTGGGAGAGATGCCCTTGGAAACCAAGTCACCCTCCTCATCCTGAGTTAAGTCTATTTGCTCGTTGAGGGTAGGGGACTTGGGATCAGTGGCAGCCTATTCCTCCCTTTCGTCGGCTTTATCATCCTCGGCGTCATCTTCGGGCTCTGGAGGGAAAGACACCTCAAGCTGGTTGATGTCTCGAAGGTCGGAGTCCATGGAAACAACTAACTTGTTGAGGGTCACCGTCCAACCGAGGTAATAACCTCGGTTGCAAGCCAAGTTGACTTGCTGTTTGTATTGATCACAGATGGCGGCCTGCCCCTTCTCGAATGCTTTTTCATCAGCCGCCTTTACCTCGGCCTCCTTAGAGGCAAGAACCTCTTGAAGCTTGGCCTGTATATCAACTGCCTTGGCCTTGGCTACTTCAAGGTCGGCTTTTGCGGCCTCGGCTTCATTGTAGACCGTTTTGGCTTTCTCTCCGGCCAAACTCTAAGCAATTTTGGCATCCTTGGCCTAGTCCATTAGACCTCAGTTGTTGGCCTCGGCTTTGTTGAGTGAGGGTAGGAGTTTGGATGCTTCCTTGGTTTTTCTTGCCAACTCCTTCCTCATTATCTCAGTTTTGACAGTATATGAGTGAGCATGCTGAATAGCCTGCAAGAAGTAAAACAGATTAGTGCGATTTTTTCTAAGTATAGAAAGAACTGTAAGGAAATGAGTATAAGAGGATTACCAAAACCGAGTGTTGCATCATGAGAGCAAAGTTCTCATACTCATGTAACTCGGCCATGCGGTTCATGTCTTTAGGTAGAAGAACAGCCGTTGACAGGGCTGCGCTAACTTCAAGATTTGCCGCACTGTCACCAACAGTAAGGGGTCTGTCGTTGACCATAACCTCGGGCACCCAGGTCATGTTTCGGGAGTAGTTACTACCTTCTAGGTGGTCGGACCTTGACTTTTTGGCCGGTGGGGCATTGGATGATGGCGCCTCGTCTGGCCGTTTATCGGTAGGGGGCGCTCTTTTCAGCCTCGACAAGTTTGGAAATCGGCACAGTGTCCTTAGAATCGATCTGAGTCACTGTGGCCTTTGCTTTGGCCTTCTTCATCCTTTTTGGCTTTGGCTTTAGATTTGGTTGGGATGGGAAGTATGAGGATTACACGGTGATAACCCCAAGGATATTGGCGAGAAGGTCTTCAACAGATGTCGGTTTACGGCCCATCTCATCGGTAGTAGAGGCAACTGTGACTTTGGTACCAAAGTGTATAGCTAGAAGTGCAGTAGGTGGGTTTGTTGGGTCGAAGGCTGATGACTTAGAAAGTCGGCGTTTGTGGCTGCGGGTTCTGCCGGCAGAAGCAAAAATCAAAACTCGGTGACGACATTGACGCTGTGTAGGAGGAATCAGTTGTGGAGCAGATGTTGATGGTTACTTCCTCCTCTTACGTGCAACGCATTAGGATTGTTTACCTCAGTTAAAAACAACAGGTGTGCCTGTTTGTTCATACCACTCCTTCTCTTCTCGCCTGAGACGCGTTTGGATTGTCCAAATCCATTAAAAACATCAGGTGCGCTTGTTTCTTCACACCACCTTTCCTCCTATCACGTGAGACGCATTAGGATTTCGGTTGAAACCACGGGTGCGCTTGATGGTTACGTCACTCTTCACCCTTCCTATGTGAGGCGTAGTTAGGTCTGCATTTTCTTACATCTTTTCTATGTGAGACATAGTTTGGTTTGTGTTTTCTTTGTCCTTTCCACGCCAGACATGCCTATTTATTCATTTCTTTCCATGTGAAACACGGCGGGGTTTATTTTTCTTTGATTTGCATTTTCATCCAAACGTTGCATTCTTGTTTAGATTGTAGCGTTGTTTCATTGCTTCATTTACATTATGTTTCATTTCATTTTTTCATTGCATGATCATAAGTTATTTGATGTATGTCATTTTGCGCTTTGCCCTCGAGTTCAATCTTTGCATTTATGTATTGATTTCTTGCCCAAGCCTTGTGGGCTCATCAAATAGGTCGTCTCTGGGCTTTCACATTCACTCACGTCACTTTATGACTTCAAGCTCTATCAAAGAGGGGCAACTGTAGACACCCCATTTTTGACTGCTTGCAAGGCTCGAGCGCTTTGCCCAGTACACTCGATAATGAAAGTGGTGTTGTGCGTGGTTCAAGGTCTTAATGAAGGGCCATGTTTAAGCTTTGAAACAATACCAAACCTTCCATATTCCCACTGATTATACCCCAGAAATCCATTTTTACACATTGTGCCACCCTATGTTGAGTTTGAAGTAGAAAAATAGGGGAACACATTGAGGCTCGGCCGTGCCTCATTGAGGGCCAGTCGTGCCTTAGTAGCGAGACACACTGCCTTGGGCGGGAGCCCGCCAGCTGTCCATTTTTGAAGATATTTATGACCCTTCTTACTCAAATTCTATAAAAACGAAGTTATATCTCTGTTTTGAGGGTTAAAGAATTTCTAAAAAGCATCTACACCTTGAGAGTTCCTTCATCTTCTTCTTCTTGTGCAAGTAATCCTTTGAACAAGCCTATCACCTTGAACCTATATCCATACACCATATACACCTTCACACCTTAGCCTAGGAACCTTGGTTGAGCCTTGAACACCATAATTCAAGCTTGAGAGGGTGTTGGGACTTAGTTTGATTCATAAACAAAAGCTCACTTCTTTGAGGTATAAACTTGTCATCCTCTCTTTTACTTCTCGTTCTATCTATTGCTATCTAGTTCTTGTAGTTTTGTGTTGTTTTGATTCTCTTCCAAGTGTTTAAGTTTGGGTTTGGAGAGCTACCAAAAGGGTAGAGAGAGTTTACACTCTTTCTTACACCTTTACCTATAGCTCAAACTCTTACTTTTACACTTTTTTTTCTTTGCTCTCTAAATTGATTTTCAGAGTTAAAAAGAGGCTAAAAATCATGCTTTAAGGTTTCAAAAGTGGAGGGGTTAGCCACCCCTCCTTGTTCTTACTTGCTAGCCTTATTTTCTCTCTGTGTTGTTTAGCTTTTTAGGCTCTTTTTTTGATGCACTTTGAGCCACTATTTTTCATCCATTAAGGGTTGTTTGAAGGCTGTTCTAGGTTGTTTAAATAGTTTATGCTTTGATTAACTTGATTATTGTCTCATAAGTTTGCATACATAGCCTGTTGTATATTGTTATAATCTTTTCTTTAACTAATTTCCATGTTTAAGAACTTCATTTTAATAAATCAACTTGCTATTTATTTCTTTCATTTGAGAATTATTTCAATCGATTGCTGGTTATTCAAAACATGAATTAGAGATCTATGCTTAATGGCTTAATCTCTATAGCGGTTCATTGTCAACGGTATAGTCTCTTGTTCATGTTGAGAATCATTTCTCGTTTGACATGTTTCTCACTTAGTGGACGTAATCTTTAGTGGACGTAACAATCATCTTGGACTTAATGGATTAAAGGATGGCAAAGACTAATGAATTTGGCTTAAAATGAACTAACTCACTGTAGACACCCCATTTTTGACTGACCTTAAGACTTAAACATCATCGTTTGAGCACGCGGTGATCGCGCATGTTTGTGTTCGTTTCGAGTTTCTGGAGTTTTCAGTTGAGTGCCTTGCCTCCAGGCCTCTGAACTCTTTGTGTTTTGGCTTGGTTTGTGGACAATGCCTTGTTTTCCCTTGCCTGGAGGGAGAGAGAGGTCTTTAGACCACTTTTCCCTCTTGTAGGCTAGTTTCCGGTTTTCAGAGCCTTCGGCCGCGCGCCTTGTCTCGGGACTGCTTATCATTCTCCTTTTGGCCTGGTTTTTGAACCATGCCTTGTTGCCTTGGTCTAGAGGGACACTGAGGTCTTGGAGACCACTTTTCCCTCATAGACCACTTTTGGTGCCTGTAGACTAGTTTTCGAGGCTTCCGGCTGCGCGCCTCGACCCCCGGACTCTTATCTTGCATCCTTTTTGGTTTGTTTTTTGCATAAACCTTGTTTTCCTTGCTTGGAGGGTGGAATGAGGGTTGAAGACCTGTTTCTCTCCCTAAAAACCATTTTTCTTCCTCGCTAGCCAGTTTTCTGGTCGACCAACTGGTCTTGGTGGCCTTTGGACCACCAAAAGTGGTCGGTAGCCATGCCACCACTTTGCTTTCTTGGTGTAGACCACCTCTCCCCCCTGCGACCACTTGGTCTTCTTGCAGACCACTTTAAGTGGTCGGCCGACCAGTGCATGTAGCTGGCCGACCACTTCAAGTGGTCGGCAGCTTTCTTGCAGTTTCCTACAGATATTTTGGTGCTAGTTGTTACAGCTGGTGAGCACAGAAACCATCCTCCATACACGTGTATGGAGGGATTGCATCTAGCTTCAAGCTTGTTCAACAAGCTTGAGGCTTGTTTTTCTATAAAAGGGAGGCCCTCTCTCCCTTCTCCAGGTTCAGAAAAGTGCTTTGAGCTATACATATCATCTATCTCTATATTTCTTCCTTTCTCTCTTGTTTTGTGCTTAAAAGTCCCTTTTCTTCTTACTTTTGCACACAAACACATAGTGCAACACCACACTCTTGGAGCTGAGGAACTTAGAAGCTGGTTTTGGTGTTCTTGGATTGGTTTTAGCTCAAAAGGGTTGCTGGAGTTGCAGCCTTGAAGTTGTTCTACAAAGGTAAGTTTCTAACCCCTTAAACCTTGGTTTTTTTTTAAGCTTTTGGCCCTATTTGTATGCTGATTTAGGCCTAACTTTAAACTAGAAAAAGTTCTGATTTCAAGTGTTTAAGATGTTGGTTTGAGACCTCTTTGGTGTTGGGGGTGGTCTACCCCCTCTTGTGCCTTGTTTGGCTTTGTTTTGTACCATCCTTTTAAGCTATTGGGACCACCTCTTTTTGACCTTCTCACCACTAAAACTCAGGGAAATTTCAGTGGTGGAAAGTGTGTTTTGAGGTCCCAAATAGGAAGGGGTCATTCCCTTTCCTTGTATCTTGGTTGCTTGCCTTGTTGGCCTCATGTTTGAGCATGTTTATCTAGCATATGTTGGCCCCATCTCAGCATATTTTCAGCCTTATTTCAGTATGGCATACCTTTGTTTTGGCTTGGTAGAGTCACCTTTTGCATGCTATTTACACTTGTAGTGTAATCCTCACAAACTAGCCTTATATGCTTATATTGATAACTCATTTTTCTAGCATGTTTTGGTCCTATCTCAGCAAGTTTTTGGTGTTGTTTTGGCATACCTTAACTCTATTTTAGATTGGTTTGATAGCCTCTTGCATACTCCTTGCACTTGTAGTGCATTTCCATTTATTAGCCTAACATGCATCATGCATTTGACCATCATTCTAGCATGCTTTTGGCTCTACTCTAGGAAGCTTTTGTTCATGTTTTACCATGCTTAAGCTCTGATTTATGTTGTTTTGGCCATGCATGCCTTGCTTTGTATAGCCGTAGTGCATTCTTGCTCACTAGCCTTGAGTTTCCAAGTCACTAGCATGCATTTCTTGGACTATTTGCATGTGTTAGCATCATTTGGTATGTGGTTTCAGTGTGTGTAGTGTGGCCATACACTCACATGTGTCACTCTTTCAATGCTTTGGAGGGGTTGTGCTTTATGCCTTAAATATGAGCCATAGTACATGCCATCTTGCCTAAGCTTTTGGGTATCCATATCAATGTGTTTTGGGTGTTATTTTGTCATGATATAACTTTGATTTTTGTTGGTGAAACCATCTTATGCTTGGTTTTGGTAGGTGTAGTGTAATCCTCCTTATTGGCTTTGCATATTCTATGCTTCATGCCCTTCATGCTAGCTTATTTTGGCTTTGCTCCATACATGTTTTAGCATCATTTTGGCATGCTCTAGGACTGGTTTGGGTTGCCTTGATCATATGGTTCATGCATTGCATAGATGTAGTGCAATTGGCCTTGCTAGTTTTGAGTTTTGAGCACCATAGCATGCTTCATTTGTGATACGTGCATGATTTGGTATCCTTTAACGTGTTATTTTAGAGCATATAGCATTGCCATTTTCTTATTTCTTTTACCCTTTGATTGCCTTTAAGGCTCATGCATTGTTGCCTTGCTTGTGGCCTAGCTTGTATACATGCATGCCTAGACTTTCGAGCTCCCATCTTAGCATGTCTTGGTCTTTGTTTTGACCTATTTAAGCTTTGTTTGTGGCTGGTTCATTCATTTGTGCCATGCATTACATGCCTCTTGTGTAGTCCCTTTTGGTAGCCTTGTGTTTAAGGGCTCTTGCATGCCATACTTGTGTTGTTTGAGTGGTTTGGCACCATTTCATACATAATTTTAGAGCTTATAGTGTTGTCACACTTCCATGTGCTTCACACTTTAAGTGCTCTTGAGAGTCACATCTTAATGCCTTAATTCTTGAGCCAATTGGCATGCATGCTTGTATATGCTTTTGGACTTCATTTTCAGCATGTTTTGTCCATTGTCTTGGCATGCATGAAGCTTGTTTGAGATTGGTTTGGTCCATTGAGTGTTGCATTACATAGCCCTTGCCATGTCCATTATGTTTGCATGCTTGTTGCATTGCATTATGTTTGCATACATTGCATTAAGTTTGTATGCCATTAGATTTTATAAGTCGATCATGCATGCATTGCATTGTGTTTGGATAGGGTGTTAGTCCAAACACGAGAAACGAGGGACGTTCCATACTTGAAGGCTCAATTCTTGATCGGCGACCCTCTTGATCATGCATGATAGAGGTTAAGGCTTTTATGTGTTATTTATGCATTCATTTACATTGATTCGTGCAATCTTGGCTTCTCGGCTATTGTGCATCATGATGCTCGGTTGGTGGCTTGAGAGTCGAGAACCGTACTCCCTTGAGCGTAAGAAATGATAGGGATGTTCTCTGTTGCAGCAAACTGGAGTGTGGCAGGATTTTCTGGTCGGCCGACCAGTAAAAGTGGCTGGCCGACCAGTTTTTCTGGTCTGCAACAAAGTTAGGTGGTCGGCAGGTGGTCTACACCACCAATAAGTGGTCGGCAGCCTTCCTAGAGGTGCCCATGATGGAGTAGAAGCTATCTGGAGGCTTGTGCAGTGTTTTGAGAACAAATGCAAACAGAGGCAAGTTGGGGCATCGCGATGGATTTCAGAACGAGGCGACCGAGCATGCATGCACTTCTCACCCTGAGGACCTCTTCTTTTACTGCTTTAGTTAGCTTATTTACTTAGCTAGCTAATGCTTTGGTTTTGTACTTAATTAGTTAATGCGCTTAACTATTCATTTGTGTTTGTAATTAGTTAACTTGTAAGTTAATTAGCTTCATTTTGTAATAATTAGTTTAATTAGCTTAGATTAGATAGTTAGCTTATTATTCGAACCCTCCGTTGAGAGGGCACAACTGTTGTAATAAGCGTGCGTGTGTGTGATGCATGTCTTCTAACCCCCATTTATTTCTCCTTTTTACTTAACCGCTTTCGATGGTTAGTTTTAAGGCATATTTCAATTAGCATACTTATGCTTGCATGCGTGCATCCATTTATCTGTCTTGCATGCACCAGGCTCAACGCATCATACAAACTGCATTGTACTTCAATACCAATTTGAATACATATTATCTAGTTGCATTCACATGACATCTTAGAATAGCCGAGCCTATCTTAGTTGCATTTTGCATGTGTTGCAGTAGACATCTTAACATAGTTAGGATCATGCATTGATTACTAACTAGCTTCTTTTTTGGCTCGGAGTACACTGTGAGTGTTTACACTTTAGCATCCTTGCATGTGTGTAAGTGATTGCCATGATAGCATACTTGCCATGAGGCCATTTGCTTAATTGCTATAACTGCATGAATGCCTGTGGATAAAGGCTTCATTGCTTGAATTGGAACAATTCATCGAAATGTGCGTTTTAAGCCCACTTGGAGTGGCAAATCACCATATTTTCTAAGCCCACTTGAGGGTGGCAAAATCCGCGACTTAGCCTACTTGCGAGTAGCATTTTCAAACAAACATGAGATGTTTTGTTCCAATTTAGGCGATCTAGTCTATACTTGAATGATGTGCGCATCACGTAGTAAGATTAGCTAATTAACCGGAATAAGAACGCATGTGTTTTCAAAAACAACATATCATGTTAGTAAAGGCCGATCTTTGATCGGGTGAGCGGGGGTGCTCATTGCATAACCTTCCCCTCTCGTACCCAAGTTTCCGAGCCGAGGCAACTTTGGTGATGACGGACACGTGGCCTTAGGCACGAGTCAGGGTTTCTTAGATTTCCCAAAATAAAATATTTAGGTGGTGACTCTGAAATTTGGCAAAGCAGTCCATGTTTGGCACTTTTTAATTAAAATCGATTTTCCAAAATTATTTGTCGGATTTGGACTCTTTGGTGATTTTATCAGTCTTACATTGCACTTTGTGAGATTAAATTCAAAACCGTGACATGAGTCCGAACTATAGTAGCTAGAACTACAATTCGCGCCCTCGCGCACGGAGTGGAGTTCTAGGCAGTCTACACTCACATAAAGAAAATGAATTATATTGCTTGGAGTTCGGCCGGATGTTATGCCGAGTCCATTGTGTCAAGGGTTGTCTTACATCAATTTATGAAGTTTTGATGAACCTTGAAGAATCTCTACCTTCCTCTTTGAGTTCACTTTATGATAGGATGGAGGGGTGATTGTTGTTCATTGCATTTATTGATTTTCGTCCAAATTGTATCAGAAATCATCAAGCAATCAACTTGCTCATTGATGGTTTTGGAAACAATTCCAACCTTCTCTTGAGGCTTTCCCATGATAAAGAAGTGTGAGAGGGACAAACAGAGTTCAGATCTGCATTGTTTTCACTTCAGAGCACAAAATAAAATTTTGCATGAAATTGAGGCATGACTGGCCTTCTTTAGGCCTGGCCGGGCTTCATTGAGGGTCAGTCGGTTATCAATATTTGGTCAACAGTGTAATTTCTAGAAAACAGAGGGAAGTGGCTGAAGGTAAAACAAAGCAAGCCTAGGCAAACAAAGCTGTTCTTGGACACTATGCGTGCAACCCTTGCGCATCCTTGCTTACATCATTATTATAAATTAATGCTCCGAGTATTGTTGTAATTAATTAATTTATTATTGTTACAATTAGTCTTGTTAATTATTAGTGTTGTAATTATTACTATCGTTTATTTGTAATTGTTATAGCTAGTTAGCTTAAATAACTGGTTTATTTCTTATTCTCATTATTATCCTTGTTGTAATAGAGTAGTTAGTTAGTTAATTCTTTGCTTATTTATTGTGGGAGCCAGAAAAAAAAAATATATATCCACTTATTGGGGTTAACCCAAACAAGGCCTACAATGGGTCCAGCCCAGACAAATATCACAACCCCCCATCTATATAAAAGGGGGGCATCCCAAAAGAATGGTCTGTTCTCTTTCCCTACACTACACACCAAGCACTCTACACTTTCTAGACTTTCATTCTGCTTAACAGGTGACTGACTTCACCATTGGAGTGCCTCTAGCCGGCAACCCCGGTTGGGTGGCGCCGATCATGCTCATCTTTGCAGGTATACTAGGACCAAGTTCATCTCTTCGTTGAATCTCTACAATCCATGTGAGAGGATGTTTCATGGTCTCACAATTGGCGTCGTCTATGGGAAATGACTGAACGAGATCAACAAAGAACACAGCAAATATGTTACTGTAAGTAAACATTCAACATCAATAACACTTTGATGGTTATCACGAGCCACAACTAAGCTTTGAATTTTCTCTCTGACGAAATTTATTATAAAATTATTGTAAAATTAATTCTTGAATTGTATACATATATCTGTGTGTACTGACGAACTCCATAGAAACTCTTTTCTTTTTTCATGGTAAATCTTGATGAAAAGTGTTACAATAAAACAAGTGTTCATGGATTTACTTTTGCATCTTCACTTTCTCTATCTAAAAATGGGTTTCAGATTATGTTTGTGGGAGCTTCTTTTCGGCATTATTAAAAGGGTTGCTCGGCCAAACCCACTCCCAAGATTGTTTATTGAGTTTTTGCCTCATAGGAGTTTATTTTATAATTAATTCTTGAGATATACATATTTCTATACTAATAACTTTTATGGAATCTATGGCTGGGTCTTTAGGTTTTCTCTCTCTAGAATTATTCCCAGCAAGAGACATTGCCATAGGATGAACCATGAGTTATGATAAAAAAATTTATTATTATTTAATTAATTGTGGTAGTCGGCAGGCTATATATATCTGCATATAAATTCAAACAGAGGCAACTTCAATTGTCATGAATGGGTCATGTTGATGCCGACCAAAATCTCAACAAAACTGAAGATATCCAAATTCACCCCCTGGTCATTATTTATTTATTTATCTCTCGGCTTCATATATATATATATATACTTGCATGCGTACAGAACTTTATTAATCACATGCTGGGTCTTCACTTCTATGTCTTGGCATATCTTGATTAGATTAAACATTATTATTTGGCACCACAATAAAGGACGACTTCAAGAGTTACATTGTTTTATCTAATTTTAACTTCTTGTTTATCACAATTATTAATTGAATATGTTTTCCGCAACATCAATGGAAATTATTCGTAGAACTTGGGCAATTATTACTTTGGTATAATTTAAAATACCTCCTAGCATTCGAGCATTTCTCTCATCTAACAAGTGCACTCGGCAAAGCCAAAAGTTAACAAGCATTACCACCCAAACTCTCAGCAAAGACAACACTACAAGAACAAGCCAACCAAATGCTCCAGCAAGAAAGAGCTAAGATGAGTTGCCAACCATTGCCAGTAAAGTTCTTAGCAAAACCAAATCCAAAGAGATGCCGACCAAGTGTTTTGGCACACCGCGACACTAAGAAAAATCGTCGATTAAAAGATTAGCATAATCACAGACCCAAGTATTGCTGACCAACTTCTTGGCAGTCACATTATATATATGATGGACGCCGATGTTGTTTCGTAATCTACCAAGGTTGTACGACAACCCAACATGGCTGATTTGGCAACTTTACATTTGTATCCGACGTTGGAGCCCATGCTTATGCATTTCGGCAGTGCCGTAACGTATAACAAATTTCTCGGCACAACTACAAAGTTATTTGGCCGATCTTTGACGCCGAGCTCCATTCTTTGGCAACAAAAACGGCCCCGATTATTCGCCGTCGAGTGCTTAGCGGCAGTGCCATAACTTATAACAAATTTCTCGACACAACTACAGAGTTGTTCGGCCGATCTTTGACGCTGAGCTCCATTCTTTGGCAACGAAAACGGCCTGATTATTCACCGCCGAGTGCTTAGCCAACAACATGAACCACCAAGCTATTTTGCCGAGTACATCTCCCCTCAAAGTACATTCTTTCACCGACTACATTTTTTGCCGAGGACAAGAGCCGAACAAAAACAAAAACAAAAAGAAGTAAAACCATCTTATTGGTCAACATTAAGAGGTCTGCCGACATTCGAGCAGTGGCAGAATGAGGCGTACGACTGATGAAATGAACACTAGGCTACGAGCTGAATTCAATACCGCAAAAATGAGGCAAATCAGACTTAAAACAAGGGAGATACAAAGGCTCAAAGTTATATAAAAAAAAAAAAATTGCTTTTCATGTTATGTTGCATGGAAAAGATGACATAAGAAGTTATTGTGCGCTTCTCGGTGCAAGGTGCATCGTTACATCTTAAAGTGTTTGGGTTAATCGGGTGGTCCGGTGACTTCGGGGGCGACTACCCTTAAGTTTTTTGCCGTGTAGAATCCATTTTTATAGTCCAATTTTGCAAATTCTGAGCCGCATATTGAGATCAATACATCGGCCAATCGGGAACATTAAATGCAAAATCAACGAACAAATCATATCTGATCGGCATGCAATTTCACCAGCAGGCTCTTGGAGCTAGGCCATCAACCACCACCTGGGGCAAAAAAAAATAATAATAATAAATAAATAAAATAACCAAGCAATAACTCAAGTATATTTACAATTATTAATTCATGTATCTCTTCTGTAACAATCTCATGATTTAATTCTCAGAAGTGCAGCCATTTTTGCTCGGCTCTCCCTACTCGGCAACACGGCTTATTCGGCTAACTCTCCCTACTCGGCAACATTATTCGGCAATATGGCTTATTCGGCTAACTCTCCTTACTTGGCAACATTATTCATGGCTTATTCGGCTAACATTCCCTACCCGGCAACATTATCCCCCACAATTATTCGGCAAGATAGCTCAGCCATGTTTCTTCTTCGACAACACTTGAAATTATTATCACATGCAAATCATTCGGCTACCAACTTGAATCTACACAAGTTTTCTTTCCAAAATTCTGTGGCCATAACGGCGTCATCAAGCTCAACGACAATGCTAATTACGGATGGCACACGTATTGTATATCGAATGCATACACAATCTTGCTCGACACTAATATCTCGGCTCTCGCATCTCGGCTTGTCAAAATCCACATCTAAAAATACTAGCAGATTTGTGTCAATTCAAGGGGTCCAAACCCACCGACCCGAGGAGCTAAGAACTAACCAAAGGTCGCCGGAAGTTATGAAACGGTCCAAATTTTTAGAAAATTAAAATTTTCAAAGTTGTCAACTCAAGTTTTGACCATCCCAATGTGAAGTATCATCGAGACGAATCCAACGCAACAAACCGTGTCAAAATCGGTGCTAAAAAGAAGTCGTACGGGCCGATCAACGTTTGCCTAGAAAATGAATTCTTTTGCTGGAGAAAATGACCCCACAAGCAATGAAGAAATAATCATGTGGTTCACAGTTGCATTACACCCTGTTGATTTGAACCCTCATATCCATTTTAGCTATAATTACGCCATCAGGAGTCTGATCACAGCGATCCAATAGTCCTTTCCAGCTATTTGATGCATTCTGGGTCCATCCATACGATTAGAATTTGCAAATTCAGCTCACAAAAAAAAAAAAAAACATCATTTGCAGATTTTTTTTTCAAAAATTGATCGTAATGGCTCATTTCGCATATCACCAAGCATCCTACTTTGTCTCAGCTTCATTCTGCTATCGCTACAGCACCAAACAGGGGTACAGAATCCGTTTCAAATTGTTATCAGCCTACTCAGCAATTTTGGCCCAAGTCAATTTTATTCCTTGCGAATACCAAATCTTATTCAAAAGTAATGGGGCAAATATACGTTGGACAAGAAACTCAACTTCAATAAATTGGCAACCATTGCCAACCAAGTTCTTAGCAAATCCAACTCTGAAGAGATGCCGACACACCGCAAAGCTAAGAAAAATTGCCGACCAAAAGATCGGCACAATCACCGAACCAAGTGTAGCTGACCAACTTTTTGGCAAAATCACATTATATATGAAACGGACACCGATGTTTTGACACCAGTTACTCGGTAGTGCATCAACTTTACTCGGCAAGATTATTCGGCACCATTATTAATTCAACATTATCACCATTGACCACAGTATTCGGCAACTTTCTTCACCTAACAACACTATTTGGCAAAACAATTTCCCACTGGGACATCTTAGTCAATTTTTCGCTTTCCGATTGGGGTACATCGGTCGATCATCATCTCGGCACCTTTGATATGCATGCATACTCAGCCAACTTGGTGCAAACATTAAAACGACATTTACTTGAGTTACACACTCACGTTCCTTTTCACACCGCTCCAAGCAAGCGCCAATTTTGGGGCAATACATTACACACTTGGCAGGCGGCAATTAGCATTTGGCATTCAGCAGTTTGCATATTATTGTGCGCCGTCATTTTACCAAAACCGAATCTTCCCTACAACATAGGGCAATAGGAATCTGCATTCCTTCCGACTAACACCTGTCATTCGAAAGTAATAGGTCAAGTCTACCTTGGATTAAATGCAAACCGAGCAAAACGCAAACCGAGCAACTCGACAATTAAATAGTTGGCCCAATATCTACTTGGCAATTCCTTACAAGCGGAGCAATATTATTTGTGATTAACACATCTACCTCATTCAGTACAGGCCATCACTGAAACAGGATGCATTATTCAAAATCCTTGCAATATTAGCACTTCATCGCCACTTAAAGTTGGCATAAGTCTCCGAGTACGACGTAATCTTTGCACTCGGCATGGAGCGCCATCAGCAAAGGCCTACACCTTCGCCCGGAGGTAATAATATCGCAGGCCTACACCCTTGCCCGGGGGTAATAATACCGTAAGCCTACACCCTCGCCTGGGAGTAATAATACCACAGGCCTACACCCTTGCCCGGGGGTAATAATACTGTGGCCATCATTATGATTTGTTTGGAACTCATGTGATATAATTTCATCTTATGATAGACATATATACATTTATGTGTACATTCAAGCATACATGCAGTCATTCATTCATACATTTTATTCATTTATCTAGAGTGTTCTTTATCAAAAACCTAACAGCTATTTGAACAGCATAATTCAGCAAGGAAAACTCTCATTCCTTCTACCATAAACAATGAAAGTTTTAGGGTAATTGTGGGAGCCAGAAAAAAATATATATATCCACTTATTGGGGTTAACCCAAACAAGGCCTACAATGGGTCCAACCCAGACAAATATCACACCCCCCCAATCTATATAAAGGGGGGGCATCCCAGAAGAATGGTATGTTCTCTTTCCCTACACTACACACTAAGCACTTTACACTTTCTAGACTTTCATTCTGCTTAACAGGTGACTGGCTTCACCATCGGAGTGCCTCCGGCCGGCAACCCCGGTTGGGTGGCGCCAATCATGCTCATCTTTGCAGGTATACCAGAACCAAGTTCATCTCTTCGTTGGATCTCTGCAATCTATGTGAGAGGATATTTCATGGTCTTACATTTATTCATTCGATTTTGTAATAATTAGTTTAATTTAGACTTTCGAACTTTGATTCGTACCTTTTTGCACGAGGGCAATTATGTAATAAGTTATATGTCTTTCAACCCCACGTCTTTCTTTTTTTTACTTACTCGCTTAGGATGGTTAGTATAGGAACATCACTTTTCAAATTAGCATTCTTATGCTTTGCATCTATTGTCTTGCATGCTTCCAAGGTTCGGCTCATCATACTAACCCAATATCAATGTTCAAATTCATTGCTTGAATATATGCTTTATCGCATGTCGTGAATGAATTCATATGCCATGCTCATAGCCGAGCCTATAAAATTGCATAATGCGTGTGTTGCATTTAGTAATATTGCATTAATTAGGAACGTGCATATTTTCCTAATAATTTTGCTTCGTTTTGGCTCGGAGTACTAGGTGAGTAATTTTGTGTTTTAGCATCTTGCATCGAATGATTGTGTTACCATGTCAAAGCATACTTCCATGAGGCTAATTGCTTAAATGATATAACTGTTTGAATGTCTGTGGACGAAGGCTAGTTGCTTGAATTGAGATAGTTTGATTAATGTCCATTTTAAGCCCACTTTTTCAAGTGGCAAATTCACAAAACAATTTTCAAATAAAATACGAAATCAAATGTTCCAATTCTTGCAAATTAGTCTATATTTGTGTGTGTGTCGCTGTCACGACCCAAACCCGCCCCTATGGGTTAAGGACGTAACCGGCCAGTAATCTTGAGATTACCTACAACCTCAAAACAAAATAGACATAACTCAACAGAGTAAATGGGCCAAACGGAAGCAATAATCAAAAAATTTGTCCATAGAGCCGTGCTTATATGCACTTCAAAACAAACCATACTCATATACGTTAATAACACACGCCAAAAGTACAGTGCCATAAATTCCTTAAGACAGGATTATCCGGCTAAGTCAACCCATGACAAACTATATACAAATATACATAAAGTCTTTACCAGCAAGACAAAATATAATTACATAACAAAATGGCAAGGGTAGGTCTCGTGTGTGAGACACAAGGCTGACTTTCTCAAAACTCATGTTGTTCTTGGCAGACTTCACTGGGGCTGGGTTTGGACTTCCCTCGGCTCACTTACAAACACATGAACGAGCGTGAGCGATAGCCCAGTGAATAATATCAAATACAGAAGTCGTATAACGATATATAGAACAACATACTCCAAACGGCCTTGGGCCCAATTCGTAATTTTACTTAACATATGTACATTTATACCAAGATTAGATCAAGTGACTGTAGTTCCAAACATCCGTATCAAAACGGCCTTCGGCCCATACATTTAGGTCAAAACGGCCTTCGGCCCATACATTCGTAGCAAAACGGCCTTCGGCCCATACATTCGTATCAAAACGGCCTTCGGCCCATACATTTGTATCAAAACGACCTTAGGTCCATTCATTCGTATCAAAACAACCTTAGGTCCAGTCATTCGTATCAAAACGACCTTGGGTCCATTCATTTATGTCAAAACGACCTTCGGTCCATGTACTTTTCTTATCAAAACGACCTTTGGTCCATTCGTTCATTCATGTCAACTTTTGTCCACAATCCCAATTAGCAACTCATAAAGCTTATAAGGGAATAAACAATTGGACATTTATAAGCGTTCAAATATCGATATTACTCACAGTGGTCGGCTTGTGGAGTTGCCCTGGAGCCTGACCCTACACATTTCATGAACACAAAAGGGTCACTAACAGTTCAATCCGTTCTTTAATTCACATATTCCTCTTTAGGCTTTATTCTTATCTTATTAACTCATTTACCATGCTTAACATATGCCTAAGAGTGCTCACAAGTGAAAGAGAACGGAAAACAGAACTCAGAATGCAAAAACAAAATTTCAGAAAATAGGGTCCCCGCTCGAGCGTAAACTTCCCCGCTCGAGCGGACCCTTAAGGCCTGCAAAAGTATTGGATAGGTGAAATTTAAGCTCGATCTGCCAAAATGGCGCTCGAGCGGAAGGCCTCTCAACACAGCTCCCCGCTCGAGCGTGAACTTACCCGCTCGAGCGGAATCTATGTTTGCAAAAAGTACTGGATGCATCATTTTTATGCTCGAGCTCGAGATAGGACGCTCGAGCGGAAGTTCATCCTCCATGATCCCCGCTCGAGCGTGAAATTCCCCGCTCGAGCGGACACCATGCCTGCAAGAACAAAATACTGGGAGCTCGAAATCCCCGCTCGAGCGGACATCAAAATTCTAGGTTTCCCAGATAATGTTCTTGAACTCCAATTCAAATTTCAACCAACAAAACATGCATGTTATGGCTCAAATCTCAAATATACACATGCTAACATGGCACCAATGCAAGATTATAACATTATGGAGCTCAATTTCTTGATTTATCCACATGCATGTCCCAAAATATGTCAAACTCAACATCAACATAACAAACTCATGCATTCAAACTCATATCTTCTCAAATTGTACATGCATGCGATGAATTAGCCACATTCTCTACTTGGATAACACAAAGGGTGATCAAGACATGAGTTTCCTTTAACATTTCACATGGATTATACACATTTGTGCTCAAACATGCAATATCAAGGTGATTTCCTACATGCATGCACACATTAAGCTTCAATTCAACAAATACAACCCAATTTCATTCCAATATTACTCTTGATCACCAAATTAGTTTGAGCACACAAAAATTACAAACTATAATCCAAGAATTACTCACCTAAGAGCTTGATTCTCTCAATCTATGATTGAATCTTGAATTAGACTTCCAACCTCCAAGTTTCAAGACCACAATTGCACAATTCCTCTTCTTCCTCTCTAGTCGGCCCTCTCTCAATTTCGAGTCCAAGATTAGCTACAATGCAACTAAGAAGGAGAATTGAGGTGTAATGCCTCTCTACGACAACCTCTACTAAGTCTATTATAATAATAACAACAATTTGGCATTAAACCATTAATTAATCAATTTAATCGGACCCGAATCAATTTTCAATTAAATTTCACCGTAGGTTCTAAAAATTATGCCAATTACAATGGCGTAATCGATTTCGGGTTCCGTGGCCGATAAGGCCTCAAATTTAATTTCCAAAGCAGATTATTCAAACAGATATTCCTACGGTGAACAGATAGAACTTCAAAATCATATATATATATATATATATATATATTCACAAAATGGCACATAAAATCATGCTAAATACATAATCATACTCAAGTTAAGGACCAATTTGCATACTACGGAACTGGGATATTACAGTCGCATAGTAAAAATAACTAATAAATCGGAATAAGAGCATATAACGTAAATAAAAATCACATCATGATTAGTAGAGGTCAATCTTTGATAGGGTGAGTGGGGTGCTCAATTCATGACCTTTCCTTCTCGTACCTAAGTTCCCGAACCGAGACACTTTGGTAATGATGAATAAGTGGCCTTTGGCACAAGTCTCGGGTTTCCTAAATTTTCCAAAAATATTTAGGTGGCAACTCTAAAATTTGGCAAAGTAGTCCATTTTTGGCATTTAATTCAAACATCGATTTTCTAAAAAGAATTGCTGGATTTGGACTTTTTTTGTGTTTTCACTGTTTCACATTGCACTTGGAAAATCAGATTCAGAACTATGGGAGTTCGAACTGTAGGGCTATTCGTCTTTCGAAAGGAGCACACAAAGTCAAGCCACAGATAGGCATCCTATTGCCTATGAAAGTCACAAGCTTAATGACACCAAGTGGAGGTACATGGTGCAAGAGAAGGATATGGCGACTATCATCCATTGCTTGCGCACATGGAGACACTACCTATTGGGCTCCAAGTTTGTAGTCAAGACGGATAATGTTGCCATTAGCTACTTCCAATCCCAGAAGAAGTTAAGCCCAAAACAAGCTATATTGCAAGACTTCTTGGCAGAATATGACTATATCTTAGAGTACAAGCCGGGGAAGGTGAACCTTGTGGCGGACGCATTAAGTCGCAAGGCAGAATTATCTGCTATGAGTAACAGGCCTCAAGGTGAATTAATTGAACTCATCAAAGAAGGGTTGCAGAATGATCCTCTTGCCAAGATCCTTAGTGGGTTGGCAAAAGATGGAAGGACTAAACGTTTTTTGGTAGAGGATGGCCTACTTTACACTAAGGGGAAACGACTCTATGTTCCAAAGTGAGGAAACCTGCGAAGGAACCTAATTAGGGAATGTCATGACACTAAGTGGGCTGGTCACCCGGGACAAAAGTGTACAAGAGCATTGCTGGAATTAGCTTACTATTAGCCGAGGATGCAAGATGATGTGAAGGCATATCTGAAAACTTGTCTTGTGTGTCAACAAGACAAAGTAGAGAAGCAAGCACCTGGAGGTCTGCTAGAGCCATTGCCTATAGCTGAGAAGTCTATTATGGTGGTGGTTGACAGGTTTTCTAAGTATGCTACATTCATATCAGCTCCAACAGATTGCACAGCAGAGAATGCGGCTCGATTATTCACCAAACATGTGGTAAAGTATTAGGGTGTGCCTAGGTCCATCATTAGTGATTGGGACCCTCGCTTTACAAGGTGATTTTGGATCGAGCTATTCAAGATTCTAGGGTTAGACTTACACTTCTCTACAAGCTTTCACCCACAAACTGATGGCCAAACTAAAGGAATGAATGCTTTATTGGAGCTCTACTTAAGGCACTTTATCAATGCTAATCAACGAAATTGGGCTAAGTTGCTGGATGTAGCCCAATTCTCTTACAACTTGCAGCGAAGTGAGTCCACCAATCACAGCCCATTCGAGCTAGCTATTGGGAAGCAGCCACTAATGCCCTACATGGTGATGTCTAGCTATATAGGAAAGGGTCCTACAGTATTCAAGTTTGCTAAAGGATGGCAAGAGCAAGCTGATGTGGCACGGACCTACTTAGACAAGGCAACTAAGAAAATGACGAAATGGGCTGACAAAAAGAGACGAGCAATGGAATTACAAGTGGGGGACTTGGTGCTTGTCAAGCTGTTGCCTCAACAATTCAAGTCCCTAAGAAAGGTGCATAAAGGATTGGTGCGAAAATATGAAGGACCTTTTCCTATTACAAAAAGGGTTGGGAAAGTTTTCCATCAGGTGCAACTACCTCCAAGGCTTAAGATTCATCCAGTCTTCCATGTAAGTAATTTGAAGCCTTATCATGCTAATTTAGATGACCCAAGCCAAGGAGAGTCATTGCGAACACCAACGGTAGTAATAACCTCTTATGACAAAGAGGTAGAATACATTGTGGCCGACCGAGTCATCCGAATGCGTGGAGTTCCTTCTAGCACGAAATACTTGGTGAAATGAACAGGACTACCAAAAAGCGAGGCTAGCTAGGAGCCAGCAGAAGCTTTATGGCAGTTCCAGGAGCAAATACAAAAGTTCTGCGGGGAGGATACGACGAGGTCATCGCCAACATAGGTGTGGAAGAATGTCACAAGCTGCTAAATTTCCTATGGCAAAAATCCCCTACATGGGAGCTTAGGAGCATAGAGGTCAATGGAAGGATCTAGAACTTCCTAGCTCATTCCAATACTTAGGAGAACATGAAGGAGTCTAGAACATCCTTGAGTATTCAAGACACTTGTATATACTAGACTTGTAAATATCTTGTTTAGATATTTCTAAAGCATTCTAGAATATTCTTGTAGCTTGTAAGAAAGGCTTCCAAGGAAAGCTTCTCCATGTATTTCCTAGTGGCTTTTAGAGTGTTCTATGATAGGCCAAGAGTGCCTATAAATAGCGGAGGAGCTTATTTGCTCCAAACCATCCAAGAGTTGTAAAGTTTTCTCGTGAGTAAAATACAAGGCATTCTCTCAAACTCTCTTGTGTTCCTCTTACTTCTCTTTCCTACAAGTAATGAGTTAGGTTGACTTAGCACTACTAGCCAAGCTCGAGAGTGACTAAGTGTCGCACAGTGTGCTAGAGAATAAGCAAGGCCGCGACACGTTGCACCCTTCAGTGTCAAGGGCGTGACTTGAAAGTAATAATTTGCATCCATCTCTTTGCAGATACTTTTTTCCCTAGATGCAAACACAACCTTACCATACTTATGGTAGTCACGAATTCCCATTTCATGTAGATTAATACATGAAAAAACTTGATCAAGAAGCAATAAATACTCCTTATTCTCTAGTATTTTAGAAATTATGTCCCCAACCTCCTTTGTACTGTCACTTCCATTCACAGGTAGTTTCAACTGCCTCAAAAGATCTTCTTGTATCTTTCTTACATTGTCCTTTCATGACAAGATACCAAAATAACAATGCCAAACCTATGTTTTTGGCTGGCTTTTGCATGTAACTTCTTCGAAAGAGTTGTTTTTCCTACTTCTTCAATTCCAAAAATGTCAATCCTCTTCGAATCTTTATCTAGGAATTTCAGTAGCTTTTGTACATTGCTAGTGACTGAATTCAGTTCAACAATGTCAGTAGCAACAAGTGGTGATCTCATAGTCATTACATTGTCATGTTGCTTTATTTCGTTCATTTCAGTCTTTAGCTTAACCACATCGTTCTTTGTGTCAACAATGCTTTTGCTAAGCTTTCGAAGCTGCTTCAGGAAAGGGCACATACCACACAGGCACTTGTAGGCTTTTTTTGTATCTTTGTTTAAGATCTTCAATTTTCCATTCACTACGCCAAAATTGGGCTTTAGCGGCGGTTTTTTACCGCCGTTAAAGGCTGTAAAACCGCCGTTAAAGCCTTTAACGGCGGTATTAACGGCGGTTTCGTTACCGCCGTTTATGCGCATGTCGGAAAAAGTGAAACCGTCGTAAAAAAGCAAATTACCGTCGTTAAAAGTCGACAAAAAACGACGGTAATATAGGACCAAAAACGGCGATTTTTTTACCGCCGTAAATAGGTTCAAATTTTTCAAAAAATAATTCTTTCTGCTTGCACTCCCCAAGTTTTGAACCCAAGACCTCTCATCCACCCACACCAACCACTCTGCCACAGCCACTTTTCATGAAATATATTCCCTAAATAAATATTTAAACATTACTTTTACTTTATTGTAGATGGTTTTGCCGGAGCACGCCGGAGTTTCGCCGGAGCTCCGCCGGCAAAGACCGCCGTCATTAACGGCGGTAATGGTTGGGCATTAGCGGCGGTTTTGTTACCGCCATTAAAAGTGGGCATTAACGGCGGTTTTGTTATCGCCGTTAAAAGTGGGTTTCATTATTGTCGTTAAAGACACTTTTAGTGGCGGTTTTTTTAACGGCGGCGGTATTAACGGCGGTTTTCGTTACCGCCGTTAAAAAAACCGCCGTTAATGCCCTGTTTTGGCGTAGTGATTCAGTCCTCCTTACCATAAGAAACCAATTTCTGCATTGGTTTGTCATCTTCATTGCACTCACATTCTAGCTTATATGTGTCTCCATATCTCTTTTCACTTCAGAAAGATCATCTGACTCATTGATGAGCTCCTCATAATTCTTATCCAAATCACATACACACACAGTCGAAGTCGGGCTTAAAATAGTTGTATGCCTCTTTGATGATGACAATTCCAACAGACATAGCACCCCCAGAAACCACTGCCATCCTGCAAAATCAATTTTCTGTATGTAGTTACTAAAATTTACAAGCACCACACTTAATATGATTTCTACCAAATATGACAGAATTTTATGAAGTAAGAATTATTTTTCAACGAAAGCTGGAATGACATGCATATTCTCAAATCATTTCTTGGTTATCTTGTTCATAGAAATTCCCATGATAATTCTATATTATTGTGTAAAGATGTATTAATAATCAAGAAGTACGAGGAAAGGGCCGTGGAATTGGGCGTTTTGGAAAATTAAACATGACTGCCCCATTCTTTGCAAAACAAAAACATGTACATTTTCTTTTCTTTTTTTTTTCTTTTCTTTTTTTTTTTTGGTTGGAACTTACGTGCAGTACTTAATAGGTGAATTTATTGTTCAATATGTCCTGTGATAATTAATGGCATTTTTCATCAAACATTATTAAAAAAAAAGTCACTAATTGTTAATTTTTAGTAACAGTCTAAAAATTTTATCAAAAAAAATGTCACTAACAACAAGTTTTAGCGACAATTTAAAAAAATTGTTACAAAAAAATGTCACTAATTTTCAACTTTCAGTGACAATTTAAAAAATTTGTCACAGAAAAACATCACTAATCATAAATTTTAGCCACAATTTATAAAAATCATGACAAAAAAAGCCACTAATTATCAATTTTTAGTGACAAGCAAAAAATTATTACAAAAAATTATTTTTAATGACGATTTTATTATGACTAACTTTCAGTATTCTTTTTAATTTTATTTAAGAGAAGTAAATACATACAAAGGAAAGAAATAATAGGCCTTAACAAACAAACGCTAGCGAAATTATAGACTATTCGCGGAGTATTACGTATCTATACTTTCTAATGAATTATCATTTATTCTGTCCCCTTAGGTTCTTCAATCACTTAATACAATACCCTATCTATCCACATTTTTCACCAATTATAATACTATGAAATATCACGTATCTATACCAGAATTACTGATCAGCAACTAGCCGGCTTGCAATCTCACTAGGAGACTGCTTTTATAAACACACTCGTGGGATTGATGATGGTGGAATGGATTAGGCTTTGTTATATTTAAGTTTAGTTTTCTTATGTGGCCACTGTATTTCATTCTCTAATATTGTATTTGGTTGGAGAATTTGGAAAGAAAAAGAAAAAAAATATAAGTGAAATATAAATAAAATATGTATATATTTCACATAGTTTTACACACTTTTTTTGTTTTCATTTTTTAAACCCCTTTTCAAATCTCTCAACCACACTCAACGTAAGTGTTGGTGCTTATATTTTTCTTATGGATAAATTATTCTAGTGTATCATAATTGGACTATTGGTGCTTATATTTTTGGTATAATTACACCCCAGTAGAATTTTGACAAAAAAAAAAAAAAAAAAAAAAATTAATGAAAATTTTTGTAATTTTAATTATTAATACTTATAAAGTTTCTTGTTGATTTTTAATTATTTTTTAAAAATGTCTCTTATGTGATATTTGCCCTATATTTTTCTTATAGACAGATTATCAATTTTTTCTCTTCAATTTTTTATGTTGCCTGAATTTAGTCCAATTCATAACATTCGTTCAAAATTTAACAAAGATCAAGGGCAAAATGGTCCATTCAAAAAGGTATGGACCATTTCAAATTGAAAAATTGTATTCGCACACCACAGAAAATTTCAATACACACGGTTTATGTCATTCAAATATAAACTTTTAAAAACAAGTCAAATGTTCGGATATAAACATTCAAATGAAAAAACAGTTGTTCAGATATAAATTACTAGATATTTGAACAATTTATTTTTGTTCAAAAATTTATGTCTAAACATTTAATTTTTGTACTGAAGTTTATATCCGAACGACATGAATGATGTGTGCATAGATTTTTCATGGTCTGCAAATTGAATTAACTTTTCAATCGGATAGTAATCTCTCAATCATTTTAGGGTTAATTACACTAATAGTCCCTATAATTCGGGACTTATGTCACTTTGGTCCCTGACTTTTCAATTGTAACACATTTGACCCTGAATTTTGAATCTTGTTCCAAATAAGGACAATTGAAAATATTATTAGATTTTTCAAGGATAAAATCGTCAATTTGATAAAATATGAACTAATTTGACAAAAATAAATGTAAAAAAAAGTATTTTTAATTTTTTTAAAATTATTTTTATTCACCAATGATAAAATTATGTAAAATTAATAAAAATTACATGATTAATTTTTTAAAATTAATTTTACATGATCATCATCCACACACATAATAAAAATTAATTTAGTAAAAATAAATAAATAAATGTCTAAAAGATTTATTAATTTTACATAATTTTATTTTTAGTAGGTAGAAATAATTTTTAAAAATTCAAAAATATTTGTTTGATATTTATTTTTGTCAAATTAGTTTATATTTTATCAAATTGACAATTTTACCCTTGAAAAATCTAATTATATATTCAATTGTCCTTATTTGGAACAAGATTCAAAATTCAGGGTCAAATATGTCACAATTGAAAAGTCAGGGACCAAAGTGACACAAGTCCCAAACTAGAGGGACTATTTGTGTAATTTGCCCATCATTTTAAGAAACTCTCAATCATTTTAAGAAGAGTGAATAAACTATTATGCCTTTTAATTTCAATCCAATTTCTAAGGACATTACCAATTAGATAAAATTGACACTGAGATTAAAATTACAAAGATCAAATTGACATAAAAGATAAATTGCAAGAAGTACAAGTGTAATTTGTCATTTTCTTATTCTATCTTATACCAGACTTCATGTTGTCAGATTTTTTCTTATATTTTGCCTACAAAATAGATAAATTATAAATACAACTTCTGAAATATTTTTAAAATATGAATTGTTTCATATGTTTTAGACATTACAAATACCCTTGTTAAAAAAAATTATTTAAAAGAATTAACAAAAAATAAAATTTCTAACTACTCTTCAATATAATAATAAAATTATCTGAATAATTAATTGAAATATATTTTTAATATCATTAAAAATGATTAATTGATTTGATAATTTATTAATAAAAGTAGTCATTTATTATGCAAAAATTATAGGAAATAATTCATATTTTAAACAAATTTAAAGAAATATATTTGTAATTTAGTAAAGGAAAAAAAAAAAATACTAAAATGCACTCCACTAGCTTTCGTTACCCATTTTTATTTTTTATTTTCACTTCTATGAACTAAACTAAACTCTTCATTTCACTTATTTGACAATTGGTTAAAAAATCAAAAAATCACTAACAAAAAAATCAAATTTTCTCTTTATTTTTTACACATTTTTTTGTAAAAATTAAAAAGCCAATTAAAATAGCTAGTTCTCAAAACAATTAGAATCATTTGAAAACGAAAATAAAACTGCATGCAATACATTTGGTAAACTATAAATACACTCAATGAGATTTGATTAAAATACGAACTGCTATAAGGAGAAGTTACATTAAACAGCCTGGATAGACTCCAAAATTAAAATAAGAGAAATTTTAATTCAATTGAAGTTTTTAATAATTACAAATTAATGGCATACTTTATAAATTTTAATAATTAAAACTGTAAACCTTTTTTTTTATGAATATGCAATTATTTTGTAAAAAATTCACTAAACTGTAATTTTCTCATTAAAATAAGTTATAATCACATTTTTTTAAAATTGTAATAAACATCCTTATTATGTTTTTTCTAACCATTTGAGAAATTCTTAAACCTTTGTCAACAAATTTTTGTCCGCCAAACTGTTTCGCTGTAGGTTTTGGCAGATCAGAAGGTTTTTCAATTGGTCTTTTTCAAATGATTGGGGGTGCTGTTTCTGGGTTTGCTCCTCCTCTTGTTCTTGATGAAGGCAGCTGAGACCTGGCATTCTTTGGCAAAGGGCAAATGATGGATCGGGGTGTTCTCATAATCTCTTCACTACAAGTCTACATAAAAAATTTGCCAAGTCAATGACAAGTTGGCTGCCCCACACGCCTTGAAACATCAAAGTGTTGCCAGAAACACGGGGTTATAAATATTTTTTTTCAAAAAATATTTTATAAATATTAATTATTAAAATTATAAATTTATAATTATCTTTTTAAAAATGGACTGAACTGTAATTTTCTTTATTAAAAAAAAGAAAAGAAAAGGAAATGTCAGCATTGGAGACAACATTTACCTAAATTACTGGGCTAACTAATTATGATTTGCACTCTTACATTTTATATTTAATTTTGCTTTGTTCATTGGTTTGTTAATTGTTTCTGTCAAAGACTTTGTTTGTTTGCCGAATTAGGTTGGATATGATTATTAATATGGTGAGATTGAATGGAGGAATTATTAGTGCGGTGGTATTAAGTTGGAGATACAAGATAAATTGTGTTTGTTTATGTAATAGTATGATTGTATTAGTTGGTTGAGATTAAATATATGAAATTACGTTAAAAAAAAATTCGTTACCTAAAAAGTGACTTTGTTTTCCTTGTAAAATGATAGACAATACAATCACTTCACTTTGAATCTCATGAGATTGAATTTGAATGCCACCACTCCATGGGATTGCTAGTCCCCTAACTAGAAGATATTCCTAATCCAATGTCCATGACTATTTCTCCAAACAAACATGATTCTTCTAGCTCCCACGAGATTGATAATCTAATCCCATGGGCTATGAAGGAAAACAAATGGGGTCTTAGATTTTGACTAAGTAGCAATTTGGTCTATTTGTATAAGGTAATTCTATTTACACACCACCAATTCTCTTAGTATACACTATTTACTCAGTTCACACGGCATACAAATTAAAGCTTTTGATTTTGTCTCAATACATACCACTAATTTTAAAATAATACCAAATTTTTATCATCTTCCCCAACAAACTCTAACCCTAACCCTAACCCTTGCCCACCTCCGGCCGTCAACCACCGACTGCCAACCCTAACTCTTACCCAGCCCCTCCAATTTATGGAGGTTGTTTATCTCTTTTTGAGATTTTATGATACCGCTGTATTAAATTGATAAATTTTTTTATTAATTTTATAATGAATATTTTATTATTTTTTCAAAAAAAACAAAAGAAAAAGAGAATGACATGGATGCAAAAATTTTATTATTAGCAGTCTCATTAATAGAAATGACATTATATTACACATATACATAATTTTTATTACATAAACATTGGTAAGAGATGAAATAAATCAATACATAGCTTTTGCCAAAGTGGTAGTCAATTTTTTTCCAAAGTAATGTGTAATTGCTCATAGCACTAGATTATATATTGTCTTGTCAAAATTTATTTTAGCAATAACATCAACCTTGGAAAGTTTAAGGTAGTATTTGGTTTAGTTTTGAAATTATGATTTGACTGTGGAGTTGTAATCTAAGTGTGAAATTGTGAGTCAAGTTTTGAAAAAAGAAAAATTGTTTGGTTATGAGTTTTGAAAAGTGCTTTGAAATAGTTTTTGAATTTTGAATTTTGAATTTTGAAAATAATTTTGAGTTTTGAAAAGATTTTAAGTTGTATTTTGAGTTTTGAGTTTTTGAATTTTAAGTTGTATTATGAAATTTTTTGGATTTATTTTTTTAAATATTTAAAAATGTTTAAGAAATTTTTATTTTTTATTTTAAATATATAATTTTTATTTAAACATTTTTAATTTTTTAATTTTAAATATTTTATTTTATTTTGTAAATATTTTATTTTTTTTAATTTTAATATTTTGAACTCAAAACACAACTCCACACTGAAATCGTAATTAAACACATAACTCAAAACTCAATTTAAAAGCTATTTTCAAAATTCATAACTAAACACATAACTTGAAATTCCATACTACTTTCAAAACTCCACACTCATATCGTAACCAAACACATAATCTATTAGGTGATGTGAAAACAGAAGTGAAGAACAGAAGTGAAGAACATAAAATTGAACTCTAGATGTATTGTTGAACACTCGTACGTAATCAAACACATAACTCGAAATTTCATACTACTTCCTACATTTTCCTTGCCAACCAATAGCAAGGTTAGTCTTCTGTTTGGCTGATGTGAAAACAGAAGTGAAGAACATAAAATTGATCTCTAGATGTATTGTTGATTTGGTATTTAAAACGTGAAACCCCAACTTGACATAGTCTATTAGGTGTAAGTTTCTTGTGCTTCAAATGGAGGAAACTCTAGGATTTGGAACCTTCTACCGCACCCTAGCCATTTTCTAGTTTTTTCGAGGTATCCACACAGGATATGTTATAGTTGTTTTAATTGCTTGTGTAAAACAAATATAACGCAATAGGTAAAAAATTCAGATCATACCTTTAGGTGATAGAACTTGAAGCGAAGAATCTCGTGGGTAAATCACGTGCTTCTAAAAATGCAAACAATGAACACCCAGCAGTGGAGTGACACCACAATATGAGTATCACCTACAAAGTCACAGTGCAAAGGCTGGATTGTTCTCTTCATGGGAGAGAGTTAGAGAGAGAGTCTGGGAAAAAGGTTATGGGTAAAAACCACATAACGTATATCATATTCTTCCTATCATATCAGATGTATATAATCAAATATAAAACAATCAATATCTATCTATTCATCTATTCATATCTCTTGATAAGATGTGGTTCATATAGATATTGATTGTGGATTATCCAAATAATTCAAATTCAAATTAATGGATAATTTAATTGGTCACGAGTCATGCCACATGGGCGCCCAAATTCGGGTCCAATATCAGGCCCAATTTCCAACATCTCCCACTCGCACATGAGCTGGCATGAAATTGCCACATCTCTATCTCAATCTCCCCAAATATTAAACAATCACATACCAGCCAATGAACTGTGCGACCGCTGAGAAACACCTGCATGTGGGAGCTCTATACTAGAAACTCAAAAAGAGCCAGCATAAAGACATCAACCCAAAAAAAATAGAAATAGTGTCTCATATATCCTAGACCCATCTAATTACACCGGTCCAAAAAAAAAAAAAACATCTCTAATCCCTCAAAAAGAGCATGTTTGACCCTCTCAATTCTTGCAATATATTCACACTCAATCTACCTCTCATACAGAGCGATGTGAGCTGCCGGCAATGAATATACAATAATGGTGTAATACTAGATGATCTTCTCTTTGCCCTCATGCCATTTAGTTTAGGATTGACCACTTTCCCAGTGATGTCCCTTAAGGCCGAATCATACATGATCGCAGGCAACATACCAAAGTAGCAGAACATTAACCCCTTACTTTATGACATAGTCAAAAGTCACAAAAGGGTACGTACATAAATGAAAGTCATATCAATAATGACACGTAAGACTCATACGGTAAGGAAACAGGGATCCATTCTCTCACCTCATTATTCGGTCGCCAAGCACATATAGTATGAATACATGTTACAGTGAAGTAACTCTTCCAAAAGAGTGACATCATACTCGATACACCATACAGATCTTAGTCTAGTCGCTTTCTAGCGCCTAACTCGAATTCTCTATTTGCTCGCATTCCAAGCACCAAATGAGATCTCGCATCTGGCTAATTATAACAGGCACAACTTGGAAAGTGGGTACTAACATCCATGTTTGGTCCTTAACATGACCTTATCTTGGTTGTAACCAAGGCGACATACATAGTGGATAATTTAAGCCTCTCTTGGCTCTAAATAAAAATAAACCACTAGTCTCATCCTTGCTTGCTCCCAAGCGCCAAGAGCAATTGCTTGTGTTAGTGAGCCAATCTTGCTTGCTGACATCATCATTTGCTAATCATTATGACACAAACCATAATAATGTCAACATCTCATCATCTCACAACAAATAAGTGATCGATTTTAAAAAACACGACCACAGTCTGCGCAATTCTAGATTCCAATCATAAGTCTTATTAGCACCTCTTACGATAAGCATATACAACGGAATCCACCATTTGTGCCTCATATGAAGTGGTTCAAGATCACTACCTCTTGCGCAATTATCTCTCTAAAAATATTTTGGTGACCAATCTACTTCCATTCAAGATGCGCCCAACTAGCGCATTGAATCTTACAAGGGGCAAATTTATATACTACTAGTAAAGCATTCTATCAACAGTCTAATGAGCAAGGTCAATGTCTAAACAACTCAGTTGACCATTTACCAAAGATAACACTTATCATGCCGAATACGCCCACATAGCGTACTTTAGGTTCCCATCACAAAAAAAAGATCAAGGAATATAGGTCATCTGTTTCTCCCAAAGACAATCCGAGGATTCACTCAATAGCTAAGGCTTTGACTTTTACCGATAGATAAGTCAATAGGTTTTCAATTTTGCATCTAGAATCATTCTAGGATATTCCTTATGTAAGTCATCAAAGACAAATCGAGAATTCTCCCAAAACAATCCCTAAGGATCATACATCCGAGCATATAAATTATATCACCCATGTCCATTATATCTAAAACAGAGGACTGCCCACCCTAGGTGGCAACAACCTTATAAATTCCTGGCTCATAATGACTAAGTAAGGAAAACTTCTTTTAGACCATTGATCATGCCTCAGTGTTCTTCATCGATCATCGTTGGCCTATCATGGCTTGACGAAATCTAAGAACCACTATTTGGATAACTGTTTTAGGCTGTAAAAGATTTATTGGAACTAGCAACCTTTTTTGCACTCCTAACTTTTTGCCATAAAAGTAAAAGGTAAATCCCTATGGATCTACTTATCCAATTCTCCAATGAGAAGTTGGGCCACAATGTCTACAATTCAATGTTCCGAACTTATGTCAATCATAGCTTAAGTCAAAATAACCTCACTCCCCAAGAGGAAGTCTTCTCATGGTCTACACTTTTCTCAATGGTGCGACTTTTTGGTATCTAGCGAGCCTTATGCCTCAACTATGACTATCCAAAATGCGCATAACTTTAGAATAGTTTCGCGTCTTAATGGAAAGTCAACCAAATTATAGAAATGGTTAATCCTCAAAGACTTTGTCTTCAACTGTGCAACATTGATCCACTTTCTAAAAACAGCGGACTAGAGCCTTTGGCATTATCCTAGGCTCTTTATTATCTTGCGGAGCAATCATGAATGTTTCCCTCTCAATCACCCAGTGAGGATGTGAAAATTTTTCACATTCGCTACCTCGCAACTAAGAATGTAGAGTATTCTTCTCTAATGGAGTAATCCATTAGTAGGCACATCACTCTCACTGTCCCTAGGATATTGGAAATTTCTTTCCATTCTCAACTAGGCTACATAAAAGTGCTATGCTTAGAATTCTTTATCTTATAGAGTTCCAAAACTCTATTCACGTCACATTTACTAAGAAAACTTTATGTGACTTAGTTATACTATCACAAAGCTGCTTAACTATACACACATGACCCAGAGGGTTTACATGATAGTATACAATAATGCGCCACATGACCTTATATGTTTACAAGACGGCATACAATGATGCGCTATAGAACCCTATGTCTTAACTTCGCAACCTTATGAGAAGTAAAATAAAGATAAGCTACTTAACAGTTACAGATCACCCATAGATGGCTCTCTGCTAACCCATTACTCAAATGGAGTGTAAAATCTGATATGGAGGGCACTTAGTCAGGGATATAGGCAACAAACTAGCGCAATTTCCAATTGGGAAACATTTTGCGCCATCATCCACCTAACATTAACAATACTTAATTCGTTATCTCTACTACACCATTATGTTGTTGAGTACTAGGAATAATCAATTTTCTAAGCATCAATTTCTTTTCACAGAGTTTTCTAAAATAACTCAAATAGATATTCGCCGCCTTGGTCAAAACTAAAAGTACGAAAGTTGTTATCTAATTGATCTCAACCTCATATGTGCAATGTCAAAAATCATCTTAAAACTTTTGACTTATGGGAGATCAAATAATCTTGACTCAGATGCGTATCGTAATCTATAAATGTGTCGAGATTGAGGCTTAGCTATCATACCCTTACACATATCTAGTCACAAATATCATAGTGGATTAAATGCGCCAATACAAATGACCTTCTATGGCTTTCCTACTTACTTGTGTGCAACCATTGTGAACAAAGTTACACATTCATATGAGAGCAGGATGTCACAAGCGAGTGGGCCTGAGAGGGCCTACTCAAACCATCCTGTGATCATGTCATTAATGTGATTAAGTATAATAAGCCACTGGTTCATGACCTATGTCATAAACTAATTCCAATCATCCTAATGTGTGAGTTCTCGAAGACAAGTTTTAAAGGTTTAGACCCAACTAGGTAATGACTCGCGACTAATTCATGTTCACTAGATCATAAAAGGATGTCATGGAGATATCAAGTGCGCCTAAGTCGCAAATTTAACTAATAAGTGCTAATCCCCTGCACCTTCAAGTCAATTTTATTCTCCATATACTTTACTGCATCTAGTTGAAAGATGACGATGCTCCTCTTGCCATTTCTATTTCTCGCTTCATAGTTACTTGCAATTAATTCTACTATCCACAAGAAGAAGAGAATAAGCTATCAATCTATGACAGCTCCTGAAGTAACTTAAGCGCGAATTAGGCTAAAGAGTCTTATTCAACACAATGCTCTCACATGCGATGCGTCAAATTCTTAGAGTCATAACAACCTTGTCGGCCTTGACCTTTTTATTACTATATTGCAACGTTTGTGCTTAGTGGTAAACGTTATTCAAAAAATATTAGCCTAGCTATGGAATCATACAAAGAAGCACCTCCTCATGTCTCACACTTAACTGTGGAAACAGTAATTGTCCAGACTTAGACAAGTTGGCAATGCTAATAGATTTTATAACCACTTGGCGCTAATCTTTTCACTTAGTGTTCATAGATTTTGCTACTATTAAACGCTAATCTTTTAACTTCAAGTGATACTTTAATGCACACTATTATAGTGCGTGAAATTTTGCTCTATCCACTTCCAATAATTGGGTAGAGAGCAAAACACTGCTCATACTGGCTACTCGTCTTACACTTAATGACTAACTCATTTAAGCTTGCATTTCTTGGATGACGTGACTCTTGAATGTTACTTCATCCAATGATGCAACATCATTACAAGTCAAATTACAAGTCAATCCACGCAGCTCAATAATCAAGATCATATACAGATCTATTGAGAGCTTACTAATTTCATAACTCCAAAACTTGCCAACCAAAACTACGTAGCGTGCTGCTAACCATAGTGCACACATTAATTTTTTATTGTGCCAAACAAGGCAACAAAATCACGGCGACTTTGAGTCATGTTTCCTTACTTTGGCTCACTTGAGGTCTGACCTAAAGTCCCCAAGACTTTTGCTCATCTAAAGAATATGATTACATTGTTCACATTTGAACATCTCTACTAAGTTTAAGTCAGCCAAATTAACTTCCATAAGCTAAGTAAATTTAAAGAGAAATTCGCATTGGGATTAATTTGATTAGCATAATATAATTTGGCTGCAAAAATCTAAATTAAATAGTGACAATATTACACAAGTCGCAAGATCGAAAATTCGCTATACTCGTAATCATCTTTTGCGCCATAGGTGACAATTATCCAAAATTTAATTTATGCGCAAAATATTAGTTTTTGGAAGTAAATCTACAAAGATTTCTCTCAACTGAATAACCTCCCACTAACTATGGCATGTCTAAAAACATGATAAAATATTCTAATTCTATACAATAGCATCTTAAAGTAGATTCACAATCAACTCATGCTATGTTACATTTAATATTGAAATTTAAATAAAAAAACAATTAATTATGCTATTCTAATTACAACATATTAGAAACTCTAGGCCAAAAACAACAATATGTTGTATTTAATATTCAGATTATGCTATAACAGAAAGTATATCACTTCTGAAATTTTTTGAAATTTTCTGGTATTTTCTGAAATTTTAAATAATTAATAAACACACAAAAAATCATAAATAAATATTCTAGAATCTGAGAAAATGCAACAACCACACCAGTAAATAGTAAGCCATAACAGTAGTCTACAATAAAAAATTCAGCCTTAGAAACTTAGTCATGCAATACCAGAAGCATTTTAAAGCAGAAATAGTTAATTATTATTTCAGGAAAAATATTTTTTATTTTCATAAAATTTTGAAAATTTTACAAAAGATAGAAAATATAATTCTAAGTCCAACAATACCAACCATACTTAAAACAAAGCTATAACGAATTACTTATGACCATTTAATGCAATTCTGGATTTAAAAAAAAAAACAAACCTTTACACCCAGCCGTCAAACCTGTCAAGCCAGCGCGGAAAACAGCACGGCTCGGCTCGGCTCGGGTCAATGTGCGGCTTAGCACGTAGCTCAGCGCATAGCGTCCGTGTGCTAGCGCGGACGGTGCGCGCGTGGCAGCCGTAGAAGCGTGTGGAAGTCGCTGGCGGTGTCAAATGGTGCGTGCGGCCCACACGCCGCCTTCCAGGGTGTTTTCTGGTCCAATTTCGGTATTGCCGGACTTCATTTTTCAAAATAAAAACATTTATGATCTCGAAAATGACATTTAATGAACATAAAAATTGAGGTGTATTACACTCTCAATCTAATGAGGGTAAAAGTGCAGAAACCTTGCACTTTATCTTCCTCCTTTGTTAATTTTCATGCATATATCGTGTATATATATTTATATAAAATTATACACATATTTTAATGCATAAAAATAAGCACGAAAAAGCCCATATTGGCTCTGATACCAATGTAAAACAGGTATAACGCAGCAGGTAAAAAATTCAGATCATACCATTAGGTGATAAATCCTGAAGCGAAGAATCTCGTGGGTAAATCATATGCATCTAAAAATGTGAACAACGAACACCCAGCAGTGGAGTGATACCACAATATGAGTATCACCCACAAAGTCACAGTGCAAAGGCTGGATTGTTCTTTTCATGAGAGAGAGTTAGAGAGAGAGTTTGGGAAAAAGGTTATGGGTAAAGATCACATAACGTATATCATATTCCTCCTATCATATCAAATGTATATAATCAAATATATAACAATCAATATCTATCTATTCATTTATCCATATCTCTTGATAAGATATGATAGATATAGATATTGATTGTGGGTTATCCAAATAATTTAAATTTAAATTCAAATTCAAACTTAAATGGATAATTTAATTGGTCATGAGTCATGACACATGGACGCCCAAATTCGGGTCCAATACTCGGCCCAATTTCCAACAACTTGATTATCTGAATATAAGTCATTGTGGTTTGAATTGTTAGTTTCCAGATGAGTTATTGAAGGATTTTACAAGAGTTGTGAGTGCTCTGCGTGATAAGCTTTGTTCTAGTGAAGATAATGCAAGTGATAAGGACGTTGGGTTGTATGTTTTTTTTTTTGATCAGCAAATGTTAGTAGTTAGTTGTTAGATTAGTACCTATGGGAGAAAATCTCTCCACCCTTGGCAAAGCACCTAAGTGCTTGCACTCCCTTAATTCAACCTCCCTAAGAAGAATTGAACCCATGACCTCTTTGGAACTAAGTCCTAAAGAAGGCATGGTGGCCAACTATGCTAGACCTAGTTGGTTAAACCTAGTTGGGTTGTATGTAATGGCGGATACAACTCATGGCAGTTGTTGTGTTGATGAGGTTGGAGCATCTCACATTAATGCGGACTGTGTCATTCATTATGGACATGCATGTCTTAGTCCATGAGTAGCATTTGATTTTTCCTTTTGTTAATTTTGATAGTTTGGAAATAATTAGGCTTATTAATTTTATTGTTTGTGCTATTTAAGTGGCTGAATCGTAAATTTCATAGGTTTATTTGTATTTAAATTATTGTTTTTTGGGTGTTACAGGGCATCAACTCTTCCTGCATTTTTTTTTTTTTAGGAAAGCTCCAATTTGTGTATATTACTCAGAGAATTTGTCAAACAATGTATTGACCAGTGGCAAGCCTGTTGTGGTATGTCAAGGATTTTTGTTTTTGGGTTCTTTGATTAACTTCTTTGGCGACATGTGTTTAAAACTTTTAAGACTTAATAACATGGAATTCATTGTTATCAAGACAAGCTTGAGCAAGTAGTCTATTATGAATTTATGTAGTAAATGACCCTGTACAATATCCACTACAGAAGAATTGCTTTGATAGCATGCCAATGTGATGTATTGTGGCATGCCCATGTGATGTATTGCGGCATTTCGGTTATATAATCTTTTGTTCTAATAGAAAGATTTTTCTTCTGAATTAATATTTTAGGGAGAATTATATTTCAGTGTGTTTTTTCAACACAAAAAATGAATAAATAAATAAAATAAAATAAATAAAAAATAATTTCAAACTAATGATAAAGTTTATAAATATTAATAATTAAATTCATAAACTTTTTCACTAATCTGTAAATATTTTTTCAAAACCCCACTAATGTGTAGTTTCCCAAATATTTTATCATTACTGTTGCTTTGTTCATAGCTCAGATGTGGCATACTTGGATATAACTCAGATGTGCCGCTTTACATAGTTGTGGTTGATTACAAATTTGTTTATATTCATTGACAAGTTTTTTTTTTCATAAGTTGCTTTCTCCTGCAGGCTTTACATAGAAACCTGCACTAAAAGATGTATTTTTTTCTTTTCACTGCTAACATGTTGGTTGTTATACTCGTATAATGTAGCCTGCTAAAAACCCAACTTAAAATTTTTTATTTATGAAAAAAATAAAAATAAATATCCAACTTTAAATTTCTGCTGCAGTCAAGCACAAAAAGAAAAACTAATCTGTTGCAGTGGCTTACTGTCTTATCTTTCTTCGTTCAATTATTTTCCCTGAAATGCAGGTCCTTTTTGGACTGGAATATGCACATGAAATACAGGATATTAAAGAAGCATTTACAATTGAATCATCAAGACCACCAAATTAGAATTATATTGTGCTGATGTTATGTGTTTAGTTATGGATCCATCTGAAAATGTCAAAACTTCCAGTTGGCACCTGGGGTTGGATGGTAGTCTTGCTACTGATCAAGGTTCTGGCAACACACATTGGTACACTACATAGCATTGGCAGCTTGTCTTGGAGTTTACCTGAGGGACGTAGAATAGAGGACTGTTTGCTTTGTTGGGTTGGTGCTGACAATGCAGCCTTCGCAAATGTTGTTCTGACATTCAATGGATGTGAAATAGGTACCGGATCCTGTGTTTTTTAACTTTATTCCAAAGCTCTCCCATGTACGAAAAAAAGCTTTCCCATGCTACTCTTTTTAAATTTTTTATGTAAATACAATCTCAATTCCAAAAAATGTATTAAAATGAGGCAAATGGCATTTTTATAAATCTATTGCTTAAATATGCTTTCCTTAAACTATGTGGATGGTCAACCGTGCCACTTAAAATGGGATGGAGATAGTTACTACTGAGTTCTTGTGTGTCTGCATATCCTTTGGGCCTGTCTGTCTTTTAAAATTTGATTTGCTTACACATTCATGCTGTTAACTTTTCTACCCTTTTTTCCAGTCCCTGATATGATTCACTATTTCTTTTTTATTTGGAAAAAAATCTATGCATTCAAGCTGCGTCATTATTACCCCTGCCCCTTCTTTTATAGTCTGCTATTGTTACTAGTTTTGGAGAAAGAACGGTTGATTCCCTATCTATTTTAGTCATTGGCCGTTGAAATATTGTGATTGATTTTTTCTACCCTTGAAATTAATTTCCAGAGCATATGAGCATGATGTCTTGTCTATTTAACTCGTCCTCTATCTAATTTTGTTGGCACTGGTCTCAGTCAGATATGATACAGCAGAAAATCGCTTAGTGACTGATGTATCTCACTAGAGAAGGATTCTGAAGTGTAGGTATTATTTTTAACATATTCTTATCCATTTCTCCCCTTTGAAGTTAAACCTCTTTTATGGCATATTACATGATATGGTTGTCTATAGCATGGCCTTTGTTGAATTTTCTCATACTATTTTGTTGTCTTATCAAATCTTTTACTTTGTGCATAATGCTTATAGATATTACCTGGTTGAGAAGGCAAAGGATGCTAACATTATTGGGATATTGGCAGGAACTCTTGGTGTAGGTATGTTCTAAGATACTTCTATTGTACTTTACTGTTCTATGCATTGATATCAGTTTCATTTTTTTGCTAAGCTTCAAAGCTTCATGTTTTGAATTCATACTTGTGGCTCGCTAACCACCCTCCAAATAAATTTTGTCTTTATTGCATGCATTCATTGCTAAAAGTAACGAGTAAAAGCAAAAAGGATATTTACAATGCTTTGGAAATAATAATTCTGATCACTAATTTAGTTTTTCTCCTCTACACCATGCCTGAGGCTAAATGAAGTAAACCTGAATGAATTGCATTGTAGGGTTGAGCAAAAAATCCATAAAATCCGTAATCCGATCCAGTCCAGTCTAATTCGATAGGTTTGGATTGGTTTTTTGAATCCGTGGTTCGGTTCCGAATTGAGGAATTAAAAATCTGTAGTCCACGGATTGGTTTCGGCCTGTGGGGCCCACCACGAGTCCCATTTTGATAATCTGAACCGTTAATATGTAGAGCTCGTCGAGTACTATATGTTTGTAAAAAATCATATTAATCGGATATCGAAATCACATTGATCGGATTAGTTTTTGTTCGCCAGTTAACTATAACACCACCCCTTTTTTTTTTATACAAAACTGATTTGATAATATAGTTAGCGATATCCGATCAAAGTGATTTTTTATAGGCATATAGTACTCAACGAGTTCTACATATTCAATGGTTCAGATTATCAAAATGTGACCCATGGTGGCCCCCACGGGCCGAACAACACAGTTTAAATGGTTGCTCGCGAAGGAGGCAATCATTTCTAGACCAGTATAACAGACCAATCATGTAGACAGCCCATCACTTCAGCAAAAAGTTGAGTTGTATTTTTTATGTGTAAATTTATTTTTTTGTATTTTTTTTTTTGTGAGTAGTGATAACTTTTTAGCTTTTTAAGTAATTTTTTGACTTTTTATCTTTTTGTCTTTTTCAAGACATGCCAAACTAAGCCGGATGCCTCAAATTTGTGAGAAATCTTTATCTAGATACTTCTTTGTTCTACAAATCTATGAAATGACTTATCAGAGAAAATATCTATATAGTTAATCTGTTTCTGCCTACTTTTTTTTTCACTTGAAGGGAGTCCCATTATCCCATACAAGTTTGCATTTTGCAGATCCAAATCTTCTCCATTACGTAGTTGTGATGGAGGATCTCTATAACAACATCCAGTGGTTCTAAAATAGTCTTATCAAGTTATCATTATTTCAAATTAAGAAAAAGTCATTACAACTATTGACTTTTTTTCTTTTTTATAAATATATTATTATTATTATTATTATTATTATTATTATTATTATTATTGTTGTTGTTGTTGTTGTTGTTGTTGTTATTATTATTAATATTATTTTAAAACTATTAGATGATGTAATGTAGAGGATCTCAATCCGTATTTTGCAACTTGAATGTGGAGAAATTGATGTGTAGCAATATATTTTGGTGCAAAGTCCATTAGCACTTGGATATATAAATGGCAGTCTAGTGCACAAAGATCCCACCACTGGGATCTGTGAAGGGTTAGATGTATGACCTTCGCATGTGAAAAGTCAAGCTTACGTGTTTCAGATCTTGATGAATGAAAATAAGGAAGTGGAGTAAAACTTGGGGATTAGATTAGAGGCTCAAAACAATAAATTAATTGTATGGGAAGGGAGTGTTTGTCCAAAATTTATGCTTAAAGCATTTGATTCTCTACAATTACTGTATTTCATCAGTATCTTTACTTAACATACTATTTTTTTTTCTTTTTCTTTGTTTATGATTTTATTTCCCAGAGGAAGTCAATGGACAGGAGCTTATGTGATGGAATTTCAGAATTTGATGACTTCATTTCCAATGGAATCAAGAGACCAATTGGAAGAAGCATGATTTTCATTCCTTCAAGGTGGATATGTAGAAGATTTTGAACGGGAAGGTAACTTTGTTTGCTCTTTTGGCAACACTGTCTGTAGTAGTAATGAGTTGTTTGGAAATAATTAAGAAAAGCAATGGTAGAGTCATGCATGATCTATTCATACTTGGCAAAAGAGTGAGAAACAATTAAAAGATTGGTAAAACTTCTTATTATTTATTTTATAATGTTTTTGAATAAAAAGACAAAATTTCTTCCAAATTGTACCAAAAGATGACATAGTTTGAAATTATCTCATGCAAAATAGTTTAAGTTGCCATCGGATGCATCTGAATTAGCTAAGCTAAATAAGCAGGGGATTAGAATGTCTCCTCCCTCTTGGAATTATTCTATTTTTCATTTTGTTTATGAATATTGATTCTCCTTCTCTTTTAGATTTCTTTTCTTTCCTTATTATTTTCAAGAGTATTTGTAGAGGATAGGTCATTTTTTGGTACCATAGTAGGTCTAAGAATGAGAATTTACTTCTAGTGTGAATACATTGTTTCAGATTTTTTGCTCAATTTTTATTTGCAAAGATGCTTTCAAATAAAAAATAGTGTTCTGTGAACATATGGGCTTTGTATTTTATAATGGATTATGAACTGTTTATTTTACTTTTGTTAACTGCAATTTTGAACTTCGAGGTCAAGTTTTCAAACAAGAGGAGATTGATGTATCTTTTACCATAACCTTGTGAATATGCAAGGGCAATTGATTTTGGTCGTTAAAGTTATATTGTGTTTTTATGATTTTCCAACAAGAGGATATTGATGCACCTATTTTTGCCAATATGGCAATTTTGTTCTTCAGGGTTGTGAAGAAAGAACCTGCACAGAAACCCATTTCATACTTCAAATTATTTAGCTGTTTGTTTCCTTTAATATATCCTTTTCCCAAATCAATCAGGCTCATCCGATGATAAATGTTGTTTACAATAAAATTATTTATATTTATTATCCCTACCTTATGGATTTGGCCACTTTAGTTTTTAGAATAGAAAACACTCTTCGAAAGGCAAAGGGAAAATCTTTACCCGGTGATTATTTATTTTTCTACTTGTTTTTTGTGTCCATTAATTTGCTCGATGGAAAACTTTCTCTCTTATTTATTTATTTTTGAAGTTTTCTTAAGTGTGCAAGTGCACACCATGTGCCACTTACACAAAAGGTGTAAGTGTAAGGTGTAAGTATAAATATAAGGTGTAAGTGTAAGGTGTAAGGTGTAGGTGGGTTGCATATGGTGTGCAACCTCAAAAAAGGTGTAAGTGTAAGGTTTAATTTTTCACAAAAGGTGTAAGTGTAAGGTGTAAGTGTAAGGTATAAGGTGTAAGGTGTAAGGTGTAAGTTGCACACCACAACCAAACCCTTTATTTATTTCCTGTTTTTATGTAGGTAAGACAGAAAATCATACATAACCCAAATTTACCTTTTTGGTGTTTTTTCTACATAGGACAGGAACATGGTAAATGTAATTAATGTTTCTAATATTTTGAATATTTGAATGTGTGGCTTATCAGAGATTAGGGAGGAAAATGCAGATGGAACTCTTGCCTTAGTGAAAGCAACAGAGAAGGCTCTTCAGGTGAGCGGCAAGGACCCTAAATCTATAATCAAGGGAACAGCTAAATCTGGGGTAGAGTATCTTCCATCTCAATCTTATCACGGTCTTGACATTCAAAGCCACAGTTCCTTGACGGAGCCCTTTTTAATTGGTAGAACCGGGAAGGCTTCAGGGTATGAGATGAGAAAAGCAAGCAAGAGAGCTTGTCATGACTCTGCCAGTTAAAACTGTGTCTGTGTGTGTGTGTGTGTGTGTGTGTGTGTGTGTGTGTGTGAGAGAGAGAGAGAGAGAGAGAGAGAGAGAGAGAGAGATAGAGATGGGAACGATCACCCATAAAGGTATCATTATTATTATTATTATTATTTATTTTATTATTATTATTATTATTATTTTGTGGAAGGGAAATCGGCCTAGCCTATACAAATTTGGGACCAGTTTGTTCGTTTATGTTGAATTTGGGAGGAAAGAAAATATTAGGGTTTATTAAAATTGAATATGCAAAACACTGTATTAGGTTGACAATGTCCAACTTTGAAGCATGAATAAAGTTAGGCCATTTACAAATGGTTTGGTCAAGAGAATCAAAATCTTGCTTCCTCTATTCTCATTGTTTCTTTTATATTGATTGGCCAATCACAAATGTTTGGTCAAAGAGCATTTATTACTAAAATTAATTGCAAGATAAATTGGCCAAGTAAAAGGTCCTTTTTTATTAAAAAAAGAAGAAGCTAGGGTCCTGGAATTAGGGTTTTAAATTTTATCTAGAATGGATATGTGTGGTGAAAATTAAGGTTAAGTTTGGTATATGTCTAAAAAATTAAAAAATTATTTAAAAAGTTAAAAAGTTATCACTATTTATCAAAAGTCAAAAAGTACGGCTGCATAACTCTCAATCCTAACTTTTCCCTACACACTAATTTATACAATTTTTTAATACACATTTTTTTCATAAAAAGTTAAAAAGTTAACCCAAACAACCATATTTTTTTCCTCAATTTTTTAATTTAAAAAATCAAAAAGTGTACTTATTTAGGATATCCCAAACAACCCCTAAATTGATTCAATGTGGGGTTCAAAATAAATTTGAACTATTAAGTCATATTTTTTAGTAAATTTTAGATAAATAATTCTAAATTTGTAATGTTGCCGTTTTTTGCTATATGCATGCCTTTTCAATTTGAACTTGTAACAATTGTCCTATTATGTTTGTTTTATTTTTGGTAGCGTTTGATTTAATTTTGGAACCATGATTTCAATTAAAAAAATTTAAAAACTCTTTTCAAAACTCATAATTAAGTATTCAATTCAAAACTCTATTTTTTTTAAAAATATTTTATTTTATTTTGTTATTTAAAATTATATTTTTATTTTTATTTTTTTGAAAAAATATTTTTTTTTTTTGAAGAAAAATATTTTTTATTTTTTTATTTTTTGAAAAAAAACATTTTGTTATGTTTTTTAAGTATTGACCAAATAATTTGTTATGATTTAGATCTATATGGGCCAAGGTTCTAAATATCGGCCGGATGCGTTAAATCTTCCGATTCATCTTGAAAATGGGAAGGCACGGATACTCACCAGATACCCATGAGATTGATTTCACGTCCGTGTCGGCCGATTCTGACAACGTATCGGCCCGAATCGATACATCTGACGATACGATCTACGCCAAGACGGATGAAAATCAATAAAAACCAAGCAAGATCTAAGATTCTTTGGGCTATGGAGTTTAGTTTGATCTTCAAGCTTCTTCAAAGATGGTTTGTGTCCTGAGTTGCAAGTTATAATTTGTGTTTATGCTCTGTTTTTGGTGAGTTGTTGATGCTCGCTTTTGGAACCGCTTTCAGCTATGCTCTGTTTTAGTGCGGAATGTTCAGAGGTTTTTTTCCCTCATTTTTCTTTGTTTATGGTGGTGATGATATGGATAGGGGAGTGGAATTGTATGCAGTGGAGATGAAAGGGCGACAGAATAAAGATATTTGGTGTGGGAAGATCTAACGGTGATGCTTCCAAACTCTGGGCATGGATCCACAAAGAAGTTGCTGAATGTGCTGAGTGGGTGTACTGAATACACCTACAGGCTGCACTACACCACCACTGTTTATATTAATATATATATATATATATATATTTCTATTGAGCAAAAGAAGGGGAAAAAAATAAGAAAAATACACGTTCAATCCAATCTGTCAAAAGTTGGATTAGTGGAAATGTTGTTTATTGGTTTTTATTATTTATTTATTTTGGTGCCATGTTTTTGTATTTTTTTTTATTTTTTATTTATTTATTTGTGTCTTGCTTTGGTGTAGATGTTTAAGATGTAGAATTTTTTTTAAAGAGATTTATTCTAATTAGATTTTTATTTTTATTTTAAATATATTATTGTTACTAAGTAAATTAGAATTATAATATTTGTCAATTGAAAACTGTTATTGTAGATAATTAAAAGTTATAATTGAGACTAAAATAAGTACATATCATTCAGTTGAAAATGAGTCAAAAGTACTCCTACATATCAAAATTTTGATTAAAATGTGACAAATTAAGGCTAAAAGAGTAAAAAAAAATGCATAAAATTGAGTTTTAGAGGGATTGTTAATGATTTTTAAAATTTCACAGCCGCGACACCCGATTCCCGATACGTATCGGCCGATACTACCGATACCAATACTCCGCGATCGATACCGTTACGTTACCCGATACCGCGATTTAAAACCATGATATGGGCGATTAAAATTTTTTTAAATTTAAAATCTAAAAAATAAATAAAAAATAATCAAATTTTTTTTAAAATTTAAAATATTTAAAAAATAAAAAAATATATTTAAAATAAAAATTATATATTTAAAATATGTATAAAAAAAATACAGTGCACAAATGTAATAAATACAACACACATAAAAAAAATATATATATATATATATATTTACAATAAAAAATATTTACCCTAAAAAAATAAAATTAAGAAAATTTTTAGATATCCAAAATATTTTAAAATACAACTCAAAACTTTTTTCAAACTTTTTTTTTTTTTTTTTTTTTTTTTTTTCAAAACTCATTTCAAAAGTTCAAAACTTAAAACTCAAATCATAATTTCAAAACGGAGCCAAGTAGTTATGGTATGATATGCTATATTTTACATAATTAAAAATTGATATGGTCTATTTAACTACTGACTGACCCAAATAATTACAAATCCTAATTCCATCACTACATTAATCTCTCTCTTTTTATTTATTATTTGTAATTAATGTATCATATATTATAATAAATTTAGGTGGTTTTTAACAGTACCGACCTTATTTCCTTAGACTTTCACCATTTTTATTTATTTCTTATTAGAATATTATCCTAACATCAATTTTTAATTTTGTTCTCATTCCTAATTTTCCTAACCTAAATCCTAACACTAACTTCATCCCCACTATAATACATTTAGGTGGTTCTTAATAGTATAGTGGGAAAGTCTATAGTACATTTTGTTTAAAAAATGTATGGTACATAGAAAATCAATGACTCAAATTGAGCCACATCATTAAAAATGACCTGATAAACAGGTCACTTTTTATTGTTATGAGCCGAAATCATATTTGTTCATAACTAGAATCAAATTAATCATAACTTAGTTATGAGCTCTCATTACATATCTCATAAACACATCTCATAACCATCACCATTTTGTTGATAACCAATATCACATATTTCATAACTATAATCACATATCTCATAACTACATCTCATAAACAATATCCTTTAGCTCATAATCACATCACTTTGATCATAACCAATATCACATACCTCATAATCATTAATCACATATCTCATAACTACTACTCATATAGCTCATAACTACATCTTATAACCAATCCCCCTTTGACTCATAACCAACATTACATATCTCATAATCAACACCCTTTTGCTCATAACCACATCACTTTGATCATAACCAATATCACATATCTTATAACTAATAATCACATATCTCATAACCAAACACCCGTTTGACTCATAACTACACCACTTTGCTCATAACCAAAATCACATATCTCATAATCAACAATCATATATCTCATAACCAACACTCTTTGGCTCATAACTAACATCACATATATCATAACCACTAATCACATATCTCATAACACCCTTTGTCTTATAGTCACACCACTTTGATCATAATTAACATCACGTATCTCATAACCATTAGTTATATATCTCATAATCAATACTCTTTGGCTCATAACCATATCACTTTATTTATAACCACTAATCACATATCTCATAACCAACAGTCTTTGGCTCATAACCACACCAGTTTATTCATAACCACTAATAACATATCTCATAACCAACATTCTTTGGCTCATAACCACACCACTTTACTCATAACCACTAATCACATATCTCATAACCACATCCCATAACCAATACCTTTTGGCTCATAACCATGCCATTTTGATCATAACCACCTTCACATATCTCATAACCACATCTTATGACTAACATCATTTTCACCCATAACCCCTAACTTTGATCATAACCAACTCAAAACCACTAATCACATATCTCATAACCAACTTTGATCACATATCTCTATTTTAGATTTATTTTAGTCATAGTATCTACTAAATACAATAAAAAGGGTAATATACAAACAAAATATACATTTTAAAATATCGATATACACATAGACATACATATAAATAATTTGACTAAATTTTAATAAAAAATGTGTTGAAAAATTTTATCTACGATGTGATTTTATTTATTTATACTAAATCATTGTGCTCTTAAACTTTTTTCCAAACTTTTCCTCTTTTATTTCCCCATTCTATTTTCTTTCCCTTGATTTGTCCTAGTTGTGCCTCTGCTCTCTCTATTTCTCACTCAAACTCCTTTATTTCGCTCTAATTATCAAATGACCAACATTGATAGTTCTTTCTCGCTGGATTTTTACTCTTTCAACCTCAATCGTCTCTCTCTACTCCTGTGTCTCTGTACAAGATCCTTGAGCTCATCATTGCTCTCTCTGTCCACTTCAACTATACTGATGGTGATATTTCTATATTTACTAAATGCATCTATCTCGAAACTCTAGTTCCTTCACATTAATGTCATGCATACACAAACCTTTGGCCCAAGTATTGATTCAAAAGGTTTTGTTGTTTTCAATTTGTACACACGTGTTCTATAACTGTTGGAAAATGATTTTGGGTATATATAACTAGTGGTGTGTGGTCGCTCGATGGGTGTGTAATAAAAATAAAAATTTTGATTGGAATATAATTTTAATTACTTGCAGGACACATGTTAGTTAAAAGTCATAATTATGCAAGGTTATTTTGGATAAATAAAAAAATTGGGACATTACACTAGGGGTGGCCATCGGCTCAATGGCCCGCTCAACCCAGGCCAATATTTTTAGGATTTGAAAAAATTATTTTGCCTATAGTATTGAGCTGGACAGAAATTTTGCACCCATTTAATATTCGAGTAAAGTTGCAGATAGAGTTACAACCAAGTTCATTTATTTATATAAATAGTAATTATAATTTTATAACATTTTAATTATAAGACAAAGTAAAAATATATATAAGACAAAAAAATATATATATATATATACTTCTTTGTATGAATTAAATTAAAACACTTGTTAAAAGTCATTTTCATTTTACCATTTAATTTTATTAACATTTTGAATTCAATGATATATAAAAAGATTTAAATAATTTAATATACATTCAAGAAAATAATAGTTTATATTTGTGTGAGTGATTTTCTGACCACACTGCCAACTCAGTATTCAGCTGGAGAGCACTGGCAGAATAGATGGCACTTGGCTGACTTGCAACAGAAAGAGAAGAATCCCACGGTGGTTCGCCACCCGCGGGTACTCTGACGATCAAGTCAGTACTCAATATCTCTCAAAGATAAATCAACTATTTAACTCACAAGCTTGAGTATCAAAAAGCATACCTTAGACCCATGGGGGTGCCTCTCTTTTATAGCCAACACAATCCTAGTCCCAATAGGAGCCTGGCCCTAATGGACTTAGGATTATTGCTAATCTGGGACTCCCAGTGGGACTAGGATAAACTCTCTAAGAGTCTTATCTTTCCCCAAACTGAAGTCTTCTCCCAATCTAGGACTCTTGTCCATATCCAGGTTGAGTTCCCTCTTCATTCTAGGACTCTTGTCCCCTATCCGCTTATCTCGGATTTCGATATCTTCGGAGGTAACCTCGGCCTATCCGAGATGACCTCGGCACAACGGCCAAGACACGTGGCACCTCGACTAACACATCGGCGTCACCTTGCCACGTGTTGGTACTCAGAAAATATATCCCCACAACTGCCCCCTAGGTTCTATTACCTTGGTATTCTGAGGTGATGGAACCTATACTGTTCGTTCATCTGTGCCCCTCTGTCCGAGATCAAACTCGCCGACCTCAAAGTTCCCTGGACTTTACTATCCACTTTTGTCAAGTATCAAGCTTCATGTTTTTCAAGCTATTCGAGATCATACCTCCTAGCCGAGGTTTCTGGTTTCATTAATTCATAAACTCCAAGAGCTTTGCATCCGCTTTATTCACATTTTTTGGTGGGCTCCTGATTTCCAGTCATCTATTTGACTTCGGTGATCTTCATATCGGCGTTCACTTATCTTGGTAGGTTCATAAACTCTTTTATTAAGCTCAATCTTTCATAACTCTTCTGAATCCGTTTACTTGCCCTCTGTTGTCTTCTATTTTTCGTCTGTTTTCAAGTTTTTTGAAATTTTTAAATGCCTGGTACTGTTTTTGCCATATCCGCTTTCTGTTGCTAGCATTGTGTCTGGGTCATTACTTTCTTGTTTCTTCATATACTTATTTAGCGCCTGTGCACTTGGCTTTATCTTTAAACTTCGTCGTCTTCTTGACTCTGATTTTTCTCTTTTTTCATTCAATCCTCTGGCTTTTTCTCTTTCTTAGCTCTTTTGCTTAAATCTGTCATTGTTCCAAGCTTTCAAGCTTCTGCAACTGTCTTCGTTCCTCTCCTCCGGTGAAGCTTACGTCATTTTGTCATTGTCGTCAGATTTCGGCAATTCTCATTCGACTTCCCTCTTCGGTAAGCCACTTCCTCTGGTTTTATTACTTGTTGCTTTCCAAGAAGCTCTGCTTCATTGTTAACCACCATTGCTGTTTTACCTGTTGTTTCCAAATCATCTTCTTGAATACACACTGTTCACATATCTGTTGATTTCTACCACTGTTCTTGGCTTGACACACCTATGCAATCTTTTTGTCTTGATTTCTTGATAGCTTCTTCACCATTTTTGATTTTCGAATTACATTTCTTGTTTCTGTTTTCTGTGTCTTTTTCCAGATTTTTGCTTTCAATCCTTGCCTTCAAAACTCTGAGGCGCCAATCGCCGAGAAGAGCTTTGATCAAACTCTTTAGGAGATTGATGCTGAGCTCGTGGCTGAGAAGGCTGCTGAGAAGTTCTTTCCAACTGTCTTCTGGGGGTAAGACACAACCTACCACTGATGCCGAGTAGTTTGCTTCCTTCTTGAAATTGATGCCGAGGTAACGGTAGAGAAGCTCCTCCAACTGATTGTCGAGGCTGAACCATCGTCGTTCGTTGAAGCAGATCAGTCCGACGTTCTTGCTTTCAGTCCTTAGTTCTTTAAGGTCTTCATTTTTGTATCTTCCAACCTTCTCAGCTCTTAACAAGCTAGTTGGTCATCTCGGATGATCATATCTCGGAAACGTCTTTCAGTGTTATCTCGGCTATGCCAAACTTGTAAATTGCTTCAAATTTCAACAAGTGGTAGACTTCATAATCTTTGGTTAACTCATCTCGTAATTTGCTCAAAAATTTCAACAAGTGTAAACATTTCTTGCTCCTTAATTATCATTCCTTCCCCCTGCATCTTCTCCATGCCCCCTAATGTGAACATAAGTTGCACTTAAGATCACATTAGGGAAGTTGGCTTTGTGCCGTAGTCACAGACCTGGTGTGTTCTTCTTTCGCCGATGTATTAAAACTTCTGGTATTTAATTCGCCCCCTTTAGACCCTCTTTCTCTTGGCCTTTGCAAACTATCATCGCTGTTTCTTGAAGCATTTATTCCTTTCACAATTCTGGTCACCACTTCTGGCATGCACTTAGTGGTTTTGTTCTAATCAAAATGACGTTTGACTCTGGCGAATCTTTTGCCGACATTTAACTTTGTGCACTCTTTAACTTGTAAATTCTCTCAGAATTTCAACAAGTGTTAACATCATTCGTATTAACTTCGGTTAAACATCATCTCGACTTAACTTCGGTTTAAGCATCATCTCCGTTTAACTTCGGTTAAACATCATCTCGGCTTAACTTCGGTTAAGCATCACCTCAGTTTAACTTCGGTTAAACATCATCTCGGCTTAACTTCGGTTAAACATCATCTCGGTTTTTGAGGTTTTTCCTTTTTTGTCACTTGTACTCTTGTACCTTCTTGTTTTTTAGACAATGTAAGCTCTGCATATGGCCGATGTGCCTCCTTGTTCTTGAATGTCTAATTTAACTTTCCTTCTCTGAATGCTTGTGCCTTTGTCTTTTCTTGACTGCCTTTGCATGATTCTATACTTTGAATATTTTGCGTGCCTTTCATTCTTTGCCTCCGTTGTGCAATCTTCTCGGAGTTACATACCTCGGGTATAATAACTGCAAGTTTTACTTCGGCAAGATACTGACCTGGAATCTTTTCATAAATTTCAACAAGTATAAAACATATACTTTTCAATGTAAACTTTGCAAACTTTTCTCAAGTTGCAATAAATATGTAAACAGTAATTTCATTCTAACTTACTTGTAAATTGCTACAAATTTCAACAAGGACTAACATATATAGTAAACTTTTCTCAAGTTATAACAAGTGTTAAACAGTGATCTACTTATAAATTGCTACAAATTTCAACAAGGGTTTAAACAATATACGTAGCTTTTACTTCAACCTGTAAATTGCTGCAAATTTCAACAGATGATCATATGTCGGCTTAACTTCAACTTGTAAATTGCTACAAATTTCAACAAGTGTTTAAGCATCTTTTTTGGTTTAGCCAACCAGTAGATTGCCATAAGTCTGTAAGTAATAACATCGGCTTCACTTCGACTTGTAAATTGCTACAAATTTCAACAAGTGAAGAGAAACAGTAATCTCGGCTTAACTCCCACTTGTAAATTGCTACAAATTTCAACAAGTGGTAAACTTTGTATCGGTTTGACCAACTTGTAAATTGCTACAAATTTCAACAAGTGGTAAACTTTATATCGGTTTGACCAACTTGTAAATTGCTACAAATTTCAACAAGTGGTAAACTTTGTATCTTTGCCTTCTCTCTTCTCGGACTTAAGCGTCGAGATCTTGTCTGCTGGAATCTTGGATTTGCTCACTCAGGCTGAGCTCTTTTTCGGGCCTACTCATCTAGGCCGAGATCATGTCTTCTCGGATCCGGTCCGAATCCAGATCCGCTCACTCGAGTTGAGTTCTTCTATACTTGAATGTTATCTCCTTGGGAGCGCCATGCCCCCTGTGTTTGCATCCCTTCCGAAGGGTCTTCGCTCCTCCGCAGTATCTATCCTTCCATACCGGAGGTCATCTTCGTTGTAGTATCCGCTGATCTGTTGTCTTTGGTGCGCCACCTTCTTGGCGGCGTCTTTCACTCCGTGGATCAGTAGTCACGAAGTTTCGGTGGCGTCGTCCCCTTCAACGTCAAGGTCGATAGGTCTCCTACTCCCAGTAGGAGTGTTGTCTTCAATCTGATCCTTCTGTCCGTTGTTGGCCATCTATTCTTCTTTTTTTCCCACAGACAGTGCCAAATTGTGTGAGTGATTTTCTGACCACACTGTCAACTCAGTATTCAGCTGGAGAGCACTGGCAGAATAGATGGCACTTGGCTGACCTGCAATAGAAAGAGAAGAATCCCACGGTGGTTCGCCACCCGGGGGTACTCCGACGATCAAGTTAGTACTCAATATCTCTCAAAGATAAATCAACTATTCAACTCACAAGCTTGAGTATCAAAAAGCATACCTTAGACCCATAGGGGTGCCTCTCTTTTATAGCCAACACAATCTTAGTCCCAATAGGAGCCTAGCCCTAATGGACTTAGGATTATTGCTAATCTGGGACTCCCAGCGGGACTAGGATAAACTCTCTAAGAGTCTTATGTTTACCCAAACTGAAGTCTTCTCCCAATCTAGGACTCTTGTCCATATCCAGGTTGAGTTCCCTTTTCATTCTAGGACTCTTGTCCCCTATCCGCTTATCTCGGATTTCGATATCTTCGGAGGTAACCTCGGCCTATCCGAGATGACCTCGGTACAACGGCCAAGACACGTGGCACCTCGGCTTACACGTCGGCGTCACCTTGCCACGTGTTGGTACTCAGAAAATATATCCCCACAATATTTATTGGATTAAGTGACCGGACTTGGAATTTGAACTTTTTTAGGATCGGGTTTGAGATGGTTAGATTAGTCTCGATGTCAGATTGAGTTTGGGATGATACATATCCTAACTATTCTTGTTTTTCTTTTGATATAACATTTCTCTTTTCACTTATTTTTTCATCTTCCTGTCTCTCTGTCTCTATCTTTGTCTCTTCTCTTTCTCTCTTTCACTCATCACTTTTCTTTCTCTGTTTGTCTGTCTATCTCTGTGTGTGTGTGCGTGTGTGTCTTTGGCTCATCTCTTTTCTCTCTATCTCTCTCATCTGTCTTTTCTCTATCTCGCTCATCTCTCGCATCTTTTTTCTCTCTCTGTCTTTCTCGCTCATCTCTTTATCTCTATCTCTCTGTCTCTCTTACTCAACTATTTTCTCTCTCTTCTCGCTCATCTCTTTTCTCTATTTGTCTCTCTCGATCATCTCTCTTCGTTCTCTATCTTTCTATGTCTCTCTCTCGCTCATCTCTTTCGCTATCTTTTTCTCTCTTTTTGCCTATCTCTTGCTTATCTTTTGTTTCTCTCTCTTTTTCTGTCTCTCTCTTTCTCTCTTTCTCTCTTTGTCTGCCTGTTTATTTGTCTCTCTCTCCCTTATTGTGTTCGCTTTGCTCACTCTTCACCTTCCATCTTTTCTATTTACCGAGCTCCCTTTCGATTTATTAAGACACTACAAGAAAATGCACTTTTAGCGACTACTTTGTCTCTTTCTCACTGATCACTCTGTCTTTGTCTCTCTGTCTCTCTTCTTTATCTGTCTCTTATTCATCTCTCTCACACCACCCATCTCTTCTACCATATTCACCACTACTGCAAATGTCATTCCACTACCACTACTACTACCACTACTACTACCACTGTTTCCACTCTACCTCTACGACTATCATTACTACTACTATCGCCACCACTTCACTACCACCACTACTACTACCATTACCTCTCCTCCACCACCGCTACTCTATCTCCTCTACCACTACCACAACTTCACCACTAATCTCCTTCGCCATCACCACCGCCACCTTCACCTTTTATCCACCACCTTCACCATTACTGCCTCTCCCTCTCCTCTACCAAAAAAAATCCTGATTTTTAGTAATAAAAAAAAATGGGTCGCAAAAAAATATTTTTCATTGACCACAAAAAATTAACTTTATTTTAATGGAAAATATTTTTCATTAAAATATTACCCCTACTTCTACCAAATTTTTAAAAAAAATTATTCATTAAAATAAAAATGAAACAAATAAATTTTCAACCTTAATAACTACAAAAAATAAAAAATAAAAATTTAAAAATTCATTAACTATAAAAAAAAATTTATTTTAATAAAAAATAATTTTTTTTTTTTAAAAAAAGGAGCCGTTTTGTGTTGTTTAAATATTTATTTGTGATGAAAAAAAAAAAAGAATATTCCCGCTCAATTTTCCACCCCCCCTCTTTTTTTCCATTCCCACTCGGGTTCCCCCCCTCCCCAATCTCTTGAACCAAAATCTCAAAAACCAAAAACCAAAAATCCCCTTCAACCAAGAATCCTTAATCTCTTCTTAGGGCTCTCTCTCTCTCTCTCTCTCTCTCTCTCTCTCTCTCTCTCTCTCCGGTGAGCAGCAGTAGACAACGGCGAGCGACAAATGACGGCATCAAGCAACCTCCTCGCCTTCCAAGTTCGTACAAAACGTCGCAGTTTCATCCGGGTACGAGCAAGAAGAGGACCTATTGAGTGATGCAGAGGAACCCAGTTTCTCTCCTGCTCTCAAACTCTTCGTTGGAAACTTACCTTTCAATGTCGATAGTGCTACTCTTGCTGGGTTGTTTGAACGAGCTGGAAATGTGGAGATGGTTGAGGTGTGAATTTACATTTTCGTCTATCTATGAAACATATATATATATATATATATATATATGGGTTTAGGGTTTAGTGAGATTTTAATTTTCTAGATAATGTTTTGTTTGATGTAAAATTTATGTTATTTGGTGTGAAGGGTTATTTTCATTTTCATATTTATTTATTTATTCTTGTGAACTTTTGTTAATTTTCAAGTTTTGCTTGTGAAAATTCTTTGACTGAAACATGAATTTTTGTGGGGTTCAGAATTGAGTTGAAATTTTATTCTTTGGGTTTGGTCTGTTACAAATCCACGACTATATTATTTGAAAATAATTAATGGATGTTAAGGCGTTCATTATTAGGTACAAATTCCTTTGTCATTAATCATGTTTGCTAGGAAAATATTATGTTTGGAGAATCATTCAAATTGATTATTAGCAAAAATATTGAATTTTGTGGACATTGATATATTGAAATATATAGTTTGGAAATTGTTCTTCTGTATTATTGAGAATGCAATTGATCTATTGATGAATATTGAAATTAGAGGCTTATTTTTTGAAATCTTATATCTAAATATTCGAAATGTATACGGTTGTTATGAAAGAGAGATACTATATCCACTGTCCGTGGTGGAACCAAGAAGTAGACACTCGAAAAACAAAATTTGTGTTACTTTGTTATATAGATTTTGTCACAATGATGTAGACAACATTTAGGATTAATTTTAATTGTTTTGAGTTCTTGTTGTTTGTAAATTATAGCTCTTGAGGATTAAATTTAATTGTTTTTCAATAGAGCGCATGGATGTAGGCTCTCACCAAAGAATTCCCTACTAATGTGCTAGCACAAATCTGATCCTACAAGAAAATAGTTGGGAACACTCTTATAAAATTTCACATCACTCAACTCTTAACTTTTGTTTAATTGGTTGTTGAGTTTTTGAATATGGGTTAAATTTATCTAGCGAATATTGCTCCAATAGTGTACTAACATGCCATCTCAACTTAATGTTTCTAGGATGATTTCTTACCAAGAATGTCAACCCCTTGGAACATATATTTAAATTGCTCTTCAGGTGAGTTGTGTTCCTTTTATACAATGACTTTGAGAAGCTTTTGAATCTTTGTTTTACTTTTACTATTGTCTCTTTAACTTGGCCTTAATTCATTGGCCTTAATTCTTTGGACACACGGTTAGAGATTTAGACCAAAACATGTGAGAAAAAAGGCAAAAACGGGCAGCTAAAATTGGAAACAGCCCTGAGATCACCATGGCCACCTCAGTTTAAATTAAACAAACTTATGAGAGCAAGTGGCATGTCTCTATGAAGCACGGTTAGAGAATTAGAGACAAAAATGTGAGGAAAAATTATGAAAAGTATCATTTTAATTTTCACCCTTACTTTCTTGTTCATGTTACCTAGCTACTTTCCATAGATCTTTTTCTTTTTTTGTCTAATTTTACAATTATTTGATGTGCAAATATTTTCATAAAAACATTACTTGACATTTTTTTTTTTTTTTTTTTTTTTTGTACAGATGGATGAACTTGTGCAACGAGCTGAAATTGTACAGGACTAGTTGGCATTTGTTTCATTTTTTGAAAGATTATATATTTTTGGATGTATATGAAAATTTTTTGGGTAGACCATTAGTTATATTTTTGAATAAATGCGTATGGATAAAAATTTAAAACATAATAACAAGTACTTGTTATGTTTAAAATTTTTAAGCTAGATGGATGTGAATTGGATGATCATACAGATTACATGACATTTTGGATTGGACGATTATGTAATTTTGAATTACTTCTAGATGAAAACTTAAAATAGTTGATGATTTTAATTAAAAAGGTTTAAGAATTAGATGATTTATGTATTTTGTTGGATGTTCATGATTCAATTGATTTTGTTGATTTGAATTATTCTTGCAACTTAGAGGTTATATTGAATGGATTGAATGAATTATTATATTTTGATAAACAAAAAGGATTGAATTGGCGACCAAAAATTGGTTTTGTTTTTTTTCTTTTGGTGACCAAGTAATTAGTCGGGAAAGATGAGTAATATTTTTGCCGACTAAAGTTAGTCAGTGTCACACCACTCACATTTAGCGATCAAAATGTTGGTAGGCAAAAGGTACATTTGGCTATTAAATAAATAGTTGGTAAAATTATTAATTTTGGCAACCAAAGTATTTGGTCACAAATAGGTTTGTTGCCGACTAAAGTTTTAGTCGCACAAATATTACTTTTGGTGACTAACATGTTTTGTGGTATGTGACTTTTGGTGACTAATATGTTTCGTTGTGGAATGTAACAATTGGTGACTAACATATTTCATTGTGGAATGTGATAGTTGGTGACTAAGATATTTAGTCGGGAAAATATCACTTTTGGCAACTAAACTGTTTTAGCTATAAAATGGTTTCGTTGCGGTAAATATATATTTAGCGATCAAAAATTTAGTCAGCAAATAGAACCTTTTTCTCGACTATTTTGTGAGGACGATGTAATTATTGTTGTTGGAGTTTGTGTTTAATGAATTTCATTTTTAAATTTTTTTAGTTGAGTGTTTTTATATATTTTGATGAAAATAGAATTCTGGCTAATTTTGTTGTTAAAGATATTTCATTGTATTCACTAAGTGTTCCGATAAAAATCTTTTAGTAATTGCCAGCTCTTTGATAGCATTTCTTGAATACTATGATATCCTTTTTTCATGGCATTAGTCCATACTAGTTGATCAAATACTAGTTTGTAACAAATTGCTTCTATGATGCATTTTACAAACCTCTTGAATGCAAAAAAATATAACTTGCAACAAGAACTATGTCAACATAAAAAAAAGTGGATACTTGGATTTTATAAACAATTGATTGGCTTTCAATTGAGTTGGAATGACAAATGATTACATAATCAATTAAACAATCAATTATAAAACACTCCGTTTTTATAAATTGTCTTGTACAATTGATTGTAAAATCAATTCTTGCAAATGTGTTGTGGTGTATTCATAATCAATTCAATTGCAGTAGTCTATTTGGACCAAGACTCGTGGCTTGTATACATAATTGATTGGCCTAAAAGAATTGGTCTATAGTGTTGGCATTCTTGCCACAGCCTAATGCAATCTCAACCAATTTTCAAAGAGATTAACTGACATGAAAACACAATCTGACACTTGATTGGTAAGAACATTAGATTAGCATAACACAAAATACATTATCAAACACATAACAAGATTATCAAAACCCATGTCGCCATTACAATACCCAAAAAAACGAAGTTTAAACTCATTTGATCCAATCATACATATTGTCAATACAATTCAATTGTTATATGGAAACCATTACCAAGAATCACAGCCCAATCCAAAAAGATAAACTCGATCTACGAAGAGATGGCACTTGTGCATATTTACATGTGTGCAAATCTAAGAAATGGCATGTAGTTTTGCATATTTAATGTCCAATTTGATGTTGGCGAGCCTCTTCTAGTGCTCTTTCAACAAGCTCTTTGATTCATACTTTTTATCTTCTTGCATACCATTTCTCTTCAACCTGCTTTCATAAAACATACAATGACCAAATATTTTTTTGATCACTCGTCTTTTGAAAATCTAATTCGAAGACATGCATTTAATAAGAAAAAAAAAATAACAAAAGAAAGGTCTAGTCACTCATTACTTTTACTCCTTTTTTTACTAAATAAAAGTGCTAGGAAAAAAATTCAAATAAGAAAAAGCAAACCAAAGAAGAAATGAAATAAGATTCAATGTATAAAATTCAACAACTGCTTCTCCAAATTAAACTCAGGAGTCAAAACTCCATTCTACATCACTTGTGAGTCAAGATTTCACACTTGAACTTAAAAAGCTATTTTTTATTTGTTTCTTGGGTGAGGGAGCCAAGGTTGATATACTAATTTGTATGCAAACAATTAAACAAAAGCTAAATTTGTTCAATGAGGATTGAGAAGATGTAAATTTTATATGAAAGGAAATTACAACAATAGTTAAATTCTAGGATTCTTTGATCACATGTTCAAGTTGACTGGGTTCCTTACCCCCCAACTCTCCCATACTTCCAATCCATTTTGTCCATGTATACAAGAGACTAATCAATAATAAGTAACACAATTGGTGGATGGAATATTTTAGTGTATATAGTAGACTAACCAATAAGCTAGCTTCCGATGCACATGTTTGACAAATTAATAATAAAAAATATTGCTAAATGTTAAAATTGGGATGCAAAACACAATTTTCTATGTGGAATCAATTTAGAATTAAAGTAATAAACTTTAAGCATTTGGGGAAAAATAAAACCAGTAAATGTTGTTTTTCTTAGCAGTACCTATTAAATTAAATTGATGAGGTCTAGTAATGCTCTATAGCAACAAAAATCAATGTGGTTGTTGTGTACCTAATGGGTGATGATACATAGTTGTGTTTCTTATGAAACATACAATTGTAGGGAGAAGCTAATCGAAAAAAAGCATTCAAACCTCATATCCATAAAGATAACCCAAAGCATCATGATTCATGAACTTTCAAAGGGTATTACCTAGATTTTCACATGTTACTTAATCAGTAGCGATAGTTTAATAACATCAAAGACAATTCTACATTATTCGTTCACATTGCAACTACTATAAAATTCACCAAAGCACCATAAATTAAAAAAAAAGAAAAAAGAAAAAAAGAAAAGAATTTAAATAAATTCTCTCACTAAGAACCCCAAGATGGCCTTGAGCACAACCGAAAGAATTTAGCCTATGCACTAAAGATTTAGAGGAACTGAGAATAACCACCAACATAGAGGAACTAACACAATGGAGCTATATAATCTTTAAGCAATTCTAGAATATATGTACATCTACCTGCCATTATTGAGCCAATAAAGGAACTAACTTGTGAATGACCCTTATTCAATTGCAGGGAGAAGGTTTGTGAATGACAATCTGATATAATTAATTTATATAAAAAAAATCAGATATAATTAAAATAGCAAATGGAATAAAAAAATCTACCTCAATATCTTACCATATTGTGACTAGAAGTAACTGGATGAATTTCCTGCAAGAGACTGTCTTTAATTTTAAAAGCATTTGGTTTAGTGTTCAGTTTTAGAGTAAAACCACAACAAAATTTTAGAATCCAAAACTTGTATACAAAAAAAAAAAAAAAAAAAAATAGAAACCAAATATGAAGGAGAAGATTAAGATTAGGTATAGGAAAACACACCACCAACCTTAGCCAACTATTATGTTTGCTCTATAATCCCTCTTTAAAATCAGTAACTCTCCTTGGTAGCTTCCTTTGATATTCTAAAGCAAGAGTTCAAGACTCAAATTTAAAGGTATGTGATAAAACAACATAGACAAACACATTGGAGCAAAACAAAGTACTATTTAAGTACTATATATATTTTCTGTTAGGCTTATTGTTTCTAGGGTAATTCTTTTAGTGAATAAACATAATGCCCGAGTCAAGTTTCCTCATTGAATCTTAAGAGGACATTTTTTTTCCCCATTCATAATCATATGAGTTGGCAAAAGCTGTACTTTGGCAAGAGAGAAGTCTTGAATCACAAACCCACCTAACCTTGTACTTACCCACCTTTCTAGTATGTGTCCACACATGCAAGCTAGAATAACCATAGAACTCTTGAACAAAAATGCTGGGGCTGGTGTGCGTTTATGTCAAGGGGTACTACGACATCCTTATCTCTATCATCAACATGGAGACATGGGACAATGGAAAACTTAAAGCACCCATACAAATTTTAAAGTAAATATAAGCTTAGAAAAGCCATCCACTTAAAAAGAAAGTTTTAAATTAAAATTAGCTCCCATGGAACACTTTCATATGGCAAGCCATGATGAACAATCTTCAATTGCGAGAGAGAGAGAGAGAGAGAGAGAGAGAGAGAGAGAGAGAGAGAGAGAAAACTATACCAAAGTGAATAAGATTATGACAAACATAGCAGCTAAGGAAAAAATTATATGTTCACCGTTAAAAAGTAAACAGAAATGATAGTACCTATCAATTTGTTTTCTTCTTAAAAAGTAACTAGCACAACAATGTATGTATTTTTTCTCTAGAAAGATAGTTATTAAGTCACAAAATATATAAATAAAGCACGATTAGAATGTACCATACAACATTTATTGCTTGGAGATTTCGGGAAATCCATAAGGCACATTTCAAAAAAAGGCCATATGCTTTCAACGTTCAATGCATACAAAATACTATTTTAAAATGGAATCCAAAAGGCTTTGACTAAAAATTAAAATAAAACATTTCTACAACTTACACTAGAATGTTGAATTGGAGCACAAATTCCCATTAGTCCACATCCAAGATGCTCTATACCATCTTCAAATAATTGGACTATGTTATAAGTCAATTTTTACCTTGTTCTTTCAATAATCAAACAATAGCAACATGTTTTCTGTAAGAAAAAAGCACAAAATCTGCAATAGCACAAATGAATAGAACATGCAAGTGATGCAAACATATTTTCCAAAACCATAATTAATTTTTTTTTTCTTGCCATACCCATTGAAAGGTTTTAATTTGCAATTGCAATCACTGCCAAACGTTCAAAGCATGGGTAAGTTCTGTCAATGGCCTATTGGCATAATTGATGAGTCATAGGTACTAACATTTCAATAAGAATAGTTGAAAACAAAAGGAATAACAAATGGCATACTACCACAAAAGTTGCTATTTAAAAGCAACTTTAACTTAGAAGTCAAGAGAGAAGGTTAAATAATGTTTCCCTGAAGAGTAGGTAACACAAAACAATTTACTAAGGGCTATTAGTCTTGGGTCCTCCAGGTACCACTCCTCATTTCCCCATTATGCTACCTACAGATTCACCGCAAATCTAAAATTGGTATATAAAAAAAAATTAATACAAGAGATATAATTACTAATTTATTAAATATATGATTTCAAGGTCTAAAGATCGATACGAACAATCAAGAAAACTAATGGGTATAAGGGTAGATTATATGTATGCATATATACATGCCTATATGCATATGATATGCTATCTCTATGTGTGTGTATATATACAAACAACGCCCAAATAGTACACATTAATATGTGTTGGGGAGGGAAAAGATTGGGTACACACCTAATCTTTGACATAGTACACAGAGTGGCTGCCTTGAGACTTAAACTCATAACTTCAAGGTTATTAGGCTAAGATTTTTACCATTGAACCAATGGTCACCCCTGTGTGTGCGCGCATATATATATATATATATCTTAAATATACAAATATGAGAAAGTAACATTTTTCATAGGAAAGTAAGTTTCCAGTAAACCAAAAAATGGGTAAACAAGAAGTATTATCATTGAATCTGTAAACAATGTTCAAGATTATCATTATCAAAGGGTTCAATAAAACCACAATACACATACACACAACGAAATGATTTTCTAGATAATAATTTTTGAAGAATTCATCAAGAAAATTGGTTGCACCTGTCTTCAACTAGCCTAAGTTGAAAGAAAAGAATTCATCAAAAAAAATTATTTATATTTTTTGCAAAAATTTTGATAAAACTCTAATTTGAACAAGAGTGTTAAGATGAGTTGGGTTTTCCCATATCACACTAATCTTGCACACAACTTTCAAATCCAAAATTTCATATCAGGAAGTACTAAACAAACCAAGAAGGCTCTTTTGATTCTAACATATTAATCAGAAACTCAAACAAGGTCTACAATTTCTTACATATCTATTGGTTTTCATAACAAAATCATATGATCAAAACAAGACCCAGATAACCTATTCTATCAAACAACACCATTCAAGCTCGATCCACAGATCATTTTAAGATAAGTAAATACACCAATTAGATTATATTATTTTATTATAAATTTTCTTTTACACATTATTATGTTAAAATTAGTGTTTGTTTTATATGTCTAGATTTTTTATTTTACTTGTGTCTAATAAAAATTTGGATCTACCAAACTTAAAAAAAAAAAAAAAAAAAAAAAAAAAAAAAACAACAACAACAACAACTAAAACTTAAAAGTAATTTTGTAGCTTAAAAACAGAGAAAATTATTTTATATAAAAATTTACATTGTAAAAAAAACTCGTTTAGATTTTTCTCCTTAGGTGCACTTTTAGATTTTCTCAAAAAAGCTTGAGCTGGGTCGCCTGTGTGCTTAATCAGCATATAGACGTATAATGCTATAGCAAAGAGAAAGCAATTAAACAAATGCCAATATGATGGAGAACCGATGTTAATTTTCACTGAGAACAAAATTTAATATCATTAGCTATTCACTTTTTAGGGTTAGGGTTTTGAAATCAAAGCCCTATCTTGGGTGGTTACAGATGTTAATTTTGACTGAGAACAAACCTTAATATTAGATATTCAATAAGGGTTAGGGTTTTGAAATCAAAGCCCCAATGGCACAGCTATATTGGGTGGCTGTAAATAGGAACATACCTGACCTATAGAAGAGAGCTCTCGTAAATATTCAATTCGACTAGAAGGGAAAATATTTGTTGACAAACCCATGGTGGAGACGTGAATAGATTGATGGCTTGTGAAGAAGATGTCGACAACGGTAGCGTGGATCGTCGACGGGGCTGGTGGTCTTTGGCCATGGCGGAAGTTTCGGCTATGGTGGAAGAGAAGAGAAAGGTGAAGAGTAAGAGAGAGAGGCCAATCGTTCTTCTCTCGCTACGGTGGAAGAGAAGAGAAAGGTGAAGAACGGTGGCCCCGACGCTTGACTGTTGGACTTCGACAATCGCTGCAGCTTCGGCTATGGTGGAAGAGAAGAGGGAGGAGAAGAGAAGAGCAAGAGCACGAACTAGAGCAAGAGAGGGAGGCAACTGACTTGGGACTGTTGGACTTCTGATTTTGGCAACCGGTTAGACCGGTTGCCAATTCAAAATTAAATTATTAAAATAATTTAGTTATATGATAGTTATAAAATAATATGGTATATATAAATAACTAAATATAACTAAGTTATGAGTTAATATGAGAATAATTATGATTTATATGATATTAGTTATGATATCAAATTACATAATCTCATAACTAATGTATGATACATCCAAATGTACCATAGCATCACCCCTTAATAGTACCCACATTATTTCCTTAGACTTTCACCATTTTTTATTTACTTCTTATTAGAATATTATCCTAACATCAATTTTTAATTTTGTTCTTATTCCTAATTTTCCTAACCTAAATCCTAACACTAACTCCATCCCCACTAGCTTCAACCGCCACCATGCCCTGCCATCTTCAGCTTCAGTGGTCCTCTCTCGTCTATCTCCTTCCTTGTCTGTCCCAACCAGTCCCTTCTTGAAAAAAATAAATACATAGATCTAAAAAATATAAAATTCTAACTCGAAGTTGGAAAAATTCTAAAAATGCAACAATAAATTCCAAAAAAAGCTATCTTTAGTTTTAACCAAATGAAACTTATTTATCGCATAATCAAAATCACTTTAGATAATGAGCTAACCGTACAATAGACATCCCCAGGTGTACCATTGTCTAACTCAAATAAAAAGAGTAATGCTAGAGACCCAAAAGTTCTATCAAAATTTCTACCAAATGTCTCACATAGGTGTAAGACTCACACCATCATACCCACGTGAGACATTTAATAGAACATTTAAATTTCTAATATTTTTGAAATAAAAAACGCAGGTTTCTATCTGCTCCATAATTGAGGACACAAACAAAGCCTTGATCAATAGAAAGAAATGACAAAAAAAGAGATGAAAATAGCATCACATATTTGTGTTGTGTATTATAAAAAAAAATAATAATAATATTACAAATTCAGATTTAACTATCTAAAAATTACTGAGAACTATTATTTTATAGTTTAAATTTATTTTACATATGGATTCTACATTATAAATTTAATTTTCACCACAAAATAATTTTGATTCCTGACTTATTCCAAAAAAAAAAAAAAAAAAAAAAAAGGAACGACATAAGTGTGACAATAACGACATATAATATTTACAGGTGATTACTCCGTTAGTGCCCAACAAAGTCAGTCATCTTAGTTTTTCAAAAAATAAAAGTCAAAACATAGAATAGAAGAGCCTGCTCTATTCTATTGCTCTAGACAGAAGTAAGTTCTCTCCTCCTATGAAGAGGTTATTCACTGTTCTTGTGACATGGTCAAGTTGCCTTATGCCGAGAAATTATTTTTTTGCTCTTGGGATGGTTAAGTGATATTCCAATTTGATATTCATTGATTAAAATTATGGGATTCAATATTTTTCATTAGATTTGTACAGAATAACTTGACAATGTGTCAAGTGATAAATAATGTAGAGCAATATTCTATGACAACCAAATAATCACTCCCTTATGCCTCAAGAAGGTTGTGATGGGTGCAGGGGATATGATGTATAATTTTATATTGACACATAATAAAACAATAAGAGACATGACAATTAAAAATTGATCGATGACTAGAAACTTCAATAGTAGCCCAGAAAACCAGCAACACCATATACCAACTCAATCAACTCTACAGCAGCCCCAAATTTGATTAGAAACCTCATTCCAAAATTACCTCTAAGCAGTAGCCCCACAGCACTAAACATCCTTCCAAAATTAGCAACAAACCCAGGATGCAGCCTAGAAAAAGCCAGTAGTAAACCTCTCACCAGCAGCAGACCAACATCAACATCAACTGGATTCACTACATTCCTGCAGTAGCAACACCCCGTTACACACAATAGCATACTTGCTCCAGATTAGAGACTAAATCATGAACTAAGTATGTCAACTCTTTCAAATTAGCTTTTGCCCATATAGCAACTCTGACCTTTACTAACTCAACCAAATCTCCAAAATCTGGCTTTGCCTCTTTAAACAGACACTCATTCCTGAGTTTCCGCACAGACCACATCAAAGCTAATGGGACTACCTTCCACATTTCCTTCACCTGAACCTTAGATTTTGTAAATGACCACCAATGCAAAATAGCCTCCACAGAGCCAGGGATGACCCAATTCAAATTCCACCATTTGATAATATCAGCCCAAACTCTCCAAATTATATGACAACGTAGTAACACATGATTCATGGACTCCACTTCAGATTTACAAAACACACACAAAGTGTTGGCATTAGGATTCAACACTCCAATCCTAAGGAAGAAATCTGAGGACTTAAACCTGCCTCTCTAAGCTAACCAACTCAGAAATTGCACTTTAGGGGGGAGGGGGGCTATATTACTACAAATGCTCTTTGTAATTATAATTTTAGGCCCTTTGGATGATTTCACCCAATTCCAAACTGATGCCATAGTAAAAGAGCCAGAGGAGTATGCCAGCCAGGACCAAGAATCATCAATCAATGCATTCAGATTAGGTGTTATCTACAGCAAATCATACTACTTCAGTACTTTCTCCTCTTCCCAAGCAAACAGAGCCCTTCTAAAAGCTAACTTCCAGTCTTTACCCTCACCTTTCCTTTGGAAAAAATACAACAGCGAACCATCTTTCTCAAATGACAATGAAAACAATCTAGGAAAGACTTTGCACAGACTCTGATTGTTAAACCAACTATCAACCCAAAGCTGAATCCTTTTACCATTACCCACCACTGTTTTAATATTATTCCAAAAGAATTCACTTAAGGCAGGATTAGATGAATTAATTGACAATACATCCTGTCACGAAGAAGACAACAAACCTGGATCCACTAATAGTGGACTCTATTTGCCACCAATCCCTCCATACTTACTACACAGCGCTTGTTTCCACAATGCATTCTCCTTTCTTCCATACCTCCACCACCACTTTAATAGTAGGCAATCCTTTACCTCCCTAAGATTCCGAACCCCTAATCCTCCTTGAATCTTTCTCGAGCAAACCTCCCTCTAACTAACTAAATGTACTTTTCTCCTCACTTCAGATCCTCTCCAGAGAAAATTAGATTGAATTGTATCAATTGATCTTGCAATACCCACTGGCATTTTAAACAAGGATAACAAATAAACAGGTAAACTTGACATCACTAATCTTATCAAGGTTAATCTCCCTGCAAAAGACAAGCACCTTCTCTTCCATAAAGCTAACTTCTTCTTGAACTTTTCCACCACAGGCTACTAGGTATTTGTAACGACCCCAAAACGTGTATAAGGAATTATCTTTATTTACCTATGGGTTAATGTGCTTTAATGTGATTATATCTTTTGAATTGAAGCATTATCTATTGAGCTACAACTTTAAAACTGGAATTAACAATCTTTATGGGTTCAGAAATCGGAATTGAGTACATAGATATGCTAATGGGAATTTTTAAAGCTATTTGGAAAAATTAATTGGAAATTTATTTCGTCTTATTTGCTAAAGTGTGTTTGGGTGGTTAACTTTGCACTGCAAATTGAAAGGCTTAGAGGCTTCAGAAATCATAACAGAGTACATAATTATGATCAGCGTAATTTTTAGAGTCATCTGGAAAGTTTAATTGAAATTTGATTTCGTACGATTCGTAAGGGTGTGTTTGGCCCTCCCTAATTGTGATAAGCTTATATATGGTTATATATATGTGATATATAAGTGAACTCATCATCTTTGAGCCAAAAATATCTAAGAGAGAGGGAGAGGACCGTGAGAGAGGAAGAGAGACAAAGCTTCTCTAGGAGAGAGAGAGAGAGAGAGAGAGAGAGCTCAACATTCATGGGGGTTTGAAGACAATTGAAGAAATTGAAGAAAGAGAAAAAAGATCAACCATGGAAGCTTGGAGAAATTGAAGAGAGCTATGAGAAGGGCAAGGATTGAACTAAGGTATGGAGGTCTATCTTGAATAATTATGTTTAATGGATCAATTTCATGAAATCATTATGATATTGGAAAATTTGAACCCATTTGGATGAGGGTTTTATGTATGTTTTTAATTGAACTAAATCTAAGGAGTTAGAATTTGAGTTCTATAATTTTGTTTATGATTGGAGCTCAACCTTATGAATATCATATGAAATGAACCTTAGATTGTCCAAAGAATAAGATCAAACAAGAATCAAGTATAATTGTGGGTTATGTTTTGAGAACTTTGAAGATTATGAAAGATAAAGCTTTGATCTTGAACATTGAGGCAAAGATTGATTTGTTTGAAATGGAATTACACTTGATTAATGTTAGTTTATCATATTGTGGTGTAATTTTACATGTTTTGGGGTGATTAGAGTTGAAATCTAGCTTAAAAAGTGGAAAAACAAGTATTAGAGCCAACAAACTTTTTCGGACAGCAAAATTGACCCAGAGCTGCACGTGCGGCGGGGCATTTCTAGATTCTGCTAAAAAAGCACGTGGTCCTCAAGACGGCGTTTCCTGCACGTATGGGACAAATTTTGTTTCACTAACTTCAAATAAGCATATCTTTTACATCCGGACTCCGTTTTAAGTGATTCTTGAGCCTAAACTCAAGGCCCGGAAGTCTAGTTTCCATTGGTGGTGGTATCACTCCCAAATTCTTAGTACACAAATAGATATACCCAAATTAGTGAAGATTGTTCACTTTCTGTCCAACCATTTCATGTTATTTTCTCATCTAACCCAATTCCCTTCTATTTCTTCCTATTTTCCCTTGATATGAATTATGGTCCATTGAAGACCTATGAGTTTAGAACCACCATAACTAATTGATCAAAGAGAATAAGTAAGGGATCGGTTATAATCTCATATTATGTTTTGTACATTGTGTTTGTAGGTCAAGACGAGGACATCGTCCCATTATTATCAGAAGCCCATCATTGTTAGTAATAGTAGTGTAACGATATGTTTTACTTACTTCTTGTGCTTATGATTTATATATCATTGTTTGAGAATGACATATACTAATGATATCGTGCTTTGATTGAATTAATGGACATGATTGAACGATGGTATCGATATGGACCTAAGGTCGTTATGTTCTTATTAATAAAAGTGGGTCCGAGGCCGTTCTGCATTACATGTGGGTGTGAATTGTTTATGACTCATGGCCCTAAGGCCAAGGGAGATGGAAACATGCCGATGTTCCATCTACCCTATAATGATATGAATCATTTATGATTAACGGCTCTAACGCCAAGGGAGTTTGAGACATGCCGATGTTCCATCTTCCCTACATTGCTCTGGACAGCTATCATTATGTTGGGCCTAAGGCCGTTTTGTATCAAACATGGGCCTGAGGCCATTCTGTATTACATGTGGGCCTAAGGCCGTTTCGTATCAAACATGGGCCAGAGGCCGTTCTGTATTACATGTGGGCTTGAGGCCGTTTTGAAATATGGTAATGGATAAGACCTATGTGTGGTTATATTTATATTCTCCAAGGCTATGCTTATTAACATAACCTCCTTACATTGCTATTATTCACCGAGCCTTGCTCACTCCGTTATTATGTACATTTATGTAAGTGAGCCATTGGGGGACCAACACTAGAATTGTATCGAGGTCCGTCTCTTTATCAAGCTGCCGGGTTACACCTCCACGTTGAGGCTTTAATTTTGTATTGGAGAATTATGTGGTTCAATGAGTCCTATGTAAGCGTGTGTGAGATCTATATAAATTATGTGATCGTATATGTAAATATGGAAGTTTATTTAAACGCTTAAATTTATTTTAGTCATCATGTATGCACAAGCTCAATGGACGTTATCTTTATATTGATATTTGCTTCCGCTTTAGGCCCCGTATTTGGAATAAGTATTCGTAAAATTTTCTTTTGAGGCCTATGTGTAGGCCAATCATGGAACAAACTTTTAGGAGCGGGTTTGGGTCGTGACACTTTCTCCTTGGATTTGCTCCTAAAGGCATACCCAGATATTTCAAAGGCAGCTTCTTACTATGGCAATTGAATCTTTTTGCAAACTCTTTCACTAAATCATCATAAACACCTATCCCACACACTTGACTTTTGTGGAAATTAATTTTAAGTCCTAACATTATCTCAAAACATCTTAGAATTCTCTTGATAGCAATTATTTCCTCCCAATTTGCTTAACAAAATATGATAGTATCATCTGCAAACTGAAGGTGAGATAATTTCTCTAATCAAACCCACTTCTCTTGCTCTTTCCATTAATATATTAAGGCCCTCTGCAATAATGTTAAAAAGAAAGGGTGAAAGTGGATCACCTTGTCTAAGGCCTTTCATTGGAGAAAATTTTGACGTAGGTGAACCATTTACTAGCACTGATACTCTAACTGTAGAGATACAAGTCTGCATCCATCCCACCCATTTCTCTCCAAAACCAAAGTTGCTCATCATTGAATACAAGAACTCCCAGTTTACCGAATCATATGCCTTCTCAAAGTCCAACTTTAGGATGATATCTTTCTTCTTTGATCTTTTCCACCAATCCACCACTTCATTGGCAATTAGCACCCCATCCAAAATGCATCTTCCACTCAAAAAGGCTATTTGCACTTCAATGATGATCTTTGGAAGCACCTTTCTCAATCTTCTTGATAAAACCTTGGCTACTATTTTGTATATAGAACTTACCAAACTGATGGGCCTATAATCTATCAGACTTGAGGGGTTATCTTTTTTGGAAATTAAGGTAATAAAAGAGCTGTTCACTCCTCTAGCTAACTTACCATTAGAGTGGAATTCATTCATAAGCTACACTATCTCCCCTTTCATTATGTTCCAGCATTTCTATATACAGGTTAAATTAAAACCATCAGGCCCTAGAGCTCTGTTACCATTACAATCTTTGACTACTTCCCAGATTTCATCCTCTGTAAACTCTGCCTCTAACAATCCAAATGATTCTGCAGGACTAATTGAGGTGAAAGCACCTGACAATTTTGGTCTATACTCTACTCATCAGTAAACAGCTAACTGAAAAATCTCACCATTCCATATGGCTGATCATAATTAACACCATTCTCATTTACAAAGTCCAACAAATTTTTCCTCTGTCTTCTGCTTACCATTATATGAAAGGACTTTGTATTTTTGTCCCTATTTTCTGCCCATGTCATTCTGGATTTTTGCTTCCACAACCACTCCTTTTTGCTCAATACCCAAACTGACCTCTTAACCTCTCTTCTTCTTTTAGTCTCAATTTCTTGCTGGTTCCTACTTACAACTTGTAGATCCCATTCATGGAGTTCATCATCAGCTTTCTTCAATTGCTCATCAATATTTCCAAAAACTTCACAATTCCATCTTTTGAGATGTGCTCGTAGATTTCCCAACTTTTTCATTGTCTTGAAGCTAGCCCAACCATTGACCTGATTATTTTCCCAAGATTTCTTCACTTCAGCTTTAAATTCAATGTGCAAGCTCCAAGCATTTATAAATCTAAATGGTTTTGGACCCCAATTCCTCTCATTCTCCATAAGCACTATTGGACAATGGTCGGATATACTTCTAGGTAGCCCCCACTATTTAAATGAAAACTTTTCCAACAACCTATGATCAATTAGGAATCTATCAATCCTGCTCCACCTATCCCTATCCAAAGCATTATGCCATGTAAATGTTTTGCCTAACATTGGAATATCTAACAACTCCAAATTATCAATCAACTCATTAAAGTCCTCTATTCCCATATTCTTCCTTGAGCACCCTTTCCTTTCAATCATAAATCTAATTTCATTAAAATCCCCACCTACACACCAAGGTCTTAAAAAATTGGATTTAAGCTTCAATAGGGATTCCCAAAGCTGTCTTCTTTTCAAAACTTCATTTGGTGCATAAATATTTATAATAACACATTCAAAAGATTGGCATGAAGTACCTGACAATAGAATGAAGTTTCTATTACTACAGCTCTCCTTTAATTCAAAGACTGCTGGATTCCATAAGCATAGCAAACCTCCAGCACTACCCTCAGCACCAATCTCCATGTAATCCATCTCCTCCCACGGCCATAGTGACTTAACAAGGTTTTCATCAACACTGCATCTCTTTGTTTCTTGCAACAGTAATACATCAATCTTTCTTTCCTTCACCAAAGTCCTAATTTTTCCCCTCTTTTCAGGCTTTCTTAGACCTTTTACATTCCAAGATAATATCTTCATTAGAAAACTACTATCATTCACCAATCCTCCTAATAGCAACCCCATTGGCTTAAGAAGCTGCACCTTCACCTTCCATTCTTACTAGATCCTTTTCTTCTAACTCAATAATTTTGCTTACCACATCCTTCTCATTCCCTTCGCAATTCAGCCCTAGAAATTTTCCTACTTGAACTATAGCTTATGCTTCATTTAAAAAAAATTTCCTTCTTCTTGAGACTACACTCTGTGAAACTAACAGTGATATTGCTGCAACTGCTTCTCTAAAAATGGCTCCACTCTAAAGACAGTTGTTGAACAACACACCCTTTTTTCTTGGCTTGCTTTCAGTTAAGCTTTCCCATTTTCTTCAATTCAGATCCTGACCTCCTACTTTGTTTGTTATCTTTTGCAATAGTCTTCCCTCTTTTTGATATGGTACCTATTATTTTCACTCCTTGCTGGGCCGAATGTATAACTAGTGGACACTTCTAGGTTTGATTTGCACAATCACTTAAGTTAGAATCCTCTATGATAGGCCCATTAGCCAAGACCCCAAGCTGTGCTTTATTCAACACTACCTCTACATTTGTATTGGGCCTTTTACCTTCTGACCCACTAACACTCCTTATAAACCCAAAAATGCAAATATGTCCTTCCATTGTTTGAATTTGATTTCCCACCTCTTTTCTTGGATTTCCCAACTGATCTGAACCTTCCTCCATGCTATCACATCTAACAATTGTGTTTCCCAAATCACATCCTAACTCTTTTACAACTGATTCAGACTCCTCTTTATTGCTTCCTTCCTTTTCCTCTATGCCTGTGTCCACTATATCCCTCTCTTTGATTTCCTCATCATCTTTTCTAACCATATCCTCCTTCTCTACATTTGCATGCTCATCCTCCTCCTTATCTCCTTTGCCATTTATGACAATTGGTCAACCTCTTTCTGGGTTTTGGAATCAACCTTCTCACTGATTTTTTGCAAATAGACACATTAATGGACTGATACTGGTGCATCTTCGCATACACGAACTGGGAAAATATTTCTGTTGCATTCGACATTGATCACCGAGTTAATGAACTCAAACCTGTTTGTGATTACTCTTACCTTACCATACTGGAAGGATTTGTGACTAATAATGCTCTCATCAAACTGAATAACTTCCCCCCAGAGGATACCAATATCTCTAAAGGGTTAACACTCCACAAATTAAATAGAACACCCACACAAGTAATTCACACACACATCTCTCGAGCGATAAACTTCCCTCTTTCCCAATCACTTATGGAGTCACACCAATCAAAAATCCATTCTTCAATATATGGTGTTTCTTCCTTCATATGTTGCTCTGATTTGAAAGTTACTAATGCTAAACTTCCACCCCCATCTCTCACTTTTACCTCATTCATAACTCTTTTTTCAAACTCCACCTTGAAATCATTGAATGAGAAAACAGTCTTCAGCTTCACAATCAAACTTTCATATAGCCGACCATTTCCTATCTCATAAGCTTTTACCACTCTTGTCATCTTCTCCTGTATGCCTCTATTTTGAACAACTTCAACATAAGATCTTTTTCCTACAGCCTTCACTTCTTACGATGCAGAGATCCTTTGCTGGTACTATAACTTTATCTCACCTCCTCTGTTCCTCACTGTGGGTTGCTTATACTCTTCTTTTTTGTATTCTGCATTCTTCACCTTCAAAGCTTTATTATCATACCATAAACCATCAGCTTTTTGCACCGCTATGTCCACTGCAACCTTGCAATCATACCTAACAATTCCAAACCATGAGCCTGTTACTTGTCTTCTTTTGGTTGGAATAAACACATCCTTGACTATTCCAAACTTGCTAAATAAAGAGAACAGACTTTCTGGATCCATTGAGTTTGGTATTTCATCTACAAAGATTGTGGACAACCTATCTTTCCATAGATCGGGTGTTTGATTGCCCAATCTTCTTACTCTTCTTCTTCTTCTTAATACTAGGTTCCACCCTCCTCTCTCAATCTTCTTGGTGGTGATTAGTTTTGGTGGAGTGTTATGCTCAGAAGAGGACTGATACGCGCTGCAGTGGACTATTATTTTGGACTGCTATGCTCAGAAGGGGCTGTTAGTCTTGGTTCAGTTTTGAGGGGCTCCCATTTCTTTGGTGAAGTATTATATAAGGACTAGCGGCTGAATGTTATGGCTCAAGTCTGGTGTTTTTGTTTTGGTCTCATCAATTAAGCAGGGCTACTGAATGAGGATTACTTCTTGTTTTGAAATTTTTGGTTAATTTGAATGGAGTTCAAGGCAGCAGGGTTCTTGAAATGTTTTGAAATGCTTGCTGGTTTATTGCACTGGCCTCTTGCTGCTACAGAATGTTGTAGGATTGGATTGCTTAGCAGTTGCTGCAATTTATGGGTGAAATGCTCTTCTGGTTTGCTCATGGCCGCTGTGAAGTTTTTGCTCATGATTGCAACTCAGGGGTGAAATGCTCTTCTGGTTACTGGTTTTTTTCTTTTCTTTCCTTTTGCTCTAATTGTTAGTCTCTCACCAACTAGGAGGTTAGACCTTGACATAGCTCCAAGCTCCTCCTTATTTATGTAACTTATCATACTTTGTATGTGTTTCATCAATAAAGTTTTCTTTTTGCTGATCAAAAAAAAAAAAAAAAAAATGATCGATGACAATACGTGTGGTATCCTAAAACACCTAGGCTTCGTTTGGGAAGTGGGTTGGCTTTTTGACTTTTTTGAATATTTTAACTTGGGACTAAAAAGCTTGATTTCGGATAGACTTTTTGACTTTTTTTGCTTTTTAGCTTTTTTGTGACGTGGCCACATGTGAAATGACCCAGAAGCCCTTGAGGTGAAAGGCAACATCTGCTGGGCAGCTGACAAACACGTCAGACTAGTGTTTGCTTGTATTTTTTTTTTTTGGAAAAAGACTTTTTATGTTTTGTTTTTTTGAAATTTATGTGGAAATTGAAAAACAATGGCGTTTTTTTGTTGTCTTTTTTTTTTAATTTTCTTATTATTTTTTTTTTCAAAAAGGCTTTGTTTCAATTATTATTTTTTTGTTGTAAATGACGTGTAAAATGCAAAATTCAGATTTTATTTTATTGTCTTTTGGTTTTCTTTTTCTTTTTTTAAATTTTTTTTCTTTGTTCAAAGGCTTTTTCATGTTCTTTATTTTTATTTTTTATGCACAAAAATGCTAATTTCGGTTTCATTAATGTCTTTTCTTTTTTGTTGATTTTTATTTATTTATTTATTTTTGCTGGAAAAGGCTTTTTTTTCCCCTCAAATGATGTAGACAATGATAATTTTGGTTTTATTATTATTATTTTTTCCTGTTTTGCAAAAAGGCTTTTTTGCAGTTATTTTTTTAAATGAGGTGGACAATTTTTTTTAAAATTCATTCATGTGGCTCCTTACAATCCAAAAAAAAATTAATTTTTTCCACACACTTAATTCATGGTAAGTGTTGTTCGTTCATGTGCAAAGGGATAATTTATCAATCCCAAATAAAAAGTCAAATTGAAATCTAACTTCTCAGGTGCTTCTGTGTTGTCATCGTTTCATCAATTTGGCAAGATAGAACCAGGAATTCAAGTAGTTCAAAAAAATAACTAAAACCAAAACATGAACCTCAGTTGCACAAACATTATCAGACTTTGTGAAACGGTTATTAGAACCTCAGTTACAAACAATTCTCAGAAGGCCATGGTGAAGTAATTGAATTTTGCGACATGGTGAAAAAAAAAAAACACTATAGAAAAGGAAGCACAAGAAAAAAAACAAAAATTTAGAAGGGTTAACAAAAAAATTCACATTGACATGGTGAAAGGGTTAACAAAAAAGAAGATTTCGCGATATGGTGAAAAAAAAAAAAAAAGGAGGCAAAAGCATAATAAAATTACAAAAATTTTAATGTAATTCATGTTGGCAAAAAACATAAATAGAACCTCAGTTACAAACAATTGAGAACGCCAAAAAAAAAAAATAATAATTCATGTTGGCAAAAATAAAATTAATTTATGGTATTACATACAATCCCAAAAAAATTAAATTTGGCAAAAAATTAATTCCTATTCAGTGTTGTTCCTTAATGTTCAAAGAGTTAATTTTTAAATCCCAAATAAAATTTTCAAATTAAATATAAATTTGTCAAATGGTACATTTGCTTCATCAAATGCACAAAATAGAAACAAGAATTATACCAATTTCACAAAAAAAAAACAAAAAAAAAAAACATGAACCTCAGCACATCAGAATTTGTAAAGCACAAAAAAAAAAAAAAATAAAAAAATCACAGAACCTGATGAAGCACATCAACAGCTCAGTTTAAAAACAAAAACAAAACAAAACAAAATTAAAAAAAAAAAACATAATTTACAGAACCTAATGAAACACAAAAAATGGACCAGTGGAACAAATAATTATCAGATCTTTAGTTTCACACGCAAAAAAAAAAAAAAACAAAACAAAACATGAACCTCACATTCGGCTTTGGCAACAATGGCTTTCACAAATGATGGTTGAAAGAGACGGATTTACGTACAAAAAAAAAACAACAACAAAACAAAAAACAACCAGTACCTGACGGCGATTCGGCTTTGGCCACAATGATTTCTTCTTCGACGCCGCAAATGTGCACCTGGGCGGTGTTTGGTTTTGGCAAGCTCTGTTCGTTTTCTGCAACGCCGATGATGTGTACTACAGTCCTGATCGGCTTTGGCAAGTTTCACGAGATGTCTTTCAGTCTCAACGTCGACGATTTGCCTTTCACCGTCGACGATTTGCCTTTTTGGCTTCAGCATGTGGTGTGCCCTACAGTGTTGTGTGTGTAGTGAGGTGGTGCTGGTGTGTATTAGAATGGGTTCTATGTAAGTACGTGAAGCTCATTTGAACGGTAGTGGCTAAATTAGCCTTTTTTTTGGACGGTAATAGCTAATTTAGCCCAAAATCGTTTTCCCAAACGGCACCCTAATAATATTTTCCATCATTGATCTGTTATCCTGGACTGTTATTGTCTTTTGACTTGTATAATTGGGACTTTTACCAAGTCCAAAGATGATGGCACGTGGGTGGTGGTGAGACGTTTGGTAGTGATCACTATTTGAATTCGTTGATATATAACTATTTGAATGGTCCAATGGAGTGGTTGGATACCAAAAAGCATAACATTAATTAAAATATAAAAGGAAAAAGATAAATGTAAACTTAGGCTTCGTTTGGAAAGATGGACTTGGGGTAGGGCTAGTGTGGGAGCCGAGACTCGGGAGTTGTAGAGATTCTGGATAGTCGAATTTGGGAGAGTCGAGGTTCGAAGCACTCGGTAATTGGCTTTAAAGCTCAAATCCAACCCTACTCGGCCAAATAACCGATTAAGCAAGGGGCCGAGTGAAGATCGGCCCATTATAAAATGTGTCGAATATGAGATGGGGAATGGATCTAATCCCGAGGCCCAAAGAAGAAAAGATATAAATAGAAGAAACATCAGCCAGAAGGAGGTATGTGAGAATCGTTGTGCTTAACTTAGAATACAAGCATTCTTTAGTGTGGATACTGACTTGTTCGTCAGAGTGCTAATTCTGGCACCCCCGACCGGAGTGTTTATTCCTTTTCAGATGACCAGAAGAGGATCACGAGCGTTCTCCAGGATCAGAGGAGTATTTCCAAACCACCTTCTCCACAATTGGCGTTGTCTATGGGAATACTCAAGCACATCTATGGCGAGCGTGACGGAAGATCCTCCGACAGTCACTATCGACCCTATACCACAAGATGAAACCACTCCAACAACAATGCTTGGAACAGAGACTTTCGCCGCAAGACGTGCCTTGAATTTCGCCTCACCCTCGACTTTGGAGCACGAAGCAATGCAAGCAATCTTGGAACAAGCAAAGCAAAACGAACAAAGATTGGAGAACATGATTGCAGAGAACGAACATCTCCGTCAGGATTTGGCCTTGGCGGTGGCGGCGAAGTCCAAACAAGCTGCATACCAAGGCCCGGAACGACCCGTAAGGGCAGCTGGTCGACGATCTCGAACCCGATAACAAGATACTGATAGCAACTCCGACTCATTATCCTCGGAGCCCATGAGGGAGGAACGATCTGAAATTTCCAGTTCTTCTGAAGAAAGTCCCCATACAAGGCGTAAGCGAAGAAGAAACAGCTTGGATGATGATCAAGACGATCCTTTTGTACGACAGCTTGCAAAGGTAGTGCTACCCAAGAAATTCAAAGCACCGTCATTCACCCTGTACGACGGTAAATTGGTACAAAATGGCCAGCTACAACAGTACGTCTGAACAGGCAACCCAACCAAAGCAACAGCCTTGACACAGGATTTCCATTTGCTCCGCATGATCTACATGATATACAGCCTGCCAATGTCATCGGCGTTGCACGCGATTCAGTCGAAGTCTGACCCTCAAGAGCAACTCACTCCGGCTAAACGGCCCCATGAAGCCGAGGTTATCACTTTTGATGATTCAAATTTGGCCGGAGTAATACTGCCCCACATTGATCCCTTGGTAATTGAGTTACGCGTAAACCGATTCACAGTTGAACGCGTACTCATTGATCCGGGGAGCACATCGGAGATTATGTACTACAAGACATTCACCAAACTTGGCTTCTCTGAATCGGATCTCTGTCCGGCCCTTTACCCTCTATTCGGCTTCAATGCCAATCTAGAGTACCCGTTGAGGAAAATCAGACTTCCCGTTCGAGCAGGTTCTCGAACAGTGGATGTGGGATTCTTGGTCGTCAAGCTGCCGCCGCCATATAATCTCATCATGGGGCGATCCTGGTTGCATACTATGCGAGCCGTGCCCAGCACCTATCATCACCTACTCCGCATCCCGACAAAATGCGGTATTGAGCAAATCCGTGGCTTTCAGAAATCGGCACAAGCATGTTATCTCCTTGCTGAGAAAACGCCAAAGGAACTACAGGTGAACTCCATTGAGTTGCCAGATCGAGAAAGCCTCGACGATGTTGGGCGGCCCCCAAATGAGAAGGCAACGGAAGACTTAGAACGAGTTTAAATCGATGGAAGCCCAGACAAGTTCTTCATGATCGGCGCCTCCATGAATCAGGCCGACAGACAACAGCTAATATCTTTCCTGCTCAACAACCTCGATATCTTTGCATGGACTCCGTACGAGATGCCGGGTATAGATCCGTCAGTTTCACAACACCCTTTGAATGTCGATCCTAAGTGTAAGCCGATCATTCAGAAAAAGCCGGCGGTCAGCCGCAGAGCATACTGCCGCCGTTGTTGAGTAGGTTGACAGGCTACTTGACGCCGGAGCAATTAGGGAAGTGACCTACCCTACATGGCTCTCTAATACAATGGTGGTGAAGAAGAAAATGGGACTTGGCGAGTGTGCGTCGACTTCACGGACCTAAACAAAGCCTGCCCAAAGGATTGTTTTCCTCTTCCCAAGATAGACCAGCTTGTAGATGCTACGGCGCGCCATCAGTGTATGAGCTTCTTTCATGCTTATAGAGGTTATCATCAAATCGCTATACATCCGGAGGACCAAGAGAAAACTGCATTCCTCACCCCAAGAGGAACCTATTGCTATAAGGTAATGCCTTTTGGGTTGAAGAATGCAGGGGCAACTTACCAGAGACTGGTCACCACCATGTTCAAGGAGAAACTCGGCAAAACTATGGAAGTGTACATTGACGATATGGTGGTCAAATCAAAAGAAGAGCAGAATCATATAGCCAATCTGGAAGAGACATTCGGCATCCTACGCAAATATAGAATGAAGTGGAACGGTTCCAAATGTGCGTTTGGTATCAGCTCTGGAAAATTCTTGGGCTACATTATTAACCACAGAGGAATCGAAGCTAACCCAAGGCAAATCACAGCAATCCTAGAGCTTGGCTCCCTTTATTCAGTAAAGGAGGTTCAAAAGTTGATGGGGATGGCTGCCGCACTCAACAGGTTTATCAGCCGGTCCACAGATCGCTGCCGACAATTCTTTCATACACTACAGCAGGGCAAGGCCTTTGAATGGTCCGCCGAGTGCGAAGCCGCTTTCAACGGCCTGAAGACCTACCTCTGCTTAGTACCACTCCTGACAACACCCTCTGCTAGTGACCCGCTCATTTTGTACCTAGCAGGTTCTGACCGAGCCGTCAGCGCCGTATTGATAAAGGAAGAGCTGGGGGAGCAGCAGCCAGTGTATTATGTGAGCAAGGAAATGGTTGACGCCGAAACACGCTACCTTCCGCTGGAAAAGCTCATCCTAGCCCTAGTTATGGCAGCAAGGAAGCTCATGCATTACTTCCAGGGGCATAGCATTAGGGTGCTGACAGATTATCCCCTCCGATCAGTACTACGCAGTGCGGAAGCATCTGGACGTGTTTCAAAGTGGGCTTTGGAACTTGGCCAGTACGATATTTAATTTCTACCCAAAACCTCAATCAAGGGACAGGTGCTTGCCGACTTTATCGCCGAATTCATTGGGGGCCTTGCCGACTTCAAGTCTGATGTCGCCGACTTCAAGTCAGATGAAATTTGACCGAAGCCGAACTGAAGGATTTATGTTGGGGACATCTGGCAGTTGTAATGTAATGGATCGTCTAATCAGCGGGGCAGTGGTGCTGGAGTTGTAATCATGACCCCCGACGGCGCAATAATTGAGCAGGCCGTCAAGCTTGGCTTCGAAGCATCAAATAACAAAGCCGAATATGAAGCCCTTTTAACCGGTTTGCAGAACACGCATATTCTGGGTGCTCGGCGTCTACTTGTGTTTTGCAACTCAAAATTGGTGATCAATTAGCTAAAGAAGGAGTACGCGGCAAGAAACGACCGTATGGCGGCCTACATGAAAACAGCCAATTCCTTGTTGGCAAAATTTGACCATCATGAGTTGAACCAGATAACACGTGATCAGAACACCCATGCACATGCCTTGGCTTGCCTAGCCTCCGTAGTCAACTCAGAGATTAAACGGACCATCGAAGTAGGATTCATCCCAGAGCCAAGCATTGGCCCTTCGGAGGAAGTCCAAATCAACGTTATAGAATCTGCACCAAGCTGGATGGATCCTATTGTTGCATTCTTATCTTCTGAACAACTCCCAGAGGACAAGAAAGAAGCACACAAGTTGCGAAACAAAGCCATGCAATACTACCTGGATCCGCAAGGAAGGCTTTATAAAAAGTCACTCTCCGGACCATAGTTGGAATGTGTGCACCCAGACAAAGTCGGGGAGCTTCTAACTGAGATACACGAAGGCAGTTGTGGAGCCCATTCTGGCGGACACTCTTTGGCCCATCGAGCTATAACGCAGGGGTATTATTGGCCGACAATGAGAGCGGACGCCGAATGTTATGCAAAAAAGCGTGAACAGTGCTAGAAATTCTCCTCGTTAAACCATCTGCCTGCTGAAGAGTTGAACTCTATCACTAGTCCTTGGTCGTTCGCCCAGTGGGGGCTTGATATCGTAGGACCATTGTCGAGGGCCCCAGGGAACAAGCGATACCTGATTGTGGCAACAGATTACTTCACGAAATGGGTCGAAGCGGAGGCATTAACACACATTCGAGATGCTGACATTAAGCGCTTTGTATGGAGGAACATCATAACACGATTCGACATTCCCAGAGCTCTTATCTCAGACAACGGCACCCAGTTTAATTGTGGCATATACCAAGAGTTGTGCAAAAAAATATGGTATTCGGCCTTACTTTTCTACGCCAGCTTACCCCCAAAGCAATGGCCAAGCCGAAGCCTCTAATAAATCCATCTTAGATGGCATCAAGAAGAGGCTGGAGAAAGCCAAAGACAAATGGGTCGAAGAATTGCCAAATGTATTGTGGGCTCATCGAACTACACCGAGAAGATCGACTGGAGAAACGCCGTTTGCCCAATGCTTTGGAACCCAGGCAATCTTACCCCTGGAGATCGGCCACCCGACACTCAAGTCACAAGTTTTTGATACGGGCCGAAATGACATGATGCTGGCTTTGGATTTGATTCTAATCGAAGAACGAAGAGATCGAGCCCTTGCGTCTATGGCACGATACCAGCAACAGCTGGCAAAGTCATATAATCAACGGGTTCAGTTGCGCTGCTACACACCAGGAGAATTGGTCCTGAAGAAGGTGCTTCTAGCTGACAAGAAACCGGCCGATGGAAAATTGGGTCCTAACTGGGACGGCCCCTACCAGATTGATTCGATCGCTGGAGTAGAGGCATATCAGCTCAAAGACATGTCAAGAAGGAGTCTGCCACGGCCTTGGAATTCCATACATTTACGCAAATTTTATCATTAACCTGACTTGTGGGACATGATGCTTGTTCCGAACTGTTCACTATGTACATCTCTTTTTCTGTAATACAAAGATTCCTATTCACCTACTACAAAATCTAGTTCAAAGATGTTCCAATCAAGCATCCGAATTCGGAGCGCCCTTCGTAGATATCACGATTGGCCAATTAAAGTCTCCGGATTTGGAGCCCCATCAGCGAATGACATCTTTGGGCCGATCAAGCCTCCGGATTTGGAGCGCCCTTCGTGGATATCACGATTGGCCAATTAAAGTCTCCGGATTCAGAACCCCATCGGCCAATGACGTCTTTGGGCCGATCAAGCCTCCGGATTCGGAACACCCTTCGTGGATATCACACTTGGCCAATTAAAGTCTCCGGATTCGGAGCCCCATCGGCGAATGACGTCTTTGGGCCGATCAAGCCTCCGGATTCGGAGCGCCCTTCGTGGATATCACGATTGGCCAATTAAAGTCTTCGGATTCGGAGCCCCATCGGCGAATGACATCTTTGGTCGATCAAGCCTCCGGATTCAGAGCGCGTTTCATGGATATCACGATTGGCCAATTAAAGTCTCCGGATTCGAAGCCCCATCGGCGAATGACGTCTTTAGGCCGATCAAGCCTTCGGATTCAGAGCGCCCTTCGTGGATATCACGATTAGCTAATTAAAGCCTTCGGATTTGGAGCCCCATCGGCGAATGACGTCTTTGGGCCGATCAAGCCTCCGGATTCGGAGCGCCCTTTCGTGGATATCACGATTGGCCAATTAAAGTCTCTAGATTCGGAGCCCCATTGGCGAATGACGTCTTTGGGCCGATCAAGCCTCCATATTCGAAGCACCCTTCATGGATATCACGATTGGCCAATTAAAGTCTCCGAATTCGGACCCCCATCGGCGAATGACGTCTTTAGGCTGATCAAGCCTCCGGATTCGGAGCGCTCTTCGTGGATATCACAATTGGCCAATTAAAGTCTCCAAATTCAGAGCCCCATCGGCGAATGACGTCTTTAGGTCAATCAAGCCTCCAGATTCAGAGCGCCCTTTCGTGGATATCACGATTGGCCAATTAAAGTCTCCGGATTCGGAGCGCCATCGGCGAATGACGTCTTTGGGCCGATCAAGCCTCCGGATTCGGAGCGCCCTTCATGGATATCACGATTGGCCAATTAAAGTCTCCGGATTTGGAGCCCCATCGGCGAATGATGTCTTTGGGCCGATCAAGCCTCCGGATTCGGAGCGCCCTTTTGTGGATATCACGATTGGCCAATTAAAGTCTCCAGATTCGGAGCCCCATCGGCCAATGACGTCTTTGGGCCGATCAAGCCTCCGGATTTGGAGCGCCCTTTCATGGATATCACGTTTGGCCAATTAAAGTCTCTGAATTCTGAGCCCCATCGGCGAATGACGTCTTTGGGCTGATCAAGCCTCCGGATTCGGAGCGCCCTTCGTGGATATCACAATTGGCCAATTGAAGTCTCCAGATTCGGAGCCCCATTGGCGAATGACGTCTTTAGGCCGATCAAGCCTCCAGATTCGGAGCGCCCTTCATGGATATCACGATTGGCCAATTAAAGTCTCCGGATTCGGAGCCCCATCAGCGAATAACGTCTTTAGACCGATCAATGAACCCTTCGGGTCATGCGTAACACAATGATGTCGATTAAATCAGGCCGAACAATGTCCATTCAATCGTCTGAAATATGTTTATTCAAACATTTATATAATAAAACGCATGCAAGCACGTGTGTACCGAACAAAACTTATAATAAAACATTGAAAATAAAATGCCTTTTTATTTGACCAACCAATAGTCACAATCTTAGACGCAATCCACGTTTGAACATTTATAATGAATATTTTATTCGGCGTCTCCCTCATCATCGCTCTTTTCAACTTCAAAGGCAGAAAAGGGCAAACGATCACGATGATCCAGGCCACATAAGTTTAAATCGACACCCTTCGCTCGGAGGGCCTCCGCGGCCTAAAGAGCCGCAATCCAACCATGTTTAAAGCCGCGATTCTCGCATCGGCAGACCCCCTCAGCAAGTGTCTCTTTCGTTTTGTTGATCCCAACCTTCCGGCCAGCATGGAAACCCTGCTCATAACCCTTGGCCCTCGCATTTGCTACGGCAAACATGCCTGCCGTATCTCGGTCGGCGATGGCATGACTTAATAGTCGTTGGGTCACCCTCTCGTCCACAGCCGGGTTAGATTGACCCGCCGCATGCGGATCGGCGACTTTAACCTTCCTAAGCTTCCTAAGCTCACCCTCCGCTTTCTCTGCATGAGCCTCCAAACTGCGGACCCGTTCGTCCATTTTCTCCATCTCCCGCCGCGCGGCGCGCAAACGCATGTCTACTTCGTAGGCGGTGTACAGCCCCTTCACTACCCCATGAATACCTTCTCGAAACACTTCGAAATCTCGTCGTCCAACCATCGATTGTTGGACTTCCTGTGGAAAGATCTATTGAGCGAACTCGACCGCTACACCCGAATCATTGATGATGGAATCTGCCTTAGTCATCGGTTTATTCCCCACGAACACCGCAAAACTCAATGGTCGTGGTGTCGCGTCTGACTCATTCCTCAGTCGTGGTCGCAGGGAGTTTCCCCATTGATGCTTCTCTTTTCGGGATGATTTGCTTCGACAGCTTGAAGGTTGACGTTTTTCGCTTTCCTTGGACGTCCTTCCTCCCGTACGCACATGCTTGCTGCTGCGATTCATCGTAGTATCTAGCTCAGCCAGCGTTCGTCCCTCTCCTCTGCTGTTGAAGAACAGTCTGTTTGACATTCGCCCTCGCCCCAAGCTAGTAGTTCAAATCGAGTCTGAATAAGAATAAGTGAACCCACTGGCGCGAACTCACTCCATTTATTCGTAGGCATGCAACGACCCCGAGGCAATTTCATTAACGCTTTTGGCAGTCTCCAAACGACGGATGCCGATTGATATGTGCCACAACCACTTCATGCACTGATTTTTGGCTTGTTAAAATGGCCTAATTAGCTAAACGGCAATTATGGGAGAATGCCTTGAAGTCCATGCACTGGCTGGGGCAAGGGCAGATTTATTAATCTAACTGGCCGAGTATCTTGGCCACATGCCGATTGATATGTGCCACAGCCACTTCATGTACTCATTTTTGGCTTGTTAAAACGGCCTAATTATCTAAACGGCAATTATGAGAGAATGCCTTGAAGTCCATGCACTGGCTGGGGCAAGGGCAAATTTATTAATCTAACCGGCCGAGCATCTTGGCCACATGCCGATTGTTATGTGCCACAGCCACTTCATGTATTGATTTTTGGCTTGTTAAAACGGCCTAATTATCTAAACGACAATTATGGGAGAATGCCTTGAAGTCCATGCACTGGCTGGGGCAATGGCAGATTTATTAATCTAACCGGCCGAGCATCTTGGGCACTTGCCGATTGATATGTGCCACAACCACTTCATGTACTGATTTTTGGCTTTTTAAACGGCCTAACCATCTAAATGTTTTCAGAAAACAGCAACTAAACAATTTCGTTCATTAGTAACAGCAAAGTTCAAAATGAATTTTCATTAAGTAAATTGGGCACAAATTGTAACCATTTTACATATGAAAATTACAAGACAAAAAGCTGTACAAAGCTGAAAATTACATGTAAATCCTAAAACAAAAACAAGAGTCGCCCAAATTAGCCCTCGGAGTCAGACTCCAACGACTCAACATCCACTTGCTCGTATGGAATTGGCGCAGCCAATGTCACATCAGCAGCAACAAGGGCTTTGAGCCAGCCGTGTTTAAATCCCCGATTCTCAAATTTGGGGACTTCATCTACATATTCATCAAAAGAAGATTTTTTCCCAGCATCGAATGCGCTGGAAGCCTCCAGGTCGGCTATTTCCTTCGCCGCCTTCATCTCTTCCAACCTAGCCTCCAATTTAGAGATTGACTCCTGGGCCAATTCAAGCGCGTCGTCGCTCGCGTCCGCCCTCTTCTCGGCAACTGATCTCAGTTCTTCAGCATTGCGGGCTCTCTCCATCTCGGCCTCGACACGGGTGCCCTCCGTCTGCGCCCTACTCCTTTGGCCCTCAACCTCCGCTTGTAAATGGCCAATTAACTCAACGGCATCATGATAGCGACAGCCCATATCGGCTATCCTTCCGACGGCCTGCAAAACAGGAAGTTAAGAACCAAATAATGTTTGCGTAAAGAGAAAAGACAAAGTGCAGATATATACCAAAAAAAGCCGATTGCACGGCCAACCCAATTGCAACCAAATCAGCTCGCGACGAAAGTCGATTGTCGCTAAAGGGAACGCCGAGTCGAGGGATCTTTGATCACCGAAGCATCGAAGGAGATCGGCGTATTTTTTATCTTTGGCTGAATAACAAAAGGTACAATCACATGCGACTCCTCCAAACGAGGTCGTTTGTCAGCACGGTCTTCTTCTGAGCCAGCCTCGACATCAGCAGGGCGCTTCTTCACCCTTTGCTCAACTTCTACACTTGCCTGCACAAAAGGTTCTGCCTCGGTACTTCCGTTCTTTGCCGTCCCCTCAATAACAAGCAAGGAGGACAGGGACTGAGATTTGGCAGCCCGAATCTCCTCCGCCCTTCGCTGCGCGGCCATCCTTTTTGCATTCTCCTTCTTGGCAAGTTTAGTGAGGCTCAACCCAGCCATATCTTCTAGGAACGCATCGGGAAGGTCCTCTAGATCGTGAAAAATATCATTAAGCGGACAGTCCTCTCGACCTGAGGTGGACGGAGGATCAGCCGAATTGAGGCCGGCTTCTTCAAAGGCTCGTCAACCTCAGTTTCGGATTGGTCTGACTCGGCAGCCTCAGCCACTTCCGGTCGCTTCGAATCTGATCCCTCGCAACCAACTTGCCTCAAATTTCTGAAATCAGTCAAGATAAGGGCGATAAGAAACTCTTCACCCTTCGGAATTGGGATGTTTTCCGCCGCCGAAAAGGTCGTATAAGTCGGCTTATAGCGGAGCAGAACGTGGGCCTCTCCGCTTCAAGACTCGGTCACCGAATACTTCAGCCTCGATTTCTGAAAGGACGACATCGTCGGTCGAGGTCAAGACTTTCTTCAAATCGTTTCCTGCAAAAGCAAAACCATGAGGTCCCGAAAATAAAGTTTTATAAATACAACAAGTAAATAAATAAAAGAAGATACTCAGCCACCTGGTTCGCCCGTCCGTCTAGGAATGCGATCAAGGCAATCCTCGCCTTCACCGAATTCCCAGTTTCCTTGGACGACAACCATAACATCATCGACTCGCTTCCCAGAGCTGGAAAGCATAGTCACTAGTTGATGGTCGGTGTCTTTGGCCCTAAGGAAATAACGCCCATGCCAACCAGAAGACTTGGCCAAGGCGTAGCAATGCCGAATAGCAGGAATGCCAAGGTTAAGCCTAAGGCGGTGGTTTAGTGCGATAATCCCCATCACGACCCTAAAGAAGTTAGCGTTGGGTTGGGAAGGGATTAACCCTCAGTGGCAAAGCACGGCCCTAAGGAGTGGGTGAAGGGGGAAACGGACCCCACTCTCTGCGATTGATAGAAGAGGGAAGACGATCGTGGTTTCATCAACGCTCTCCATATCGAGTGTGCCATTTGCCACAAATGACAAACGGACGTCATCAGGAATTAAAAAATGGCGTCGGAAGCCAGAAATTCGACCCGGTGAGAGGAGATCTTTTAAATGTTTGGCCATTCCCCCCAGCCAATAGGATTATGCTAAGCTAAAAAACAAAGTAGAGAAAGAGAGAACTTACATAAGGCGAAGGAGATAGAGAAGAGTAGGAAGTTGTAGAAGTAGTTCGAAAGGCAGTCCAGCGACGGCCGTCTAAAAGCGTGTATGCATTTGAAAAGACATCGAAATTTCAAATCACAATAAATAGAAGTGTACGAAGAGGCGGAAAGTTGAAATGATAACCGAGAAGCGTGTGTACAGACAATTGCATTGGAATACGATCAGCCGCCGAAGTTCGGCTCTGACTCTTCGAGTTCGAAGCCAAACACTCTAGCCAAACTGTCGTTAGTGGAGTGCTTGGGGGGCAATTGTGGGGGCCGAGACTCAAGAGTCGTAGAGATTCCGGATAGTCGAATCTGGGAGAGTCGAGGTTCAAAGCACTCGACAATTGGCTTTAAAGCTCAAATCCAACCCTACTCGGCCAAATAACCGATTAACCAAGGGGCCGAGTAAAGATTGGTCCATTATAAAATGTGCCAAATACGAAGTGGGGAATGGATCTAATCCCGAGGCCAAAAGAAGAAAAGATATACATAGAAGAAACATCAGCCAGAATGAGGTATGTGAGAATCGTTGTGCTTAACTTAGAATACAAGCATTCTTGAGTGTGGATACTGACTTGTCCGTCGGAGTGCTAATTCCGACACCCCCGACCGGAGTGTTTATTCCTTTTCAGGTGACCAGAAGAGGATCACGAGCGTTCCCCAGGATCAGAAGAGTATTTCCAAACCACCTTCTCCACAGCTGGGTATAGGGTTATCTAACCCACACAACCCGTCCTACCCGACCCTACCCGTACATATATGGACAGTTTTGCAAATACAATAGGATAGGGTGTGGTTTGAAATATTTCAAATTTTCGGGTTGCAGATGGGTTGCGGGTTTGACCTGCACCCACCACAACTGCCCACACTTCTTTCTTTTCTTTTTTTTTTGAAAAAAGCTGGACCGTTCATGTTCCATCATCCATAGATATTTTTTTTCCCAAACAAAACCAATTGAGAACAAAACAAAACCCTAATTTCACTCTCTTATCTTACTGAGAGCACTAAGAGAGAGCCCTATTCATCTTCTCATCTCATCTCTCTCTCTCTCTCTCTCTCTCTCTCTCTCTCTCTCTCATTTTTCATCTGCGACGATCGACCTTCGCAATCAACTCTCTCTCTCCGGCAACTCTGAGGTAAGGCTCTTTGTGTCTCACTCTCTCTTCCCGATCTGTGATTTGTTTTGTATCTCTGTCTCTGTCTCGCCCTCTCTCATTTTTCAGCTGCACAACTCGCACCGATCGACCTTCATCTTCTCATCTCTCTCTCATTTTTCATTTGCGTAGCTCACACGCGACGATCGAACTTCGCAATCGACTCTCTCTCTCCGGCAACTCTGAGGTAAGGCTCTCTCTGTCTTCGCAATCGACCTTCGCAATCGATTTGTCTGTGTTTTTTTTTTTTAGTGCAAGTCTGGGTCTATTAAAATAATAATAAATAAACAAGTCTTTGGTTTACAATTGCAAGTAAACGTTAATTTGAGTGCTCACATATACACTTTGCTATTGTTGTTTCAAAATTTTGTTCATAATCTGATCTGAAGTCTGATCTGTTGTTGTTTCAAAATTTTGTTTGATTAGGAGTTCTACAATTTGTTCATGAGAAGTTTATATTGTGTTTGAATTTCATTTCTTAAAAAAATAAATAATAAAATTGTTGGGGAAAACAAAAAGTGAAAACAAATTTACTTCACAAAGTGTACAAAGAAATTGTATCTTAAGTTTTTTTCCATTTAAAAAATAAAATTTGATTTGCTAACAATTTGTAGGGTGTGTTTCACGCTGACTTTTCCTGGTGTAAGCAAAAGCTAATGAGTTCAAAATCTTATGAATCTCAAAGAAGTCATATGATATTGACAAAGTGGATTGAATCTGGTGGGTGGGTGGGTGGGTTTGTCTGTTTGAATTTTAATTGAATTTTAGAAGTGGATATTGAATCTGAAATTTGCTATTCTGCTATATTTAAATTGAATCTGAATTGAATTTTAGAAGTGGATATTGAATCTGAAATCTGCTGCTATTCTGTTATATTTAAATTGAATCTAAATTTTTTTTTTTAATTTGAATTGAATTTGCTATTCTGCTGCTGCTATTATGTTATTTTTAAAATTGAGTTATGCTATTCTGTTACTCTGGGTGGGTGTTATTGAATCTGAATTGAAATTGAATCGATTTTTTTTTTTTTTGAAGTTAAATCTGATTTTTTTTATTTTATAATCTGAATGAAATTGAATCTGATTTTTTTTTTTTTTTTTTTTATAATCTAAATTGAACCTTAATGAAATTGAATCTAAATTTTTTTTGAATCTGAATTGAATTTGTAGTACAGTTTGAATGGAGGATACTATTGAATCTCTTGCAATGAATCTTTTACCTCCGGAATCCTCTAATTCTCAAATGAATTCCCCCTTGGAACTTGGATGTGATTCATGATGACAAAGTTTGAGATAGTGTTGCTTGGATGAATGTTTTTTTTTTCATTGGACAACAATCTTATTTTATTTTTTTCTTGCATTTTGGATGAATGTAATAGTTAATGAAACAACAATTTTATTTTTATTTTTTTTCATTTTATTATTACATTTTGGATGAATGTAGCAGTTAATGAAGAATTACTTTTAGGTAAGCTTAGAATTTTGAATGATTTTATTTTAATTTTGTATTATTGGGTAGTAGTAGATGGAGAATGTTGAGAAACACTACAAGAAAACACACCTTTGGCGACTAAATTTTTAGTCGCCAAAAGTTCTTTTTTAGTCGCCAAAAGTCGAATTTTCACTTTCCCCGACTAAATATTTTAGTCGCCGGTTTTGTTGCGAATACACAGTCGTGAATACCTTTGGCGACTAAAAAAGTGTTAGTCGGCAATATATAGGTCTTCAGCGACCAAAGAATTTGTCGCCAATGGTCAATTTCATTTTTGAAAATTATACATTTAGCGACTAAACTTTTAGTCGCCAATAGTGAATTTTTATTTATTTATACATTTGCCGACTATTTTTTTCGTCGCCAATAGTCAATCTTTTGGCGACCATAGAGTTTAGTCGCCAAAAGCATATTTGAAAAAAAAAAAAAAATTACCCTATGTTGTTCCCAGGTTTCGAACCTGAGACCTCTCACATTCCAAACATTTACTAGCACACTCTCCCCACTATGCCACTACAACATCACATGAATATAAATGCAACATATATTATTTATATATTACTTTGACCGGTATTAATACAAAACTATATATATATATAATTATATATATTCAACATAATTCATGTAAAAAATAAATTATTTAGTAAAAAAAATTTTAGATCATTTTGGCGACTAAATCCATTATTTAGTCGCCAATTCTATAATTTTGGGCTACTAATTAATTTTCAGTCGCTAAAAAAATATGTTCCGCCTAAAAACGTCCCCTTTTGGTGACAAAACTTGTTTTTAGTTGCCAAAAACGTCCCCTTTTGGCTACTAAAGTGAATTTTAGTCGCCAATTGACTGTTTTTAGCTACTAATTTTTTTTTAGTAGCCAAAAAGCTTGACTTTCAGCGACCAAACTATTTTTAGTTGCCAAAACAGGTAGAATCGGCGACCAAACTATTTTTTAGTCGCCAAAACCTATACTTTTGGCTACTAAATGTTTTTAGTCGCCAAAAACCATAACCTTTGGCTACTAAAATTTTTTTAGTCGCTAAAACCCCTATATTCGGCGACTAAACTGACTTTTTGTCGCTAAAACCCTTATATTCGGCAACTGAACTCTTTTAGTCGGCAAAAGTGACCAATTTTGGCGACTAATTCCATTTTAGTCACCAATTCTACTACTTTCAGCGACGAAAAATCCAGTTTTAGTCGCCAAATCTGCTTGTTGTTGTAGTGAAAGTAGTTGGAGAATGAGATTGATGATTTAGTTAGGATTTTGAATGATTTTATTTTAATTGTATTGTTGGGTAGTAGATTAATTTTGAATGATTTGTTTTTGTTATGAATTGATTTTGTTGTGTTTTTCATTTTATAAGTTCTAATTCATTAATTATTAATGTTCAAGCATTTTAGAAAATTGAAAGAAAATTACCCAAAATAAATATTTATAAAATGGAAAAAAAAACTCAAAAATTAATTTTTAAAGGAAAATATCCAAACTGCAAATCGCCCGCACATTCGTAAACCCTATTCGCACAAACAACAAATCGCACTGCGGGCAATTGCGGTTTGACTTTTTTCCAAACTGCATACATGCGGGCGGGTCAAAACTGAACCGCAACCCGCACAAAACCGATCCGCAAACACCCCTAATTTGGGGCTTTTTTTTGCTATTTTAGCCACAAAAGACAAAATAAGCTATTTTAGCCACAAAAAACAAAACATCACATTCAATCCATAATCATTACACTCTTCTCTCACAAAAAAAAAAAAGTCAAAAAACCAAAAAATCCTTCCCAAATCAAGCTTTTTAACCCAGGCTAAAATAGCCAAAAAAGTCAAAAAGCTAAAAAGTCAACCCACTTCCCAAACAAAGCCTTAATAAAGTAGTGTTTTTTTTTTTTTTTTTGGAAAATCTTAATAAAGTAGTTTGTTAGGTCGTATTTGTCTATATTTCATGGACAGTTTCACTAGTTTAGGGCATGGGTATTTGGGAGGGAGGGAGGAAGAGGTAGGGCATTAGGGTTATTCGAGAGATTTCACTGATTAAAAAAAAAATTACAAATTATAGTTAAAAGGTTTAGTGAAATACATTTAAATATAATTTTTTTTTTTTTCGTGTATAAGATGTTACCAAAGTGAAGCCAAGCATATACTATCAAGTTCGGGAGGATGTGCCCAAGGTGGTATGCTCAATTAGAAAATGCAAATGCCGGTATGATATCATTTATAAATTAATTTTTATGATTATTATTGTTGATGTATATATAGTATATATTCCTACATATATTAGGTATTGATTTCCTAGATATATTAGGTATTGCCATAGTTAGATCTCTTATAGGGTACTCTTTTTCATAGTTAGATTTCTAATAAGATACTCTTTCTCAGCCTATATATACAAGCCTTCTATTGTATAGGATATTGATTCAATACAATTCATTCAATACAATACATATTATTTTTTCTCTCTCTCTACTATTCTAACATGGTATCAGAGCTATAAGTTAAGCTCTTGGTGTTCTTCGCCTTACCGGCAGGCGGCAGCCTTGCCTTGGCCGCCCGCCGGACCTCAACCTATTCCGCTGTCATATTTTCCTGTCAATATCGCTTCATGGTGATCTCTTCATTTGTCTGGTGGTTTATTCTTACCCTAAATATCTCTTTAAGGTTTTTTTTTTTTTTATTTTTTCGTGCTTCTACTCCACTCTGTTTTTCTCTCTGCTTCAATCTCAAATAAGTTTCTATCTTCAAACCTATTTGAATTTGACGGGGGGATATTATATCTATATCATGGTGAACATGGTTATACACCATGCAAACCACCTAAGCTGTCTCCTTTTGGCGACACTCTCTAAGTCGTCTCCTTGGCGCACAACCCAAGCCGCCTCCTTTGGCGCATAATCCAAGCTGCCCTTTCTGGTGCACAACCCAAGCCGCCCCCTTTGGCACACAATCCAAGCCGTCTCCTGACGCACTCAATTATCTATTGCCATCGTCGTTCAACACCATATTATAAGTTATGTGTGTGCTACGCTTGCTGGTTCAACATCCAGTTTTCTACATCGGTCTGGCATGACCCCTTTAAGCTATCCCGACATTGATTCCGGTTAGCTCCTACATCGGTCCGTCATGACCCCTTCAAATTGTCCCGACATTGATTCTAGTTAGCTCCTACATCGGTCCGTCATGACCCCTTCAAATTGTCCCGACGTTGATTATGATTAGCTCCTACATCAGTCCGGCATGACCCCTTCAAACTGTCCCGACATTGATTCCGATTAGATCCTACATCGGTTCACCATGATCCTTTCAAACTGTCCCGACATTGATTCTGGTTTGCTCCTACAACGGTCCAGCATGACCTTAATCCGATCTCGGCATTAGTTCTAGCCAATTTCTACAACGGTCCGGCATGACCTTAAACTGTCCTGTCGTTAGATCCAGCCAGTTTTTCCAATAGTCTGACATGACCTTAAACTGTCCTGTCATTAGATCCAGCCAGTTTTTCCAATAGTCCGACATGACCTTAAACTATCCTGGCAGCCAGTTCCTACATTGGTCCGACACGACCATAAACTGTCTCTCGGTATTAGTTCTAGTCAGTTTCTATATCGGTTCGACACGATCATAAACTGTCTCCCGGCTTTATTTTCGGCCTCTGATCTATTTCAAGCGCCCTTGCGTTCACATTCGGATTTTGTAATCTATTTGCCTTTTTATTTTTTTAGTTTTATTTCATATTTTAGTTTCTCTCTCCAAACTCAAGATGTTTATTCTCCTTGAGTTTGAAAGAGGATGTTAATGTATATATGGTATATATTCCTACATATATTAGGTATTAATTTCCTAGATATATTAGGTATTGTTATAGTTAGATCTCTTATATTTCTAGTAGGATACTCTTTATCAGCCTATATATACAAGCCTTCTGTTGTATAAGATATTGATTCAACACAATACATATTATTTTCTCTCTCTCTCTCTCTCTCTCTCTCTCTCTCTCTCTACTATTCTAACAATTATTTTTTAGATTAATAGTTAAAAAAATTAAAATAAAATGTAAATTTTTTTAATGTAAGTTTTGATTATGATAATTTGTATTAAAAAGAATTGAACCCATTTGATTAAATAAACTCTCACAATTTTTTTTTTTTTTTTTTTTTTGGTGTGCATTTCCTTAAAAGCTTTTGGGCAAATTACACTAACAGTATTTGTAATTTGAAACTTGTGTCACTTTAGTTCCTGACCTTTCAATCTTAATACATTTGACTTTGAATTTTAAATCTTATTCTAAAGAGTAATGTTAGGGATCATGAAAAAAATGTCATGAAGATAATCATGAAAGATTCTCCACCTTTGGATTACACATATAATAAAACACCACACACTAATCAAAGAATGAAAAATTTTCATAATGCATTTCATGATATTTTTTTCATGATCCCTAACATTATAAATAAAGACAATTGAAGACATCATTACTCCATTTCAAGAGCAAAGTCGTTAATTTAATAAAATATAAACTAATTTGACAAAAATAAATGTCAAAAAATTATTACTACCCACCAAAGATAAAATTATATAAAAATTATAAATCTTTTACATTTTTTTTTTTTACCAGATTAATTTTTGGTATGTGTTTGAATGATAATCATGTAATGGGTGGTTGGTTGTTTTTGTTAATGTTTTTGGATGATTATCATGAAATAGATTATATTTTTTGTTAACAGATATTTTTTTTATGGTTATCATGTAATGGAGTTTTTAATGTGTAATCGATATATTTGTATACGAAATATTTTTAGTTTTGGATTTTTTTGATTTAATGGATTGGTTTAATAGTGATATCAAAGTTGTTATCATATGTGACATTTAAAAAAATTGAAACTAATTTAATGAAAATAAATATAAAAAAAAATTATTTCTACACTCCCAAAAGGTAAAATTATATAAAAATGATATGTTTTTAATTTTTTTTCACAAATTTAATTTTTAGTTTCTTAAAAAAAATTCTGAAAATAGATTCTAAAAACCAAACCAAACCAAACAAAACTTTATAACCAAGAAAGTTTTAAGATTATTCATTAAAAAAAATGCCATTACATTTCAAATAATATACAAGTTAACTAACACAAAATAAGTTGTATAATGACTTTGCCTTTGAAATTGACCGTTTGCAAAGAAAACATCTTTGATTGTAACAAGATTCAAAATTCATGGTCAAATGTATCATAATTAAAAAGTTACGAATTAAAGTGACACAAAATCCAAACTACAAAGACTGTTAGTGTAGTTTGCTCAAAGTCTTTTTTACACCAGTAATTAAGAAAAAATGATGAGTCTTTTTTGTCTATACTTATATAAGGATTTCAAATAAATTAAAGTTACAAATTATAGCTTAAAAAAATCTCACATTTTTTGGTCACATAAATTATAATTTAAAATAGAAACCAAATACCATTAATCAATTTTTTTTGAAAAAAAACTATTAGTTAAATAAATTAACTTATAAATACTACTAAACTGACCTGCTAGCTTCGAAACCTTGAAGGCTCTTCTTACTACAATTGTTAGATTATCAAGGAGCATGATTTAATTGAACGATTCTACAAACTTGAACCATCAACACTGGCTTTGAAATCTAGTAGTCTTGGAATAATACTTTTTCACTATTTAGCAAGTGACAATTATTTTATTGTCTCTAAAAAATAAATATAAAATTAATTAATCTCACTATTTTAAGTAATTAGGAAGCGTCAATTGTTTTATTGTTTCTAAAACATAAATATAAAATTAATTAATTTCACTATCTTAACTAGCAATAGGGAAATTAAGACACCATGCATCTCATAATTTTCCATTAATTAATTTTTCATGTCAATTGATAGGCTTATTTTGGAAGCAACAATGCTATATGCACATAAATTCTCACATGAAGATAGGGCTTACGGACCCTTGTAGAACTCACCCTTATGTAGGGGTGGATATCGGCCCCATTGGTTAGGCTGGTTCGCTTGGTTTAGTTCTATTTTTCTAAGATTTGAAAAGGTTATTTTAGTTTATAGGGTCAAGCTGGACCAACATTTTTAACTTAAAATATTAATGAGTTGGGCTCAAGATTTACACTTTGAACCCAGCCCGGCTAGCTAATTAATTAATATATATATATATATATTTGAGATCTACATTTTATCTTTGTTGATTTTATTAAAACTCACATTTGTGGTGATGTATGATTAAATTTATTTAAGAAATCTTTCAATTTATACACACATTTTTTTAATTTATAATGATATCAATATATTTATTTAAGAAATATAATGTGTGACTAAATTTAATTATGAAATATTTTAATTTTTTTTAATATATAACCCGATGGGTGAACTTAAGATTTATAATTATTTTTTAGACCAGTCTTGAACAGATATAGAGTCCCAATATTAGAACCAAACCAAGCTTAGACAAATACAAAATCCCTTAATATATTGTGCGTTGTGACGGCCCGACCTAAACCCATAGCCAGATGTTTATCCACCCCTACCCTTATGTGAGAGTTTTTGCACATTCTATACACATTTTATGGTAAAAATTTTCCCTATTGCTCAACAAATATTATTTCTCTTTTGGAAGTGAAAAATCAACTTTAATTCTGTGATGACCGTATACCTTACTCGTCCCGCTTTCCTTCATTTAAACTTTGGGTTTGTCTTGTGGGGTGCTAGGTTGACTAGAAGCCTTGTTATTCGTTTGGGTTTGTGGTGTCCGGAGGTCTCTCTCTAATAAGTTCTTGTTCTTGTTTATTTCGGTGTTGACTTTTCTCTTGCTTTGGAGGGTACACGGTTGAGTCTGGAGTGTCAGGGAGTAAACGAACAAATTTCTGGGTGTAGACACCCCATTTTTGACCGCCTTCAAGACTTGGGCATTACTGATGGTTTGCTCGGTGTTGAGAGATGTGCAGGGCACAGGTTTAGTTTCTTTGGCAAGGAGAGAGGCAAATCTTTCAAAACACCTCGCTTAGAGGTTTGGAGTTGAAGAAAAGAGGAAAGGAGGGGAGAAAACAGGTTTGGGAGAAGTTCGGCATAGATCCGGGTAGAAGGGAATCGAGCAGCCCTCGCTAAATCGGGCTTATTCAATTCAATACTTGGAGTTAAGCTATGAGGCCACCATCATTGGAAATAAGACTTCCGGGGCTTCACTTTGCACTCAAGAATCTCCTAGAGCCAAGTCCGGGTGGAGGAGATATGATTGGTTGAAGCTGGGCATCATCCCGGTTGGATCGAGTCTGCGCGACTTTACGGAAAAGGGCATAACTTTTTGCACAGAAGGAATTTTGATGCAAGGTTTGCGCCATTGGAAAGCTAACTTCCGGGGCTTCGATTTGCATACCCACCGGCCATGTTTTGACCAAGGAATCATCCATCGGCACTCTATTTAGCCGACCGGCAGAAAAGAGTGCCGACCGGCACTTTATTTTGGCCGATGATCACACCTTCTGGCCGACCTGAACTCTTTGAACCCCCCAAGCATAGTGCACACCAGCTGTGCCAGCTGGGATGTACAGAACCAGACCCACGTGCATACATATGCCTATTTTGCATCCTTTTTGCACCTTTGAACCCCATTTGGTGCACCCTTTGCTCATGGCTTCTTGAGGAAGCCTTGACCCTTTGTCTTGGCTTCCTCAAGAAGCCTTACCAGCTGTCTTGGCTTCTTGGAGAAGCCCCTTGCTTTAGCTTCTCTTGTAAGCCATTTGCTTGCTCTATATAAGAGCTCTTCCTCTCCATTGCTTAGGGTTGAAGGTTTTGAACAAAAAACCAGTAGATATATATGTATATCTGATATATACATATATATCCCACCCCCTCTCTCCATATCTCTCTCAATCCACCTCCAAACAACCTTATTCTTGGCCATTCCTTCACCAACCCATAGCACAACACCACCACTTCCATTTCCAACGACTTGGGGCTGTTCTTCAGAGCTTAGGAGCACCTAAACTTGGTCCAAGAGGTGCTGGTTTGCTGGTCTTCAAGGGTAAGTCCTCAGCTTCCCTTTTCTTGCAATTTCTTGCTTTGTATTTAAGCCTTGCTTGCAAGCACTTTTGGGCTCCGACCCAAACTTCAAATAGTCTTATTTTGGGGTCCTCTTCATGTTTGATTGAGGACCCCTTGTCGTTTGGTGGCTGCATCTAGCACCTATCTCAATATCCTCTTGTATGCCATGTTTCTTGCATAGAATATTTGGCTTATATATAATCTGTTTCAGAGCATGATGTAAGCTAAGAATAGGCTTATTTTGAGCCCTTCTTCAACATTGTTGAAGGGCTCAACATTGTTTGCATACTCCATGTGCTACTTGCTTTGAAATCCATGTGATTTACCGTAATCTTGCATGCTTTCTTAGCCTACCTTGCTTCTGTTTTTGTGGCTGGTCATACACTGAAAATGTGCTTATTTTGTCATGTATAATATCTGTTTTTCGTTGTTTAGGCCATCCATGACTTGTCTTATATAGCCACTTTGCATTTTGGCTTGCTAGCCTTAAGTGCATGAGTATATAGCATGTGTTGCTTGCATCATTTTAGTGGTTTGGAACCATCTAGCATGCTATTTCAGTTCCTTTGGTGTGCTTGTATGCTTACCTTAGTTGTCTCTTTAGTGCTTTAAAAGCATGTGTTGTATGCTCCATGTTTTGGCCTTAATGCATACTTTTGAATTTGAACCATCTAGATGCCATCTAGGGGGTCCTTTGGGCTTAGTTTTATGTGTTAAAACTCTGATTTTAATTGTTTAAGTATTGCCATGTGTGGTTGTACTAAGTGTGGTTCAAAGCCTCATTGGCTTGCCTTAATGCTTGGACCATTTGTATGCATGCTTAGCCTACTTTGTTGTTTGATTTGGCATCATTTTGTAGCATGATTTCAGAGCTTTCCATGCATGCTAGTTGTTCATGTTTAGCTTCCTTTAAGTGTGCTTAAAGCTTGCTTCATTATGCCTAAGTGTCAAGCCATAACATGTGCATATGTGTGTGCATTTTTGGCCTTCATTTCCTTGGTTTTGGCCACTGTTTTAGGCCTAACTTAGAGTTGTCCAATTAGTGTAAGTCCATCCCTTGCATGCCATTCAAGTGTTGTTGCATTATCCCATGTTTACATGCTTTGGTTGCATATATTGCATGCTTGGAATCACTTGCATTTGCCTTGCATTCCCTTGGCCAAGTTGCTTAACATGTTGCATGTCTTGCATACTTACATGTTTGCATTACATCTTGCAAGCTTGCATATGTTGTTGCATACTTCACATGTTTTCTTGCTTAGGTTGTATACCTAATACATGTTATATGTTTGCATGCTCGCCTCATATCCATGTTGCATATCTTAGCTCCCATGTCTAGGTTGCATCGCATTAGCATGCATGCTCTATCTCTTGACCAAGTCATGATGGAGGTAGAAGCCCCTTGATTTGATTGTATGCATTGCATTTCATCTCATTGAAAGTGCACAACTTGGCTCTTGGGCCATCACGCATCGAAATGCGCGATTGGTGGTCCGAGAACCAAGGACTATACTCCCTTGAGTCACAAAACATGATAAGGGATGTGTTGGTGCACACATTTGCTTGGAATTCCATGTCATGCACTTCTGTCATTCTTTGTCAAACTGCTCTCGCAGAATTTAGTGCCGACCAAGCACTCTTTAGTGCCGACCGCACATTTTTGTGCCGATAATCTTCTATTGCGGCGGTGGTCACCACAAGCAGCCGGTGGTGTTTTCCTCCAGCCGATGGCACTCAGCAGAGTGCAAGGAAGGTTTCTTGGGACTTTGGTAATTTTTTGGGGGAGCAAGGCAGCAAAAACAGAAGCAGCAGTGTCACTGTACGGGTTTCCGGGCAACGCGGACATCGAGCATGCATCATTCGCGCATTCCAAGGCAGGGCCGAGGCCCCATTTCATTTCATTTAGATGCTTTAATTTCAGTACTTAGGAATTTGTAATAATTTATTTATTCATTTATTCTTCGGTCTGTATTATTTATTTATTCGGTCCCTCCGAGTGAGGGCAAAAATGTAATAAGTGTGGGTGAGTGTGATGCATGTCTTCCAACCCCCGCTTCTTTCTAACCCTTTTATTTACCCGCTTCCAGTGGTAGATTAGGGCATTTTAAATTAGCATACCTTATGCAATGCATGCGTGCATCCATGCATTTGTTTACATGCACCGGGCTCGGTACATCATACAAACTGCATCACAATTTTCAAATTCCAAAATTGAATACGTGCTATGTGATAGCATTTCATATACCATGTCTAGGATAGCCGAGCCTGTCTAGATTACATCCTTGTATGTGCCGCATTAGACATTTCAGTATGCTTAGGTCCATGCATGGATTTCTAATAAGCTTCTGTTTTGGCTTGGAGTACTAGGTGAGCTTTCATGCTTTAGCATACCGCATGTGTGTAAATGTTGCCATGACAGTATGCTTAACATGCGGCTAAGTGCTTATGTGATAAACTGTTTGAATGCCTGTGGATGGAGGTTGAATTACCTAAATTGGGACAACACATTAAAACTGTGAGTTTTAAAGCCCACTAGATAGTGGCAAAATCGTCTTTTCTAAAAGCCCGCTTGAGAGTGGCAAAACCTGCATTTTAGCCTACTTGCGAGTAGCAAATCATTTTCAAAACAAACACGCAATGTCTTGTTCCAACTTAGGCGATTTGGTCTATATTTGTTTGCTGCACGCATAACATAGTAATTCTAGGCTAATAACCGGAATAAGAACACATAAGGTTTTCAAAATAAGATATCACGGTTAGTAGAGGCGGTCTTGACCGGCGAAAGGGGGTGCTCATAGCTGACCTTCCCCGATCGTACCCAAGCTCCCGAGCCAAGACACTTTGGTTATGATGGACATGTGGCCTTTGGCACCGAGTCAGGGTTTCCTAAATTTCCCCTTTTTAAAAAATATTTAGGTGGCGACTCTGTAATCTGGCAAAGCAGTCCATGTTTGGCACTTCTTTTCAAAAATCAGTTTTTCTCAAAACGATTTGCCAGAGTTGGACTCTTTGGTTCAGATTTAGAACCGTGACACAAATCGAGTCCGAACTGTAGCCGAGGTCCCTCGCGGACTTGTTACACTGGGCTGCTAGGCCAGGGCCGCACGTGCGGGGAGGGGTGAACTTCAGAGGGTTGCACACTACCTAAAAGGCAGGTGCGGAATAAGGTGCAGCACGTGCGGGGTTGAGGGCCGCACATGCGGAAGGGAGGCTCTGCACGTGTTGGGCACGTGCCGCACGTGCGGGACACTGGCAGATCCGGAAACTCTATTTTTATTTCTCACTTTGGCTGAAATTGTATCACTTTCTAACCCTTCTCTCTCACTCTAAAAGTCATTTTTGCTCCTCCTTCTCTCTAAAAACTTCCAACAAACCTCTAAAATCCTTTATCTCTTGAAATTCCTTGGGTCTAAATCCATCTTCTCTCACAAGTCTTGAAGATCAAAGCTAGGGCTACGTTGTATACAGTGGAGATTGAGTTTGGAACATCTTGGATATCTAGGGTTTCCTCTCTTCTCTTCATCAAAATTGAGGTAGGGACTTTCTTGAGTTATATATACATGTTTTGCAAGATTAAATGCTGATTTTATGTTTCTCTTGAATTTATTTTGAGAGTTGGGGTTGTGGCTCAAGAGTGTAGAGATTTTTCAAAAGAGGGTTTAAACTTTCAAATGTTTCTAGTCAATCCTTGAGGGCTTCATCTTATTAATCTAAGAAAGATGTTTTTGGATGGGGTTTCACCAAGAAATGGGAAGATGTTTTGGTTTTTGATAAAGAACCCTAGAAGTTTGGGAATTTAGGGGCATGTGGGCAAAACCTATGGATTTTCTTTCTTTCTTTCTTTCTTGTGTTCAATGAATGAAGGAGTGTAGATTTTATCATATGTTTTGTTAAATAGCAATCTTCTTAGTATATGAACAATGAGAAATTATTTTAACATTATTACTAAATACATGAACATGTATAGTTGAGAAGTGGCAAATTGGTGTTTACCATGGATTATAAAAATTGTAAATTCTTGGAGATTAATGTTGAAAACATCACATGTAGTCTTGAAGAAACTAATTTGTATGAATAGTGCATGATGAGAAATTGTTGTTGCTATGAGTTAATCGCATATGGTTATTTTGTGAAAGAACATTGGAGAGAGGAAATGAGAAATGTATTTATTCGATATTGTTGTTGAGTTACATAAAATGGAGAAATGCTATGAGGCATGGAAGAACATTGCATTGCATTCGCATGAAATTACTTCTTATGCATTGTGAATTTAGATTGGAAACATTTACTTCAAGAAAAGATTTCTTTGTAATAAGAACTATGGAAATATGTATGGGATAAATACGTTGGTAAGTCCAGATAGGAGGTGTAGATGAATTGATAAGTTGGCCTAAGTGTCTGGGATAAAGACCGAAAACACGCACGGAGGAGGTACCACTTACCTTCCGGTTAGCAACCGGTAAAGTGGGGTTATTGATAGTGCTTGTTGAGCCTACTTGCAGACACCAACCTAGGGATTACTTGTGTCTTATTTACCGCCTCTATTGATTAAAAATTGGGAGTTTGAAATTTATGAGATTACATAATATTATTGAAAATAAGGTGATTTTCAAGTAGTGCATGAAATAAAACTCTTCTTTATAATGGCATTTGCATGGCATCACATTTGCATTTAATATTGGAAAAATTTGCATAACTGTATATACTTTGTAAAGATTCTCTACTGGGCTTTATACTCACCCCTATGGGATTTTGGTGCAGGTAAAGATGTGGTGATCTCGCCGAGTTGAGGGCGTGGATATATTTGTGAAAAGTAGATTGCTCTTTTATTTCTATTGTAAATTTTGTAAAGCCAAGGGCTAAACATGTATGGGTCCGATGGACCATTTTGGTGTAACCAAGCTCATGTCTTGGAACTTGTAAGCCCTTGAGGGCCTTTATTTGTTTTGGTTAAATGATTTCACATGATATAGATTCATGTACTAGTTTTCTATGAATGTATAATCGCATGTGAGAATTACTTTTGTATACACATTTGAAGTTATGTAATAGAACATAATGAATTCAACCTTCTGGCATCACTTGTGTGACAGTATTATGATTTAATGAATATGGGTTGATGCATTATATTTATGTTGGATTATTTCGAGGTGTTACAAATTCTCTTTTGAGGAAGTCAAAGTCAAACCTGTCGACAAATGCATACATATACACGCTTTCTCTAGAAGGTTGCTTGGCCAACTTTATCTATCTTCAAACCATTACACGCCAACCTCGTGCTCCCATTGATCAGATCATATCATATCATACTATAAATACCTCTTTCACACCCACACTTTTACATCAAACCCTTGCTTCTCTTCTCTATCCATTCTATAACTTCTTCAAAAATGATATCCGTAACAAATTACCTACTTACATTCATCCTCGTCGGAATCCTCGCTAGAGCTCTGCCCGAGCTCATATCGGCATAGAATTGTGGTTGTGCATCAGATATGTGTTGCAGCCAATATGGGTATTGTGGCACTACCGATGCATATTGTGGGTCAGGCTACCAAGAGGGTCCTTGTTTTACGACACCGAGTCCTAGCAATGTCTCGGTGTCTGACATTGTCACGCAGGCTTTCTTTTTTCTTTTTTTTTTCTTTTTTATCAGTAAAAAAAGGATCTTTATTGATGAAAATATACAAAGTATGATAAATACATTAATAAAGAGGAGCATGGATTGAGCTTAAGCTCCAAACTAGTGAGAAACCAACAAACAGAGCAAAAAGAAGCAGCCAAAACAAAACTAAAACCAACATAGCAGCCCAGAGTTGCAGAGCAAAACAGAGCTAAACCAACATAGCAGCCCAAATTTGCAACCAACATAACAACTGAGCAAAGGCTTAAACCCAAACAACCAACTTAGCAGACCAGTAAAACAACTAGCATCAACAGAGCTACATAGCAGACAACCAGAACCAGCTCCAAGAGCAATACCAGCAGCAAAGTACTAAGCATCAAAGCACAATAATAGCATACCCAAAATTAATAGATTATGACACCAAAAATACTAGTCAAGCCAAAATTAACAGCAAAGTACTAAGCATCAAACCAAAATTAACAGCAATCACAGCTGAGCAATACTAGTCACCAATGACAGCACCTCTACTTTATACACCAGAACCAACTCCAAGAGCAATACCAGCAGCAAAGTACTAAGTATCAAAGTAGATTCTAAACCACTAATAGCATACACACTAACAGGTAAAGCAGATTCTAAACCAAGCAAGCTACTGCTGATTCAATCCAGGCACATTCTCACATGTTGCAGATTATGAACTAGATCATTGACAAAATAAGCCAGAGAAGAATCTGAGGACTTCACCCATAAGGCAATTTGCACCTTAATGGTATCACATGGAACTTCAGAATTAGGCTGCACCCCATTAAACACACAATCATTCCTCAATTTCCAAATAGACCAGAAAATTGCAAATGGGATTACACTCTATAGCTTCTTTTCATTTTTCCTCAATCTACAACCAGACCACCTCCTTAGTAAACTCTGAATTGTTCCTGGTGAAACCCATTGCAACCCCTACCACCTGACAAAGAATGACCAGATCAGCCATACAAAAGAACATAGAAGTAGTATATGGTTAATAGTTTCCTTCACTTCTTTACAGAAAACACAGTAGACATCAACAATGACATTTAGGATAGTAATCCTTCTTAAGAAACTAGTTATCTTTATTTTACCCCTCTAAACCAACCATCCAAAGAATTGTGCTCTTAGTGGTGCAACATCCTTCCAGAAAGATCTAAAGATCATGTAGGTAGGACCAAAACCCAATTCAAACCAATTATAGATAGATGAAACACTAAAGATACTAGATGGATCTGCTTTCCAACTCAAAAAGTCAGCAAAATTTGCCCTTAGCACTGGAGTACTGCTGAGATACACAATCAATCTACTCATCTCCTTTTCCTCTCAAGCAAAAAGGGGTCTCCTAAAATTAATGACCTAATTCCCAAACTTATCTCTACAGTTATGAAACATAAACACAGACCCTGCTTTGTCAACTGAAAGAGAGTAAAGTCTAGGAAACCCATCGCTGAGGCATACACCATCTGACCAACAGTCAGTTCAAAATCTTGTTCTTCTACCATCCCCAATCTTGACAACAGCATTACTTCTAAAAAATTGAAGAAGCTCTGCCCTAGTAGCCACAGTGTTAACTATATCACCCCAAATCTTGGACATCCGGCTAACCCTATCATTGGATGGGAACCAATTCCAACCTAGCTCCACGTACTTTCTACAGATTACATCCTTCCAGAGGGAATTATCTTCTGCAACAAACCTCCACCAGCACTTCAGTAGAAGACATACATTCACTATTCTAATTCTCATAACACCCAGTCCTCCTATGCTTTTGCTTTTAGAAACATCCTCCTATTTTACCAAGTGCACTTTCCTCCTCAGATCTGAGCCACCCCAAACGAAGGAAGATTGGATTCTTTCAATCTGTTTTGCTACCAGCTCAGGCATCTGGAAGAGTAAAAGATAAAAAAATAGGTAAGCTAGCAAGGACAGACTTAATCAAGGTCAACCTACCTGCAAAGGACAAAAATCTTCTCTTCCAAGAAGCAAGTCTTTGCTTACACTTATCAATCACTGGCTGCCAAGTTCTAATTCTACTTGGGCTGGTCCCTAATGGCAAGGCCAAGTATTTAAGAGGCGGATTCTGATATTTACAATTCAGCCTTGCTGCAAACTCTTGGCCTAGCTTACTAGGAATCCCTAGCCCACAAACCACACTTTTGTTAAAATTGATTCGTAGGCCTGACAAGATTTGAGAACACCTGAGGATTCTTTTTATATTAACAATTTCCCCCCCATCAGCTTCACAAAACAGTATGGTGTCATCTGCAAATTGTAAATGAGTGATCCTAAGACCGCTAGAGCCAACATATGCCCCTCTAATCAGACCCAAATTTTTAGCTCTAGCCAGTAAAATATTGAGTGCTTCAGCCACAATGATGAACATGAATGGTGACAATGGATCTCCCTGTCGAAGACCCCTCTATGGACAAAACTTTGGTGTTGGAGACCCATTAACCAACACAGAAACTCTAGCAGATGCAACACATTCTTTCATCCAACTCACCCACTTAGTTTCAAACCCAAAGTTTGATAATATAGAAAATAGAAATTCCCAGTTGACTGTGTCATAAACTTTTTGAAAATCCAGTTTAAGCATAATTCCACTCCCTCTAGCCTTTTTCCATCCGTCTACAATCTCATTAGCAGTAAGATACCATCTAATATGTTTCTGCCCTTTAAGAATGCTGATTGAGTGTCACTAATGATACTTGGCAACACCTATTTCAACAAATTTGATAGTACCTTAGCCAATATCTTGTACAGGGAACCCAATAAGCTAATAGGCCTATAATCATTAAGGTTGAAAGGGTTCTCAAATTTTGGAATTAAAGCTATGAAGGAGCTGTTCAGCCCTCTAACCAACTTAGCATTTTGGTAAAAGTCCCTTATAAATTGCAAGACATCCCCCTTCACTATATTCCAACATTTCTGGAAAGAAAAAAAAAAAAAAACCCCATATTAAAACCATCTAGCCCAAGGGCCTTGTTTCTCCCATGAGATTTGATAGCACATTTAATCTCCTCCTCTAAAAAATCTGCCTCCAAGAAACCTAACTCATGGCCATCCCCAATAGCCTTACAAGGACCATTTAATGTGGGTCTTACCAACCAAGGTTCTGCAAAAAAGTTACTAAAATGATTTAACACCTTAGCTTTAATACCTAGAGGATCTTCTATGGTGATTCCACTAACCATAATGGAGCATAAGGCATTCCTATTGCTTCTACACCTGGCCATAGCATGGAAAAAAGAGGTATTTCTATCACCCAATAAAGCCCATTTGAGCCTAGACTTTTGAAACCACATCCTCTCCAGCATTTTACCCAACAGCCAAGCTTCACCTTTCAAGTCTCTCTTCCTGGCCAATTCATGTGTAGATATTACCCTATCTTCAGCAACTAGATCAAAAGCATGAGCTGCCTCGTCTGTAGCTTTGAGCTTATGCACCACATTACCAAGCACCTCAAAATTCCACTTCTTTAGAGCAGATTTTAAGGCTTTTAGTTTGACCAAACATCTGAACCCTGCCCAACCTATCACATTTAGATCAGCCCAAGTTTGTTCCACAAATGACACAAATTTTGGATGCAAAAACTAGGCACTTATGAACCTGAATGGTCTAGGGCCCCAATCCCTCTCATCTTCTATCAGTACAATAAGGCAATGGTTAGAAACTACTCTAGGTAAACCCCACAGCTTGAAATTAAAGATCTTCAACCATTCTGGATTTAAGAGAAATCTGTCAATCCTGCTCCATCTATCACCCTCATGTGAATTACACCATGTAAACTTCCTACCATACATTGGTAGATCAGAAACCTCTAATTTCTCTATCATATCATTGAATTCCCTCATACCCTTATCCCTCCTAGAGCAACATTTTCTTTCAGATATGCTTCTAATTTCATTAAAATCTCCCTCCAAGCACCATGGGGCCAAGAACTGTGTTTTAAGCTTCACAAAGATATCACACACCCCTTTTCTTCCTACAGGGTCATTTGGTCCATAGACATTAACTATTACACAATTAAAATTAAAAAAGATCGAACCTGCAAGAAGAATAAAATTGCGGTTACAACAAAGATTCCTTGAGTTTGAAAAACCTCGGGTTCGAGATCTGAGTAACCCACCAGCAATTCTACTAAATCAACAGACATAAACTTCATTTTTTCACCAGCCCAAATGGAGTTCACAAGCTCTGCATTGATTACCTCCTATTTAGTTTCTTGCAAGAGCACCATATCTATGTTCCTCGCCTTGAGCACCTGTTTGACTTTCCTACATTTTTCAGGCCTACCTAACCTCCTAACATTCCATGATAAAAGCTTCATTTATAAGAATAGCTCTCCTTAGCCTCCTAGAATAGACAGTTAGCTGGCTACTCCCTTCCCCTTCTTTTGCACCATCTCCATGTCCAAAGACTCCAACTCAATAAGTTTACTCGCAACCTCCTCTTCTTTGTCTTCGCAGTTCAACCCAAGAGCTCTCCCCATCTGTAAGGTTGTGTCAGCCTCATTGAGTAACTCCCTACCTCTACTGGATGCACTTGCCCTGGAAAGTGAAACTGCAGCCATTACAAACTTACAAATTGCTCCTTTCTTGAGTTTAAATTATGGGCCAATAATATTATGAAGGTCCATGAAAAATCTAGAAAACCTCCTAGATGTTGATTTGTGATTATGTACCAATTTTAAGCAAAATATAACAATCCTAATCAAACAATCAAGAGAAAGAGACACAAAGATTTTACGTAGAAAAACCACAATTGGACACCTTCCAATTGTGATAAAAAAACCACAGGCAACTGCCACAAGAACAATCCACTAAGAAGATTTAAAGGAATTACACAGGTATCACTCTCAATTATCTAGCGAATCCACAACGCCTAATTGAACCAACCTCTATGTGCCTCTTCCAACCCCATCTTCAGCACGGAATTGTCTTTCTGATGAGCCACTCCGGATTCCACCAAAGCTTCAGGCTCGAATTCTTTAGAATTCACAACTGAAGAACAACTCTCTCTTTTGTGTATAACAAACAAACCTTTGATGTACTCTATTTAAACCATGAGTTGAATACTCAATAAAACATTAAAAAAAAAAAAACAAAATATCTCCAGATATAAACCTTTAAGAACCAAAAAGAAGATCTGGAGGACTTCAATGAATACCTTAATTTTGGGAGAAAACCAAGTATTTATAGAGAACCAAAAGTAATCCTAGATTGGGAAGAAAACAAACTCCTTGAGAAATCCGGATTCTGAGGCTCGCTCGAGCGAAGATTTGCTGGCTCGAGCGAGGAGTGTATTTTTCATGATTTCTACTAGTGTCTTGGCTCGAGCGAGGGATACTTGGCTCGAGCGAGGAATACACTCTTTCAGGTTTTTGTATGGACGCAATCCTTGGCTCGAGCAAGCATTCCTTGGCTCGAGCGAGAAAGTCTTAGCTCGAGCGAACACTCCTTGGCTCGAGCGAGCAACGGCTGACATGCAATTTTGAATGCAATTTTGAATGCAATTTTGAATTTTGCTTCGGCCGCGAGCTGATCGGGCAGCTCGACCCCCATAATAATCAGCGAAGTAGCAATCTTGAAAGCATTAACATCACAAACTTCTCTGCATGGCTCGATTCGGGTTTGGATTCGCATCTAATAAACTCATAGCCTCACTGAAATAAAAGTGTGAATAAAATTACAACTCAAAGGAGTTTTGTCAAACGGGATAGCCAAGAATAAAAACCTAACAGTCCAGACCCCTTTTCTTGTTCCAAACTTTCCTTTTCACCCCTTTACTCTTCTGTTTCCTACGAGCCTTCTTAATCTATGGTGAAAAGCGAGAACACTCCCCAAACTTTCCGAAAACCACTCCACTATCTTTAATTGTTTGTATCTGGAGCTGGGTCATAACCCCACAACCAGATTGAAAAATATTCTCAATATTAGTTGGACTGCCTGGGCCGCTAATACCATCAAGACCTTGGTCTGGATTAACAATACTCCCCCCATGTTGGGCTTGGGCTTTGCCTAACACCACCTCTAAATTTAATCCAACCCCATTACTCTCAGACCCACTGATGCTTCTAATGAAGCCTGGCGTGCATAATATACCATCCACATTCCTAAATCTACCACCTACACCTTGCATAGAGCCCACCAAATTGACTGTAGGACTAACATTTCGTGCACCACATGACATCTCCAACATACTATTTGTTTCCACCACCACAGAGACACTCTGCCAACTTTTTACCTTCCTATCATCCTCTGATACCACAGGCACCACCGTCGCTACCTCAACTACAAAGTCAACAGCTCTCTGGTCACCAACCTATACATTGGCCCCTACTTCGCCCCCCTGAGTCACCTGTAAGCTACCTCGATCAGTAGACACTCTGCCAACTTTTTACCTTCCTATCATCCTTTGATACCACAGGCACCACCGTCGCTACCTCAACTACAAAGTCAACAGCTCTCTGGTCACCAACCTCTACATTGGCCCCTATTTCGCCCCACTGAGTCACCCGCAAGCTACCCCGATCTGTAGCAGCCTCCTGACTGTTTGAACTCTGGATATCTCTTTCCTTTTAGTGAGGACAACAACTGCACTGTTGCATTACGACCTTAGAGATAACAATCTGCTCCTCACAGATCTTTACTGGGTAGAACATACCTTTGCAATCTAAAACAATGGTAGCATTAATGGATTCCATACAGGACGTAGCAATTCTCACCTTACCACACTGGAAATTTTTTAGCCTCAGTGTGTCATCATCTATCCCAACAACTTGCCTCAACTGTCTCCCAATATTGCTGAAAGTATTGAAGCACCACAAGTTTGGGGGCACCCCATAGCAACTAAGCTACACGATCCTTTCTTGATCAATGGCCATACCCTGTTTCCACACTGATACCGATTCACTCTAGCCCTTAATCCAACCTTCCATTTGATTAAGCTTCTCTTTTATCATCATTACTGAGCTGAACGAAAGTACCACATCTCTGCCCCCACCTATTATAAACTTAACATCCCCCAATCCCCTGATCACCAACTCCTTAAACTCAGCTACAGAACAAGAAGGCTTCAGCCTTACAATCACACTCTCAAATAACCAGCCATTACCTTCTTCAAATGCCTTGACAGTTATGGATGGTTTGGACGTGGATCCGCCGTCTCGGAGTACCTGAGCATAAGACAAACTCCCTCTTTGCATAACAGGGACAGCAATGGACTTCCCTCTACCATCTCTACCATTGTTCGGTTGTACTGATTTATACTTCATAACCTCCTCCTTCCCAAACTGGGCCATCTTGACCTTCAAAGCTTTATCATCACACCTCAGCCCATCGGTTTTTTGAACCGCCATTTTTGCTGCAACTGGACAATCATACCTGACAAAACCGAACCTAGTGCGAGACATTTTCCTTCTCTTAAAGGGATGAAGACATCCCTCATGACACCAAAATTGGAAAATAGGGAGTGCAACCTCCTCGGATCCATCGAGTTTGGAATATCGTCCACAAAGATGGTGTAGATGACTGACTGACCCTTCCTGCTCCAGGATCCATGCCCACCATGTCTATGGACCACTGGCCTCAAACCTCTAACCTCTAACCTCCAAACTCTTTCTCACTTCTTCGCTCCATTCCTTGTTTTCAAATAATTGGCCTCTTAGTGAGATGTAAGGGTTCTCGCATGATAATTGGTGAAGCCGATGCAAGTTATGCCAGAAAGAGCTTCCACACTCGATCTTTGTTCCTTGAGGCACTTAATTCATACCCTCTTTTTGGAAGGGATGGTTCGGTTGATGATTCTAAGCACAAAATCACTGCTTTCTTTGCGCATGTCACGGATGAGACTAGATTAAGATTTTAACCTCCCTCTTGTTCTTTTGCATGCATAATTTCATAAGTTGATTAGTAAATTTATTTGCATAGAATTTAGGCCTATTTTGACAATTGGATTAAATATTAACAGTTTGACTATTTTAAATCACATCATCTCTATATTTTTACACTTTTTTTTATAAAAAAAAAAAAAAAGTTGAAAAAAAAGTCAAAAAACTAATTTTTAATTTACTTTCCAAAACAAATCTCAATACTGTGCGTCCTATCCTTGTATCAATTGTATGTGAATAGATTCTGTACAAGTAGCTAACATAGTTGTAATTAGTAGACAAATATAAAAAGGTTAGTTACGTGTAGCTCCTAATAAGTGGATTTATTGCCTAATAGGTTCTATGAGAAAAATTTATCATAAAAAAAAATGTTAGTAATTATAAGTTTTAGCAACAATTTATAAAAATCATGATAAAAAAAAAGTCACTAATTGTCAATTTTTAGCGACATATATAAAAAATTGTCACAAAAAATTTGTTTTTACCGACAATTTTATCAAGACTTATTTTCAATAGGACTTGATAGGAATTAAATCCAACTATTAAGACTTATTGGTAGTTTACCCATATAAAAATTGTTTAGTACAATCCAAACTATGGCAACAAAATTAAAGGCCCCATTTTAGTACAATATTTCAACTAAGATAATTTTCAATTAAAAATCTGAAGGCCAAAACTCTACACTATACAATAGACTAGACGATTTGAAAAGTAAAAAAACTATTTTAAAAAAAGGTTCACTAAAAGAAAAACTAAAAAAGTTGATTTTTTTTTAATAAACTTTCTTTTGGATTTTGTTTTTAAAAACTTCTTAGATCCTTCTAGACTATTTGATAGACCTAAAAAAAAGATCTAATACAAATTTAAATAAATTTCAGTACAAACAAAAAACTCAGAAAAAAAGATATGACTTTTTTAGTCGTGGCCAAACAAAAGTGCAAGGACCATTGCATACATATATAGTTGATAATTTTTGTGTGTGATTGTGCAGATTTTTGCTACATAGAAGAGACAGATGGTGCCTCCAAAGGACTACTTTGATTAGACAAGCACACAATATCCCTGTGTAGCTGGGAAGGGTTACTATGGAAGAGGCCCACTTCAACTATCATGGAACTACAATTATGGTCCTGCCGGAAAGAGCATTGGCTTTGATGGACTCAACAATCCAGAAATTGTTGCGACAGATGCAGCTGTGTCGTTCAAGGCCGCCTTGTGGTATTGGATGAACAAAGTTCACTCTATCATAGTTTCTGGCCAAGGGTTTGGTGAAACAATCCGAGCCATCAACGGTGCACTTGAATGCGATGGTGGAAACACAAATACAGTCAATGCTCATGTTGAGTACTACCAAGAATACTGCAACCAACTTGGCATTGCGCCTGGCGATAATCTTTATTGTTAAAAATTTATTATTTATTTTTTTTGTTACAAATTTATGGGTACATGTTTTTAAAAGTAATAAAGAGTAGGAACCATCCAAGTTAGGGCTTTATTCAAGCATTGACTTATTTGGCATGTAATGTACAACTAACACAATATTGAAGGGCTTATGAGAACTTGTTTTGATACTTGATCTAGGATGAAATAATTGGTATCAACTTAAATGCATTATTTCATCAAAGGCTATATATGTCTTCTCTTTTTTTTTCTTATTAAATTGAACAATATTTCAATGTTGTTTGACGGGGAAGAACGTTGTTTCTCTATACACTTCATAATATTTCATTACAAAAGTAGCATGCTTGTTATAGGCAACCCAATACGGTGTGAACACAAGTTTATATTGTAGTAGGCCTGTCAACGGGTCGGATCCGGGTCGGATTTATCGAGATCCGATCCGATCCGATTAACCAGTAATCCGAATCCGAATCCGAATCCGAATCCGAATCCGATTATTAAGAATCCGACTACTTACAATCCGATCCGATCCGAGTTAAACGGATATCCGATCCGTCTAATCCGATCTGATCCTTTTTTTTTTTTTTTTAGCGACCATAGCCACTACCGGTGTGGTGGTTTGAAGAACTTGCCATATTTGAAAGCGCAAAAACAAATGCCCCAAAGGTGATTTAAGAAAAAACCACCACTTCATCTTGCATTTTTGGGAGGAGGTAGGGTGAAAAATACAACGCCATCAAGAAAACATCAACTCTTGAGTTCCAATGAACTGCTGCTAACAAATATAATTGAATTCCAATGAACTGCTGCTAACAAATACAATTGAATTCCAAATATGTCATATTACACACAAGGAAAAATTGAAATTATGGACATCCTGTTTCCATTTGTTTGTGCTATGACTCTGTGAAGCACACTCTTGTATTTGCCATTGGTGATTACCTGTGTAGAAAATGAATGCATGAAAGTCCACTACACATGCATAAATCCCAACAACAAAATGTAAGCAAATTATGCATTTTGTCATCAAATAGAAAAATGAACATGAAAGTAGCTGCAGATTTGATAAACTTGGAAATCTTCCTGAGCCAACATATTGCACACAAGGAAAAATTGAAATTAAAGGTCATGAAAAGGAAGGGTTTCCCAAGAAAAACCATCACTACAGCATTTTCCAAGGTAATTGAGAGGACTCAATAATAGACAAAACCACAACCTATACAACCGAATTAACTGTCACAGAATACAACCGTGAAGAAGAACAGACTATGCCTCAATCTGACAAGATTGATTACGTAAATAGTTTATTTTCAGCATATTCTTCTCCTCTTCTAAATTTGCTGGATCAAAAACAGGACACTGTAATTGGATAACAAACTGTCAAAAGCAATGCTGTGTTGTCAACAGAGTCAAAAAAAAGATAATTGCAGTGAGTTCTTAGTCATTAAAGCTTCAATTGTCGATTCCAATGATTCAACCTGCATAGAGAAAACAACACAAGCACCTTAATCAATACTCATCAAATAGCCCAAACTTCAAAAGCAGCTATTTTGAACATAAATTAACGACAATATATTCAAGTTCAAAGATTAACTTCACTTTTATCTATATAAATTTAGCATGAGGATGACAATTTTCCATTTAAGTTATTTGTTCTAAAAGCTATAAAAGTCACTGTACTAAAATTTTCTTTGCATCAAGACTTTAAGTAACTAAATTTGTGGTTGGATCATATATTATATAAACTATGACACTTTATATAATACAACTGTCAATTTTTTTCTATTTCATATTTTCTATTCCTTTTATTTCAATTGGTTTGGTGGGTATGGTTCAATGGGTATCGTTTGGAAGTCTATTCTTATAGGCAATAAGGTAATTATATATAATTTAAACAACCTAAATCATTCATGTAACCAAGCATCTTCATACTTGCACTATATTAGACTACTTACCATTACAACCAAACATCAATAATCTTCTCCATCCATCCTCATCCTCTCCTTTCTTTCTCTTATTACTTAGTTGTTCAAATTCTATAATGGCATTTTTGTTCTTCAAATTTGGCTTCAACAATTATTTATGTCTCCAATTCAACTACATGAGCTGAAATAAGAAACTCTAAAGACTAAATAGATGAAATTGATAGTTCAGGATCAAATAGAAAAGGAATAGCAATGGCTTAGAGAATAAAAGCGAAAGCAACTCTGTATATATGCATTTATATATGATGAGTTTATTGGGTGCCATGCAGGTGTCTTCTGTAAGTGCTGGTCCTTACCTAATCTTCATCTTTCTATCATTAATGGATAAATTTCATGCAGATATTCTTTTGGGATTTGAGAGTCAAAATTTCACTAAACACAGCGTAATTGATATACTAATTGGTGCAAGTAGTAATTGTAAAAATCTGGATATGCAAAGAGGTCCTGCAAGTCAAAATTGTGATTTTACTGACTTGCACAAGTCTCTTCAAATTTTGTGAAGATTTATTTGTCTCCAAATCTTATTGAATTGATTTGCATTTAATTTCTACATTGGTCTTTGATCTTGTTTATAGATGTAAATTTAATGGATCATCGACCGACTGTCATAAATTTGAAATTTGCAACATTGGTGGCGTTGAATCGAAAACTAACAGATGTGCTTTTGAGAATACAATCAATGCTTTCTCTCCAAGTGAAATTGTGAGTCCTGATTTTCATCCTCATTTCCCTTGACCTCAATTTCTAATATTTATTTTTCCATAGAAAATGTAGGTGGATTCTAATCAATGAGTATTGTATATTTATTTGGTGGTATTTTTTGCTACAGGAGGACATGTCTTCTTGCTATAATCAAATGCAGGAATTAGACATGGAGAAAGTAACAATAGTACCCAAGTTTAAAATATCCTCACACCTCTCACCGATCCGATGATCAAGAGAGATTGATGTTTTTGAAAATTCTTTGGTTAGTTCTGCCATTAGAACTCAAAAGAAAAGGCTTACATTCCATGACTTTGATAAAAATATATAGCATACCCAATGAGAAGCGATGCCGGTAGAGGAATTTTGATTACGTCTTTGGTGAACTCAAATATGCATTGCACAATAAATCAAACATAAAGGAGTAGGAGTTGGCAAGATAACTATGCAGCGAACAGAACTGCAGACAAGCACAAAACAGTGTGCACCAAACACTTCAATTTGGAAATTATATAGATTTACAGTCAAATGATTTGCGCTTCGTGTTCCATGCATCAGAAACATGTAAAATGCAAAGCATAATCAAATAAACAAGAATTATGAGCATTGAAAAAGATTACAATGTGAACCCTTTACATGTAATAGAATTTGGCTGCCTTGGACTGCTGAACAAATCGCAAAAATGTTTCTAAATTTACCAATACAAGATAGAAAAGAAGCAGGAGTTGGCAAGATGGTGGAGTTCTAAAGATGCATGTACTACAAGGGAATTTAAACCAACATCCTATCATTGAGACCCACAATTTCCAAAACCTATGGACACCAGTCATTTTAATTCAATAATTTTACAGATACAAAATAATTAATAACAAAATTGACCATTGAAACATAGTTAAAAATACAAAGATAGACTAGACCCATGAATCTAACATAGAAGAGAAATTTCAAAATGAAAGTATAGATTATAATACCAATTTTCATAGAGATAAAAAGTGAAAATTAAGATAAAAAATTATATAGATAAACATATTTTCTTGTCTCCACATTGAGTTGAAAAATATAGCAACTGTAATCTATAATAGAATTAACATTCACTTGTCCTGCTATGTAGCAATTCTCCTTCCTCATATCCTGAGTTGACTAGATATAAACTGTATTTCGAATTCTAAAAAAAAATGCTGGACTTTGTTCATGAAGGTTTCAATATGAGGGAAACAGTGGGTAATCTATAATAGAATTAACACTTTCAGATCTTCTTCAACAACATGAATTGTTTTTAAGAGATGAGGGTTTAACATATGAGAGGCTCATTCTATGGTTACATACTCTTGTTGGAGACAGTGGGTAATCTATATAAACATATGAGAGGCTCATTCTATATATGAGGGAAACAGTGGGTAATCTATATAAACATATGAGAGGCTCATTTTATGGTTACATACTCTTGTTGGAGACTTGAGGAGAGAAGCTTACATTAAGAGATGAGGGTTTAAAACTTACGATACAATAACTAAGGGGCCAAAAAGGGAAAAATGAAACAAAATTGAAGAGAGACTCCAATTCAAGGTCCTTACATCAGTCCTTGCTTCATAAGAACACTCAAGGAGACTCCAATTCAAGGTTATAATTGAACAGGTCTGAAAATAAATTAAAAAAAAATTCTTCAGAGGTCAAAAACATTGGGTCATTTGTCCATATCTGTGCTTGTGCATATAAAATGATAGTAAGGCTGTGTTTGGGTCATGGAATTGGGGTAATGATTTGAAAATGGAAAGGAAAATATGAGGGAAAACAGTGGAAAAAAACACAGCCTAATAGACAAAAAACACAAGTTGAAACAGCTTAAATAAATCAACCGACCCACTGATTCAAAATTGATAACAAATATATGATATTACATTCAAACAAACAACCCAAAGTACCCATCAAATAACAAATATATAGAGTCCCAAAAACATCCAAGAAAATGTTTCAGAATTGATTTTCCATTCAAACAAACAACCCAGACCTCTTATATAAAGGAGAAACACAAGCACAAGGTCAGAAAAGTAGATACAATGAGAGCTCACCGAAGAATACCTAGATCAGAGAAGTCGGAGAAGAAGACGATGAGAGCTCACCGAAGAATACCTAGATCAGAGAAGTCGGAGAAGAAGACGATGAAAGCTCACCGAAGAATACCTCAGAGAAGTCGGAGAAGATAGACGATGAAAGATAGATTTCATCGTCGTCAATCGGAGTAGGAAGAGACCCATCAATCATCATCGACCATTCTCGAAGCTCATCCTCTCCGATCACTTCCCAAAACTCATCATTTTCAATCGGATTTGATTATGAGAGAGATCTAGGTATTCTTTGATGAGAAATGATGAAAGAGACGATGAGAGAGATTTGATTCAGAGAGATCTGATTTGGTTTTCTAGGAATTCAATCGGATTAGGCAAACAAATGGACCGGATCGGATTTATCCGAATCCGAACCCGTTTTAAATCGGGCTAAACAGATCCGGACTAAACAGATTTTCGGATTCGGATATGCATAAATGGATCGGGTTAATCGGATCGGATTCGGATCGGATTCGGGTTATACCCGATCCGTTGACAGGCCTATATTGTAGTAGCAACCTAAGGCATTTATGGTGGTTAGAGTAATAATGATCGGATTAATAATCTATTGGATTGATTGTCCAACTTAATTAATAGAATAAATGTGTGAGATTATTAACACTTATCTCTATATGGTATTGAATATTCCACGATTTTATGAGGTTAGAATCCTATGTATTACTAAGTTGGCCATTATTTATGCCATCCAAACGCAGAAATGTACATATCACTAAATTAACAATCTAATCCTATATTGTAATACTGAAATAAAATAGGCCCTTAGTGTGTGCGGATTTTCTATTTTGCTGGATGCAATGCGGCAACAAGAAGTTGATTGGCGAGAGACAATTGGCATAAGATGAGTAAGATTTGAAGATACATAGAGGTATGACAAAAGAAACAATTGATTTAGACATTTGTTGTAACACCAGTGAGTGTATTTTGAGGCCGTTAAGAAAAAATTGAAGTGATATTCAGAGTCCAAAACTTAATTTTTTTATGAAATAAATAAAGTGTTTGGAATAATTTTTTGAGTTGAATAGATGGTTAAAAAAAATATAAATTTGATACATAAGATGTGACATTTTGACTTTTTAAATTTTTTGACTTTTTTTGTGATCTTTCCGGACAAGACATCAATTTCATTTCTTACTTTCAAAGAGTAAATAAATATTTGTGAGCCTCCCTTAAATTGTGTTTAGATTATTAATTTGAGTAGGGATTTGGAAAAGAAAATTTATAATCTAAACACAACATTAGTATTCATCTTGTGTTAAGATCAAACTCTTCTTTTAATTATGAAAAAATATGAGTTCTGTTCTGGTAGAGTTCATAGAATGGAGTTCCTAGCTTGTAACTCCAAAACAGAAAATTTCCTCCAGATGTCGGAGTGTTGTTCCTCTGATTTATTCAAGTAGTTAACACCATGAAGAGTAACCATCAACATGAATATTGAAAATGGTGAAAAATCTAAAAATTTTCGAGATATTGATTTGTGATTATATTTTAATTTAAAACAATAAACAACAATCATAATGAAACAAACAAGACAAATCAATACAATGATTTAACTTGAAAAAAATCAAAATTGGAGCGCTTCCAATTGTAATAAAAAAACTACGGGCCAAAGGCACAAAATAATCCATTAAGAAGACAAAAAATAATTACACAAGAGTACTCTCAATTACCTAGCGAATCTATGCCCAAATTGAACAAAATCCGATGTGTCTCTTTTACCACTCCTTCACCTCAGAATTGTCTTGTTCAACGTTGAATCCACAAAATTAATGTCGAATCCACGATGATGAGCCACTCTGGAATCCACAAAAACTTCAGGTTCAAATTCTCCGAAATCTACTGAAGAACACCTCTTTCTTTTGTGAATGAAATAATAAGAATAACCTTTGATGTTAGATAATCTGTAGTTCGTTGATCAATCGATCACCTTCTATACACTAAGAAAACCCAATAGAAAACACTTTGTCTTTTTCTCTCTCTAAGATTTTGGACAACTTAAACCCTAAAACAGCGAATGACGCACTTTATAGAAAACAGAGCCACGAAGACTGCTCGAGCGCACACTTCACTGCTCGAGTGGTGTGAGTAAAGGCGGTGCGAAACATATAGGCTGATCGCTCAAGCGCAACTTTCATAGTTCGAGCGGTAAAAATTTCTTCCCAGAAGTTCAAGCGCTCTCTGTAAAAGTACTAGATGATCATTTTCTCCGTCCGAGCGCACAAATGACCGCCCGAGCGGTCAAACAATTTCGACTACATTTTTTCTTTTTGCTTCGGGGGCACTGCCCCTCAACCTCACCGTGGCACTACTCGAACACCGCCAGGAGCGTTGCCCCTCGACCTCGTAGCCGATGAGCGGTTCAATTCTTATACATAGTCAGCGAAGTGACAAACATGAAAGAATCAAGATCACAAACTCCTCTGTATAAGCACAATTCGAGTTGAATTCGCACCTAAACACGCATAGTCTCACTGAAATAAAAAGGCAAATAAAATTACAAATAAATTTTCATCAATTATAAAAACCTAACAAATAGGGGCGCACATTTCTCTTCCTTTGGTACCAAGTAATCATATTGTAGTGAGAAATCATCCGTCCCCACTTTATTGATACGTGGAGAAAGGGGAAAGTTCGGAGAAGAACTGAAATGGGCCTGCAGTTGAGTGTGGAAAAACTGATGAATTTTAAATTTTTTAGTACAAGTTTACTCTGTGCATATTTTTTTAAATTTATGCTAGTGGCTATTTTTTTTAATCAAACAAAGTGATTAATTTTTTTATTTACTTTAACTTATCATTTTAAATTTTTTATTAAATATATTTAATATTAGTCCCATTTTAAAAACATGGTTCATATCTTTCCAATGGTATCAATTTTTCAGATATCAAAAATTTTAAATATATTTAATTTTTTTTTATCTATTTTGAATTATTAATTTAATTTTTTAATTAATTGTACTATTATTAATCTAACTTTAAAGATATTATTAATACATTTTGAACCGTTTTAATATTACAAAAATCAAATTATATATCAAATGTTATATACATTTTAATAAAAGAAAATAAAAAGCATAAATTTTAAATTTATTGTTTTTAGAGAGAGGTGTGGTGTGTGCAGTGTGTTAGTAATGTGAGGTGTGACGTGGAATAATGATTCATTTTTTTCATTTTGTTTCTCTAATTTTAATTTTAATGATGTGAAAATAGAGAGATTAAAAATGAAAGGGAGGAGCGTAAGATCGCTTTATATAAAGGTGAACCACATTATTAAATATAAAATTTGAAACATAAAATTAAAAAATATAGCACCATTCGTGTAACGTGTGTCATGAAAGTGAGAGTAAGTGATATGATTGAATAAGTTTTTCCTTTAATCAAGAAAAATGACCTCTTTCCAAAAAAAAATTTCACACTCCACTGGGGGCAACTCCAAATTTTCTTCCACTGATATATAAGAACTTTTTCCTTCCTCCACTAACAAGTGATTCCACCAATTATCTATTAGGTCTCTAGAATTGTTTTAAGTTTGAAATACCATTTATTTGGTTTTGTTCTTATCTTAGTGATATTTTATAATTTATGGGTTAGATTTTCTTTAGTTGGGATATTCAATAAGACTGTCTGGTCATAGAGATAGAAAAAGAAGAAATAGAATTCTTAGGATCAATCCTTATATCAATAGAATTAAAATTATAAGAACATATTATTTCAAAAGTAAAACAATTTTTAAATGAATTAACTGAAGTAAAACAATTTCAAAGTTTTTTAGGAATTCTTAATTATGGGAGAAATTACGTCAAAAATCTAGCAAAATTAGAACTTCCCTTATTAGCAAAATTAAAGAAAGATGTACAATTTTGCTTGTCAAAAGAGGATACCAATTTAATTAAACAAATTAAAGAAAGTATTACAGTCATACCTACAGTTTATTTACCTAAAAAAGAAGACAAACTTATTCTTGAAACAGATGCCTCCGATTTATGTGGGGGATGTGTATTAAAAGCGGTACCTTCTCAATTCTGGACCAAATTCGACAAAACAAATAGTTATGGAATTAAAAGTAAGAAGAAAACCTATTTCCATAGAAACTTAGAAACATGAATTAATTTGTGGATAAAATTCTGACAAATTTAAATATGTTGAAATAAGATATATTATTTTTAAAAAAGAACTTTTAGCAATAAAAATTGCTTTAAAAAGATTCCGTATATATCTTGCTCTTGAATGCTTTATTGTTAGAATGCATAATCAAGCAAAGAAAAGATTCTTTAGTTAACAAGAAAAATATTGAAGAAGGCCGCCGACTTCGATGGTATAATGAAATTGCTACATATACTTTTGAAGTTGAACATTTAAAAGAACTAATAATTTTCTTGCAGAATTTTTAAGCAGAAAACACTAAGCTAGTATTTTCTCTTTTCAACCATGAATAAGGGTAAACAGCCGCTGAGTTCGACAAAGAATGCGTGACAATTGTCAAAAAAGCAATCCCCAAAACAAAAGAAAAAAATTATGTTGTTTTTTTAGGTAGACAATCTGGATCCTACACAAATTGAAAAGATTGCAATGCGCAAATTGTGGGATTCCTTAGAATTTGCTATCAGGCATATGATAGTCTAGCAAAAGCTAAAAAGGCTTTCTATAGTGCTCCATTGATGCCTATTTTTCAGTAGTAGCAAACCAATCTAGTCCCTAATGAATTAAAAAAATCTAAACCAGATGAATTTTGAAATTAAAGACTTTTTTAATCCTGGTATTCCTAGAAAAATTTATAATGACTTAAATGGTGTGTTGAAAACCCACATTTTCGAAAACAAAAAAGGTTTTAGATTACATACGTCTAATTTATCATTTCAATTAGTGGAACAAACCATTAAAATAAATGAGTTACGAAAACTTTGTTTCCAACTCATTAAACAAATGAATTGGGATCAAGATTTTAAATTTGAAAAAATAAATACTTTTCTTCAAATTTCTAAGTTCATAAATCATGAATACTCAGACCCCTCTTTTGAAACAATTAGAATAATTTGTCTTTTTGAAAAAGTAAGAACAATTCTTCCCTCTGAAATTTTTAGACTCATTAAAGATAAAGTAGAAGACCATTGTGAAAGAATTAAACAAATTCTTTCCAAATCAATTGATAAGATTAATTTACAAGATTATATTCCAAAAATCACATTATTCTTAAATACCCAAGAATGGTTTTATGAGGATAATGATTGGAAGGTTTCTGAAGAAATTGACTCGGGAATAACTAATCAGGTTATTCTTCAAAGTTCTCATGCTATACAATGGAAAGATTTTCTAGAGATGATCAAGGCAATGCTCTCAAAAGTAATAAAAAATTACAAATGGAAAAATATTTCACTTTTTGGATTGTCATCACCATTGGATGGCGTGAAAGGGAAAAATTCTATTAGCCATATCAAATTTGATACTTGAAAAAGACTGAAGAATCAGAATTAGTTAATGATGGACCATTAATAAATTCAAAGAAAAAGGTTGTTAACCTCATGAACTAATTAATGTCATATGTCCTGAATATTATTGGGTAGAAAGCCTAATATTGTTGTCCCAAGTTGCACAAAGCATAAAAAGTTGCAGTGAATTGCCTTTCATGGTAACTGATGAAAGAAGACTATTTGTTACTATGGAGCCAATTTCATTTACAAGAACTGCTACACAACAAAGTGAAGCAAAAGATTTTCTCAGCAATCTAGCAAAAAGAAATTTGTTAGATCTTCCTCTAGGTTTGGCAATGCAAGCTGATGAAGTGGAAGCTTTCAAAACACAATAATGGAGTCTACCACAAGATTCTCCATTATCATAAAATTATGTCTTCATGCACAATCTAGATAATATGATGAAAGCATAGTGGGCCCATGAAGACAGATTGCAAATATATCGGATTGACTGCATCCTTATCCAACACACATGGCAGCATCTGCAGCAACAATAAAAAGATAATATTAGCCAAATCTTATCTAAAACGATTTACAGTATATGTATTTACCAGTCTTTGTATTTATTTAAATGAAGACTTTTTAGTTATTAAAAATACTTACTGTAGAAAATTGGTGTAACTAGGCCTTTAGACTTTAGTATAAAGAAACTAATAAGCCTAAGTGTAGGCTTTTTGACTTCTAGAGTAATAGCTTTTTGGACTTTTGTTGATTGTATCTACGAATGTATTCTATAAAAGAAAATGCTAGAGGCCCCAAAATTTCTATCAAATATCTCACATGGATGTGGACCCTACACTTATGTGGGACCCACCCCATGTAAGACATTTGGTAAAAAATTTGGTATTCTTATTATTACTCTTTTATAAATTGACATTGAAGCTAACATAATAGAGCATTGTAAATTCTCAAAAACTCTCTCATATTTTGCTTCATTACTTCCGCAATTAGTTATTATGGATCAATTTTGGGTTTGTCTCGATTATCCAAGCTATTCATTTTGTAGAGATAATAAAATTTTAAATGTAGTATGTTAATTTTTTTCAAATAAATGTGATCTGATCGAGTGGTTCCTAATGTTTAATTAACCTGATTTTGGTATGCATTATTTGTCAAGAGTTTTCGTTGGCTTTTTTGGCTTTCGAAAGTTAGTATTGTAATTTTAAGCGTGCCAGCAAGGATCAATCAGTCCTTATAGAAGATTAATTGCTAACCAATTATCAGACGATTGTGTTTTAGTTCTTTCAGCCTCAATGAAGAGGACTTTTACTGGTGGCTTGTTTAGAAGAATTTAGTAAATAACAACTAAGTGAAGAATAATTTCAGAATTTTATTAAGTAAAATGAAAAACTTACAATGATCTTAAAAAACCTCGTAGAGGTTACAGCAACAAGCTATTTGAAACTACTCCTATGAATGAAGTGTAGTACAGGAATTTGAAGCACAGAAATGTAAAGAACTGTAAAAACTGGAAGGGAAAACAAAGTAAATAAAACTGGTTTTTTGATCTGAGTTTGGATCCTCCTTTCTGGGGCCTTCTCTGCTATTTGTAATTCTTAATGATAACCGTCGAAGTGGACTTCTAACCATCAAAATTTTCCTCCATGATTGTTGAGCATGCTCTCTCATAATCAGTCCCACTATGCCACATTTACAGTTAGGCTTCCCTCCTGATTTTGAATTTGAACCTTATGAGTAACCCGTTATGCCACATCACCTCATATCCCTCGATCATTGTAGTGCTACGTAGACTCATTATTACCAATACGGGCTGACACGTGTCTAACTATGGTTGGTAACTTGTATTAACTCCCCAAATTGCCCTTTTCATGCCACATGTTGAATTGTGATTGGCTTATAAAAATTATACAACCAACATTTCCCCCCACACTAATATACCCAATACTTTGTGATATTAGTGGATCAAGGCACTTTACCCATGTCCTAGGACGTGCATAGGCTTTATATCTTCTTAGAACTGCAACCGACATCCATCATTGCAATGTTTGCACTGCATTAAATTCTTTTCTACACCTTGAACATTTCCCACTATCTGAGCATTCAAAAAGACTGATATAGTTCGCATGGCCAAACAAACCTTCTCTGACATAGATAAAGCATACAAAGAGTTGATAGATAATGATGTTTGCCCTCGAAAAAACTTTTACACATTTATTAGCCACACCTATCCACCTCTATTTATTCAAGTCATGGAAGCTTTTGCAAATCATCGACCTTTGGATCAAGAACCTATTGTTCACAATTCTTTAGTCCAAGACTTTGCAATAATGGATATTGGAAGCTCTTCTTCTTCCACAAAACCTTCTGCGTGGAATAAGGATGCTGCTTCCTCTTCTTCTTCTAAAGCTTCTGGCTGGGAAAGTTGGCCAAAACCTGATGAATCCAAGCTAAGAGAGCGAATTAACCATCGATTCATCGAATTCACTGATCTTCTGTCCTTCCCTCCTTTTGCTCGGAGCTTGGTGGTTTACCCCTATGTATCCATCGATCGCCGACGCAGTTTAAAAGACAACTTACTTATAGCATGGTACACATCTTCCATACCTACGAAGATAGTGCAAGAAACTCCTCATCCATAGGAAGCACAAGGATACAACCCGTCATTCTTAGCCCAGAAGGCAAAATTTTGCTCTTCTGACTAGCTGGAATGTGTGAATAACTCCCAGTTCCCTTCTTCCTTTAGGATGGACCCTTATGCGCCTCATCTTCCTTAAAACCCTCACTGGATGGAGGAACTGAGACTTACTCTCTTTGAGAATCAGTTTCTTCCATCCTACTAACCTCTAGCTCTTCCTACTATATTTGAGCGATATCAAGCTCAACTTTTGCTTGCAGCCTTTTCTCACTTGCCCTTCAATGTTCTTGGAGGTGATATTCCTCTTAAGAACTTTCGATGGGCTTGTGACAATATGACTCGGGGTCATGTCCTCAATCCCATTGCTCAAGCAGAACTTCAGATGTTTTTGGATCAACTCCTATTGCTTCTCCATTGGTACCAAACTTCTTTGGCTGCCACTCAATCTTTGGACAAAATCTTAGCCCATCGAATTAACACCCAGTATGAAGCAGAGAATCTTATCGATGAATATAATGACTTCAAGAATAAAGATTCTACATACTAGGATGATCTAGATATAGATGAGATGGAACAAGGATTGAAGAAAATAGAGTTCGAAATAAAAGCTGAACAACTTTTTCATCAAATAAGAATATATCAGCTACAACGACCCAGCTTGGGAGGATAGAGACAGAATAAAAAAGGAACATAAATTCATTGACTACTGTTGGAACAAATTTCATGACCTTGTTATTCTTTCTATTCCTTATTTTTATGAAATTGAATTTATAGCCAAGAAGGCTTTCTAATGTAATTACTTTCATATTACTAAAGCTAGGTTTTCCTTTCTTTATTCGGCATAGTCTAATTTTATATTCCAATTGCATACTTGTAACCATTCTATTCGCCCAAATCAAACAAAATCATAGCTTCGAATTTACTAATTTTGTCCTTCGAAACCTAATTTGAACATTTCTAATGGAGTACTAGAAACTTAATGTGAATATCTCCAATATATGGAGTATAATTGACAATCTTTGCCTTAGGTCTTTTCATTCCAATCATATGGTTAACACAATCAATAGTTTCGAATTAACTATTTTTGTTTTGAAAAAATAGTCAACGTTTTTCAAAGTATGAAAACTTCCCTTAGGGATTGCACTATTTTATTCTTAAAGAGTGAGTCCCTTTGGGCTTTTTCACTGCTTAACCAAATATTGGCTTTTTACAACTTCGAATTCTAAAACAAACAAATTCTAGCTGCAGAGTACTTCAAAGTTTACTTCGAATGACTTTATTTTCAACAAGAAACTTAAAAGTAAGTCTTTAATACCCTTAAAGCAAAGTAAAACCTGAGCATTTTGTACTCTTAGGTATGAAACGTGCTTTGAAATCAACTACTTGCTTTTGAAACCCTAGCTGGATGTTTATTATCAAGCTTTGGAGCCAAATCTTGGCTTTGAAGCCAATCTGAGTGTTTGAGATACGTTTCCCTCCCAAACGATCACTTTTGAGAGAAACTTTTCATATCCGTACCTTCAGTACTTCTTATGAATTTTTTCTATTTAAACTGATTGGGCATCTTTCGGACATAAAGATTTAAAAACCCTTTCCTTTCGTGCTTTTAATTCACTTGCTCACCCAACACACAAACCCTTCACCTCTATTGACCTCTCCTCTTCTTTACCCTCTTTCTCAACTTCGTCCTCTGAAAACTTCTGTCAATGGCTTCTTCCTCCTCAAAGATACCAGTTGTGGAGCATGTGAGTCCATTCGTAGCCTTAAAAAGGATCGTTGCTGAAAAGTGTGAGAAATACAAAGCTGGCGAGAAAAGTGCTATTAATAGGTGTATTTTTATTTCCTGTCGCCATGAGCAACAGGAATATGTGCATGGGCCTATTTTTAAAGAGGTCCCTACTCAGCGTCTAACTCTATACCTGCGTTTGAAGGACCATTGCCTCATTTATGAAGGCGGTCTTGATTGGAGAAGCTGGAGAGTGAACCGATCCCATCACTGCTGGCCCACAGTAAGACGAAAATGGGAGGAATGGTATGATTGGGTCATCCCTGCTAGGACACTGGATCTCCAAGAACTTTGCCTCTTCGACGCCCTTCAACTGTCCAGGTTCACCATTTCGGAGGACCTATTTTTGATACCTACTGCTCTTTGTTTTTGGAATTCTGCTTTCAATTTCTTCCAATTTAGATGTGGTATGATGACTCCTACTGTCTTTGACATCTGTCATCTGTTAGGGTTATCCCCTATTGGTACTCCCTTTGGTCCAGACTACCCTGACCTCAGCATCCCTTTTTCTCTTCTCCCTCTGAACTCATCCTATAGTGACTTTGTCAAGGTTGAGAACAAAAGGGAAGGCCCTATGACTGATAGGGAATTCTTTTTCTTTTTAATGTATTGGCTTCACAAATTCCTTTTCTGTATTTCTTCTCAGAGGATTATGCCTGAGTTTGCCCCTCTTGCCAAAGCCTTTGTTTTGCATAAACAGGTAGCCTTAGCTCCATATGTTTTGGGCCATATCTACAGAGCTTGTTCCTTCTTTTGTGAAAAACCCATGGATGCCAATCAAGGAGGCCCATTTTGGATACTCCAACTCTAGCTTTTTGCATACTTCACTGATTTACGCTATAAATGTCTAAAGTTTTTAATGCCAAACCCTACACTTATGGCATGAAATTAACCAATGTCTCTCTTTATCCTTTTAGCTTTGCCTTTTACCCTTTTTTTTTTTCACCAACTCCCAGCTTCCCTTTCTTCTCCCACCTTCTTCTGTCCCTTCGAAGCCAATATTAGCCCAGCCTAGCTGAGGACCTTTCTAAGCAATACGTCCTGCTCTAGGTCTCAACACAAAAATATATGGGCTTCTATTTTGATCCCGAGGGAGCTATTCATTGGCACTATGAACCCTAGAGCTTATAAATGCATCTCTGAGCCCTATTGCCCTGCCTAATTTGCTAGGCAATTTGGACTCTCTCAAGGGATCCCTATCCCTCTCTACAGTCAGTCTAACTCAAACCTTATAAGCAAATAACTGAAGACTCCAAGATCCAAATTAGAAAAAACAACCTCCAAGTTTATCCAAGACTTAATTGATTTTGAATTCCTATCTTTCACTCCCCAAAGCAATGTACTGAAAAGATACCAGAATTGGTGGATGGCTGATATGGAGGTGCACTTGGCCATTGCTCCTCAAGATCTATTAGTGGTGCTAGATGTGTCTCAAACCAAGTCAAAGGGGACTGGAGTTATTATTTCCTCCACTGCTCATGCTACCTTAGCTCTTACTCCTACTACCACAAAGTCTGCTCTTACTGCCTATCCTCTTCCTAGAGTCACTAAAGCTGCTTTGAAGAAAAGTACGCATTGCTGTTTCTTTTCTTTTATCTTCCTTTATGATGCTTTTGCTTTTTTACTAATAGTTCCTTCTTTGGTGTAGGTGGTATAGGTGCCTCACAGGGGGACTCTCCTCAAAGAGTTCAAGCTTTAAATCTCCTCAAGAGCAAGCAGCAACAAAGAAAAAGAAAACTCTTGTTTGATCTTGAAAATGAGGCACCTGAGGCTCACATGAGGCTCACGTGAGAGAAGAAGAAGCAAAGAAAGAGCAAGAGACACCATTAAAAAGAAAGAAGAAAATGATGGTATCTCCCTCTGATTTCACTGGGGATTCCATTCATGAAACATCTACTAAAGCAGCGGAAGTGGAACATTCCAAAGAGATCATTGTATTCCAAGGGGCTGAAAAGAGGAGACAATAGCAAATACTTAGAGATGAAGCTACTGCTGCTAATGCACTCCAAAGAGAAATTGCTGAACATTATACTTTTTGCAGTTCTCCAACTATTGTTACCACTTCTAAAACTAGTAATTTCCTTTTGTGTCTCTAGTTTCCTTTCTTAAGTTTTCAATATCAAAACTTAACATTGCTTCGTATTTCTTCTTTTGCAGCAACAACTACTTTACATTCTCCTTCGATAAGGACTTTTTGAGTTTCACCTAAAGTTGAAATACTATTAGAAGTATCCTCAAAAAAGAAAAAGAAGGCTGACACTAAAGTGCCTTTAAGTGTGGAGTCCATTCAGGCAATACTCTTACTTCCTAGCTTTACACTTTTCATACCTTTTTTGAGGCAAAGCATTCCTATATCTTTATCATTTGGCTTAACTCCATACCTTCCTCTTCTAACCTTTATCTCAACTCAATTTATTCTCCCTGCAATCCTTGTTGCTCCTTCCTCTCTTGAGGAGATCCCAGTTATTACTTCATCTCCAGTGATAGCTGATTCTCTTAAAGAAGATACTGGTAGCTCACCAATTTTTTGTCCACCATCACTATCCAGCTCCAACCCTTCTTCTCTTGACCTACTGGTGGCCAGGACTATGGAAACTGCTAGGGACACTTTATCCTCCTCTCCTATCCCTATGCAGCCATCTTTGCCTTCCACTAGAGCCCTTTCTGCACCACCAATGTCAATGGAAGAGATGGACATTTTTGAAGTTAGACTGGCTAGCCTTTTTGACATGTTTTCTACCATTCCAACAGCCAGTAATGAAAAAGAGCCATTGGTTCTGGCTGATTCTCTCTTGAAAATTTTTTAGAGCTCTTCAACCACTAGTAGGGCCTCCTCATCTTCACTGGATTTGGGCATCTGTTTGGAGTTGCTAACACCGTTCTTGAGGATCCCATTCGAAGCCTTACAAAGACTTATTATCAAGAATGGTTTCCTTTAGTGCTGCAAAGTCATTGAGCAATCCAACATGGCTATTTCAAGTCACTTGTCTCAGGCAGCAGCTACCATTGACTTTTATATCAACATCTGCCATGTTGCCAAAGTTGCAGAGGAGAAATTGTTGAGAGACCAGGAATTTGTTTCCCATATACATGCTGAGGTGTCTGAATTGAAAGAACAATATTCCTTTATCTCCCACCTATGAAGGACACCATGATTGTGGCAGTGAGCAACCCTAGAGCTAAGATTTATGTCAAAATCAGACTAATGTTGGTCAACAGTAGTTGAGCAGAATGAAAGAAAAATTGATTTGTACGCACATATACACATGTGAATATATAAGTATAGGCAGAGAGATAAAGAAGAGATTGAGAATGTTTGCATAAATGTAGAGAGAAAAATCGAAAGGAAAAGGTATGGCGAAACCCTAACCCTATGTAAACTACGGCAACGTTGGTGAAGTTTCAATTAGAAGATCTGGTGATTCAGAAAGCAAATCTAGACTTCAACATATCCAAATTCGACTTCGTTACTTGCGCCAAATTTGGCGCAGTGTGCTACAACGGTGGGTGTTTGGGACAGAAAAGCTTAGATCTGCAGATTTGAGTCATCAGCATCATCATACAGAGAGAGAGAGAAAGATACATCCCAATCGACGACGAGCGGGCAGAACTCTAGTGCAATGGAGCTCTGGTACAACGAGCTTAAGAGAGGAGGTGGGGAGAGGGGGGTAAAATAGAGGACAGCGACGGCGACAGATTAGCGGGACGGTAGTGGTGGTGGTAGTGGTGTCGAAGAGAGAGAGAGAGAGAGATTTCACAGGTTTGATTTTGATTTTCACCGTATAACACATATATGTAGTGGTAGTTTGGTCATTGTATTGGAGTTTGTCCTTATGGATAAAATATTTTAGAGTGTGGATCTTTGGATAAAGAAAATTTAAATTTGGATTTTTGGACCGAGTGCCCTATTTTATTTTATTTTGAAATAAAAATTACTTTTTAAATCTTATAATTTTTTTTCCCGAGATGTTCATTGTATTTTATGGAGAAAAAAAAAAGATAGGGCCCAACCTGAGCCCAGACCTGAGGCCCAACCTGAAGCCCTGATTTGAGTGGGTTGGGTTTGGGCCTATGTTGAAATTTTCCTCACTTGGACTAGCCCAGCTTGGCTCGAATTTTAGTGGGAGCCCACGAGGCCTGAGATCGGATCAGGTCGGGTCAAAATTACACTCCTTAAGTCTAGTATACAAAATAAGATAAGACTATGTAGCCATCACAATATATATTGATTTCGTAAAAATAAAGCCAAAATATATTAAAGTGTATATGATAAACTAAAGACTAGAGGGGTTCATTTTAACAATCCCTATTTTTTATCTTTTATTTTTTTGGATCATTAGTGATGTGCAAAAATAGAAAGGTAGTCTAATTTGACTATGATTCCCTATGGGTGAATAAAGTATTTTATGTATCATTTCAACTCATTATTTGTTATATCACTTTAAAAAGTAAAACACAAAGTAAACACTCAATTCTTTGAATAGAACGCAAGTGATTTATTAAATTATGCTTATCATACGAAAAAGTATGTCACTTTAACTTAGCATACCATTACATAAATACTTTCTCGAATTGAATGAAGTTAGGTTTTAATCATTAGATCTAGTGTGATTGTTATTAAGAGATTTTGTTAGTTAGATTGGTCTGCATCATCTAACCCAACCATGTATTCAATTATGGTGCTTTGTGCCTATCTATTGTCTTAAAATCCACACACATATATAGCAAGCACAACTTGAGTTTAATGTAACCATCTACATACAACATAAAAACCAGATGATGTTATGGATAACTAAAATGTTGATACCTAATCTATAATGAATTTAAATGGCTTTTTTTCGGTTCAATTCCATCTGTTTTTGTATTGTCACTACAAGAAAAAGGCCCATTTGAGTTAACTTATTTGCGAGAGTAGTGTTTGCTGTCATAAAAATGTGCTATTAGCTTTGGTAATATAAGACTACTGCAACAAATACTTTTGGGTGTTATTGCTTGAGTCAGTAGAGCACACCGTCACAAAAAAAATAAATATATATATATATATATATATATTTACGTCAGCAAAAGTCTTACCATCGCAAAGTTGTATCAAAATCCCAAAAATTCAAATTTTTTTACTTAAAATTTCCATGGCGCCTCTTCCTCCCGCCTATTTTGATGTTTTTGGCGTATGCACTTGGTGTCGCCACTACCATCAACATTCCTTGCCGACACAACCACCACAACCACCGCAATGACGATAGGCCCTCTTTCTCTTGCTCTTCCAATCTCTCTTCTCTCACTCTGTTTGCAATTCCATGTAACTACCGTTAGCCACAGGACTATTGTTGCCACGGTAAATACTCCTCCCCCTCTTTCTCGCTCTCACTTGCAATATACCCTGGGTTAATTGGCCTAACCCTTGCATTTTGGGCAATTATGTTGTTGTCAACCAACCTTTTAGATCTATTTTATCTTTTGCGGATATTCTAGATACATAGCAAAAATCTTGTTATAGAATCCCAAATTCTAGTTTTGTAATACTTATCATAGACTTAGCCTTCTCATTAAAATATTTTACTTTTGTTTATTATGCTTCATGTTCCAATTTTAATCTAAGAGATTATTTTATTAATGTTTCTTTTAAAAAAATAAATTGAATAAAAATTGTTTACAGTTTTGTTTAGTTCAATTCTGAACACGAAGCAAACTGTTTACAGTTTTGTTCAGTACGGTTTGATGAGTTTTGGGAATTTTGGACATCTATTCTCAAATGGTGAGGGGTTTCTTGGTTGTGTAAAGGCTCAATTCATGGGCTTTTCTCTTGATGGTCCAACTTTAGGCTTAAGAACCTCAACAAAATGATTTGGAAACTGGTTTTCTTTGCTATTGTTTGGCCTCTATGGCTTGCCAGGAACAATGCCACTTTCAATAACGTTGATTTTGATTGGAAGGGGATTTCTGAACTTACAAGCACTTAGATTAAAGCAAAGGTTCCTAATCTTGGAGTTTTTGTTGAGGACTTCCTTTACAATATTGAGGGAGTTATATTTTTGAGTTATTAGCATTGGGTTGCAACAGGGTTTTTGACTTTTGATATTCTCTGTGTTGATCTCTTGTCAGCATGTATTAGTTAGGTTTTTTTTTTTTTTTTTTTTTTTTTTTTTCAAGTGTTGGGACTTGCACTTGTTTGTTATTTTGCTAAATCCTTACCCCCAAATTATTCTACTTTCTTTGTATCTTTTGTATTTTCATAAAAAAATAAAAATAATAAAGTAAGAAGAAGAAAAAGAAGTGGCAAAGAGAACAATGCTTCAAGCAAAGAATAAATTATGTTTGAAAAAATGGGGTTAGTGTTGGCTAGTAAGAGCAATTCCAGCAAAGCCTCCTTCAAACAAATCTATGGTTTTTCTTGATAGTTTGTGGTTTAGATTGCTAGTTGAAAAATCTTAAAATCCCCGAGATATTGATTTATGATTATGTATCAATTTTAAACAATAAATAACAATCTCAATCAAACAATCAAAGGCAAATCGACATAACGATTTAACGTGAAAAAATCACAATTTGAGCGCCTTCAATTGTGATAAAAAAATCACAGGCAAAAGTCACAAAACAATCCACTAAGAAGACAAAAAGGAATTACATAAGTGTACCCTCAATTAATTAGTGAATCCACGCTCCAATTGAACCGATCCCTATGTACCTCTTCCATCACCGTCTTCACCTCGAAATTATCTTGTCCAACGTTGAATCCACAACGCTAATGTTGAATCCACAACGATGAGCCACTCTGGAATCTACCAAAGATTCAGGCTCAAGTTCCCCGAAATCCACCGAAGAACAACTCTCTCTTTTGTGAATAAAAGAAAACAAACAAACCCTTGATGATGTTGATATGAAGTTTACGGATCCATTGATCACTCTTAAATCATCAAGGAAACACTCATAAAGCACCTTCCAGTATAAAACACTTTGTATCTTGTTCCTTCCTAAAAATCTAGACATCCCAAAACCTAGAAACAGCGAACAACACACTTCATAGAAAAGATCGCACAGACCACTCGAGTGCATATTTCACCACTCGAGCAATGTGACTAAAGGCGGTGCGAAACATATAGGCTGATCGCTCGAGCAGTAAAATTTTCTTCTCAAAAGTTCAGACGCTCTGCAAAAGTACTGAATGATCCTTTTCTTCACTCGAGTGCACAAATAACTGCTCGAGCGGTCAAATAACTTCGATTGCATTTTTGCTTTTTACTTTGGGAGCGCTGCCCCTCGACCTCACCGAACCCGCCATGGGCCATTGCCCCCTAGACCCTCACAAACTGACCGGGCAACTCGATTCCTGTATATAGTCAGCAAAGTGGCAAACATTAAAGGATTAAGATCACAAACTCCTCTACAAAAGCACAATTCGAATTGGATTCGCATCTAAATACTCATAGCCTCACTGAAATAAAAGATCGAATAAAATTACAACTAAAATGAGTTTTGTCAAACAGGATTGCCAATAACAAAAACTTAACACTAGTGATTTGTGGTTTTCGAAGGTAGATTGCTACTAAAAATTTGGGAAGGTATTCATTTGATTTGTGCTTGTTGAAATTGCTATTCATTCTCAAATTATTCTTCTTTGTTTGTTTTCAGGTTTTGCTAAAAAAAATAGTAAGTGATAACAAAAATTAATGGTTGTTACTTAGGACAAATGGTGGCATGGAATCAAATGAATTTTGTTGAACATGTTTACAATTCTGGTTGTCATCTGAATTGAAGTTTTAGATAATTTTGTACATAACATTTGCAACATTGATACAAGTAATAATATTTTTGAATGTGAATCAACGGACCATGGATGGATGTGCATTTTGGTTAATATTTTGTTTTTATTTGAATGAATGTGTATTGATATAATTGTTTTAAATTGTTAATTGAATAAATGGAATGCAAAATAAATGATAAGTGCTTAAAATTCTATAAAAATAAGAGTTAATAAAAAAAATCATAACTTTTACATTATTACTTGTACCAAAAATAATTATCATCTCATGTTATGATTTTACATTATTACTTGTACCAAAATAGTTATCATCTCGTGTTATGATCCAACACATCTTACTTTAACATTTGAAAATAAATTATTCCGCATCTTGATCATGTGTCCCATGTGCACGTGTCTAAATATGAAGCGCGTCATTAATGTTATGTGCACTTATTTCATAATTCTTCCATAATTTATTTGATGTATTTGTGTCATTTTAAATATACTAAACTATTTATGTGAGAAAATCTTAAAAGACAAACCTTTTAAAGGGTATTATAATCTCCAATTTCAAACAACTTTTGCCGTCGCAAAAATAAAAGAAATACTGTAATTAGTTTTTATTTTTCACAATGATTTTAATTTTTTTTATATAAAAAAAAAATCAGAATCTTACCATTTACAATGAACATATCTTACAAATTAATTTTGATAAAGTTCATCAATTCATTGTTGAAATTGCAGCATCACAAATAAGGGAAATTCTATGATACACATTTTAAAATAGGGTGTATATTATATGCTCTAATTATGTAGTTTGATTTTTAGTTATGACCTATTGTAATATTAGTTATAATTCATTATGATTTAATTATGACATTTATAGTAATTATCACTACATTTCAGTATGATGTTTTTTTCACTAGCCTTTTGTTTATTGATGAATTGTATCTGTTATATTTATACATATCTTGATCAATAAAATTCTTTTTTATTAATTGAAAAAAAAAAAAGCTACAAATACCATAAATTGTAATTAGTGCACACTTTTAAAGATGTATGCTTTCCTTTTAAGATTGATCCAATAAATAAATAGGTTACTTTCTAAACTTAAGACATCAAAACATGGCGCCTCTGAATCGGGTAAATAACTATTTGTGGACAAAGTTAGGCTGTGTTAATACTTTAGATTTAGGTATGAGGACATTACATTGACCAATTAAAGCTCCATAATAATTAAAAAGTCAATAGTCACTAAATTCAATAAATCACCATCATAAATAGTTCAAAATATTCAATATCTACTATTAAAATCCAATAATAATTAGAAAGTGAACTATCACCAAACTCAACAAGCAAAAAAAAAAAAAAAAAATTAAATTAGGGGTGCAATTCGGACGGATTTAGTCAAATTGGGACGTTGTCCAAACCTAGCTCAAATTGTGCCGAGACTTACACAGGCCCGCCCAAGCCCGAATTGTAACACAGGGTTGCCTAGCCAAGCCCAACTCGAGTTAAACCCGAATTGTCCGAGTTGCTCGAATTGCAAATAGATTTCAGTTTTTATTTATTTTTATTTTTTTATATTTTTTATTTTTACAGTTACATTATTAAATTATTAAAATTTGACTCGATTTACATTTTTTTTTATATATAGAAAATCATTAATACCATCAAAACAAATAATTTATATAATGTAAGAGATATGCCGCTATAATAGTCCTTACAATTTATGAGTGAAAATAAAAAAAAATAAGATTTTATATTATTTGTATATAAAATATATATTCAGTATGATTTAATAATCTAAATTACTTTAATATCATGTAATGACTAATAATTTATATATATATATATTTAATATTTTTATATATTTATATATGTATAATTCGGATTTCGGATTGCTCAAGTTATTTGACGTTTTTGTCTAAACCCGCTCAAATTTAATTCAGATTTTTAAATTTTTGTCCAAGTCTGTACTAAATTTAAAAATATCTTGTCTAAGCCCTAAAAACATTCGGGCTAGATTCGGATTACTCGGGTTGAGCCCACCCAAATTGAACCTGTAGTTCAAATTACATACAATTTTCATAATGATAAAAAATAAACAATACACAAGATATCAAACAAAAACAACGACAATATCAAATTATGCACCATAAAAGTTTTTCTTTTTAATTTTTTTAAGAATATATAAAACAATTATATAAAGAACTGGGCCATAAAATTGAATTCACAACTTTCACCAACATTGTTATGTAATTTGAATTTAAGTTTGGCCGAATGATTAGAAATTCATCTTATCGATTGTCTGACGAAAAGGTTAACAATTGCGATGAACAAAGTAATAATCACGAATGACAAATATTTCACTTAATTGTCCAAATAATTGTCTGACCAATCATATGATAAATACCGATTCAAATCTTTCGAATCCCTCTTTTTTTTCCCACTACAAGGCGTTTCTCAACTTTCACCGTAGTTGACTTTGACATGTGTTGAAGGAAGGAGGAGCGGATAACAATTCAACCTTTTAATTGCGTCGGTGATCAAAAGTCTTAGCTTGGACCATTTGTCTATTTAATTAATAATAATAATAATAATGCAACTCAGCAATACTTAAAAGAAATAAAAATTTAAAAAGTTATGAGGGAGGTATGTCAAATGGTGAACTGACACGTATGCGATTTTTATTTACAGAAGTATTATGGACCATCAAATGATATACCCAAATTGAGGACTTTCCTCCATAACACTATTATTTATACCTTTTCATACTTTATTTGTCCGTGTTATTTGAGGTCTACTATAATGGTGTGTTTAGTCAAGGGATTTGGAGAGGGATTTAGAAAGGAAAAGGGAAAAAGTGTGTGAAACTAAATGAAATATAAATATATTTTATTCATATTTCACCTAACTTTTCATTTTCCCTTTCCAAATCCCTCATCAAATCCCTCAACCAAACACAGCGTAAAGATATGAATAGTTCATTTTGTAATTTTAACAATAAAAATAAATTATGTAAAAAATCAGTTTTATTAAAAAAATATTTCGGTGTGTAATGCACACTGTATGTAATCTTACATTAAATTACGTAAATTTTTACAAATTTACATAAATAATTACATAAAAATACATATGTTGAACACAAATATGTATTTTTATGAGATTGCTTATGTCAGTTCGTGAAAATTTATGTAATTTTGTGTAGGGTTACATATGATGTGCAGTATACACAAAGATTTTTCCTTTATGTAAATATCACTAGACAAATAGACAAATTATATACATATTTTTTTAAATGGACGTCAAATATAAAATAAAACTTAAACTGTCCATTACTTAAAATAAAATATAATTTATTCACCTATTCACTAAATAATCGTGATTTATAAATGTGTTTTTCAAAGTAATATTTTATTTTATTTTATTTTTGAGTTTATAGGATTATAGTTTTGACCTCATTTGAGAAGAAGATATTTTAATAACTTTTTTGTTCTTTAGCTAAAACATGCAGTAAAATAAATTAGTATATTTGGAATAACTTTTAAATTTTTTTTAAAAATGTATAAAAAATAAAAAATAAATAAATTTTTTAATTTTTTAATAAAAACTATTAACTTTTTAATTTTTAAACTAAAATATTAAATTACCAAACCATACCCCCTTTTCGAAGTCAATAAAGTCAGTGCTCTTATCACAATGAAGCTCATGCTCCAACAACAACAAAATAAAATTTGATTTGATTTATTTATTTATTATTTGAGTGGCGGTTATTTGGTAAATGTAAGTGTGGGTTTACTGGGTTTTGTCCACTATCAAAGTACACAAATCGAATTTGGGTTCTATTTATAACCTTTTTTATTTTTTTATTTTATTATTAATGATGATGCTGAGATCTGCAAAGCATATGGTTCAAAATCGATCTCCTCCCAAAAATATAACACAATCTTTTATAGGACTGATGTGCTGATCTGAAATTCTTTAAGTATAGAGGATAAACTAACAAAATTATTTGAGTTTTCAATGCATTTCAAACTTTGCTTTTCTTTCTTTTTTTTTTTTTTTTGAGTGACTTGAACTCAATTTGCAATCCATTCAATTTAAAAAAAAAAAATTGGCCAATTCAAAGGTACAAACGAATTAAACAAGAACATACTTTTAAAACTCATTAATTTAACAAATTTTTTAACGTTGAATTCAACACTGAAATTAAACTTTCCTTTTAAAAATGTGATGATGTTACCAATCAATTAAAAACCCAGATGAATTTGGTGAAAACCTTTGTTTGCAACTTTTCAATCATCTAACTTAATTAAAATATTTTTCATTAACAAGTAATATTAATATTTCTATTATGTCTAATATTTATTTGAGATGAGGAGGTGAAAAAAAAATACCACTAAAGTTGACCCAATATTCAAGCTCAAGAGTTGAATAATGTTATGTCAAATGATCAACACCGAACTTTCTACTCCGAATTGGTCAATGTTTCTAGAGATTGACTTCCAAATGGATTTTTATTTTATTTTTTTCTCCCATCTGTTCTTAAAAATACATATAAAATTTATAATGTGATTAAAATTGAGACCTATTTTTAAAAATATATAGTCTATTAAAATGACTTTTAATAATATAAAAATATGACGGATACTATATGAACAAATTTTTACTGTGCCTACTGTGCCCATGGCATATCAACTTCATAGTGGTTTGCTATAAAGGGCCATAGTAGGTAAATTATGACATTTGTGACGTTCATAACTAAATAATTTTTTGTTATAACTAAATAAATTAATGATTAATAATTAAATACTACATAAGATATAATCAAATATCTGTCTAATTATAATTAAAATAATAATTATAATAAGTGATAACCACCATATAATGAGTCATAATTAATATCACAATAAATCATAAATAAATATTATAAATATCATAATTAGAGCATACAATACACATTCCACAATATATACCTTTTTATTAAAAAAAAATTCATTATAAAAACAGTCCCCCCCCCCCCCTTCTCTCTATATATACGTGTGAGTGTATAGCCTGTGAGACCCATCAACAAAGAGAGAGAGAGAGAGAGAGAGAGAGAGAGAGAGGTATTTGAGAAGGATCAAATGGCAACAAGTTCAACAAGACAACTGCTTAGCATTTGTTTCTTTCTTTGTTATATGCTCTCTCTTTCAAATGGGAGAGTTACTCCCAACTTCAAAATCAGAGCAGTGAATCTGGGAGGTTGGCTAGTCACAGAGGGATGGATCAAACCATCTCTCTTTGATGGCATCCCCAACAAAGATTTCTTGGTTTGTAAACATATACTTATTACATATTCTCTAATCTTCAACCTATGCTGGGTTGACAAAAAATTAGTTTTTATTTTTATCCACTATTCCATTCCATTTTTCTTTTGTTTTTTGTAAATTAAACACAACCATAGTTTGATTATGATAATCTTTGATGTTATTGATGTATTATTATTCATTTTTCTCAACTTTTGAAACTGACTCTGAAATTTCACTAGGATGGAACTGGGCTGCAATTCAAATCAGTAACAGTGGGAAAATACCTTTGCGCCGAACAGGGTGGAGGAACAATCATAGTTGCCAACAGGACCTCTGCTTCAGGCTGGGAAACATTCAAAGTAAAAACCCAATTAAAATTAATTGTTTTATTATACGAGTCTCTGATCATCAAAAACAACTAATTGTTTATCTGTTTATCTGTTTATCATTAATTGTTTATCTGTTTTTGTTTTGTGAAGTTGTGGAGGATCAATGAGACGACCTTTCAGTTTAGAGTGTTCAACAAACAGTTTATGGGACTAAATTACGCAACTGGAAATGGGATTGATGTGGTTGCCGTCGCGAACACGTCATCAGAAACGTTTCAGATTGTTAGGAATTCTGATGACTTGAGCCGCGTTCGGATCAAGGCACCCAATGGGTTCTTCTTACAGGTTAATTCCCCTCTTTGTTTTTTGTTTTTGTTTTATTTGTTGTTGTTTTCAAAGATTAACGTTTGTCTTTTTAAAGCATGCCATTCATTTTTAACAAGGTATATTTTGTAGAGGGAATTGATGTTTATGTTGTCTTGGGAGACAAAAATCATAAGATGGGTTAGAGAATTTTTAGTGGTGGTGTGCCGTTTAATGGCACTTTGATCACTTTTGGCTGTGTGGCATGAGTGTTTTTTTTATTTTTTATTTTAGCCATAAAAAAATAAAATATGTTAAAAAATTAATAAAATAAAATGTCATATTCAAACTGTAATTATTTTATTTTTTCTCTCATAAAAGTTTAAAAAGTCAAAAAATCATCTCAAATAAAACTTTTTTAATTCCGGACCAAAATATTTAAAAAAATTTAAAAATCAACCCACGTTCCAAGTGTTGACTTTATTTTTTGGTTTTTGTTTTTTCTGTTTTAAATTTAAATGGTCACATGGCTATATACATCGCACATGCCCACAACCTAGTGGTCGGGGGAGTCTCTCAACCAATAATTATTAAATAGCTATTGTTTGTGTAGACTCTTAACAAGAAATAAATCATAAAACACATCGGTGTCATTCTTGAATAATTATTAAATAGTTTCATATTATCATATTATTACATTGTCTATGTAGTACTATGACTAAATGATGAAGTAAAATTTATGAGTCCAAAGCTTATAGTGATTTTTCCTAAATCAATCTTAGAGTATTTTTTGTATGGTTGATATTTTTTTTTTTAAAGTGATTATCAATATTATTGTACCCTTAACTTTTATAGAATTAACCCAACTATTCAAAAAAGTATTATAAAATTACTCTACGAAAAATTATTTTAAAAGATCTAGATTGAATTTTTTTTACAAATGGTATGGTTAAGATACATAGACTCATTCTTAGAGTGTATTCCACATTTGTCGGAAGTACAACATAGATAGTGTATCACACGGCTACGTGACACTAATTAGACACTCTAATAAGGGTGTGATTTTGGCCCGACTTAGCCCATTCGGGCCTTGCGGGCTCCTACCAAAAAATCGGATCGGACCGGACCGGGCTGGCTCACAGGCCAAAAAAAACTAGGCTCTGTGATATTCGGGCTTTGGGCTGGCTAGTGGGCCACGCCTTAGGCGAGGCCCATGAGTTTGGGCGGGCTTAAATAATTTTTTTTAATTTTTTCCACCAAAATTTTATTATTTTTCATTAAAAAAAAAGGGCCATCGGGTGGGCCGGGCCTCGAGCTAGGCTTTTTGGGTGGGCCTTGAGCGGGTCAATAGGTCATACCAAGCGGGCCAGGCCCATGGGCCGGGCCAAGCCCATGGGCCGGGCCAAGCTTCAAAACGATGGCCCAGGCCCTAGCCCAAGGCATCGGGCTGGACTTGGGCTTGGGCCTTAACGGGCAGGGCCCACCTCGGGCCGCAGACGGGCCACGGGCCAAAATTACACCCCTACACTCTAACTAGTTTGTCAAACTAAACCGTGGCTCAAGAGGTGATTGTATAAGTTAGAAGAAAAAAGAAAATAAGAGAAAAAATTATCATTTTTCTTACTTTTCTTTGGATAAGTAGGAGAAAAAAGATAATATGAAAAGATAATATAATTATTTCTCTTATTTTGTTTGGTTAAATTACATACAAGAAGAAAAAATATATATATATATATTTATTTAATATTATATTACCAAAACAACATTTTTATAGGTGTTAGTATTTTATTTTTTATATTTCTTTGATATCTAAAGGGACATTTATGGTATTATAAAAAAAGTAGTGACTAGTTTTTTTCTTTTTTCTTTTTTCTTTTTATATTTTTCTTCTCCTAACATCTCCGCTTTTAGAGAGATTCAAGGTTATAAGATTGAGTTTCTCTCCATTTTTCTCATTTCATTTCATTTATCTCATTTTTAGTCATTCAATTTAGTTAAAGTGTACGCAAACTGATCTAAACACACAATTATAAAAAATAAACAAGTGATATGAATCAAGAGATATGTATTTTATTTTTCTTTTCTTCCTATTTCACCCAATCCAAACGAACTGTTAATGCTGTAATATGAGAAAGAGGAGTTTTACCTACAATAAAATTTGAATATTTTATCTACTGATGAAACATAATAGTTTTGATTAACTTTGTTAGATCCAAATGAATCTTTCATATTCTCAAATTCTGAAACACTTTTTTGAATATATTAATGCAATGTATGAGCATTAGAAATGCAAAATATGAACTCTCATATTATGAATTTGTAGGTGAAAACAGAGGAACTTGTGACAGCTGATTCAAACGGAGATGGTGGCTGGGGAGATAGTGATCCATCTGTTTTTATCATGACAATAAGCGGGAGATTGCAAGGCGAGTTTCAAGTAACAAATGGCTATGGTCCACTCAAGGCACCGCAAATTATGAGGTAAGATGCTCTAACGAGTTACAAGTCATTCATTTTTCACTAATTGATTGAATTTGACTGAAAGATATCACAGGTTCATGTAGTTGAGAGATTTTTATTTCATGACTAAGGATTGTACAGTAATCCTAATCCTAATAATTCTTTACATTAAACCCACTAAAACTCATAATGGCATGGCAATTTGTTGACAGTTAAAGTAGGATTTTGATGATGTGTTGTTATCGCATCCTTTGAGATGGATATCTGTGTTTCTTGCAAGAAATAGAGAGAATTCACACCATGTCTATATTATTAAAATAGAATTAACATTGAACATCATGAGCTGTGAATGAGGATTAAAATACAATTAACAAGTGTTTATTATTGAAAATAAGAGTCTGTTTGGTTGTTTTTTCATTTCTCATTTTCCAAAAACACAAAAATTTTCTTTTTTCTTTTTCACAAACAGCTCAACTTTTAGGGACGGTCAAAAAAATTTTAGGGACAGTTTTTTTTTTTTTTTTTTTTTCCTTTGAACTTTTCATTATTTTCTTTTGAAAAATATGAAAAACAAAAAAAGAAGAAATCAAATCACAGCCAAACAAGCGATTATTATTTTTGGAACTGATCCGTATACAAATGAACGAATTCAAAATTTATATTTTATATGAAAAGAAAAATTGATGGATTAAATTGTATGGATTTCAGGAGCATTGGAGCACATTCATAGTTGAAGAAGACTTCAAGTTCATATCAAACAATGGAATAAATGCAGTGAGAATTCCAGTAGGGTGGTGGATTGCCAGTGATTCAAAACCTCCACACCCTTATGTTGGGGGATCCTTGCAAGCCTTGGACAATGCCTTCCTATGGTCTAGGTATGCACTTTTTTTCTTTTGTTTTTATTTTTTTAGTGACGAACCTCCTCAAAATGGGACTACATTACACAATTTCTGCAAAGTAAATCACGGATACACATAGTTATCGATAAATTATGTGTATCAACAAGGCTATATGTTTAGTGAAAATTATTAAATTCAAACAAAGAATCAAACCTAAATGTTTAGATTCATAGTTCAATTAGATTTCTCACTCAAATACTTGCATTCCTCACTAAACTCAAACAACTCGTTTGGAAACTAATAATTTTAACCAAAAAGTTAAAAAGTCACTATCAGTTGTCATATTAGTCTCTTTGCTATTTATACATATTTTCATAAAAAGTAAAAAAGTTATTAAAATAGTCTATTCTCCAATGATTGTGGCTTAAAAGTCAATTTATTGACTAAAAAAAATTTATTTTATTGAAAAAAATCTTAATTCCATTGACAAAATCATTTTTGGTTCAAAAAAATCACTTATTTTGAAAACACATGTTCATTCATTTCTCATTCCCCTAGCCTTCTTAGGCCACCACTCGCCTCTGGCTACTAGTAATCACCTCCCATCGAAATTCACCTCTAGTTGCCACCTACCTCCTTGCTTTTTTTCAATTCAAGTTTTTGAAGGCATGTTTGTGCTGAACATGCTATTTTTTCCGTTTTCACAAATAATAAACATGAATATGTTTAATAACTTGGTGTTATTTTGCTTGCAGAAAATATGACATTAAGGTTATCATTGACCTACATGCTGCACCAGGTTCTCAAAATGGTTTTGAGCATAGTTCTCCCAGAGATGGATTTCAAGAATGGGGATTATCTGACCAAAATATACAACAGACAGTTGATGTTATAGATTTTTTAACTGCCAGGTACAAACATACAATCATATGTTTTAGCATGATTCAATTTCGATCATACGATAAGATCATATGTACCTAATCATATGTATTCGCAACCTTTTTAAATTTAAATCTTAATTAAAATTTTTGTAATCCAATAATTAATATTTTAAAAACTTCAATTTATTAGCTTAATTCAAACTTTAAATTAAATAAAGTTTGATAGGTAGTATTTTTTGAAAAAAAAATGCTTGTAATATAGTGGTTGTTGTTTTTATTTTATTAGTTTATTGAATTTAGTTTGACTCATATTTCACTTTATTTTTCATTATTTCAATTTAAACAATATTAACACTAAATTTCAAATTTCATTATCAATTTAGTCATTCCATTTAAATTAGATAAAATAAATTATTTTTAGCACATGTCACTCACATGAGGAGTACACGTATATAAAAGTTTAGGGTTTGTATTGTTTAAATTGAAATAAATATCATATTAAAATCTGAGTCACACTACCACTTAAAAAATGTAATTTCTACTTATATAAAAAAAATACTATGTCTCGTATTTTTTTGGGACAACATAATAAATTTTAAGAAGTCCATGGTTAAATTAGGTTTCCTTTAAAAACAAAATTATTGGTTTAAAAAATTTATTTTGTTAAAAAAAAAACTTTAACTTGTTTGACAAACCTATTTGTTACCTAAAAAGACACTTTAACCATTCTAAAAAAGATTTTTTTAAAAAATAATAATTTTAAGAATATGTCAAATAAATTAATTTTTTTGTAAACTTATTTTTAATGGGTAAACTATTAGTTAACTCTTTAAAAAAAAAAAAAAAAAGTCTAATTTAACATGATGCTAGAATGTAATATATATATATATATTAATGTTCATTCTGTCAAATTTTAACATCACATAATATATAGCAATGATTAGAGTTGCTATAACAATTGAACTTGCATGCGCGCGCGCACACATGAAAAAGAAAAAGGGGCAAAGCTCACCTCTGTGAAGTTTAAAAATAATACAATTTACTTACTCTTCTAATATAAGAATCAGATTCTCTTCAGTTCACCTTGGACTAGACCATGTTGGTTGGCCTGGTGAAGCTTATCACAAATTTCATTTCAATAATCAAAATTTTTTATTTTTTAGATCACATGTAAATCATCTATATATATATATATTAAAAAAAAATTATAAAAAAAAAAAAAGTCAATTCGACAACCGTAACTACGTTACTCTATGGTATTTGTCTCTCAAAAATACATGATCTAATTTTCAAATAATATTTGTCATTTATTTTTTTTACTTGTATATGTCATAAAATAATATGGTTACAGTTGTCGGATTAATTTAATTTTTTTAGTCAATGATCTACACGTGGTCTAAAAATGAATAGTTTGAATTATCAAGGTAAGATCCGTGATGGGCCACACAAGCCCAAACAACATGATCCAAAATCTACTAATATCTGTTTTAATAAAGTTAATTTGACTGAAACTAATGCAAATAATTGTTAAATCAACTCCAATCAAATTCACACAAATTATTATTTTTTGATTGTTATATGATTTTATAGGTATGCCAACAGCCCAAGCCTTTATGCTGTCGAGCTGATCAATGAGCCTTTAGCACCTGGAGCATCACTAGATAGCATAATCAAGTACTATAAAGCTGGTTATGAAACTGTTCAAAAGCACTCAAAAACTGCTTATGTGGTTATGTCAAACCGGTTAGGACAAGCTGATCCTAAAGAACTATTTCCTCTTGCTAGTGGTTTAGAGAGGACAGTGATTGATGTACATTACTACAACCTCTTCTCTGATGTTTTTAACAACATGACTGTCCAACAAAACATCAACTTCATCAACACCAACCGAACAGCTGATTTGAATATGGTTACTACATCAAATGGGCCTCTCACTTTTGTTGGTAATGTTCCAAATTTTCTTTTGTATCATTTCAGTTATTATATTTGGCAATCAAACTCATGCAGCTCTAATGCAATTTTTATTTTATTTTTTTAATTTGCTAGCATGTTTGATAATGCTTTATGTTTATAGGTTTTTTTTATTATTATTTATATTTATAAAAAAAATTATAAATTATAAACAAAAACTTGTTTAATATCTATTTTCATTTTCCAAAACTTATAAACATTTTATAAATTCTTTATTGAACTCTTATAATTGTAAAAAAGTTTATTTCATCTATTTTACAAAATAAAATAAAATAACTTTCATTACATCCTCCTTCTCTAATCCCTTCTAGCTACTAGGCATCGCTCGTCACCACCACCAACCACCACATTTGGCCACTCCCATTACGTCCTCCTTCTCCCATCCCTTCTAACTACTAGGCATCGCTCGTCACCACCACCAACCACCACATTTGGCCACTCCCACACCTATCTCTTGCCACTATCGTCAGTGACCTCCTTAACAACTACCTAATAACCACCTCCTTTCACTTTAGTTGTCAATCACTACATTTGGCTGTCGGTTACCATATCTGATTGTCGGCAACCATTCATAGCCATCACCAACACGCTCCAACGGATAGGAACACCCTTCAAAGGGTGCACTTCTAGTAATTGATAATCACCTTCAATCACCATTTCTGTCCGTAGTCAATCATTTTGAGCCACCTCCTTCACTTGTTTTAAAAGAGTTTTAAAACATATGTACCAAATATGTTTTATGTTCACCTTTACTAAAAATAAACTGTAAAAATTTTCGTAAATGTTTCCAGTTTATGTAAATAGAACTTGTTTGCTCTTATCATTTACTAGAAAATGATTGAACCTTTTGTTTGAAATATTTGCAGGGGAATGGGTTGCAGAATGGCAGGTGAGTGGGGCCACAAAAGAGGATTACCAAAAGTTTGCTGAGGCCCAATTGCAAGTGTATGGGCGGGCCACCTTCGGCTGGGCTTATTGGACTCTCAAGAATGTCAACAACCATTGGAGTCTTCAATGGATGATCCAGAATGGTTATATCAAACTTTAAAATTTAGCACTGCTTGTTATTCTCAGTATTTTAACCCCACTCAAAAAATAAAATAAAATAAATGTAGGGTTCGTTTTTAAAAAAATAATATTGGTCGTTTGCTAAATTAAAATGACCAATCAGCTATTTAATTAGTGAAATCAATAAAGAAAAAAAAATATATAACTTAACTTTCACAAATTTTCTAAAACGTCGTCGATAAATTCTTATTAGCTCGGGATCTTCTGTCCCAATTCACTATCTTAGCTTTCTTTTTTATTTTCCATGTGTTGCCACTTCGTTGATCGCTTAAAACTAATCTTCATTTCGTCACTATATGTTGACGAAACTAAAACTTGAAAAGCATATTCTCTCACTAAATATCATTCAAATAATTGTCCCTTGCAACTTCACATAGACATTTGTGAAATTACAGTATCAGTTCTGTGCGGGGAGCAAATATTCCTGCCTGCCCGTACTCCTTTCTTCCCAGCTCCGTTTCTATCCGATCACTTGAAAACACAACGGCAGTGAGCTACCCGGCGGTGTGTGGCCAGAAAACCCCTCCGACGATCAAATTAGCACACACCTAGGGATAGAGAGAGAGAGAGGAGGGTGTCGAGTGTAAGTATTTTCTTACAAAGTGTTCGTCCCTAGCATGGGGGCGCAGACATGCATATATACCCTCTGAGCCCCATATCCACTCCCAGTCGTCTCCTGGCACGTGGCTCTGCTATCCCATCTGTCAGCGGAAACCTTGCTGGACATCACCTAATCTCAAGCTGCCCGGCCTTCTCATTTGGAGCTCGGCACCATTGCCCTACGGCCGTGTGCCATGCCACATGCATGCTCTTCATGCCAAGCTCAAGAAAGCGGGCTGGCGGCACCTCGGCATGGTCGAGCTGAGACATCCGTGAGCACTGCGGTCGGCCTTCTGCCGAAAGCAAGCAGTGTCTCGGCGGCCGCTTCCGGGCGCCGGTCATCCAACTCGACTGTGGTTGGCCTTCTTGCCGAGCAAGCAAGTACCTCGGTCGATGATGCCTTTTCGGGCGCCGTTCAGCCATCCTGACCGGCTTCGCTTATGTCATACACATAGCTCGGTCTAACAAGGCCGCTTATCAAACAACTTACACGGGACGGGCGCATACTCGCCCAACACTGTCGGCCAGTCCTAGTAGCCCAATTCCGAGTGGCCCGTGGATCATCTCGGTCCAATGATCCACTTGGCTACTAATCTTCTCGGCCGTTATCTCGGCCCAATTCCAGATCATAAATCTCCCTCTCAAGTTCTTTACATGTTTCAAAGATGGGAAGTCTTCAATGTCGTCTCGAGAAGTCCACAAGACCTTCACTGCCTACATACATTAATTAATAAATAAATACAAATAAAGCTCAAATCATAAAACATATGATTAATATTAAAAGGAAAAGAAGAGAAAAAGAAAAGAAAGCAGAGCTTAAAATATTGTTTACCCATTAGTTTTACCTCAATAGATTTATGATCAATAGATGTCAGAATTTGCAAAGCTTTATCAAGGTCTGAATAGGAGTTGATGGTAGGCAGCTCACGTCTTACAGAAGCAGCAACCAAAATTGTCACCTACAATACAAAAAAAGCATGACTATCGCTTTTGATTTCTCTTTTCTACAAAAATTTCAAAACTGAAAAGGAATATGCATTTTGTAAATTGTTATGGTTGCCAAAAAATGTAAACTGTAGCGATTAATTTCCCTCCTCCAACAACTACCCCACAATATCATTGCCAATATCATACCCTCACTTTCTCTATAGCTGAATATAGTTTTTTCATGGTATAGTCTTTCATTTAGGATTTTTACAGAATGAAGGTGAAATTTCAATGAGGAATTAACATGAAATTTCAATAATCACAAAAGGAACTCCAAATAAAGTTTTAGGAAACCAGTCTAAGAAAAAACTTACAATGACATATTTATTATTAGGACAGGTAGCTGTCTTGCATCTAATTCCTTCCCTGAAATCGTTTACTCCGACAAGGGTATGTACTTTCTTCCGCTCCTCCTCATATGTTGATCAAAAATTTCCTTCCATGGCCGCTTCATGTTTACCTGAATCGAAAGAGTACCAAGTAAACATCATGTTACCGAAACATACAAGTAATCCGTAATTCCAATATGAACCAACAATCCCAAGCAATTTATAAAAAAGAAAAGATAGTCATTCTCCTAGTGATAAAATTATGCAAAATGAAACTCAATAAAACAATAAACGAGATCAATCACATAACAATTATTCACCACACACACACACACAGAAATGAACCACCAAACCAACATTTGGCCATATAGAAACAGGGGCAAAGAGACTAGGAGAGAACTCCAAATCCTTCAAACAAGTCTTATGTTACAGATTTTATGGTCGCTAAATACAGCCAATATTTTAGAGACAATTAAATTTGATTTGATATTTTGTATAAGGGAAAAGGGATAAAAAAAAAAAAAATCAATACTTAATGATTGAGAGAGAGAGAGATGTAATATTTGAATTATGTAATATTATTGTGAACTTTGATATATAATGTATATAGAATGAATCCAAATGGTAACAATAGTGGCAAGCATGCAGAAGAGAATGACCCCAAAATAGCATTTGATGCAAATGAACAGTGACAAATGCAGTGTTATTTTTAAAAGACTGGGAGGTAAAGTGCTACTACCAAGCCATACCACAAGAAAGTAAAGTAAATTTTGCCCTATATTTTATTATAGAAAAGAAACTAACAACAAGTAACATAGTTGAGTTGGTTAAATTACTCAATTCCACAACCAAGACAGGTTTTCAAATCTTGCTAGTATATTGTTTTCACTGCAGAAATATTAAAAATTGATAAACAAATATATCATGGGTCGGTTTGGTTTAGAACCATAACAGACGCCTTAAAACTGCAAATCAAACCAATCTGAACGTTCCACCATTTGCAAAACCAGGACGTACTACATGACAGTCCTATTACACATGTTAAGCAGTACTAGAAAAAGATTACAATGTACAAAATGTGAATGAAATCATAAAACAAAATGAAAATGCATAATAAGCCACAAAAAAGCTAAAAATTAACCAAGGAACACCAAACACAACAAGAAATCTGAAATGGGCTTGTATAAGCTAAACAAAGATAAAGAGAAAAAAAAAAAAAAAAATTTCTATGACAGTAAAGATTATCCAAAACATATAAAAGAGGTTTTCATGGGAAAGATGACTCAAATACAATTTGTCACAAGTTTGTTTTGATGAAACAATGTATTTTGACGCAGGCACAAACAATTAACCCGAAATAGCAATTGCCCTAAGAAAACAAGTAAATGTGCATACCAAAAGAAACAAAGGAGAAAGAGGGGAAAAAATCATTTACATTTGAGTAGGCGGAGAAACAAGACTACGGATAACATGGCAGCAGTTTACTGCGATCGAGATTTAAACTAATCAGGACAAAATGTAAGAATATATAAAAGATGGCAAGTAACAACACAAATCATACCTAAATCAGACCATGTTATAGAGAGGACTATGAACAAATCAAGCGAGAAACAGTTTCTGCAGTCAGAGATTTAAACTAATCAGGACAAAATGTAAGAATATATAAAAGATGGCAAGTAACAACACAAATCATACCTAAATCAGACCATGTTATAGAGAGGACTATGAACAAATCAAGCGGCAGAAACTGCGATCGGAGATTTAAACTAATCAGGACAAAATGTAAGAATATATAAAAGATGGCAAGTAACAACACAAATCATACCTAAATCAGACCATGTTATAGAGAGGACTATGAACAAATCAAACTAGTTCGTCTCGTGTTTAGTTTATTAAAAGTTCATTTAAGATTGAGTCGTTATGTAAATAAGATTTCAACGCATTTTGAAGCTCATCACCATATAAAATAAAATAAAAATTAAAAAACGAATTAAGCTACTCAAGCTCAGCTCCATTAAAGCTCATTTGAATTCGTCAACTTCGAGCACATTCTTAAATTCGTCAAGTTTTTTTGTGAACAACCTACCCATTCCTTTGGGAGTTGTATGGCTTATTTTCGTCTTTAATTAACTTTAAAGAAAAAAATCATGCCAAATTTCTTTACTGTTAGATCGGAGTTGACTATACAATATTAAAAATCATAAAAATTTGATTTTTATAAGTGTTTTACTTATTTATTTTATTTTTTCTGTTTTAAAAGAATAATCAGTTGTCATTTCAGTTTTAGCCCTTGTTATAGACACCCAAAATTTTAAAATAAACCCAAAGACAGAAGAAGAAGAACAAAATTGATAACATCATGTTTGGATGGACATGAGCTTGGGATTGGACTAATAGTCCAATAAAATTATTTATCCGATGTTTGGTTAAACAATTGAAGTACGGACTGATTATTTTAAACTTAACTATTAGTTAAAATAGGATACGAATCCGTTATCCGTTGATCCAATGGATTCGTAGTCTTAGGACTATTAGTCATGAAAATGCTAATCCAGTCCGCCCAAACAAACATGGCCCAAGTGTAAGCCGAGAACAGTCTGAGTGTCAGAAACCATTGAAATCAAGTCAAGATCTCTTTCAATTTGATCAGTAGCACCGTCAAAAGCAACCTAAGTCAAATAATCAAATAATTGAAATTAAGCTATTAAACACACATATACATAAATAAATGTGTTTTTGTGCGAAGAGAAATCAATTAATGAAGAACCTGAACCATGAGCACAGAATCCTTGCTTTGCGAGCTAAATATCATGACAACAATAAACAGAACAGCAAAGAACGCAATCATAATCGCGTTTCGTTCGGATTTGGAATCGGTCGATGGTGATGATGAATTCAGTTTCTGATGAGTTGTTCTTGGTATACTAGTACAATAGGATTGGCGACTATAGACAGTTATTGTATCATGGCTTGATCTTGAAGAAGAACTCCTGGCGTAACCTCCCATCTCGCCCCCCAAAACTGAATCGACATGGAATGTAGAGATCATCAGCAAAACTAATAGTGACGCCATAGCCATAAACATCGTCGTCATCGTCTTCTTCTTCGCCATTATTATTGTTGATTGAATTGCTAATACCTTCTTCCTCTTCTTCTTCTTCTTCTTCTTGGTTGTTTTTTCTAGGATTTTGTTTTTCCCCCCATTGATATTCAGCCTATGTATGCGTGAATCTTTTCACTTTCTTTTTTTTTGGTTACAACGGAAATGGGAATCTTTTCACTTTCAGTCTACGCGTTTGACTCCTGCAAAACGCTCACACCTTCCACCTACCACCTTCCTTCCTTCCCATTTCTCCGTACTAATCTTAATCACCAAGTATATGACATCAATTAATGGATGGTCCCTTATGTATCATGTAATGTGACCAAATATATATGTATAAATTTATATGTACATAAAACTCATCCACTTATATCATATGCTACCTTATCATTGGGTTGGTACCTACATGGCATAAGTTGGTAGAGGGGTTTGCGATTCGATTACAATCGGAGAAGTTTTAATTCGTCATTCTTTTGTTTAGTGATGGATTAAGAAAAATCAATTCGTATCTATTTAATAGGTTGATGGATATGGATTGACAGATAAAAACGAATTGACTTAACAATTTAAATTTTTATAAATTTTGACCATAATATAATAACTTGTCAAAAAAATTTTGAATAACAATTTAACACAGTATAACCAAAAGTTTATAAAGTAAACTGTCAAATACTAATAATAAATACATATATGAAAATTATGCATTATCAAAATTATTTCATTATTTTTTTTATTCAAAACTATTTAATTTGATTTTTTTTTTTAAATAAAATTAAACCTTATATTTTTCACACAAAAATATCAAGGGTAAATTACACTGATACTCCCTGAGGTTTATGTTCATTATAGTTTCCCCTCACCTTTTGAAAATTACATCTCCTCCCTGAGATTTAAAGTTTCATTACAGATTCCCCTCTCAGCAATTTAATTTTTTTAAATACCAACTTTGCCCTCACTAGGTAAATTACATTGACACCCATCACATTTTAGAAATTACAATCCCCTCCCTAAGGTTTAAAGTAGTATTACCAATTACCCTCTCAGTTAGTATTAATTGGAAAAAAAAATTCATTGAAAAAAAAAATTGGAAAAAAATTTATTTGAAAAAAAATAAATTAAAAAAAATTGTTAGTAAAATTTTTAAATTTTTGTTTAAAAATCAACATAAACTCATTTTTTGAATTTACGTTTTTTCCTCAAATTTATAAACTGAGACAACCGTTTATAAACTAAAAAATTATCAAACAAGTTTTTATGACAGTTTTTTAAATATTTGTAAATATAAATTTAAAACTGAAAATGAAATGGTTACCAAATAGGCTTCAGATGGTAAAAATATCATAAAATTAACAAAAAAATTAAATAAGTTACCAATGTAATAAATGACTTATCAAAAGATTCTTAGGTTATATATGGTTTGATTTTTAGAAAAAAAAAATTAAAAATTAAAAATTAATCTGGTTAAGAAATAAAAAAATAAAAAATAATTATCATTTTTAATATAATTTTTATCTTTCGCGTGGATAGAAATAATTTTTTACAAATTAAATTGAAACAGTCATACGTATGTATATAACCTGTCCAAAAGTTAAAACGATAATTATTTTTTACCCTTAAATGATAATTATTTTTTATTTTTTATTTCTTAACCAAATTAATTTTTAATTTTAAAAAAAAAAAATTCTAAAAATCAAACCATACATAGCCTAAGAATCTTTTGATAAGTCATTTTTTTCTTTGATAACTTATTTAATTATTTGTTAATTTTACGATATTTTTACTATCTAAAGCCTATTTGGTAACCATTTCGTTTTCAGTTTTCAATTTTTATTTACAAAATTTTTAAAAACTATCATAAAAACTTATTTGATAATTTTTTTAGTTTATAAACAGTTGTCTCAGCTTGTAAATTTGAGGAAAAAACGTAAATTCAAAAAATAAGTTTATCTTTGTTTTTAAACAAAATTTAAAAATTTTACTACTAAATTTTTTTTTTCAAGTAATTTTTTTCCCAATTAATTTTTTTTTTCCAATTAATTTTTTTTTCAACTAATACTAACCAATGGGGCAATTGGTAATGGTACTTTAAACCTTAGGGAGGAGATTGTAATTTCTAAAATATGAGGGGTGTTAATGTAATTTACCCAATGAGGGGCAAAATTGGTATTTAAAAAAATTAAATTGCTGAGGGAGAAATCTGTAATGAAACTTTAAACCTCAGGGGGGAGATGTAATTTCCAAAATATGGGGGGAAAACTGTAATAAACATAAACCTTAGGGGGTCTTAGTGTAATTTACCCAAATATCAACATTTGTCATTTGATAAAAGGATTTCTAAATTAAAAATACAATAAAATATCTAAACTCTTTTTTAATTGAAAATACAAACAGAATATCTAAACAAATTAAAAACACAAAATCTTATAAATTACTAAGGGTGCTCGCGGTTTGGCAGTTTGGTTGCAGCCAAAGTAACCTTAAATCCGTCATCCATCCAAAACTAAGCGAATTGGAAAAAAAAAATCAATTTGCAATTATCCGCTCTTCATTATACATCCGTCCAAAATATGGCGGATCGATTCGGTTTGGTTAGTTTCGACGGATCGAAATATCCATTGCTCACCCCTATGAGTTGGGTAGTTTGTTCTGTCTTATTTTTAAGGGTAAATTATAAATATATTTCTTTAAATTTATTTAAAATATAGATTATTTTTTTAGTTTTGAAAATTATAAATATTCTTTTATTAGAATTTGTATTTAACAGAATTAATTAAAAAATAAAATTCATAATTTCTCTCCTATATAATAAAAATATCTAAATTATTAATTAAAACATATTTCTAACATAATTAAAAGCATTAATTGACTTGATAATTTATTAGTTAAAAAGTGATTTGTTATGAAATTAAAACCCCAGAGGATGAAATATAATTTCCAAAACTATAAGAGATAATTTATATTTTAATCGAATCTCAAAAGATGTATTTATAATTTTTCTTATTATTAACTCTTTCTATTTATATATTATATTTAATTTTAAAAATGGTATAGATTTTGACATTTTTCTTTAATTTTTTATTTAGGTTATGAGGCCTTGGTAATATAATATTTTTATAGTAATAATTTTTAACAATTTTTTTGTCATTTTTAAGAAAAATTAACATCCATTTTCACCGTGTCACTTTATTCTTGTATCAATATTTATCAAACCATTTAATTATTTATTTTTTTCACTATCACACTCACACTTATATATATATAGACCATCCCATCCTTATTCATTCAAAAAACACACATTCACTATGATGTCCCAAAATTTGAGGACATCATAATAAGATTTAAAACTTAAAATCAATGTTCTTAATTAAGAACTTCCAATCATTGTTGCCACTAAGTTTGCCATCATCCGTCAATTAACAAAACGAAAATTGAAAGTTCTTAAATTACAACTCCAATCAAACTTAAAACTTAGTCATAGTATGTTCATGAAAGAAAAACACAAATATATATAATAAAAAAACAAAAAAGAAAAACTAGATAACTCAGGAAAAGGGTTCATGGGATTTGGGCACACTTAAAGCTAACCAAGACTGAACGTCGCCTTCCAAAACCTCAGTGTTTCTTTCGGTTTCTTCAAGCGATGAGCTCAATAAGATACTACAACCCGAAAATACCCACCCTGATAATAATACTCACAATTAATGAATATTGTGTAGTAACAGAGTAACAAGCAGCGTTTAGTAAGCATAATAGAAATGCTATCAGTTGAAATAATACCAATAGATAATAATAACAATGGCAAGCGGAAGTAGTAATTCATCATAAGGAAAATGTCAAATTTTCTTTTAAATTCACATAGGTTTAGTTTATTAGGTAAGTCTAAGTAACTCCCCGCGAAATACTATTTCTACTCAACCGCTAAGCAATGGCCACAGGCAATTCTAACTCCCCCTTGCTCAAATATTCAAATGTTGTTTGCTATAACTACCAATGATGCCCACGCACCAAGGTTACGTATCCGAGTCGTGACATCACGATCTTTCCTAAGGGAACGGTCTATGTTGTGACACCCGCACCACCAACCTTATATCGCCTATACCGATAAGAGCCGAAATATCTTCTCGTGCCATGTTAGAGCTCGCAACTCACTCGCGCAAGACTCTAAGCAAGCTTACCCCATCACTTTTAAACTTTAATGCATCAGTTCAATTTCGTGTTGAATTCACATTTTGAATCATGTGCAAGTTTTAGTTTGAAAACCACAGTGACATAAAGTTTATATATCACAACACAACCACGTATGGCAACCAAAATATATATTATAAAATGTCTTAGGAGTCATCACAAAATTTCTTAGAATTTCTTACGCATCTTATTTTCAACACTGAATGGGCAAACTAAAAATAATGAAACCCATAAAAAACGAAGTTCAATTATTATAATATTTTAACTAGTGCTAGTTCATTGAGTTAGGAAAATATTTTGAGAAGAATACCAGGGCTAAAAACGTTTTTAAAATAGAGAAACAAAATTTGGAAGAAAACTGGTTTATGGGACAATGAGCTCTGACAATTTCAGCCTGGCAATTGATCTATGTTTGAAAACTAAAACAGGGGTCTCGAACGATGTCAAAAAGAGGTATGGTCAAAATGGCTTGCTAGATATTTGAGTTTAGAACATATTTATAGAGAGCTTGAAGACTGAAAACCAATAGAAGATGGTTGAATAATTTTGCTAAGAAAATTGGATAGATTACATTGCATTTTAGTGAAGCGCAATTTCTTCTCTTAGACTTGTCCATTTTTTTGTGAAATCAATGGAAAATGAAAGATAACTCTTATATCTAACTATCCCAAGTGGTCGTACAAAAAAAATACCATTTTTAGAGAAACTAGGATCTGTTTGAAGTCCTTTGTTTCTCTTGTGTTATAAGCAACACTGAGGACAAATATTTACTTCGGTAAGGAAATGGTATCCAATGATTTTATAAAAAAAAATTACACGTGTATAGAACACCTATATATACTCCCACTACAAAAAGATTTTAAACACAAGTTATTTTCAATTTATTAGAGCATTTTTCATCCAACAAAATCTGAAACAGTGAAGAAAATATAAGTTTCAAGTAAAAGTGAACCAACCTTATCTCATTTTACTCTCATGCAAGATTATTTCAAACAACTTTGGAAAATATTGGAAAACATAAGAAGATAAAATCAGTAGTTAAACCATCTAATCTATGCTTGCAAGAAGGAATAGAAATCATACAATCATGAAATTCTCATTCTATATGTTAAAATGGTTAAAAGAAATATATGTATATATATGAATCGTATATCTCAGAATCAAGGTACAACGACTTCTATATATAGAAAAGTGTTACAATCAAGTATGGAGTCTTAGATTTACAAGTATGGAAAGACTCCTAGATTTCAGGAATATACCTAAATATATACAATATATATTAACCATATATATTAACATATCCCCTCAAACTCAAGGAGGATAAACATCAACCAACTTAAGTTTGGAAACTAAGTCACTAAAACGGCCAAGAGGATGAGCCTTGGTGAAGATATCGGCGGTGATCGGCGAAGAAGAAGAGAAAGAAGATGGGCGATTGCCATGAGTAACATCTTTGTCAACTAAAATAACAGATTAATTTTAATATGTTTGAATGCGATCATGGAAAACATCATTATAAGCAATTTTGAATGGCACTTTGATTGTCACAATAAAGAGAGATAGCACCAGAGAAGGAAATACCCATGTCAGCAAAGAGCCAACAAAGCCATAGAAGTTCTTGAATAATGTCAACAAGAGCATGATATTCAGCTTCAGTACTAGAACGAGCAGTGAGAGATTGTTTCTTGCTGCGCCAAACAAAAAGTGAATCCCTTAAGAAGAAATAGAAACCCGTAGTGGAGCGTCAATTAGTAAGATCTCTAGCCCAATCAGCATCAGAAAAGGCACGAAGCTCAAGAGATGAGTAAGCAGAATAATAGAGTCCATGGAACATGGTGCCTTTGAGGTAATGAAGTATGCGAAGTAGGGCTGTGTAATGAGAGGTGCGGGGAGCCGACATATACTGACTAACAAGATGTACAACATAAACAATGTCAGGACGTGTCATAGTGAGATAGACAAGACTACCTATTAGCTAACAATAAAGAGTAGCATCTGAAAGAAGATCCCCATCAAGCGAATTGAGGCAGTGCAGTATCAATCGAATAAGGGCGATCTTGCAATCGATAAAGCGAGCCAAAAGATCAGATGTATATTTGGCCTGTGATAAATAATAACCAGTAGAATCATTGGAGACTTTAAGACCCAAAAAATAATTGAGAGTACCAAGGTCTTTCATTTCAAAGTGTTGGCTGAGAGATTGTTTGAGGCTAAGAATACAAGCCATATCATCACCAGTGATAATTATATTATCCACATAGAGGAGAAGAAGAGTTTTGCCATGAATAGTCTTAGAATAAAGATAACGAGTCATATGATTTGGAGGTGAAACCAAGATCATGAATGGTGGGCGAACTTAGCACACCAAGCATAAAGGGCTTGTTTGAGACCATAGAGACCACGTTGAAGTTTGCAAACTTTATTCGCTGGATAAGTAGGCCTAGGTGGAGGTTATATATAAACCTCCTCAAGAAGATCACCATTAAGAAAGAAATTTTTTACAACCATTTGGAAAAGGTCTCAGTGGCGATAAGAAGCAACAACAATCTGGCTGAAAACAGAGGTAAACCTAGTAATAGGTGAAAAAGTCTCCTCATAATCAATACCATATTCCTGGGCAAAGCCTTTTGCAACAAGGCGAGTTTTGTACTGCTCAATAGAACCATCAGAGTGAGTCTTGATTTTGCAGACCCATTTGCAGCTAATCGCAGTCTTTCCAAGAGAAAGATCAACAATGTCCCAAGTATGAGTTTTGTCTAGAGCCTGAAGTTCATCAGTTATAGTTTGCTGCCAAAGAGGATTAGTACAAGCCTCACGGTAGGAGGTAGGTTCATAAGTAGAAAAAATAATGGATCCAACAATATAATCACGAAGATAAGTAGGTTGTCAAGTTACCCGACTTAAACGACCTGTGGGAGGAGGTTCTAATAGAGTGATAGAAGACTCAACGGGACACTCAATGGGAGTTGGAGACCTCGAAAAGAGAACAATAGGACCATTAGAGGAGCAGTCAGGACAGGATTAGGTGTAGGCAAATGCGTCTCTAGAGAGGAGGAACCTACATCAAAGTCATTAGAGAAGAGATCGATAGACGGATTAGTAAGCGAGTGGAAATAAGCGATGATAGGTGGAACAATGATAAGGATGAAAACATTTTATGCTCCCGAAAACCACCGACAAAGAGGCATAAAAGATGTTTAAAGATAAAATCTCAACAGCGATAGCCTTTATGTTCAATTCCATTCTCGAGAAAGCAACAAAAATGAGAACGAGGTTTAAGTTCGGTGTGTTCATGAGGTTAGAAGAAAACAAAACATGCAGACCCAAAAACTCGAAGAGTTGTATATGGAGGACTAGTGCCATGTAAACATTCATAAGGAGTTTGGTTATTGATAGTAGAAGTGGGAACACAATTGATAGTGTAGACAGCAGTAAGAGTAACTTCCTCCAAAAATATTAAGGACACGAGGAAGAGATAAGCAAAGCTCGAGTAGTGTCAGAATATGCCTATGCTTCCGTTAAACCGTCCATTTTGTTAAGGCGTGCGACATAGGAACGATGAAATTTGAATCTTAGTGATGTTGAAGGAAGAAGAGAAAATCAAGATCCTTATATTCCATAGCATTATCAGATCGAAAAATTTTAATGGCTTTAGAAAATTAGGTTTGGATCATTTTTGCAAAATTGTAATAAAGTTGTTTGAGTTCTGATCGACTTTTCATGAGAAATAATCATGTAAAACGTGAAAAATCATCAACAAAAATAACAAAGTAACGTGATCCTGCCATCGCGATAGTATGTGATGGTCCCCAAATATCAGATGGTATAAGATCAAATGGTGCATGAGAAACAGAAGTACTTGTGTTAAATGATAAAACAGGTTGTTTTGCAAGTTGACAAGACAAACAATCCAAAGTATCAGGAATTACATGACCTAACTGATCAGCAAAAACTAAAGATTTCAATCGACTAACAGAAATATGTCCTAAACGACAATGCCAAAAATTAAAAGGAGACATGCTGGAAGTAGATATAGGAGCAACTAACGGGGTGGAGTCTGGAACATGAAGATGGATAAGCTCATACAGACGTCCATGCTTATGGCCGATCCCAAGAGTTTGTCCTGTCTGAGGGTCCTGTACCAAACAACCATTAGCAGAAAATGTGACAGCTAGAACAAGCTCACATAATTGACTAATAGAGATAAGATTTAAAGTGAGAGCATGAATAAGATAAACATTTGATAAGGATAGATGAGAGGTGGAAACAGAATATGACGACCCCATCACATAAAATAATTAGCATTTAATTAATTAAGAAGATTTGAATTTTAATTGCTCATTATACTGATTTAATTTGGGATTTATGAAAATTATGGAGACTGATTCGTATATGATTCTATTGAGGATTTATTTGGGAATTTGAAATTGAAAACCTAAATGGCTCAAGAGAGTATAATTGGTGAATTGAATTATTTTAATTTGATGTCGGACCATATAGGAGTTTAATTAAATATTCGACTCAGATTTGAGAAATTGAGACTTGATTAATTGGGTCCAAATTGGAGTTAATTAAGTTATGTGAATTGAGAATTCAGATTATTATGAATTAAATTTGTTTATGAGGTGTTCAATTGAATATGTAATTTATTGACGAAAATTTTAAATTTTAATATGAAATTGAAAGCCTTAATAATTTAAGAAACCAAAATTGAGGATAGAAATAAGTTTAATTTAATATTTGGAGCCTTCTGGGAGTTTGATTAAAAATCTGATTCAGAATGATAAATTTAAATATAATTAATTGGGCCTTAATGAAAGTCAAATTAGGCTAATTAAGTTATGTGGGATTTATGATTAGTTATGATTAATTAAGTTATGTGATAATCAAGATGTATTAAGATCAAGTGTTACCTAATTAAGTTAATTTTAATCATAAATTGAATGGTCTAAAACTTGGAAGTGGGGATCTTTGTTGTGCGAGAACTGGCAAAGGCTTTGTGAATGAGCCTATTTCGAGGTCCATTTTGATAATCGGAACTATTCACATTTTAGAATATATCAAGTAGAACATGCCTACAACGTTAATCGGATATCGTTTACCTATTCATCCACTCACATTTGTATTCATTTTAATATTTTAAATCACAATTTTTATTTATTTTTGTAGATACAAATGTGAGTAGATGAATGAGTAAACGATATCCGATTAACTTGATGTTTTGCAAGCATGTTCCACTTGATGTATTTTAAAATATGAACGGTTCGAATTATCAAAATGAACCCCGAAATGGACCCAATTTGCCGTCTGGCTGACATTTGTTATGCTGACCAGTGAAATAGCATCCCCACATCCCTAAAATTTGAGGGTGTATGTGGGCGTGTGTGCAAAGAAATTCTGTCTATATTGAGCAATTCTGTGTGTGTGTGTGTGCACGCGCGCGCGCATGTGAGTGTTGTACTGGAGCTCATAGGAGTTGTGCACGTGTGTTGTGGTGTCATGAAGTTAGTGTGTGTAAGAGTGTATATCATTTGAGAGTGCATTGTGTTGAGAGTGTATTGGCATCTTGGAGCCCCTTTCATTACCTCATTCAGCTGGAGTAAATTGAGAGAAAGAGAGAGTAAGGGACCATCTCATTTTTGCTAAGAGGTTGAGGAGCTCACCAATTCGCTCTAAAGTGAAGAAAAAAGAAAACTTAAGGAAAAATAAGAGATTGAGAGAGAACTCAAAAACTCAACAAGTTAAGCTAAATTTCTTGCTTAATTCTTCTAAATAATTCACCTAATACTTGAAATCAAAAAGGATTTAGGTTCAATTTCATGTAATTGAAAAGAAATTAGGAAAAATATGAAGAAATGGATCTAAGTTCATGGTTATGGAATACATTTATAAATTAATTATTTTGGGTTTGATTTTGGAATATCATGCATGAATTTGAGTCTAATTCCTACATGCATGAAAAAATTCTACAAATTTTGATACACTAATTGTACATGCATTAAGGATTTCTAGAAATTGATTCAAGGTGGATTTTGAGAGGATTAAAAAACAAAAAAAATTAAAGATTTGAGAATTAATCATATAAATTGATAGGAATTGGATTTTGCATGTTAAATCAAGTTAGGTTAAAGAATATGAGTTATGATTCTTTAAATTTGTTAAGTTTGAGTTCAATTTTGGGAACTATTTTTGAATTGTGTTCTATAAATTACATGCAACAGGGATTTATTGAAGATTGATCATGATTCATAATTATTTTCATGTTTATTTTGGATGAGTTTTGATGATGAAATTGGATTTTAAAAGCTTAATTTATGTTTTAGACTTTATGAGTTTGAAATTGGGTTTGATATAAAGAAAATGGGCTTGGACAAATTAAGAAATAAATTATAATTTAAATTTGACAATCAATAATTAATTTGATCTTAATTTGAATTTCATATATGTAAGTATTTTTCTAAGAGCCTTCTGACTTTAATTTAATATTTTGTAAGAAAAAGGAAGAAAAGTTTTGAATCATTATATTCATGAAGTTATAGTTTTAATCTTGACAAATTAAGGAGGTGTTTGCATTAAGATTTGGAAATTAGTTAAGTGTTTATATTTATTAATGATATTGCATGTTTAAATATGCATGAATCTAAGTTTTGAAATGAAATTTGGAAGCTAAATCTTCAGTTTTGGAACTCAAAAAATTTTCAGACCACTCAAGCGACCAGTTGGTGGCTCGAGTGAACATTATGAGCTTCCAGTATTTTTACAGACAGGCTATTTTCAGCATGTTTTGAAAAATCACACTTTGTTTATATTTTCATCTCATCTCCTCTCAAAGCATTCTAGACATGGTCTATGAGTTAATAAAGATTAATAAACTAACAATCAACATTTTAGTTAGTTAAGGAATAAGTCATTGATTTAATAATAATTGATTAAGATACTAAGTAAGAAATCAGTCTATTGAAAAAGAACTTAGTAATAAAAGAATATGTGAAATGAGAACCCGATTCACTTGAATAAAGAAAGAATACGCATGGTAGAACCTCGGATCACCTAGACAAAAAATGACAAGAAAAGTCAAGTTTGATCAAGGAACTAATATTGTGTTTCAATGTGTATATGTTATATGTTTGTGTAGGTCACGCGCTATTGTTTGTCTAATTTCTCTAATCTGTCCAATCTGTCTGATCTGCTTCTGCAGCTATCTATGAATAATAACTTTGTAAAGCTATGTTCACATTTAAGTATTTTCCTATATGATATGACAGGAAATGATCCGTTTTCTAAAATGCTATGTTCTATATTAATAAATGATTGTTCATATATTAAAAAGTATTCGTGACATCCTTAGCACATGGCCCTTGCTCTGGAGTAACAATACCATGGTCTATGAGCACAAGGCTCTTGCCCGGGGGTAATAATACCGTGGTCACATGGCCTTTTCCTAGGGATAATAATATCGTAGTCTCATGGCCCTCACCCGAGGGTAACAACACTGTGGCTTAAGTATGTTATCTGTTCCTGGTACCGTAGGTTCTTTTATGGAACTGGTCAAGTATGGCTCTTAAAGCTCTGTATCTAATCTATTAGCGCTAATGGGTGTATCACGTATGATCTTATGCAAAATCTGAATATGAATATGAACATGTATATGAATCTGTTTCTGATTTGAAATCTGAATATGCATAAGACTCTGTTTTTGTTAAGAATCTATTCCTGATATAAACTCTGATTTTTGACTTTGTCATAGATATCATTCATTAAAACTCTTTACTTTGTTATTATTCGCTAGGCTCCAACTTATTGTATTATTTTATGTATGTAGGTGATCAGGCGTGTAACCAGGCTTAGAGGCGTCTACCTAGAATCTATTTTTGTGAACCAACCTATGTGCCTCCCGTGGAGGTTTCGGATATGTCAAGTGGTTACGGTTATGTGATTAAAGTTTAAGTTTTGTTTTCTTGTTTGGTTAAACAAGTCTTTGTTTATTTTGTAAATAGAGTTAAGTCCCTTTTTGTCTAATCTGTATATATATGATGACGTAAGGATGATGTGTAAATATGTATATGAAAAGTTTAAAATTTTTATGTCTTATATAAATCTGCACAACTCAATGGACATTGTATATTTGCTATTTGCTTCCACTAGCCCTTAATATTATGTTAATCTGTCTCCGAGGCCTTCAGTAATCCTAGGATTACTGGTTGGTTACGATGCTAAACTTATAGGGGCGAGTTTGGGTCATGACACAGAACCAACATGACTTACAAACATAAGAGAACCATCAGTAGTATGAATGGAGGGAATATGAGGAGAGGAAGAAATAGAAGAAAATATAGTAGAACTGGAGGTCATATGGTTGCAACATGCTGAGTCAAAACACCAAGGAGATGTACTTGAAGTCACAGACAAAGCAGTAGAATGAGGGGTACTAGAGGTGGTGAGAAACTGTTTGAACATAGCCTCAACATCAATTTGAGAAAAAACGAGCGGCTTTGGATATAAAGGCTAAAAAAACTCCTCAAAGGCAGCAGCAGTAATGCCATAATCAGGCAAAGATCTAGACTGATTGGACTGATATTGTAAACAACCTCGTGAAGCAAAACCATGAGAGGAGTGAGTAGTAGATGATCGTAATCTTACTGCAAATGACCATGACTAATCTTGTTGTAATGCTGACAAGATTTGACTAAACAATAAACGAGAGGATGAGTAGAAGGAAAGCCCTGATTTTGACAATAATTGCAAGTAGTGGCCCGTTCGGTGGTTAGTGAAAGGGAACTTAGTGATTGAGGAGTGGCAAGAACTGTATCCACATGATGAGTGTGAAGAATACTAAGACGAGTCTCCTTAGATAATAGCTCGGAAATAGCTTGCTCAAGAATGGGCGTGAGAATGTGATGAAGTAGAGATACATGCACCGCTCAAACTAGATAGTGAGAGCCATGAGAAATTGAACCAATCATTCTTGATTCACGATGCTTAGTAAATAAGCGGCATCTTCGGTATAAGGCCGTCAAGTTAGAGAGCAAACGGTCCCAAACAAAATATATTTGAGAGAGAAAATTATTAATAGACTGGCCAGGCTCTTGACGCATGTGATGATGCTGACTCTGAAGTTGATACTGATGGACAAGACTAGTAGTTTGATAATGTTCTTTCAAAAAATCCTAAATGTCCTTGGCAGGAGTAGTCATAGAGTCAAGTTGAAAATGACCAAACTGTAAACTAATAGAGGTAACAGATGTATTCCGAAACCAAGTAATGATCTGGTAGTTCTTACTGTCCCAATCCTCTAAACGGTCTTCATATGTGGCAGCTAGTTCATTAACCTTTTTCACTGGTTGAACCACATCCCCAATGATAATGCGCTAGAGTTTCTTCTCTTTTAGAAAACCAGACATGGCCTGGCCCATAACATGTAGTTGAAGCCGTAAAGTATAACAGAGATTGAATGAGCAACATCAATGACGATCCATAATGATGGGTTGGTAAAGTAAATAGATAGGAACAATGTTATAGAAGCAGAATTAGCAAAAACAAAGTGCACCAACTGATTCAGAAGGTCCAAATTAGGTGGGAACCATGTGGAATTGCCCAAACAATTGGCTAAATATTGGTCAAAATAAGCAAAATCAAAGGCTGGACTGGTTAGGGCTAACGCCACATATCAAGGGCTGACGTCAGTGTCACTGTGACATGGAGGCATGAGATGGACGTATGTTGACGTAACACGCACGAGGCTGGGCCAAAGACAAGTAAGTAAGGTTGACGTAAAAGGGATGACGTTAATGGCTGAACATCTGAGGTGGTTGGGCTGTAATAACCCCATCACGTATAAGGATTAGTACTTGATTAATTAAGAGGATTTGAGTTTAATTGCCGAGTATTATAATTTAATTGGGATTTGTGAGAATTGTGGAATATGACTCATATATGATTCTATTAAAGATTTATTTTGGAATCAGAAATTAAGGGTCCAAATGGCTTAAGGAAGTGAAGCTAGGAAGTTGAATCAATTTAATTTTGATTACGGACCCATTTGGGAGTTTAATTAAATATTCGTTTTAGTTTAGTAAAATTGAGATTCAATTAATTAGATCCTAATTGGGGTTGATCAAGCTAATTAAATTATGAGGATTGAGGATTGTGATTATTGCGAATTAAAATTAATTATGATGTACCCAATTTGAATATGTAATTTATTGATGAAAATTTGAGTCTGATCAGAAATTGAAGGCCTAGATGATTTGAGAAATCAAAATTGATGATGGCAATAAGTCGATTTATTATTTGGAGCCTTTTGGGAGTCTGACTAAAAATTTGATTCGGATTGTTAGAATTAAATATAATTAATTGGGCCCTAATGAAAGTCAAATTAAACTGATTAAATTATGTGGAATTTGTGATTTATTGTGATTAATTAAATTATGTGCTAATTGAAATTTATTAAGATTAAGTGGTGCCTAATTAAAATTAATTCTAGACATGAATTGAATCTAAGATTAGGAATGTATGTGAGTGTGGGTGTGTGAAGAAATTCGGTGGGTGTGTGTGTGCATGTGATGTGTTGGAGAACTAAGGAGAGTGCATGTGAGGCCAAGAAGTGAAGTATGTGTGTGTGAGTATAGGTATTATCTGAAGCTCAACATTTAGAAAAGAGGAAGAGAGAGAGAGCTTCATTGTTTTACATGCAAAGTCATAAATCTGCTGTGCAAAACCGTGAGGGAGAGAGAGAGAGGGCTCAACTTTGTGATCAAGAACCCATGTTGCTGGAACAAGAAACAAAGGAGGAGAAGAAAACAATTGGAAGAGGAGCTCTAGCTTTTGAGGAAGAAGAAGAACTAGCAAACTTAAGGTATAGAATTTATGTTTAAATTATATAGAATCTTTACATTATGTTTGAAATTAAAGATGGAATTGAACTCAACATCATGTAATTAATAGGAATTAGTAAGAAGATGAAGAAAGATTGATTTAAGTGTGAGATGATGGAAGTTAATTTGGAATTTGGTTCTAAATATGAAAAGGATTACATGCATGTGGAATATTATGAAAATAATTTGAAAGTTAACTAGTTTGAGTTTGATTTTACCAAATTTGAGATCCACCTTGCATGCATGTTAGAATTTCAAAGTTTTGGGTTTAGTTCATGTGTAAAAAGGACTTAAGAGATTAAATTTGGGTTTGCATGTAAAATAAAGTTAGGACCAAAAGTATGGATTATGATTTCTTAAGTTTGATAAACTTGGGTTTAATTTCACATAAATAGAAGAAATTAGCCAGATGATGAATAAATGGAATTAGATTCAAATTTATGGAATTGATTATTTGGGTTTGATGTTGTGATTTTGCATGAAATTATGCCTAAATGTTACATGCATGGGAAAAATCTACAAGATTAATACTTTAATTAGACATGCATTATAAAATTTTAAGGTTTTGGGATTTTTAGTTCATGTTTAAAAGGTTTATGGATTTGAATTAGGTTCAATTTTGAGAATCATTCTTAATTTGAGAGTTGATTTTGGAATTGAAGGAAGCTTTGATTTTATAATGAAAATTAAGAATTTGTTTAATCCATGCATGTAATTGAATTGAAAAGTTTTACTCAATTTAAATACATTTTAGAACACCCATGATTATGAATTAAATACTTGGTTAGAAATTGAGTTAAGTTGATTTTCTAAGAAATTGATTTGTGTAATTCATCATTAAGTTGATTTTGTTATTAATAATAAAATTGGACCTATTTGTATTGCATACATCATGGATTTTGAAGGATTTGGATTAATTCAATCTCATATTTTGAAGAGAAAAATGAAATGTTTTATGAACATCAAGTTTATGGAAAATTAGAATTAATCCTAATGCTAGATAAAGCTTTGATTTTATAATTAGATTTTTAATCCATGCATGTAATGTAATTTAAGATTTTATTTGAATTAAACATATTTTGATTACAAATTAAGTTGAGTTTAAGATTATGGAAACTAGTTGGAAAATTTATAAGAAGTTTCATGACTTTAATTTCATGATTTCAAGGAAAATAGAAAGAACTTGATGCCAATTTTATGTAACTAAAAAGAAAATGAGAGTTTGGAGCCATGTTTAATTTATGGAGATTAAGTCAGAAGTTAATCATTTTGAGTTGGAATTTGGCTTGATATGGAGAAAATGATTTCAAACTAAATTTGGACAACTGGGGCATGATTTTGAATAAATGATTTAGCAATTTATGACTTTAATAAATAGTTTTTCATGTTTGTATACTAAAGTACATGTTTTGAGACTTTGAATACCGAATATGAACTTCAATTTCACTTTTGGAATTTGAAATTTATGTTGTCCTCGAGTGAGAAAGTCTCGCTCGGCGTGAAAATCAAGCTCGATAGTTTTCAAATTTTCTGATCCGCTCGGCGACCAAAGTGGCGCTCGGCGAAGACCATTTTAGCACATTGTGGAAAGTTGCATTTAGTTCATATTTTTATCTTCATCTCTTTCCAAAGCATTCTAGACATAATTTATGACTCAATAAAGATTAATAAGCTACTAATCAACATAGATTAGTTAGTTAAAGAATGAATCATTGATCTAGTGGCAATTGTTTAAGAAGCCCAGTAAAGGATCAATCTATTTGGGAAAGAAAGACTTAGTAATGAAAGAATATGTGAAATAAAAACCCGGTTTATTTAATTGAGAAAGAATACACGTAGTAGAATCTCAAACTATTTGGGTATAAAAGACAGGAAAGTCAAGTTTGATCAAGGAAATAACATTGTATTTCTATGTGTATATGTTATGTGCTTGTGTAGGTCACGCGCCATTGTCTGCCTGATTTATTTGATATGTCCAGTCTGTCTGATTTGCCTCTGCAGCTATCTGTGAGTAATAACTTTGTAAAGTTATGTTCAACGTTATGTACTTTCAGTATACTATGATACGAAATGATTGATTCCTGAAAAGCTATGATATGTTGGAAATGAATGAATGAATGTCCAATTTTCTGAAAAGTATTGTGGCATCCTTAGTTCATATGGCCCTCGCCCGGGGGTAACAATACCATGGCCGATGGCCCTCGCCCGGGGGTAACAATACCGTAGCCGATGGCCCTTGCCCAGGGGTAACAATACCGTGGCCGATGGATCTGTTAGCTAATGGGTGTATCACGTATGATCTTATGCAAAATATGAATATGAATATGAATTGAGCATGTACCTGAATCTATATCTGATTTGAAATATGAATATGCATAAGACTCTGTTTTTGATAAGATTGTGTTTCTGATATAAACTCTGATTTCTAACTCTGTGATGGGTATCATTCATTAAAACCCTTTACTCTGTTATTATTCACTGGGCTTTAGCTTACTGTATTAATTATGTATGTAGGTGATCAGGCGGGTGACCAGGCTTAGAGGCATCTGTCTAGAATCTGTTTTGTCAGCCAACCTATGCGCCTCCCGTGGAGGTTCCGGATGTGTTAAGTGTTCTTGTTGTGAGATTTAAAGTTTAAGTTACATTTTCTTGTTTGGTTCGTGAAGTCTTGTGTATTTTGAAAAAGGACTAAGTCCTCTCTGCCTAATCTGTATATATATTATGGCGTGAGGATGATGTGTATATATGTGTATAAAAAGTTTAAAATTTTTCTATCTTATATAAGTCTTGCAGCTCAATGGGCGTTGTATATTATTATTTGCTTCCGCTAGCCCTAATATTTTGTTAATACGTTGAGGCCGTAGGTAATCCTCGGATTCTTGGCGATTCTGATGTAAACCTATAGGGCGGGTTTGGAGTCGTGACATGGGCGTGCGTGGGAGCTCGTGTGTGAATAATAGTGGAAGCGATTGACATGTCGATCAAAAAATGGCGCGTTAGGTACTTTCGGTGATGAGATTGATGCGTTGGAATCCTAAGAAGATTCAATCGGTTTGATGCTAAGGGAAACAAATTTGGGTAAAAAAAATATGGCGAAACAGTCGGATCAGTGTTTGGGTGATTGAATGAATGCTATAGTACCACTGTGTACGGGACTAAGCAGAAAAAGAAAAGAAAGAGGGCTATAATTTTAGGATCTAGAGCTTTGATACCATATTAAAATGGTTAAGAGAAATATATATATGAATTGTATATCTCAAAATCAAGGTACAATGACTTCTATATATAGGAGAGTGTTACAATCAAGTATGAACTCCTAGATTCACAAGTATGGAAGGACTCCTAGATTTATAGAGAATATATTAGATATTCAGGGAATATACCTAAATATATACAATATATATTAACACTATCAAAATGTAAACATGCATTGAGCTATTCTTGCTATGTATGTATTAACAATACATACACTTACAAATATGTAATATATAAATACAGTTAAGAATATCTAAGGGAGGATAGAGGTAAAGTATTCTTACCTGAAGAGCTTTTACAAATTATCTTCAAGATTAGTTTCAAGATAATGACCACCAAGCACCCTCTCCTCTCTCTCTCTTTTCTTTCTTTTCTCCTCTTTTCCTTTCCTTTGTTCAGCTGTGTATGTAGCAATAGAATGGTTGAAATAGTGCTATTTGTAGGAGTTTGGAGGCATATTTTTTTTTTTTAAATTTATTTATTTTCTTCTTCTTGACTTTGGAAACATTACCTACAAGGTATAGGCTCTGAGTATGTTTGTATGTATGCCTCAACATACCTTCTTGGGAAGGAAAGGTGGCCAAATTCTTTGCCCAAAAATTTTGAATATATATATATATATATTTTTTTTTGTGTATGTACAAAATAAAATCAATGTATATATATAACCTATTCACTAGATGTTTTACTCCGTATTGTCCTTTGATTAACTTAGTTATTATCTGTTTAACTCATTTAATTTCCACAAACAACAAAAGTAACATATGGTGACGAAAAGTAGTAAAGAAAATAAATTACGTCACTAAATAAGAACAATTCGTGACAAATTATAAAATTTTGTCACATATAACAAAAAAATAAAAATAATAGGTGACGAAATTTATTTTCGTTAATAAATACTTCTTTCTAGATGAGGAAAAATTAAGTTTTGTCATTGAAGGTTTTCTTGCTAATTTTTTTTTGTGGTGCCAAAATTTTAAAACTTTTGGTGAGAAAAAAATTTGTCACTAATTATAAAATTATTAGTGATTTACATTTTTTAAAAAAATTGATTTTAAATATTTTAAGATTATTTGGTAAGAAATATATTTTCATTACTAATAATTTTTAATATTTTGAGACTTTTTAGTGAGAAAATTTTTGTCACTAATTTTGGAGTGAAAATTTTGACAAATTGGACGGTAATGAAAAAGAATAGACTACTAATTTTTTTCTCCTTTTTTTTTTTTTTTTGGTGGTGTGTGTGTGTTTATCGGTTTTCTTCTCATATCTATCTCTCACTACAACAAATTACAAATTTGGCGGCTAAAAAATTTCATAAAACACACAAATTTATTTTTTGGTAGGAATATTTTCACATCGTGATGATTTAGACTTCCTCAATTTACAACCCCTATCACCCCTACACACAGGTGGCGGATGGTGATTGGAGGAGAAGAAAAAAAAGAAAAAGAAAAAAAAAGGCGACCAATCAAAAAAGAAAGGAGGTCAAAGAGGGTGGGAGAAAAGAGGATCCCAATCTTTATTCTTTTCACATTACCGCCTAATTTATGAATTATGATTTATTTTTATTTTCTTTCCATATTTTTCTCTGTCTTCACATACACTCAAAAGTAAAGCGCCAAAAAAATTCTAATTTAGCGCCCGAATTGAATGATATCAAAATTTCAGTCAAAATAACTTTTCAACCTTGATGAGAACTTTGTGCCTAATCTATAGTTCTTTCACAAAGGCTGTAAAAGAACCATTGCAGTTCATACTCCACCGAGGGCGGCTCATCCACCACCGTGAGTTCATTCTCCATCGTGAGGATGGTTCATCCTCCACAGTGTGTTCATCTTGCCCGACATCAAGCTCTGACACCATAGTGAGTTCAGTCAGTTTGTTGTCTCTGTGTGTGTGTGTGTGTGACTCTCTCTCTCTCTCCAGGTCTCTGGGTTTCTCATTCTCTAACCTCACTCTGTCTTCGGACGTGTTTGCGTAAATGGAATTCATTGTTAAGATGAGATTAAAGTCATTCCATTCGTTACTTCTAACATCTCCAAAACTTCTCTACTTTAAAGGGTTCCATGAACAACTTGAATGATTTTAATTTGGGGAAAAAATATAGAAAATAGAATGATTAACATGTTATGTATTCTGATTATGATATTCATATTCTACCCAAAATAATCATTGAAGTGAATGAATTGTTGGTGATTCTACACACAGTAAAGTCTCATGCTTCTGATTATGGGTCTACTAGGTGTTTGATAAAATGCCACAATGGCTAGTTTTTTCTTTATTGTTTTGTTTTGGCTTTTTTTTTAAGGAGCAGCAGGATTGGATAATTATAAAATCTGATTCATCTTTACATTATGATTTAAAATCTGATTGGATAATTATAACATGTCATTTATTGTTTGCTTTCGGTTCTTTCTTTTTTCCACTTTGAATGTTAGCCAGAAATGGACTCAAGTGTCAGAAGGTTTTTCTTGTGATGTGGTTTTGGTAATCTTGCAACCTTTCTTGGTACTTGCAAAAGAGTAATTAAAGAAGATGGAAATTTTGAAAGTCCATACCTTGTAATGCGAAGCTAGTTATTTGTAGCATTTGTCGCCCTCAATGGCTACTCTATTTTCTGAGTATGCATTATTCTGTTCTTTTGTTGGTGCTGATTGACAACCCTTTATAAATTGTTTTGACCTTTACTTTTTTAGACAATGTAGCAAGAAAAAGTCCCAAAGTTACATGAGAATTCAGTGTATTTGTTTTCCTGAGATATTTTTCATTCTTTTTTGCTGTTTGAGATGGAAAACATTTATATTAACACAAAAATCGTTGATTCAATTATTTCCATAATATTGAAACAATGATGGCAACAACAACTTCCTCTGTTTAGGGGTGCACAAGATCCTCTTAAAACCCAATGGTTGGAAAGTGTGATTCCATTGAAACCCACTTGCAATAATACTTCTAGGAGGTTTAAAAATATTATACATTTTTATTGAACTTACTTTTATGTAAAATACATAATCTTTTATATTGTGGGTGGTGCAATTAGGCATCTTGTGGAGCCTTACTCGAGTGATCTAAATCATTTATTTTGTCGTTGTGCTTAATCATTCATTGAAAGGGGAAAAAAAAAAAGAAGATTCTTGTCATGATTGAATCTTAGTTTTAAAATAGAATTTAAAAAATAATTAATTAAGACATGAAAATTATGTGATTATAATTTTTTAATGAATAATTTCCACATAAGGATTGGAGCATACTCCACAGGCCCAACTACACAGTCAACAAGCCTATTTCGAAAAAAGATTGTAGAGAAAACAATGCTACTCATTAATGTTGTCATCATTTTATATCGTTGTCTTCATGAATACTCATAATTGGTTCTCTTGTTTGAAAATGATTACTAAGCTACTAATGATTGCAAACAATAACATGTCATGTATTCAGTGATAAAATCTGATAATTATAAAATCTGATTCATGTTTACTAAGCTACTCATAATCTGGTTCTCTCGTTTTTCTTTATTGTTTTGTTTTGTTTTTTGTTTTGTTTTGTTTTGTTTCCATGGAAACCTCTACTACTCTACATTATGATTTAAAATTTTTTGAAATATTAATTCAGCAGTTGAAACTTCCTTGTTATGAAATATTTGGAGTTAAAATATATGCATTACAATCAGAAAAATTGGGGTGGTGGTAGTGGCATTACATGGTGAGCTTGTGATGGGAATGCTGAATTTATGCTTGGCTAATTATGTATGAGGATTTATGAACTTCCTTCCTAGGGAATTTTGAATTGAAGATTTGACACCTTGAAATTCCTCCTTTCAATTGATTGAGGATGGAAATCCATTTCCTTGGGATCCTGGATATCCATTTCCTGTAAAGCAAACAAAAGATTAGAAACAAGCGATTTCCAATTCCATTGTCACTCAAAATATTTTGCCTCTATCTTCCTCATCCATATGGTATTTGCTTTCGGTCTGTTGATTTATTTTACATTTTCTATAGGCGGTTTCTCTTTATTGGTTTCTTCATTTGGTTGTTCTCTAATTACCTACAAGGTCTTCGTTTTAGTAGGATTCATTTACCTTTTAACTAATATCACTCCTTTGCCTTTTTACTTGATCATCTTTGTTCATGCTTACTAATAGGGTGACAAGTGATCTATGAGTTGTGAAGAAAAGATTGCATTAATTGAAATTTTTTGATGAAGTTAAGGACAAGAGGTTCCTTAAGTAACGATTTATGATAGTTGTACTATTTTCTTAATCGAGAATGCTATGTTTATGTACAAATTGGAATCTAGCCTTATAAAAGTGCTATTCTGGTTAATGTCAAATGTGGAACCAACAATTTTATTTATTTTTCCTTTTGAACTATAAATCTAACAACTTTTCTAACATATATAACTATTACATTAGTCTTTTACATTCACATTTCTTTCCTTACTTAAATCTTGCATTTGGGTACCACATTTAACTACATTTTAGTGGTGGTAAATCAAATTCTGTTGCAATCTTATAAATCTAATTTGGATGTTAGATTGTCAAGGTTTAAGTGGCAATACACATCACAGATTTTGAGCTCATACAAATTGAACTATAAAATTTGTTAGCCTCTTAACTTGTTGAATATAGCTTTTGAGAATTTGCGGCCGGTTTTGATGCATGTTAAGTAATTTTTCCCAAAGATAAAAGTTATAAAGTGACCTGAATGAGATAGAAATTAGAGCTCCACCGGGGAAAAAGAAGGAAAGAAGATTCTGTGAAATTCTTACAAAGAGAACCATGAACCTATATAGGAGACTCTTCTAGCCATCAAAACTTTTGAGAAGAAAGATTGTTAAAACACTGCATAACCTCTCTCCTTCATTGGTCCAACCCTTCAAGTTACGATGTTTTATGTTTTTGGCATAGTTGTCAAATCGGGATTCGTATCATGAATCGAAATGGTCTTATGCAATTCTGAATCGAATCGAATTGTGAATCGTAAAGATTCGGTCACTTTCTAAATTACTTAAAACATATATTTACATATTTAGATGTTAAATATATTTAATGAATATAAAATATTTAGACTTAAATCAATAAAATGTTATTTTGAATAATAATCACGTAATTTAATAAGTAAGAAGTTAACAAAGGTTTCTATGTAAGATCACCATATTACCTTTTTTCTTTTCTAGATATTTCTTATCAACCATTCTTAATAAAGATGTAATATCACCATTTTGCCTTTTTCCTTTTTTAGATATTTCTTATCAACCATTCTTAATAAAGATAGTAATCAAATAGACAAACTATTAATTTCCAAAGTAACAATAATTAACAACAATGTTGGTATTTGAATAATAAGCATACATACTTTTCTAAGTAACAGTGAGCAAATAATAAGAATGAATTATTTAGAATCTTTTATTTTGAAACCTAAAACATTTTAAAAAGTATAATTGATCTTACACATGTAATATTGTCACGACTCAAACCCGCTCCTGTAGGTTTAGCACCGTAATTGCTCAGTAATCCGTAGATTACCAAAGGCCTTTGTACAGATTAGCAATTAATAAAGTTGCGAAAGCATTAATACATAATAGACAAGGTCAATGAGGCGTAGTAGCATTACATGAGACAAAAGATTTAAAACTTATTTATATCGTAAGCGTGCGATCAAAATACACCAATATGTACAAAGGTATTTCTGAGAATGTATTTCTCGAGGACGACTTAGCAAAACATATCTGATGGCAAGAAATACAAAAATAGCCATAACATTAGGCCCGATCGGAACCTTCTCGGGAGGCACAATGGATGGTGACAAAAAGCGAAACGAAGGCCGTCAACTTTGGCCCACGGTCATGTCAACATCTCACCTACATATAATATAAGCGTGACGAAAGCCGGTGAATAATAACGAGTAAAGGGGTTTTAATGAATGAGTCCATACAGATTAATCATAACTCGATTCATATTAAAATTATATTTGTCGAGATCATATTTAGAAATCATAAGTCATGCATAAGCATCGTGATACATTCATTAGCTCTCACGGTCTGATTGACCCACAAAGGGGCGACCATAAAAAAACGATTGACTTCATGTGCGCGGAGATGATCTGATTGGCTCATGAGACGTCTGATTAGCCCATAAAAGCGAAAGCAGAACATATTTGAGGCTAAGAATGTCAAGAATACATTCGAAAACATTGGACAACCATTCATTCATACGAAATATCATTTGAAGCAGATCTTGTTTTATCATACGAAAGTAGATATAATTGAACATAACTTTACTAAGTTATTACTCACGATTGATCTTAGATCGAGAATAGGCCAAGCGGAATGGGTCAAGCGAGGACACGCACGTGACCTACCAAGCACATAGCGAGCCTTTTGAAACACCGTTCTAATTATACAAAATTTCGTCGTTGGTTCTTAGTGTGTTTTACTAATCCTCACTATAGAGTCTTCAACATGGCTTAGAAATGTTTAGGATGGAATGAGGATGCAAAATGTTAAAAATATTTTGCAAAACTTCTTTGGCAGGGGTCCGCTTGGCGTGGCTTCCTCGCTTCGGCGGACATCTGAACAAGGTTTCATTTCGAGCATCACTTTCCACTTCAGCGGTAATTGCAAAACATGGCAAAATCTTGGATGCGTAGAAATTAGCTCGGCAGGCGCTCGATCCCGTTCGAGCTTGTGACTCAGTCCGCTCAAATGTGCATTCCTCACTCGGCAATTTGTAAAACAATGCAAAGTCTTTGGGAACTCGAATTCAGCGCTTGAGCGTCACTTTTCGCTCGGCGTGAGTCCAAAATTTGGAATTTCAGTTGAATGCCAAGCTCAAAATTCAACTTTTAATGCATCAAATTCGATCCTTTTGGGCGAATTTTAAACTACTTGTCAATTGATAGTATAACATGATTTGAAGCTCAATTTGTAAAATCAAGGCCCAAAAGGTGAGTCAATTAAACACAATTTCAAACTAAACTCAAGAACTTGGAGATTAATGCAAACCTCACACATGCATGAGTTCTCTTGAACTCTAATGCTACAAAAACATGACCAAATGCAAGTTTTAGCTCAAGGACAAGATGAATTCATGGTGCATTTAAATTATACACATGCATGCAAGAATTTCATGAAGAACAACCTCAAAATGCAAATATAGGCACATCATTGCATGAATTTCTACTCAATTCAACACTTTAATCAATTTTTGACTCAACTCACTAAATTACCATGTACCATGCAAGAATCTACTAAATTTCACTTGATCAAGAAGGAAATTCTCTACCTTAAGTCTTGATTGTTGAGGTGTAGGAGCCTAATTATGTAATCCTCTCTTCAATCCTTCAAATTCCTAGCCAAAACTTGTTGAAATCACTCTATCTCCTATCTCTCTCTCTCTCTCTAGTCAGTTTTGGAAGTGAGCAAAATGATGCAACACAAGCTTTAACAAGACTAAACAATTACTCTAGCAAAATCCACTAGATGGCAATTTGGTAAAAAGTTCAACTTTTGTAATTTACTATAAATTAATCTAATTTAATCATACTAAATCACATTTCAATGAAATACACCATAAAATCACATAAATTCTAATTAACACGAAGCCTAAATCAATTTTAGATTCGACTGTCGATAAGGCCTTCAATTCGCAATTTAAAACATAAAGCATGAACAGGTCATTTTACCTTTGAGCAGATAGAAATACATAAATAATGCAATACATATGCAAATTAATCTCGATTTCTTCTAAATCAACATTGAGGCATAATTAATCATGTTTTAGCATTAATCGGAGGTCGAGGTTATTACAATCTTCCCCCAAAGAGTTTGTTCTTTGAACTCGATTTACCTTCATTAAGGTCAACATTGGGTCCAATGGGAACAGAAGTCTGGATATCTCTTCACCATGTCTTCCTCGGTTTCCCAAGTTGCATAGGTTTTTAGTGGTTTTGCCAATCAACTTTTACTAACGGTATTTCTTTATTCCTCAATTTCTTGATTCTGCGGTTCACAATCTGAATAGGCGCTTTCCTCATGGGTGTAATCATCTTTGAGCACATGTATTTGGTTCAGGGCGTGAAGTGGATCCCTCAAATATTCTCGTAGCATCGATACATGAAAGAGGCGTTGTGCATATGTTCCATTCTTTGGAGGTAAGGCTGCGAATCTGATCTGGGATTGATCTTTTCAAGGACTTCATAAGGTCCAACATACCTCGCCAATTTGCCTTTAATACCAAACCGAGTTTGACCCTTCATGTGGGGTCACTTTTATAAACACATGGTCTCCAATTTCATATTCCTCTCCCTTCTCACGAACATCGGCATTACTTTACCTTGGACTCTGTGAGGATTTTCTGGCGTTCTTTGTATTAACTTCACTTTCTCGGTTGTTTCTTGCACAAGTTAGGTCCCAACAAAGGTCTGTCACCTACTTTAGCCCAACGCATCGGAGGGCTGACATTTTTCTTAGCCTAAAGCTTATGAGCCATTCGATGCTTGAATAGTAGCTGTTGTTATACACAAATTGACTAGTGGTGGTGGGTCTTCCAATTCCTTGGAAGTCTAACACATACATTTTGAGCATATCCTCCGAGTTTGGTTAGTTCATTCGGTTTGGCCATACATGCATGGGTGATAAGCCTTTGCTTCGGTCTCAATTTAGTCCCCAGCTTGTTGCAAACTACGCCAAAATCTCGATACAAACTTTGAGTCCATCGGACATAATAGATATTGGCACTCCATGCAATCTCACAATTTGAGGTCATATAGATATTGGCCAATTTATCGGCGTTATAAATAGTTTTGTGAGAAAAATGGCGGACTTAGTTAAGCGGTCAACTATAGCAGATAGAATCCATATCTTGAGAAAACGAGGCAATCCCACAATGAAATCCATGGTAATGTGCCCCATTTCATTTTATTGGGAGTGGTTGTAGCACTTAAACCGATTAGATTAGTTGGTGTTCGGGCTTTTACTGTTGGCACTATAGACATCTAATACAAAGTCTGCAATACTCTTTTTTCATCCCAGGCCACCAAAAATTCTGTTTTAAATTATGATACATCTTCGTGTTCCCCGGATGCATAGCAAATTTACTACTGTGAGTTTTGGTCATAACACGTTTCCTCAAATCACAATAATCGGGTACACAAAAGGCGGTTACGAAATTTGACACATCACTCTCACATACAAATCCGGCCTTGGCTTTGGTCAAATTCCTCCATGATCTTTTTCGGATATTCATCTTCGTCTTTATTTATTTGATTTAAAAGAATTGTAGGTTGACGACAATAGCGTTCTTGACCCTTCTTATTCAAGATCGATCAACAATTCTTTTTCGATTGGATAGCAAACATGACAAGTGTCGCACTAGATTTACGGCAGGCATACCTACGGTATTAGCCTTTCTTGGATGATACAAGATTTGCAAATCATAATCCTTGATTAGTTCCAACGTCTGCATCTCATATTCAACTCCTTTTGGGTGAAGAAATATTTCAAACTCTTATAGTGCATATAAACCTCACAAGTTACCCGTACAAATAGTGACACCATATTTTCAAAAGCAAACACTATAGGTGCCAATTCAAGATCATGTGTTGGGTAATTTTTCATGGTTGGAGTTGTCTAAGCATAGCAATCACCTTCCGTTTGCATTAGTAGCACCCTAGGCCTTTATAAGAAGCATCACTATACACTTAAAACCCATTAGTACCATTAGGCAAAGTTAAGATTAGTGCGAGTCACTAACACGGTTTTCAACTCTTGAAGCTTGCCTCTCTTCATTCCAGTCAAATGGCATATTTTTTTGAGTTAACTGAGTCAGTGGTAAGGCGAGCTTAGAAAAGTCTTTCACAAACCTCTGGTAGTAACCTGCGAGTCTCTGAAAACTTTGGACTTTTGTCACATTTGTCGGTCTAGGCCAATCCATGGCAGGCTTCAATCTACGGAATCAACAAAACTCCATCCTTGTTGATTACATGTCCCAAAATGCCACCTTATCCAGGTTAGAATTCACCTTGGACAATTTAGCATACAATTTCTTTTCTCTCAAAATCTGCGAGGTGGTTCTCGAGATGGTTTTCATGTTCTTCCGTGTCTTTAGAATAAATGAGAATGTCATCAATAAATACAACAATGAAATCATCCGGATATGATTTAAACACCCTATTCGTAAGGTCCATGAAAGGCTGCAGTGCATTGGTCATCCCAAAGCGGCATTACTAAAATTCATAATGTCCATATCTAGTTAGGAATCTGAGTTTTCTTTATGTCCTCGGCTCTAACCTTTAAGCGATGATACTCGGACTTGAGGTCAATTTTGGAAAACACTTGGGCACCACGAAGTTGATCAAACAAATCATCTATTAAAGGACGGAGGGTATTTATTCTTGATAGTCACTTTGTTAGGTTCTCATTAGTCTATACACAATCTCAAAGACCCATTCTTCTTTTTGACAAACAAAACTAGAGCACCCCAAGATGAAGTACTCGGACGGATAAATTTCTTATCTAATAGTTCCTGAAGTTGGGTTTTCAATTCTTTCAGTTCAGAAGTAGACATTCTGTAGGGAGTCTTGGAAATAGGTTGTCCACGGAACACTTCAATAGTAAATTCAATTTCTCTATCAACTAAGTCCCCAGGTAAGTCAGTTGGAAACACATCGGAAAATTACAAGCAACATAGATTGTTTCTCTGATATCTTGTCGAGATAGTGCGATCAATATACAACCACGGATAACCTCTACATCCTTCCAGAAGTTTCACGGCTTTCATAGTCGAAATCAAATATGGGAGAACTACCCCATTCCCAATAAAAGTAAATTCGAGGCATACCGGTGGCTAAACACCATGATTTTATTTGCACGGTCAATAGTATACGGTATTGGTCAATCGGTCCATTCCTAAAATACAATCAAAATGACTAATGTCGAGGGTAATAAGTCCATATATAATATCATATCGCCAATCATAACATCACATCTTTGAATAAACATGAGCACACATCATAGAATCCCGGATGGCATGAACCTGAGATAACACATAGGTCATAAGTTCTAATGGTCTAGTCAATTTTTGAGAAAAAACATACAGTCTGAAAGGAATGTGTGGAACCCGAGAATCTATCAATACACATGCATTTTGAGAACATAAAGGGAGTGTCTGGGACACCACCTGCATAGTATGGGTGTTTGAGTGCGTCAGACACTAAAACCAAACACTCGACCTTGTCTCGAGGTTCGCTTCCACAGTATTGGCTTTGGCATTGGTTTTGGCCTGAAGCGGATCCGTGAACTTCTGCGGGGCGGCTGGTATTCTCGTACGAATGGACAATCTGTCACTACATGGCGGGTTAGGCCACATCGGTAAGCTCTTGGGACACTGAGTGGCACACCCACAACTGCTTTTTGTGTCCGAACAGAGACGAGAAAATCGAGAAAGACCGAGAAAAAAGGCCCTTATTTTCGAGCTCGAGTTATTAAGCGTAGACCACTGTGTTTTGCTTCTTCTTGCGCGAAACCAAAAGGACCCGACCTCTTTTAAAACTAAACTCGGATCTTTTTCCTACTCCCACTCTGTTTATTTGTAGTTGCGGGGCCTTGCTTTATTTCATAAGCTTGGCTATAGTAGCTTCCGCCATTAAAGATCTGTCTAACTTACTTCTACGTATAAGTAAGGCAATTTAAATTACCCTACCCGATCTGAAACACTTCCAAATCTAATCCACCCTCGAATTTTAAGTGCTTTTCTTGTAATCGGAATTGTCCATATATGTGGAGCAAAAGCGATTGGTTGGTGAATTGGCCGTAACCGTGCTCTTCTTACTACATACCATCCTTCTTTGTTTGAGTTCTTGGAATTGAGACACTTCCAGAATCCTTGAAACAATAGGAGAAAAGTACTTGCTCATAGAAAAATAGCATTAAAGCGTACTTGCCCATGTCATATTCAGATTTATAGCCATTTTGGATCGGTAACCATCAACTTCACGGGCTTCATCCTTCAAAAGTATAAGTGGCTAGGAGGACTTTACGGACTTCGGATTACAAGGGAACACTTACATTATAATTTTTCGATTTCCGATAACCATGTCTACCGCTTTCGATTGGTTCAATTCCACCATAGAAATTTGGTGGCTTCATTTTTCATAAACTCTACGTGTCAAGTTGATACAGGCCATTATTATGCAATTTACATTTTTACCGGCTGCAGTGGAGGGGGCAAGGGTTAATTGTCCTCACGTTGTTATGTCAAAAGTTTGGATCAATCTTTGCTAACTTTGCTCATTCCCATTCCGTTCATTCCATGCAAAGCCTCTAAAGATTCATTTTCACTACTTCGCCATGCGTTTCTCCATCTTTACTATGACAAGCATCGATGATAATAAACCACGAGGCATAATCTCATTTATTTCCCTCAATTCACTTATTCAAATGTACATTTTAGTTTTCATATTCAATTTTGCTGCATTACCACACAACTCACATCATGCAGATAGAAATGCCCATAATACTTACTAGGACATCCTAAGCTCATACGGTTACGCGCGTGTGTGCGGTAGAACACTTTATGCTTTCACTGATACCACTGCATCATACCGATAAAACCCAGCTCCTATAGGTTTATGCAGTAACGACAATGGTCAAGCCCCGATGGTGTAGATTACCAAAGGCCTCTGTATAGATTAGCAATTAACTAAGAAATTGCGAGAATTTGAAGCATTAATACATAATAAACAGGAGGTCCAATGAGGCGTGGTATACGTACATGGGATAGAAAGATTTAAAACTTACTTATTATATACGTCTATCATTAATGTAATAGCAGTCAAAAGTACACCAATATATTACAAAAGGTACTTGCTTGCGAATGTATTTACGAGGACTTGACTTAGCAAAACATATCTGAATGACGGCAGAAATACTAAAAACAACCATAGCA